>CP136871.1:29637348-30237348 GCA_033000465.1 Sciaenops ocellatus | reverse complement strand
CCCCTTACATCAGATATAGTTCACTAAGACTATATCTGCAGACAAGGTGGGCAGAGGCAGGGAAACAAGAGGTGTGAGTCTACCTGAGGGATTTTGTGACACCTTCCATACAGAGCTCTCTTTATAATATTATCTGAAAATACTTAAGAGAAAAAAAGGTTTCTTAATTTGGTCAATTTATACTGTGTGATTTCCATTCAAATTGTTTTCATGCTTACTGTTCATGATAGTTTTGCTCCAGTGTGTTGCGCTTTCTTTCAGTCTCTGTGGCTCTCTTTCATTCCTGCTTGGTAATATCTGGGGTCTGTAAACACATCTGTTTCTCTGTGGGAATTTCCTGTTTGAACTCCTCAAGTTTACTGTTGACCTTAATGTATTTTCTATCAACACATGCACATGTTCATATCAGAAATCAGTCAAATCATAATGCATAGACATAATACTGTTGGATATAGCTAGCTATTCTTTCAAGTAACAGGATTAAGTATAAGCAGACGTGAATCCTATCTATCTTGAAGAGATAGAATCTTGAAATGAAACAGAAAAACAATCATGATTGACAGACAGACATCTATGAGCTCAGGATAAGAGAAAATAATTAAAAAAATATTTGAAATCATTTCAGTTTG
Organism: Sciaenops ocellatus; assembly: GCA_033000465.1. Classification (NCBI taxonomy): domain Eukaryota; kingdom Metazoa; phylum Chordata; class Actinopteri; family Sciaenidae; genus Sciaenops; species Sciaenops ocellatus. Next base: position 30,236,719 of record CP136871.1, on the reverse strand, counting down.
ATGGTGATAATTATTTAATTGGTGATCTAAAACCTTTGGAAGATTTCTATCAGCTGTTATTCCTCCTTAAATATCAATGGAATCATTTCTATCAGGGAGTCTCACTGAAGCAGTCAGCACCGTGACACTGTACACTGCTGAACCAGCCTGAAGGAGACACACAGGACGTCTGGTTTGTCTTACTGTGCGGCTGTGGGACAGGGTGAGACTCTGACATTAACACTTAAACTGAGCATGTGTGGTGTGTGTCTGTACTGAGTGCAAATGTGAGCCGGCAGCATGTGTCATAATATCCTGTGGATGATGAGAGGCAGGTAGAGGAAGCACAGGAGGCCCGAGTCTCTCAACTCATTCATCAAACCATTTCCTTTGTCTCCCTCTCTCTCTCTATTTGTTCTTTTTTCATTTCTTCATCCATTTGTTAAACAGTTTACATTAGTAACTGCTGGTGGGCATTACTGAGTCCTAATATTTAATTTACCAAGAAGAATAGTCTGACTTATATATAACCTATTCATTTCAGGGACTATCACCTAGCCAAGTCTAGCCAGTGATGATACAATATTATACCCTGACATGTAACATGTCAGATGTTTTCTGCTGCTTCCTCAGGAAGCTCCTGTGTTCAATTTTTCAAAAAAAAAAAAGTGTCTCCTCAGTGAGAGAAATTGTTGTGACTCTGCAACTCTATGAACTTAAGTGAGTGAATGACTGCATAAAAGATTATGAAACCTGCAGTCACACATGGTGAAAAAGAAGCAACACTCCATTCGGCAGTGTCAGTTTGAGAGTCTGCTCTGGATCATGCAGGATTTGCAGCTAATTCAGAATGCTGCTGCACGTGTTCTGACAGGAACCAAGATCAGAGATCACATCTCTCCCATTTTGGCTTCTTTGCATTGGCTACCTGTTAAATCTAGAGTAGAATTTAAAATTCTTCTCCTTACATACAAAGCTCTTCATGGTCAGGCACCATCATATCTAAAAGAGCTCATAGTACCTTACTACCCCTCTAGAACACTGCGCTCTCAGAATGCTGGGTTCCTTGTGGTTCCTTTAGTTTCCAAAAGTAGACTGGGAGCCAGAGCTTTCAGCTACCAAGCTCCTCTTCTGTGGAACAAACTACCATTTTGGGTTCAGGAGGCAGACACGGTCAACACTTTTAAGAGTAGACTTAAGACTTTCCTTTTTGATAGAGCTTATAGTTAGAGCTGGCTCAGGTCATCCCTTAGTTATGCTGCTATAGGACTAGACTGCCGGGGGACTCCCTCTTCCTTCTTTCTCTCTCTGTCTCTCTCTCTCAGGGTTATGCCTAGTCAGGCACGGTACTGGTTGAAGATGTAGTCACATCTCCCTTCACTGAAAACTCTACTCAAATCTCTCTCTCTCTCTCTCTCTCTCTCTCTCTCTCTCTCTCTCTCTCTCTCACTCCCCATCACCATCTGTAAACATACATGTCTCATTAATGCATGTTAATGCATGTTACTAACTAAACTTCTTTCCTGGAGTTTCTGTGCTCTCTCGTCCAGCAGGTTCTCATGGATCGTGGCTGCTGCTGTGGTCCTGCACGACGTCCACTACTTATATTATTACTGTCATTATTGTTACCATATCTCTGTGTACTATGTATACTGTAATCATTTTATCATTCATTGTAATTGTACAATATGTCTCTGTTGATTTGTTCTGTACATGTGACATCTATTGCACGTCTGTCCGTCCTGGGAGAGGGATCCCTCCTCTGTGGCTCTTCCTGAGGTTTCTTCCACCTTTTTTCCCTGTTAAAAGGGTTTTTGTGGGCAAGTTTTTCCTCACTCGAACCGAGGGTCTAAGGACAGAGGGTGTCACTCCCTGTACAGATTGTAAAGCCCTCCGAGGCAAATGTGTTTTGTGAATTTGGGCTATACAAATAAAGTTTGATTCGATTTGATTTGATTTTGATCATGACACTCTAAAACTAAAGACTTTGTTTGACTTTCTGTTACTTAGTTACTTTTTATAGCTTCAGTCTTATAGCTTATGTCTTGAAACAAAATCTATAGCATACCAAGTTGTCAATCACATTTGGAAAAATGTTGTCAAAATGTGGGTGTTCCAGGAGTGAATACTTGAAGCAGGTCTTGTGGTTGTTTCATTACAAGGAAATGTTAAAACTAGTCCAACTGAATGACAGAGAACTACAAGATGAAGAGTAAACTGACCAGTCTGTGTTTAAAACTTACATTTGGAATAGAGCAGTTTGCCATTAGGCGTGTAGTGATGTGTGTTAAAGACAAGGGTTGCATTTCTGCTGTGAACAGCCAAGATACTATCTGCAGTGTTCTTTACACTGTTTTATGTATTTATATAAACAGGTGTAAATGGGAAGTTGATGTCCAATAAAAAGGCACAATATATTTATCCGCATTTTGCAATCCAGACTTTATTTTGTATGTATGAATGTATTCAAGCTATGGCCCACAGTTACCCATCATGCATTGCTGGACTGCAAGTTGTTAGTGTCTCTTCAGAACAGTGTGGTTTATAGTTTTAACCTTTAGTGAGGTGACTGTTACATTTTTATGAAATTAGCTGTATTTTTGCCACAGTGAGACAAGAGTAACTTTTTGGACTCTGGCTTTGAATGATCCAGTTTGACCCACTCATGTAAGATTTAGTGCTTTAGTTAGGAATCTCCAAAACCAACCAAGACAATGTTGACAGCTTTTATCATGAACATGGTGATTGTTAAATGACGTTTGAAGCAAAACAAATCTAAAATATACACATGCATATGAAATGAGACTGATAGTGATATAGCTCAATCACACAGTAATGATCTTAATAATGAGTGCACAGTAAATTCATGGTCTGCTTTCTGTCCTGCATCTTCCCCTGTTCTTATGCTCCAGGTTAAAAATGATTTACATTATAAAAACTGAATAAATTGTGAGATAACATGATTCTTTCCTCATCAGAGAGGTAAATATGTAGAGAGAGATAGGAACAGGAACATATATATGTAATTTATGTTTTAGTGCCATCTTGGTGGTGTAAGTTTAAGGAACACACTGAAGGAACACAAGTGGTACAATGACATCACTTTGCGCCCACACACCCTCACCTGACAGAGACTACACTGAGCATAAACAAAGCGAGGTACGCAAGTCCTCAATGAAGTCCTCAGGACTATATCGACCACAGAGAGTCCAGCCATACACTACCTAGTTAGGTTTCTACCTAGTCTCCTAAGCTATCTGCCTCCCCCTGCTTCCAGTCTTTATGCTAAGCTAGGCTAACCACCCTGACTCTAGCTCCATTGGCCTACTCAATGCACAGAAATGAGATTGAGATTTGAGGTTTATAACCTGTAGAATAATTCCAGTGATGTCCCAGGATGTCATATTAAATTTATCTGCAGATCGTTAGTAATAAAAGTATCACTGTCCTGTGTGTGTGTGTGTGTGTGTGTGTGTGTGTGTGTTCACCTTGGTATGTTGTCATCGACTGTTGCACATCCATACAGAAAGACAATGACCCCCACGAGAGAGGCAGGAATCAGCATCTGGGTATACAGACCCAACCAGGCAAAGTACAGACCAATCTTCTCACCAAAATACTTCCTGAACAACACAAATGATTATATTATTAATACTATTATAGTATTCAGACACAGAAATCTGAACTGGACTGCTTGTTCAGGGTTTCTAATTCCAGAGTAAAGAGTAAGAAAACAGCCTTACATTCATTTATCAGATTCCAAAACTCCTAAAAACCTTTTCCACAGCAAAACAAACACACGTCGTGGTTTGGCATTATGTCTTAAATGTTTCTCAACATTAATATGGACTTTTTTTTTGACATTGTGTTGTTTGCAGCATAAGATGAACCTAGTTCAACTTTTTGCCCACATTTTCACCCGCGCTGCAGCGATGTGTTTAAATTAATGAGAGGGCTGGGTTTGTTTTTCACTTGTGTCTTCTGAAATTTAAAAGAATCTTAATCACTGAATACATTTCAATGTTATTGTGCGTAGCATCTCTATGGAGCAAAATGCTAACATCAATATTTAGCATGCTGACAACAGCAATGCTAACATGCTTACATGTAGTGAGTATAATGTTTACTATGCTAACCAATAAATATAGCAACTTTTATAGAAAAAACTGTTGTGATACAATAACTCAAATCTGAAGCTGCTCTGTAAACATTTTTCTAAGAAACATAGAAACATCTGGCCAACTCTCATACAACATCATCAACATCAATTTCAGGCATAAATGTATGTTTTCTGGTTAGTGCCACCTACGTCTGTCTAAGTCCCACCCATTCAGAACACAAATACAAATAATTGGTACAAATAGTTGATAGAACAGATACAGTTATGTTGTACTCACTCATCTCAGTATCAGCCTCCTTCTAATATAATAAAGTAGCTAATGGGGATCTAAACAAACAAACCATACAAGAATGATTGTCAGTATATTATATTCCAAAAGAAATACCTCCTTACCGCACAAGTCCGATGGGCTGGTACTTGTAGAAGACACTGTAGTTTGCCCACTCCTCATACAGAAGCTGATGAAGACAGTCAACATGTTAGTTTCATTATTGTTCCGGTTTTATCACACCTTTTTTACTGACATAAGACAACAGCTGGGTGGAGTTCCCTCTCCTCTTTTCTCAGTATTGAACTATGACTTCATGTCTACTCTATATACAGGATATTTACCTCTGTACTGCTGTACAGAGTGTGTTTCACCAGCTTCCCACCTCAGGAAGTGGGACGGATGTTAGGTTGGGTTAGCCTCTGAATGTACTCACTAAAATTTCATTTTACCTTGATATAAGTCTAAATTTAAATACTGTACTGCTGACTCTAATCTTGGATTTAATATTTTTGTCAATATGCTGAAAATAGTGCATGATCTTCTGTATGTGGGACTCAAAATGTGGCTGATATGGTTCAGTGTGTCTAATAGTTTTTGATAATAATGGAGCTCTATGGCACAAAAGAATAACATATCAAGCTTTGAATATGCATATAATACTCAGAGATCAGATCAGATCAGTTGACTGCTTTGATTGACTCTTTTAATGGAGCCACAGCAGCCGAGGACTCCACACATATTGAAAAAGAAAAGCATTCATAGGGTTCCTTTAGAGCCCTGCAGCAGGTGATGTATGAGACCATTAGCATTTTCAAGCAGTCTTGAAAGAAAGTTCTTACCTTTCTGTCATTGGGCTCTGCACTCTCCTCATTAATATCTCCCTTTACAGAAAGAGAAAACCTTGTTACTGTGCACACTGACTGGACACTGTAAATGCAGAATGATGGAGCTACATTAGTTTTCTAATGCTTTATTTTTTCACCTCCTCTTCTAGTGAATACAGAAATGTCAGTGATGACAACAGCCTCAAAATCCAGCTGCTTTGCAAAACATAATGATGTTTTATTAGTGCCAACTCACATCATGAAGAGGGTAAGCTGCTGTATAGACACCACTCCCCAGGAGACTGGTGATGCCTACCGGGAGAAAACCAACACAGAAGCAGGTGTTAATATGGGTTCCATGGATTTATAGCCTAGCTCAGTGAATGGGTACCTGTCTATACAATGAATTTGTAACAGTAAAGACCTGGCGAGTCCCAAAAATGAGTAAAATGTTCACTCACAATGTGTTCCATTCTTTTCCCAACAAAATAGACGATCTTGCAGTACACGATCCAATCATGTCTACAGAATTATTAATATTTACAATCTTTCCCTAACCTTAAGCAAAGTGCTTTTCTGCCTAAACCAGAGACCAAAGTGAAGATGGGATTCACAATCCTACACTTTCTACACCTGCCATCCACATCAACTACCTCCTTGTGACTCCAGTACGTTATGTATCCTAAATGTAGTGTTTTATTCACTTGAACAAATGTTGTCTGTAAACATAACCTAGGCAAGAAGTACATTTGTCACCATGTTATTAGGAAAACACTTTAATAAAACATCATGTTGATACATTGGCAGATTACATTGATTACACTGAATTTAGCTCACTGAAGATAAATAGGTATCAGACTTTATGTTGGCTAATGAGTAACAAGAAATTGGACTGGAAATAGAATGGAAAAAGCTATTCTGCTGGTCATGCCAAGTGCCCAATAGCCGTGGGCCTGAGTCTTTGGCTGGATCACAACAAAGTGGGGCCAAAAAAGTCTGTCCCTGATTTACTGAGCAAGTGATAAAATTTTCCCTGCTCTTTCACAGTAAGTACGATAGATGTAAATGTTGGTGACATACAGTACCAAAACTTCAGATTATGTAGAAGAGTATAGATGCAGCTCTGAAAGACTAGTGAAGACTGTGATAAAGCCCACTTATTATGTGAGCTCAAACCTGGTCTTAACTTGTGTACAAGTTGGCTTGAAAGTGGACAATCAGCTCCCAAAAACAACTTTTCTTTCAGCTAGATAAAGAAACCAGAAAGAAACCTCACTAATGTTCTATTTCATATATGTGTTGCCATTTAATGTAAGGTGGGGCAGCTGTGCTGTGTAGATGTGTATGAATGATTAGCTACCAAACTAATAATAGTTGGTACCATGCATGGCAGCCAATGGCCTCGATGTATGATTGTGTGTATGAATGAGATATGTAGTGTAAAGCTATGAGTGGTTTAGAAGACTAAAGGTGCTATATAAGTACACTCCATTTGTCATTTTAAGCAAAGTACAATCCATGACCCACAGGGTCCATCTGGTGCCCACAAATGCAATTCATGAAAAATCAACCAGGCCATACTCTGTATATGCATCAAAGCATTATGGTGCATCACACATGCACCATATCTGAGCACAGAGACAGTACAGTCCCTGATATTTACAATGAGGGAATGAAACAATATAAAACCTACTGCTGAGAGAAACATAGATGATGGTTATGTGCTGTTACATGCACCAAGAGGCATGAGGAAGATCAAAACTGCCCATAGCTTGATGTGACAGTTACTATTTCCAACAAGCCTGCCATTATATTACACAACATATAATGAGTAGAATGATTAGTTAACAAGGACAATTGATGCTGTGGCTCTCCACAACTACAACTGTCCATTTTAATCCCATGAATTAATTAATCATGTTTGAAGAGAGTTAACTTGATTTACTCTGTAGGAATATACTGGTGAAAACAACCAGTGAGCCATGCTAATGTATGAACAGTATGAACATCCTGATTTTTAACACATTTGTAAAGTTCATGTCATCTTGTGCACAGTGAGATAAAAGAGATCCAAACTTACCCATGCTGTACTTGGCCTTGCATTTTGTTCTTTTTAGTATTTCAAAAACCTTAAAAGGAATGAAAAACAGAAGAACTGAATTGAATGAACCATGCTGGCGAAGATCAATCAAGTGTTCACGGTTTTACTGATCAACATTGAAATAAAACAATAAAGCTCTAATCTGCAATAACAAAAATTATGACCTCAAGAAAATTTCTTGTTTTTTTCTCTTCAAACTGAGCTAAAGTGTTTCTAGAAGTTAACATGAAGTCTGTGGGACTGAGGGTGAAAGATCATATTTTACATCAGTACTGTAAATGCATATTTAGGGGTTGATTAAAACCCCTGTACGATACCTTATTATCTATTGTGACAGTGTGTGCATGTATTTGTAGACGCTCTGTAATAAGTGTAATAGATGGTGTCATGGTGGGACAGACCGGACCCTTCTCCTCTTCAAAACAACAAACTGCTAGAACTTTCTAACAAACATCTGGACGATTGTCCTTCATGATCTAACATGGATCTAAATGTGTTTGGTAAAGCAGCAGTGCTGTAAATGGATAGTTTGCTGTTGGTGGATACGTCACAGAAACTTCAGTGGACTTACTATTGAACTCCTGGTTTTGCTGTCAAAGAAGTAATCTTTGTCTGAGAGGTCAAACCTGTTGATACACACACAAACACAAAAGCACACACTTGTTTCAGGAGTTTGCTGTTGTTATTTATATCTCTTAGCCTAGATTTTGAAATGCGCTGTTCAAGAGTCATTAATACCATGAAATATTTCAAAGTGGCTGACTACTGTAATACTCAAAAGGTTGTATCAAAATAAGTGTTGGACCTTTCATTGGACCCGTCATGCTAACCTATGCCTTGTAGAGTGGGATCACACTGGCTGAGCATATTCTAGTGTCTGCAGTCTTTAATATAGTTTCCACAAGGCTTTATAATAGAGGGGACCCAGACTGACAACTTGGCTGTTAACATCTCTGTGTTGGAACATTTATATGTTAAGCGGGTACAGAAAATGGACGGATGATTATGCAATAACTTTTGGGTCATCTGAAGGAGGAGCTTCCTGTTTAAAGAAAATGGTAGAAGCTCTTCAGGGTGAGTTCACAGTTGGAATTGATTAAGTTGGTTCAGTTCAGGTGCAGATTTACTGGAAGCTTGCAGTTAATTGCCCAATAGCCGTGGACCTAGTCTAACCTCATTGTTGACAGTGAGATGATATTATTTGTTTTTGTTTCAGTTTCATTTTTCATTTGCAGCCTCACCAAAACCTGTTCAACTGTTTTTGGTCTGTGTAAACTTCAAATAAAATATATTTTATCATTAATGCAGGCAGTATCAAATAACATATTAATGTATGTCTGGGGTATATCACTTCAGAAGGAAGAAGACTAAATGAAAAGATATATTATAGATTATACATCAGTTAAGATACTGATGCCTCACAGACATCACAGACATCTGAAAGCGATCAAACAGGCTAAATATTCAAACATGTCGGCAACAGGTCGGGAAGACATGCAACAATCTAAAACAAGTTGTTATGGAATTTTCTATCCTTTGGGTACACAGGGCCGGGCATGGGCCTTGAGGTCACAGACGGTGACGGCATTAAGCCAGATCAGAGAAGACTCTCTCTCTTTGGTATGCCAGGCTGTTGTTTGGAGTGCGGGAGGAGTGCAGGTTCCAGCCTATCTCAGAGTTGCCTGGTGACCAGGGTCGAAGAAACTTCATGTTGGCCTCCTAGACATAATAGATAGCTAACTGTTGATGTTCCATTAGCATGAACAGACAACAGTGTCTCCAGACTAGAATGTGTCAAAGGTGAACACTAACATGGGTAAATGCATCCCCTTTGACTATTTTGGGCGTATAGTATTTTGGTGTTATCTGTAAGGGTTTAAAGTCTGACCACCGGCATGAGTTGGGCAGAATAGAGACCTGACGACTTTGAGAGTCAAAAAAGTTTGTAGTGTAACCAAGGCATTAGGTATCACACTGTGATTGTAATGTGTAATGTGATTGTAATGCAACTCTCAAGAAACAGTGTGAGATCCAAGATGGCGGCTCCCAGCTGCTAGAATAGAAATCCAAACATCTCTCTTTGGACATAAAAACTTTTTTTCATATTTGTTCACTTCAACATCGGACCATAACATAACAATCAAGCATCCTGGACCACCTGGAATAATACATAGATAAGTGTTTGTACAGGCATTGCATTAGGGACAAAGCCACAAAATTCAGAAGATGATTCAGAAGTCTGGATTCACTCTTCACATGCACCTACAGTACACCACCATCCACTTCTCCATCTCCACAGTCACCGTGCTGCACCGACATATTCATTTCCATTAAAAATAAACTTCCTGCCAGAATTGCACTCATTTAAGTACTGCACAAGGAATTCCAGGCGCTGTGCCAAAGCCTGAAATACAGACAGGAACAAAAAGAAATAAACAAATCACTACCAAAAACAAAACTATGAATGAAACTATTCTGGACTGACAAGCATGCAGCGTGAGACACAATTAAGTTGTCAACAGCATTTGTGAAGAAACCCGAGATGACTCCAAAAAATTGCCTACAGACAGCCAGCAACATCACATTCATATTCATACACACACACACACACTTTACTCATTTTTCTCATCAGTTTACAACTCATATTTATGCATTGCCTTCTTCCTCAGCAGAAATTCATCATAAACTTGTCACACTTCTGGTCCATTCTAACACAACTCTTAAATGAAACACAGTTCAACACATTCAAAACGTGAACACAGCACGAGACAGAAAGAGTCACCACCACTATCTAAGGACACAGACTTTTAAATAAATGCATGATTCATGTTCATATTCATCATAACAGACAGGAACCATCACAGTCATCTTTGATTTTTGTTTACCACATTCAAAAAATATATGACTTTGGGGAATAATTTATAACTGGATTAAATACCAAAAAAGAAATCCAAACGCCCGAACATTTAATGAGACACCTCTCACCCAGGTCACAGATGGTTTGCCCTCCCCCCCTCTGGGAGGCATTACAGGACTCTTCATTCCAGAACCAGCACGTTCAGGAACTGATTTTTCTCGTCAGCTGTCAGTTTGCTTAACTCTGCACCAAGTTAAGAACCACCACTCACACCTTAACCCCATCCTCCATGGACTGAACCACTGACCCCTAATATCAGTTTCATAAAAACCCTCCCTCATCACTGCAACAAATAATTACATTTATGGTATCATCCTCTAATATTTCAGACAACTCTACTAACTCAACACCTGGGATGTCTGAACCCACACACCACCTATCTCATTATCCACAGGTCACATGACATATCTTAGCATTTATGTTTCCTCCAGGCTGTCAGAGCTGTTTGGACTAAACTTCAACACTGGACACATGTATCACATTATGGGGCAAAATAGCCACTAAATACAAAATGGGAATATGATTGACAGCAATAGCAAATATTTTCTTTGAGGAAAACAGAATACTGATTATTAATAATTTACAAACATCATTTCTAGGAGACAGGGTTGGCCCCCACCTAGCCTCAACTTCACACACTTTATGCTATTTTTAAAACTTTATGCTTCATTAGACTGTGACAGCTGGAGAGATGGAGGGCGAGAAAGGATAACATACAGCAAAGGCTGGGTCCTTTGCTGTATGTTATCCTCTCTCGCCTTCCAACCTGGGTCACTGCGGTAAGGTAAACTTCATTATTCTTATTAGTAGTTAGTAATTTTGGTCTCAATGGTCTTCTACTGCTATTACTAGTACCACCATCACCACTACTATGTTTTCCCTACAATGAATATGGCAGACTGACCAGCACACAGGAGCCCAAAAAGTACAACGCCGTGTTACACAGCACAAGGACAGCACTCAAATGCAGCACTCAAATCCAGTCAGGTAAACTAGGCAAACGATCCAAAAAAAGGCTGAGGCAGAGGCAGAGTCAAAAACAGGCAAGATACAAAAACCAGTAACCATAAACATACCAGGAAGAATGATGATGAGTCAACACAACGGACACTGACAATCTGGTACAGGGGGAAGAGAACAACGGGCTTATGTGTCGGGTGTAGGTGACTAAGGGCGGGACAAACACATGGCGGGAACTCGGGGGCTGGAGTGCAAATTGAAGGCTTTTTTTTCCCCGATTAGCCTCACTGATCAGTGGTTTTCTTATGGCTACTGTAGTATAAAATTTGACTACATTTAACACCACAGCAGATTTGACTGCTGTGGTGTTAAATGTTTGTGAAGTTATTTTTTCTTATTTTTCTTACATTCTTCTTATTTTTCTTAATGCATGCTCAAAGTATAACCAAAGAGAAGAATACTATGCAATAACTGAAACACTGGTATGAACACTTAAAATGATGAATTATAGGCACTGATAAGAACACTTAAGATGATAGTATGTAAACACTGATAACTGGGAACATGCATCTGCTCTCTTAGCAGTAGTTTGATTCTTTTGAATGAAGTGTAACCTTTTTTGAAGAACTGGAATACATATAACCTCACAAGAATGCAATAATCCAGATAAGAGCACAATGTTTAACAATGTTTGGAGTAAAAGTTGGCTCATGAACACACAAAAGTAATGAAGTAAATGTGCACCTGCTCTTTTAGCAGTAGTTTAACTTGAAGTATAAAATATGTGACAGTGTGAAATAACCATATAATCGTGTGAAACTTATTAAACTTTTAAAAATGCAGTTAAAGTAATCTGTGACATAATGGTGTAACAAAAGGTAATAAAAGGTTCTTTAAAAAATAGAATCACGACAAAACAGAATCTGATGGTGTAATTCAGACAAGAATAAAGTAAAAGAAAGATCTTGGCCTTGCAAGACCAAGATCCCTAAGTATGAAATTTGACACCATCATAATGGAAAATCCCCAAATTAAGGTCCGCCTTGAATACATCATTATGTCATAGGTGTCATCTGATGAAAAATGGGAAGGACAATATGAAATTTGATAAAAGTGGGAAGGACAATATGAAATTTGCATAGAAGCTCAAAGGTATATAATGGAGGGTCCGAGTCATTTTTGTTAGTCCTACCCATAGGTGACTCGGGCTCTTGTTGTCTGTAAAGATAATAAAGAGCTCATTCTGCTGCCAAACCTGATGAATCCTGAGTGTTATTTCCTGCATTAGTAGAGTAACACTATTTGACCAAATCTGGACCTGAAAATTAGACAAGTTGAACGCAGTCGGCTGAACTGAGGACGAGCTGAAGACTGTGCGACAACACTACACTGCTGTTTAGTCCCAATCCCTTGAGTTCCCCCCGCATTGTGCGTGTGGAAATGCTCTCACTTTCACTATTAAACATAGCTGTGAGTTGTACTGTTGATTTCTTATGATTTGATTTCACCAAACGTGTAAGTGATCTCCAATCACGATCATTCAAGAGTTTTTTCCGACCACATTTCTTCCTCAAAGATGTCCTTCCAGGTTTTAATAGTGCATCGGACAGTTCTTAACCCGATTTGAGTGGTTTCATCAGTCTCCTTAGTTGTTTTCTTTGCTTGATGCAGGCCAAAAATTTGACCCTTCTGAAACGGATTAACATCCTTTCCACGACCACAGGATATGTCTTCAGACATGGTTGTTTAAGAAATGAGAAGCTACTCACAGTATCAGCTAGGGTTAAATATCTTGTTGCTAGCTGAAACATATTAATCACTGCAGTAATTATCCAATGAAAGGCTTTTATAGATTTGCTCAGTGAAATCCAGGTGGTGACTTTTTTTTTTGGACGGGCAGTGTATCTTTACTGACATAGAGCTCAGCAGTTAATATAACACCAAAAATGCACTAATGGAACCACAACACTTCATATAAGCCTACATCTCTGGATCAACTCTTGTACACAGAATGTTTTCAGAAGTATGCACTAATAAGCCACAATTATTGATGAGTGAGAGAAACACAGACAGGCACTTTGACTGAGAAGAGACAACCACTCATGAATTCTACTTTGACCTCGTCCGTTCTAACCACAGCTACAGGCTTTATGAATACAAGCCTTTAACACTCACCAGGCCAGGGGGGCAACAATTTAGCAGTTCTTAAACCAGACTTAACTTTGTCAGTTCACATTTATTGTGAGTCTGTTTTATTTATTTTTTTTTTAATAACTGAATGCTAGGTTCATTGTTTTTCACAATAAGTCCTGCTCACAGTAAACACTTTTAATCACTTCACTGCTAGACAGTGACTGGCTTTGTTTCAATCTGTACAATCATGTTAGACTGCAGGGGTTAAACTTTTCTGCATTAAGAAGTGAAGGATCTACTTACAGGTGTTGTTTTTCTCTGGAGAAAGTGTGCGACAGGTGTTTGATGTTCCTGTGTCGACGTTCCTCAACATGAGGGTGGAGAGGCTCCAGGACTTTACTGACCAGAGTGTTGATCTTCTCCATGACACCACTTGACTCCTTGACTTCATACATCTAGAAATCCCCACAAACACACAAGCACTTCAGTTAAGGTTATGTTACATACGGGGTGTCGTTTAGCTCAGTTGGTAGAGCATCCGCCCCATGTACAAAGGCTCAGTCCTTGCTGTGGCAGCCCAGGGTTCAAAACCAACCTGTGCTCTTTCCTGCATGTCATTCCCCATCTCTCTCTCCCCACATTCCTGTCTCTCTTCAGCTGTCTCTATCAAATAAAGGCCAAAAATATATATCTTTAAGGTTATGTTACATACAAAACAGTACTAGAAATAACTCTCCACGGCCCTTTTCAACAAAGGACCATCATAAAACACCATAAAACAAGCACAGTAGGTTTAACTGCATGCATGCTGATATTTTCATTTCATAGATTTACATAACTGGATGTGAGGTACAGAACAATAATGTATTAGAGTTTTCACCAATTAAAATTGTATGCAATGCACAGACTATCAAATACATCAAATGACACAAATCAGGACAAACATCAATAGATGTTTATGTTTATGTAGATCAGTTGTACACCAAAAAACAGAAAACACAACATTTAACCTAATGTGTCAACTACTATGAACAGAGATCGAGACGAGAATTAAAATATCAACAAAATTAAAACATCACTCCCAGTAGATGGTCAATAAGTACATACATTCAGGGTTTTACTATGAGAGTGAAAATTATACTGTGTGAATCTGAGAAATGATTCTGGTTCTAAGTTCTCTGTTATTTAAAGTGCTGTCTCTCCTTCTTTCTTATTAATGTTAATGAAGCTCACAAAACATGAAGGGTGCAGTTTCTGTTGTATGTATCTGCACACATGAAGAATGTTTCCATGTATTATTTGCATGCCTATGTGTAATAATTATTAAATTATTGTGTAGATTTGATTTCAGCACACCTCCTGAAAGTGCATTTAGTTCAGCAGCCTCTCATTGTTTCTGTCAAGTAACGGCCTCCGTGGCTAAAACTGCAGTTCCTCAAACATCCACTTGAGGCTAGCTCCAGAAGTGAGTCAATCTTTGTACACCCCATGTTAAAATGTCTAACTTCACAGCAGAAATAAACATGTTTACAGCCTGGTTCATGGCAACTGGACTGAGGGTGACCTGAGGGTGTCACCTGTTCAAATTATATTAAAGCTATATATTAAGTTATACTTAAGAGCGTGGCTGCTATGACTGACAGGTGCCGTCATAGGTGTCTGGTTTCAGTAACCAGGCTTCATTCAGCCCACCTTAGCTCCACCTACGCTTCACGTCTGCCCATTTTTGGATTAGCCTCAAGGCGGCGGAGGCAGGACTGCCTTTATGTCAACCACAAAAACAAGATTAAAATAGATTAAACACCCTCCCATAGCATTTTTCCACTCAGTGACAAATTAGTTGTGCAGAAACAGGCACATATTTCTCAGTAAAATGGTTTTATTTCTGATGGTGACATTTGGTACATTGGTAGTCTTTGTCAGACAGCTGGTTGTGAAGTAGGAGGCAGATTCAAGAAGTCGTGTTGTAGGTCCCCATGGGTAAATATTTATTTATGGTGCTTCCAGTGAAAAGCAAAAACAAACAAAAAAATTATACAAGAACCAAAATCAAAATAACAGCACTAGTCCTGGCTGCACATTCCTCCCAGAGAACTGACTATATGCTTTCCTATCTCTCTGCATGCTGCACCAGACCAGACCAGACCATCACTACATGGTGGAACTCTCTCAAATATCTTTCACCAAGATACACAAACGGTAAGATAAGATAAAGAAACAAATTTCCCAGGGTACATGAATGCATCACCAAACTCACCACTCCACCATTCACAAAATATGAGCAAAACAATGAAATAGTCAGCACATTCCCCCTTCAACGTGGTATCTCCTTGACAAAATTGATGATATCACATAATGCATAATAAGCTCTACATTGTGGGACAGCCCCCTCCCACACAATGGTTTTCCATGAAAGGTAAGACACCACAGACAAGATAAATTTTAATAACTCCATAGCCAGCTAAATAAAACAATGAAAATAACATTAAAAGTAAGTGAAAATTATTGTGTTAACCTTAACTTATTGAAGTTGGAAATCTCAAAGAAATATAATGCTAAACAGTTTGTGAGCATCTGCACAAGAAGCAGGTAAGTGACAATGGTGGAGGTGAGTCCACTTTGTCACAGTACTAATACACTGTAACCTCTCTCTGTTTTACAAACATAGATTGTATAAAACATGGACGTAGTATCATTTTTCTTATCTCATCCCTGCAACTCCTTGGACTTAAAACACTAGTTTGGATTGTTCGGACTTGTCTCTCATGCCTGTAAGCATCTGTATCTTCTCATCTGACAATACGGAGAGAGACAGGAAAAGACTTAACGAACTGGTCAAGAGGTCCAGCTCTGTCCTAGACTCCATAGAGGAAGTGTTAGCAAAGCTGACATTCATCATGAACAACTCCTCTCACTGCATCAGACTGTGGAGGCCTTAAACAGCTCCTTCAGCAACAGACTGATACTCCCACCATGTAAGAAGGAGATCTACCACATTATTATCAACCATGTGTTTATGAGCTGCTGTGACAATTGAATTTCCCCAGTGTGGGATCATTGAAGTCTATCTTATCTTATCTTATCTTAACTTATCTTATCTTATCTTATCTTATCTTATCTTATCTTCACTGAACTGTCCCTGTCTGCTTCTGTCTACATCTGAGCCATTCCCCTGCTGCCTCATTCACACCTCCTGTGACTGTGGCGAACACATGCTCAGAGACGTACCTGCCTGCCTAACTTGCACTCAACCTTAACCTAGTTAACCTAGTTAGGTGTAGAAGCAGGTTTGGTGTTGAGCGAAGCTACAAATAGTCGAAAAGTGTTAAAAGAAAAGTTTCACAGCAAGAATAGAAAGAGACATAGGGGACAGTCTTACCTTCTTGGTGGGCATCTTTAGCTTCATTAGCTCAGCCTCTCGACAGAGAACGTTCCAGGGAGCATGAATCTTCACAAAGCCCACTCCTTGAATCTTGGTCTAATAGACAAACAATATATGACTCAGTTATACACCACTTACATATGTTTAGATGTAACTGGCAGTACGTAACAGAAACTTTAAAAATGAATAAAAATGTTGCATGTCAAAAATCTGATCTTTGTTGCTCACACATGTTTGCAGTGGGACCAATTTCAGAAAAATATCAATCAAGACCTTCCATGTGGTACTGGCAACCTCAGGCCAGCCATTTCAAGTCTGCTGTGGAGAGACTTATTTTCTATTTATATTCTGGCATTAGGACATCTTATACATAGGCAGAATATCAGTTTTCATGTTTACACGTCTGATACACAGATATATCTGAGCTGCAATGCAGCAAATAGTTTGATAGAAATTGGCTGCCTCCTAAATTGTTGAAGACTTTCAGAAGTCTGCTAACATCTTGTAGTGTTGTTAAATATAAACAAAGCTGAAGCCACATTCTCCACACTCCTGCCTAAGCCACACACTGTCTAAAATGTTGTTTACTTGTGAAAATGACGACCCTCATGGCAAATGCTCACATTAAATATGCCTGAATGTTTTTCAGAGAGTAGAAATCTCACCTATATCTGCAGGAGGAAGCTAAAATCTGGTTAAACTTATCAGACACAAAAGGAGACTGAATCTGATGTGAGTAATAGTTGTTAAGATGCATGATGAAAAGTGGTATTCTTTAATAAAGGTTCTCCTGGCTTTATTCCTGCAGGTTCATAAGAGTAACTACACAACATCTAATAATTAGGCATGCACTGCCAACCAGTGGTGACAATATGCTTTTTTTGCAGTGAAATAACATGTCACTATAGTACCAAGCTATATGCACAGCTGGGTTCAACAGCTTCAACCATAGAGGGCAGTGCAGCTTTGTAGTAATAGCATCTTCAATGTAAGCTGTGTTCATCTAAATGTATGCAAATACATGCGCTTATCTGTCTGCTACAATTGTGTCATTATTATTAGTTCATCAAGCTAAATAGCTTGTGGATGGTTAATTTGTCAGTGGGGTGCCATTAAAGTAAGGCAGGAGGAGGGTGCTACAATACTAAACTAAACTACTAAACTCACATCCTCATCTTTCTCCAGCTCCAGCCCCATGTCTCTCAGTTTCCCCTCAAACTTCTCCCTCGTGAACATCTTATGATCCTCCTGGCCCCCCAAGGTTTCTCCTGGACAGCCCAACTCCACGTCAGCCCCTGGTGATGATGGCGGGGACAATGAGTCTTTAGCCTTTTGTGCTTGGTGTTTTCGGTGATGTTCATCACGGCTATGGGGGCCACGGCGTAGGCTCCGGGCAACAGCGTTTTCAGTGAGCAGGTGTGATGACTGTCGGGTGGAGCGGCCCCCGCTGGGCTTTTTCACAGGGTAGGTGAGGACATAGTCAACACGACGCTCACCGTCCTCGAAGTAGAGGCCGTGCTGGCAGTGGGTGTTTTCCTCTGGGGTTAGAGCCTTCAGCAGCTGACAGCACGTACATGGGGACAGACAGGGAGGGGTGGTGATTAACAATGCAGGAAACTGCGTGTAGAGGCAAAAGTGTTGAAAAGGCCAGCACCATGCTTATGTTTATTTCAGCTACTGCTGGGCATTTAGGCTCACTTTGCCTGTGCAGAGCCACTTTCCATTATTTGTCTTGTCTTGTCTTGTCACTTTTCATTTACATTTTTCATTTCATTTTCAGTTACATTTTCATCTAGTCTAGCAAGTATGTTAGTTAGTACAAGCCGTTAATATGCCTATTTACAGTCATTTCTGTTTGATAGAAATACTTTAGGTATAGATTTATTGCTCTTAGGTCAGCTATCCCTAAGTATCAGAGGTTAAAACATCAGAGCTTTAATCCGACATGCATACTGTTTCTTTTTCTCAAAATGTGAGAATTTGCTGCCTTTATCTATTTTATATTATCTCAAAGTCAGTGTTTGAAGGGTTTCCTGAATAAAACAAGTAATTTGAAGGTATCTATGGAGTCCAAAAACTGACATTATGTAATAAAAAGAAGAAAAAGAAGAAGAAAAAAAGAACAAGAATAGGAAGAATAAAAAGGTTTTCAGGCATGTTAAAAGCTTAACTAAATATTTACTGTAAAATAAAAAAAGAAGATTTTCTTTTAAGTTCTGATCAGTTGATATATATATAAAAAAGCTTATACTTTTTTTCCCCCTTTACCACCAACCAGTTGGTTAAAAAACCAGATATAAACTCTCCCACACCATATCCTCTCCTTCAAAGCATACAGGAAAAACTCAGGCACATAAAAAGCAAAAGGTCATTTCTAGAGCCAGTGTTTGGTTTGTCTGCTCAGGGTGTACTGTAGAAAAATGGCGGTTCAATATGGTGGACTCCATGGAAGAGGACCCGCTCTCACTGTAGATATAGAGAACTCACTTAAACAAACACATTTAACAAACACACAATGATTCGTATTTGCAGGTGATTATACACTAATGAAAACATACTAACATACATGCATAATATTATATTTAATTCCTGTCAATAGATCCTCGTTAATCTCACACACTGGACCTTTAAATCTAAATTGAATTAACTCTTTTTTATTTTTAACTCCTTCACTCTTTACTTTATTTATTTGGTATTGACACATATTTAATCATCATCTTTACCCTGCACAACATATCCTTCTTCATCTTCACATTTCATCAGACTGAACTGAAATTACTGATAGATAAATAAAAGTCATTTCAGCAGCTACCTCACTAAAGTTAACCTAATAAACCTAATTTTCTTTCCCACTGGAAGTATGCAGAATAATAATAAACTTTATTTATATAGTACCTTTCCACACAGAGTTACAATAAAGCAGAACACAAACACACACACAAAGACCTAGAATAAAAGTATATCTTCAAAAGTTGATGCAGAGTTTGCAGCCCTGATCTCCTCAGGCAGGTCATTCCACAGTCTTGGGCCCAAACTGCAAAAACTTCAGCTAAACTGGGGCAAAGCCTTTCAGGACATGAAAAGAAAATATTGAATTCAACTCTGTAGATAACTAGGAAGCTAGGACAGGTGTGATGTGATCATTTTTCTTTGTCCAAGTCAAAATCCTGGCAGCAGAGAGAGAGAGGGATTTTTCATTGATGCCAGAGAGCAGTGAGTTACAGTAATCTAGTTGGCTGGTTATAAATGCATGAATAAATGTGAATGTGAATAACGTGATACAGGGAGCATGTAAATGGAGAACAGAATTAGACCTAGCACTGAGCCCTGAGGCACCCCTTAGTGAACAGCACTTGTATAAGATGTGGCGTCGGCAATTCCATATTTTAGATTTAAACAATTTGAGAGCAGTGTCACTGATACCCATCCAGATTTTCAGAAGAAGATCTCATGAAATGTCTGCATGAGGCCCCTTGATAAAATGTGGTCCTTCCCAGGAACGCACCCTTTAAGTTTACAAGTCTGCAAGTGAGATGAAGTAATATCCAGATGTTTTGATTGAGCCTTCCTTTCTCTGTGGCCTCATAAAGGACACATTACTTCCTGCATTAGTATCCATGAATGATGACGTGATTGATCTAAAATGCACATCTTTCTTAATATTAATACTGCACCTAATGTTTCAAATCACATCTTGTGACAAACTTATTACTGAAGGCAAGTGATGAATGTACCAGCAGCCCTGTAGACTGTGTCTTTATTACTGACCATGATATCATTGTGAAATCTTATTTAGCATGCAGTAAATTACATTAATCCCTGACTTGTCTGAGCTGTAGTTTACACTGAGTTCTAATGTCCCTGCAGAGCTCCAGATGCAGCTTTGCAGCACAGTTGGCTGGCTCGCTGTGTGTGAAAGCAGCTGTGCAGTCCACATGCCTGGCCCTATGTCCTGTTTTGCAGGATCTTAGGACTATGACTTCTGAATAGCATAGACAGATAGTGAATGGAAATTATGATTTCAGGAGCTCGGAGGGGGGGGCAGTTGGGTGCCATAGTAGGGGTGGCAGCTGCCGTGCCCACCATGGTGTTTCATAAATAGTGTGTGAATTATGAGCTGTGTCGTGACCTCAGCCTGTTACAGTATTTCTCCTTATGAAGTCTATTCATAAAGTCTGGCTGCAGATCAGAGGGAAGGTGTTTACAGATCAAACTTCACATATGCACTAATGTTTAAAAGGGAACTCCACCTCTTATTCAATTTTTAGTTTTACTCCCAATATGATTTTTCTGTTAAACCCTTCCCAGGTAGCATGGCAACATTGATTCAATGTTGAAATTTCATCAGAATCATCGTTTTTGTTGAGTTTGAATATTCAAGGCTAGATAACATTGAATCAATGCTGATAATTCTTTGCTTTTTCAATGTTGAGATGAGAAACATTGAATCAATGTTCATTCAATGTTGGTCTGCTATCTGGGTTTTTAGTTCTCGAAAGTAAAATCTCTGAACACAAGCAGTGACAAATATGAATGCCAGCTTTTCGTATAACACTGTCATGGATGGATGGATGGACGGATGGATGGATGGATGATGAGTGGACAAACAGTCCACATGGCCTAGCAGTTGGTGATCAGTGTGTAACTGACCTGTTTACACTGAATCCATTTCACGTGTATCACATGTTTGGGTGAGTTGAACATTGATATTTCAAATTGGCAACTTAAAAACATCTGTCAGCTGTCAGGCACAGTACTGAGGTCACAGGACACTGATCGCTTGCAAGAGACATGCACACACACCTGGAGAAAATTCCACTGCAAATACCTGGCACAACAATCTGATATTTAGCAACTCAAATGATATCTGTATATTCAAGTGTGCCAGAAATAGTGACTTATTTTATGCCATGCACCATTACTCAATGTCAAGCAAGTCAACAGCCCAGTTTTGTATTATGGATAAATAAATCATTACAGAAAACTGACAAAACAATCTCAGTACAAGGTCCATTTTTCATCAAGCTCCAGGACAGCTGTTATATGGACCTCATAGTGAGACTTTTGTCAACTCTGAGGTCAAGAGTCTCAACCTCTAAGCCAACATGGACAACAAACCCTTAAAGAAAAATGTCTATAGTTTCATGATCCCTGGGCAACTCAATGTGCTGATGATTGTATGATATGATTTAAAAGGGGGTGGCAGTAGCTCAGTCTGTAGAGACTTGGCTTGGGAACCAGAGGGTGACCGGTTCAAGTCCAGCATGGACCATAGTATGGAAGGTGGACTGGTAGCTGGAGGGGTGCCAGCTCACCTCCTGGGCACTGCCGAGGCGCCCTTGAGCAAGGCACCGAACCCCCAAATTGCTCGCAGGGCGCTCCTCTTGGTGCTGCCCATCACCCTCTCCACATTGCATGTCTATGAGCCCTTGTATGTGTGTTTGGGGTTAAAAATGCATGTAAAATAAACAGTGAAAAAAGAGTTTAAGAAGAAATGGCCTTAACCACTCCACTTTTGTTTTAGCTTATGAATACTGGAAATAAGAAAATATTCATGAATCCTCCAAGAACTCTGAGTTTGTTGGGATGAGATCTGTGTGTAGGGATGTTTCTTGAAGGAGGGCCCACGTCCCTTCCTTTCTTGCTGTTCTGATCTTCTTTTACGACCTCTCTGCTGCGCAGACCACCAGAGAAGAGTTATGTGTTAACTACAGTGTTAGTTCTCCTGTCAGCAGGAAGAATGAATGTTTTGATCTTCCTCGTGGATTGACCTCATGGTTATTATATGACTTCATGTTTGCAACTTGCAAATTGTTTGTGAGTCAATAAAACTTGTAAATATGTAAACAAAAGACTCCACTGCACCACTCCATTAATTGCAAAGATCTGTCTCATTTCTGATGTAACATACTGTATTTTCCCAAGACGTACCCTGGTGCATGTAATGTGTCAGATCTCAGCTTAAAATAATGAGATATTTTTTACAATGCTAGTATTTTAAATCACAACATCAAGTATCTGTGAAACGTCTGTACTGTCCATGAACTGATTTCATTCACTGTCTTCACTGTCCTTTGCAGTCTGTTTGTCTCTTGTGGGCAAACTCACCTTAAACTTGCCATGGAAGATGACATCTTGTAAAAAATGTGGAGCCTGTTGCTCAGCCTCTGAGGTTGGAGAGGGGTCGACTCCCACTTCTGCTTCCTCTGTCATTGTCCAGTCCCAGTAGGTAAAAGGTAGAGAGTGCTGTGGTGAAGAGTTGTTTCAAAACAGAATAGTCCAATTTGTGCTCTTCTTCTCTCTCTATGTCTGTGTCTTCTGTTTGAAATGTCTCATTATATGACACTGTTCTTCCTGTTCTCCTTTTTCTTGGCACTTTCCTCTGTCTTCTCTCGTCTCCCTTTAAAGCTCTGTGCGAAGCTCTGTTTCTGTCTCCGTGTGGAGTGGCTGAAGTGAGCCTGCAGCCTTGTTACTTGAGAAGCCGCCTGTGAGCCAAGATCTAAAGTTAGACAACGATAAAACTCTGATGAACACAAGGTGCCCTCCCTCGCTCTCTCTGTCTCTACTCAACTGTAATCACTGCAAGATCAACCACCCCAATACACACCCTCTCCCCCTCTGCCCACCCCCCAACTCAACTAACCCACTTCTTTCTGATGTCAGTGAAAAACGAGAGGGAATGTTACAGTGCTCCTTCTGCTCTATCAACACTGTTCAGGAAATACATATAAAATAAAAATAACTGGCATGCAGTGTACAGTCACTACAACCAGTAAATCAACCACTAGATGTAAAACAAAAAAAATCTGACAGCTTAAAAGAGACAGGTTTAGTATCACTTTGTGGTGGCTTAAATTTGTAATATTATTAATGTTTTTAAATAGAAGTACATTAAATCATAGCTGAGTATAAACAAAAGTAAGTGTACTTATTTTGCCATTTACAACTAAACTGCAACAACACCACAAGAGACAGTTTGAGACTCATCAATCACTGTATGAATGAAAACAAAAATATTTTCATGTTTTTGTCACTGAAAGCATTACTACTCAACAGGATGTTTGAATTTGTGGCATCTCAAACTAATTTGTCTAATCTGTGGTTTTGAGCCATGAACAATGTTATATATATATATATATATATATATATATATATATATATATATATATATATATATATATATATATATATTATATATAATAATGTTATGTGCTAGTTATTGAACTTATTTCCAATGTTTCAATTTGATCTACATTTAACATTATTTAACAGGTCTAGGATAACAGCTGTGCTCATGTGCTCAATGCGGTTAGTCCTAGAATAATAAAATTTAAATAACATTGGACAAAATCCTGGATTTACTACTACTGCACAACAGAAATCAGAGATCCAACAAATATATGGATTTCTTGATGTGTTGCACACGTCTTGGTAAGGATCCAATGCACAGTTCTAAAAAAAATAAATGAGGCCCCACAACAGTAGAACAAAAGAAAATCTGAATAACTCTTATCACAAGCCTGATCCAAAAATGTTTGTATTTTTTGTATTGTAAAAACGTATCCTGGAGGACACGATGTCCATGATTTCCTAAAACAGAATGAATGAAATGTGGACTTGTCAGACCACAGCAGCAGCATGAGTTCAGGCTCAGAGAATTGGTTGCGTTTTCGGACTTTACAAATTTCTTGCAATTGTGCATTAATCTTAAACTGTTTTACCCAATGCCGTTTCTCACAAACTGGTGAACCTTTCGAGGACGCCCCTTTAATACCCATAATACATGATACTGTCATCTGTTATCAATGAACCTGTTTACCTGTGGAAGGTTTTTTGTTGATCCAGTCCCAACTTTTTTTGAACACGTGGCTTGCATCATATTCAGTGTTTATTTACTAAGAAACATTAAATTAGCTTATTGTGTTGAACTGAATATAGGTCAATAAGAATTTTCATATTCTGTTTTTATTTTACACAGCTTTCCAACTTTTTTGGAATTGGTGTTGTAGAACTGCTGCACTGATATTCCTCAACCTACAATGAATGCATGCCTTATATATAATATATACCTATGGTATATTAATTAGGTCACATAGCAAGAAATACAAATACTGATAATACTTACTCCATACCTCTATAGTGGCAGAGAATGAAAGAAAGTTTGACAGTGACATTATCCAGAATACATTTCTGAGGATGAGGGGACATTCTTTTTGAGTGAGCGAATGATAACACTGGTACCTAAAAATCTGGAATACAGACTAAATACAGTTTGAGTAATTGACTTTATTACTGTCAGGTTTTACAGTGGAGCCCAGGAAATGTGATATTTTTCTTCAAGTATATTAAAAAGTGACCAAAACATGAAGCTTGAAGTTAATTCTGTATAGATTTTCCTCTGTGAAGCTGTTCCAGGAAACTGTCTTTCTTCCATGATTGTTTACTTTGTGAGAACTCAGATCCAGAAACTTTCTGTACAACCTCTTATTCCTGACACTTCAGTCCCACAAGCTTATGTAACACAGCAGCAACATCCGCACTCAGCTGTATTTTTAGACTTTAAGAGTTAAAAAAATATACAGAGAATCAAGCAAAGGAAAGCAAGGACCTTGTAGAGCACATGCTGTCAAGCTCCCAAGAGATTTCATGTGTCTGACTCGATGCTGGGAGCAAGATGTAGGGGTCAAAGGTCAGTTCTCACAGGAAACAGAAGGAAGTGGTGTTTGTGTTCACATACTGTAACTCAGCTTTTACAACAACAATGGCTAAAATGTTGTGTACACCAGTCAAATTAAGTTTTGAGTAATCTGGAATTTACAGCTCAGTTTAAGGGCCTCTTCAGTGGTCTAGTATTTGGTGTTTGTTCAGAAGAAACTCATAGGACAGAGCCTCAACAATTAAACAGGCTGTATCATTTAAGTTTTGGCACACATCACAGTACACAAAACTGTGAGTGTTTATTAAGGAATGAGTAAGGAACAAATCAATAACCTGATAATTAATTAATTGTAAATGAATCTGTGGTACAGGACATATCCTTTAGTTGACTGTGCAGACTATTGAGATCCTTTAGTTGAAGAGGTACCATGTAAGATCTCAGAATTATACAAAGACTGGACACAAAAGGAAATTGGTTTGAGAAGAGTAAGCAAGGAAGTTGGACTGTCGGATAAGTGCTGAAAATAGGTACAGTGCTGTGAAAAAGTATTTGCCCCCTTCCTGATTTCTTAATTTTTTGCATATTTGTCACACTTAAATGTTTCAGATCATCAAACAACTTTTAATATTAGATAAAGATAACCCAAGTAAATAAGAAATGCAGTTTATAAATGATGATTTCATTTATTAAGGGGAAAAAAATCCAAACCTACATGGCCCTATGTGAAAAAGTAATTGCCCCTAAACCTAATAACTGGTTGTGCCACCCTGGGCAGCAACAACCGCAATCACGCATTTGTGATAACTGGCAATGAGTCTTTCACATCACTGTGGAGGAATTCTGGCCCACTCTTCTTTGCAGAATTGTTTTAATTGAGCCACATTTGAGGGTTTTTGAGCATGAACGGCTTCTTTAAGGTCATACTACAGCATCTTTTTTAAGTCCGAACTTTGACTAGGCCACTCCAAAGTGTTTTTTTTAAAGCCATTCAGAGGTGGACCTGCCGGTGTGTTTTGGATCATTGTCCTGCTGTATAACCCAATTGCACTTGAGCTTGAGGTCATGAACTGATGGTTGGACATTCTCCTTCAGGATTTTCTGGTAGAGAGCAGAATTCATGGTTTTCCATCAATTACGGCAAGTCGTCCAGGTCCTGAAGCAGCAAAGTAGCCTCAGACCATCACACTACCACCACCATGTGTGACTGTTGGTATGATGTTCTTTTTATGAAATGCTGTATTAGTTTTACATCACATGTAACTGGATGCACACCTTCCAAAAAGTTGAACTTTTGTCTCGTCAGCCTGCAAAATATTTCCCCAAAAGTCTCAGAGATCATAAAGATGTTTTTTGGAAAATGTGAGACGAGCCTTTGTGTTCTTTTGTTGGTCAGCAGTGGTTTTCTCCTTGGAACTCTTGAATGGATGCCATTTTTGCCTAGTCTCTTTCTTATTGTTGAATCATGAACACTGACCTTAACAGGCAAGTGAGGCCTGCAGGTGTTTAGATGTTGTTCTGGGTTCTCTTGTGTCGATGCACGACAAGTAATTTTGGTAGTGTTACATCCATGGGTACGGTCGAATAGTCAAAAAAATGAGCTCCTAAGTCCTGTCCTAACCACTTTTCTTGACCTCGATAGAAAACGTCACGAGGTCATAAGGAAAGATGTGAAGGAGAGTTCATAAGGAGTTAGGAGAAGACGACCGCGGTGTTCAGAGAATCCGACTGCACTTACACTTAGACTACGTCATCATGCGACAGCGAATGTTATTGACGGGATCTGTGGTAAAACTACAAAGTCCAGAAGATGGACTACAAAACGCTCATCTGAGATACTTACTAGATACTCCCCGTATGTTCTTACTGTGTTTTTAATGCAGGAAATATAAACGTGGACAACCCGGTGAAAAATGTGACTTCATCATCAACGTCAGAATTCAAATAATAAATGAATATTGTCCACCTGTCACAGAAGTCAAATGAAGTGTTTGTTACGCTGGTATGGTCGCTCACCCTCCTGTCCACTCATATAGAAACATATAAAGATAAAGATATATGATTAATCAGCAACGGTAACTTCATGATGATCTGCAGGACGCTGGATGTCACAGTTACAAACAGTTTTTACTCTGTGTGTGAACGCAGCTCCACAGTCAACAACAGAACACACTTCATGATCAAAGTTTTTACATCACGTCAACACGTATGTTCATATTCACACGCTCTCTCTGCTGCAGTCTGCATCACACTGTTTAAATACTTTAATGTTTTCTGGTTGTGAATGACTGAACGGTGCGCCGGTTTTTTTGTCGCTGCCGCAAGGAATTGTGGGACGGCATTACCTCCTTTCCTTTCGTAAAGGATGGTCCGGTGTATCCTATGCTAAAGGAGATACTAAAGGAAGCATTGAAGCTCCTTTCCTTAACAGTTTGAGAATTCGAACAACTCTTATCATGGCGGCTACGTAAATACTTCCGGGTCATTTCACTCAGTTAGGAAGGTTCCTAAGCAAATTTGACTATTCAACCGCACCCCATGTCTGTGCTGTCTCTGTTGTTGTTCACCTCCCCTCCTTGTGTGTTTTCCCCTCCCTCCTAGGGGTGGGTCCCAGACTTAGGCAGCTGCTGCAGGGCACACCTGAGGCTCATCTACTAATCACTCACCTGTTGAAAGACTCCGGTTCTCCATCCACTCAGCGCCAGATCTTTACAGTTCACCTCTCGATCGCCTGCCCTGCACAGCACGCTGCCACACTGGACCGGCTCCTCTCCTGGACCCTCTCCTTCTCCTCACCTCACCTTCGCCATCTGCCCTCACGTGTCTCCCAGCTCCCCCCTCCTCGCTTTCCACTGACCCAGTCATTGTGCCATAAAGATCTCCTGTGGTTGAATAAACTCTGTTTTTCTTGTGAAATCAGCGCCTGCCTTGTTGGTCCGCAAAAGCCACCCGTTGCCACAGGTAGGGTGGCCACTCTTGAGAAGGTTCACGACTGTTCCAAGTTTTCTCCATTGAAGATAATGGCTCTCATTGTGGTTTGGTTTGTGAGTCCAAAGCATTAGAAATGGCTTTATAACCTTTCCAGACTGATAGATAGACTTTGTTTCTCATCTGTTCTTGAATTTCTTCATTGTGGCATGATGTGCTACTTTTTGAGATATTTTAGCCTACTTCACTTTATTAGACAGGTTCTATTTAAGTGATTTCTTGATTCAACAGGTCTGGCAGTAATCAGGCCTGGGTGTGGGTAGTGAAACTGAACTCAGCTTTGAGGGTCAATTACTTTTTCACACAGGGCCAGGTAGGTTTGGATAGCTTTTTTCCCTTAAGAAATCATTTAAAAACTGCATTTTTTATTTACTAGGGTTATCTCTGTCTAATATTAAAATTTGTTTGACGATCTGAAACATTTGAGTGTGACAAATATGCAAAAAAACTAAGAAATCGGGAAGGGGGCAAATACTTTTTCACAGCACTGTAGGTTCCAGTTCCAGTTCTTCAGTCCTATGAACTCATTTAGCCTAGCCCTGATCAATTCTGTCATTATTGTCAAAGGTAGTTTTTTAGATGCAGCATTCCAGTCTTCCCTGTAGAATGGAAGAATTATAGATTTCTACCAATTTATGCGATATTGTGCTGAGCTAGTTTTGTGTCAAAAATGGTTCGTTTGTATGGCAGTAATAGAAATGTTTTGTCAATTGACAGCTGTAAGGGGGATTGAAAATGGCAAATAATGGAGAGACTGGACATTGTTGTCTTGTGCCTCGCTGCAGTGTGAAACATTGATAGGCAATTATTGGTTATAACTGATGCAGACTGGGAGTTATAGAGAGTTTCCTCGCTCATTCTCTCCTTTTCACTTCTTAGCTTCCCCGTCAACGTCCTCTTTGGTCTCTTCTTCTCTGTCGTCATGTCCATAGAGGCTGCTCTAGAGACCAACTCTGTCGACATTCCCCTGGGCCTGAAAACTTCCTCTTGTCGGTGGTCCAAAACACCTGTGGTACAAACACTAACACTTCCCTGGTCCTCCAGGCTCAAAATTCGGGCAGCCCAGTTAACAAACTGAGCTAACAGCAGCTACAGTTAGCTGCAGTTTACTGTCCATCAGGAAACTGAGAGAGACATCAGAGGGAAAACTAGCAAATGTTTTCTCCATAAAATATGATCCAGTCTCACCAAAATCTTATATGATGCAGTTATGTTGTTAAGGTGGTTTCTCTAGGATAGACTGATGAGGTAGAATAGACGTATATTGTTGGATATGTGTCTGTTATTTATAAAACCGGTTTGGTCTGGATGTAGATTCTAATCTGTTGGCTCGTGCTAGTACTAATTATTTTAGGTCCTAATTAATCAAGCTCATAGGTCTTGGGCTGGAGTTTTTGGTCATTGTCAGCTTTGAGCTGTATGTATGGCTCATGATTTGATTTCATTGACCAATCTATTGAATAAATGACATTTGAGTTGCCAGTAATGTTTATAGAAATCTATTGGGAACCATCAGAACTGGATGATTTGTTTTAGGGCATGAAGAAGATGGCTTCTTCTGACTTCTTCTTAGGTCTAATTTGGTGGGCTTGTTCTTTGGATAATTTTGGGAGTTTGATGCTATTTTCGGAACAGACTCTCTGATAGTTCAGAAAAATGTGTGTATGTCATTAAAAAAATCAATTAAATTGTGTTTTAACTTTTTGTATTTTAATTTCATTTTCAGGAGTTTGGTGTTTTGGAGTGTAGATGTCATAGTATATGATCCAGTTCTTTGAGTTCATTGAGGGGCATGTCAAGTAGCAATGTGACTGGAAGCCCAAAGACAGTGACATAGTGTGTTTTTTTCAGTTAATAATTCTGTTGTATCATCCAGCTATTAATGACAATTACAATGAATACTGTAATCAAAACTTAGCTGTACATATATAAATATTCAATTTTTATATGTCGTGCACTGAAACAGTTATTTCATATTTCACGGTTCATTTTGTGGGAGCAACAAATACAACTACTACTACTTCAATAATTTCATTTAAATGATAATTAATACATTCACTAGTATAATAACTTACTTTTAAAAATCTTATGTCAATCCTTTTAAGAATCACCAATGGAGTGAAACCACATGTACAACATACTGTAAAATAGTTTCATTTGTATTTTTTGTTTAGCATGAAAATCCTCCTGCAAAAACAAAACCACATGGCTTCTCCTTTAGTTCACAACCTGTTAAAACCATGTAACCCAAATGACCATAATCATACACAATGGCATCACTACTTTATGTTAATGAAATCTTAGACACAGTCTCTAATATTTATCTGTGTCACCCAAAATGTAGAACACACAATTACTGAAGACCATAGAGAAAATGTTTCAGTACTTGAGAATGACGAATGTAATGTGTTTCCATTCAGTGGGTACTTCTTGTGTTTCAAAGAGGTTGTGTAGAAAGCTTGAACTTAAGTGGAAGCAAAGAAGACAGAGGTTTTCTGCTTCGCTGGGATGGATTGGATTACAAAGGTATCAGGACATCAAAATTTTCATGCTTAATTAACAACAACAATAACTTTTATTTTATTTTAAACACTGCAGGTCAGTTTACACCAGAACACTTTATCCTGCTTTTAGTCCAGACATGATGAAATTACTGACTGCACTCATATTTTAGGCCATGCATTTCAATTACATAGAAAATTTCCATCCATTTGAATTACATAGTTTTAATATAAATCAACTAATAAACTTAATGTGAAGCAAGTAATAGATGTATGTAATAGTACTAATAAACTCAAAATGACTGCATTCATTTTCACTGTTGGGTTTGGGCAAACAAATTGGCTTTATTAATATTGAATGCATAAACCTGGCTATTACTACAGTACACGACTGTGTAGTGGAAGCACATTGAGTTTATTAGTACTGTTACATAAATCTTATTACTTGCTTCACATTAAGTTTATTAGTTATAAAAAGTTTTTTTGAGTGTACAATGTAATCCTTGCGGGAAACTGTGCACTGCCAACATACAACATTATGGAAAACATCATGGAAAAAACCCTATGGAAAAATGAATGAACATTTTCTGTCTAGTCTGATCTGTGAAATCTCCTCTGCGTACAATCACAGCACCTACAGGAACACCACCAGGTCATGGATGTATAAGAATACAACGTT
The DNA here is from genome assembly GCA_033000465.1 of Sciaenops ocellatus. Classification (NCBI taxonomy): domain Eukaryota; kingdom Metazoa; phylum Chordata; class Actinopteri; family Sciaenidae; genus Sciaenops; species Sciaenops ocellatus. The sequence goes on along the minus strand of CP136871.1, from coordinate 30,205,208 downwards.
GGAGGTGGGACTTCACTGTTACGGAAGCTGCTCAGTGGCACATGAAGCCACAAAAATTCAATTTATGAGCATCAAATTAACCTTCCACAAATCTTCCACATATGCTTCCACTTTTTGTAGCCATCAGAGTAAATGCACTGGAGACGTACACAGCTGAGCTGCTAACTTCCAGTTTATTCCTCATGGGGATAAAATGATTTAATCATGTGTCTAGACTTCCTAATTGTTATCGGACCAAATGGATGAAATACTAAAAAAAGTAAACTAAAAACATTAAGGTTACTGTTTAATATTGACATTCTAACCAAACTTATAAAAATCATATTTTCATAACTTATTAGATCAGGTAGATGTGACTGGCTATGATTTGACTATTCCTGCTACACAGTCTTTCCAGACTTTGGTTGATGTTGAGACCATGCTTGTCAATGTGGCAGGTCTCTGCTGCATTTTTTACATTTAGTGGAAGAGAGGGAGCTTGCAGAAATTGGGGGTGTAATTACACACTGATGAAGGGGAAATCCTCCAGGTAACACTGGAGTGTTTGTGTGTTTTGCACATTTTTTCTATTGCAGGTTTGAGTCCCGGGCATGGAGCCAAGACGTGGAAGATGGTAATACAGTTACACCCTGAGACACACTATTAAATCAAATGCTGGATATTATTGGAAACATGATTTTTTTATGTTTCTGTTGACCTCATCTACTTTTGCAATTATAATATTTATATATAAAAACCTTATTTTTCTTCTTCTAATAATTTCAATTTGTGTAATCACGTAAAATTGTTTATTATATTTATACAATATATAACCAGACTTTATGTTTGTGTCAGGGCATTTGGAATGAGCTGCTGAAAACTGAACTGAAGAATCATGGTTCAGCTAATGCTGCTCTGTGTTCATGGAGTGAGTCCTCATGGATGATGGTCCTGACTACATGTCAGTCACAGTGTGATCTCAGGACGTGTAGAGGTTCAAATAATCCTTTAGAAATTAACTGAGTTAAAATATTGGCATTTGTCAGATATTGTGAATATGCACATTGTCATCGTGTGTGAAATGGGCTGCGTGAATGTGTGTTTGTGTACATGGTGGTGTGTGTGTACATGTGTGTGTTTGGAATGACACAAAAACTATGGGGACACACACAGCAACCATTGACATGAAACAGTAGGGTCAATGTATCCAATGATACTAATTAAGGTTCTGTTCCATTTAGTGTAGCTGAGACTGTCCAGTGAGCTAACATGCACCACAGCACCAGAACACACATTTACTATTTCATGTCAAAATGACTGCTGTGAAAAAAGGTCTATAAATATGAAAAATTCCACTCTAATGTGATAATCAGGATGATTAAAACTTGGTCTCACAGCATCTCCACATCTTGCAGTGTTGTTATTGCTGCCGCTGCCACCATAGTTAGTTGGTCTGTTATCTGTGGGGCTTCACTGCTCTGTTTCCTGGTCACCGACAACCTAGGTTATTTAAAACACTTACACACACACACACTTGTACAATACAAGGTGCCAACCACCAATCATATTATCATATTATTATTATTATGGAGCAGCATATGTGGATTAAAGCACTGCTGAAAACAGTTCCCACCATATTCACTATGTCCTGCTGAATCAATCAATTAATCAGTTAATCAGTCAATCAGACTTTATTTGTACAGCACTTTTCATACAATACAGTACATGTAACACAAAGTGCTTCACATAAAAACATAAAAAACACTCCAACCCCAACCCTCCACCCACCACCCATCCCCCATCCCACCCCAACTGAGGAAGCACCATCTCATAGTCTTACAGTGAGGAAAAACCGGAGGCAGGTTACAAATGAAATAGATAAAAATAAATAAAATAACAATAATAAAAACTAAAATAAAAAGAAAAGAAACCCATTAGAAATGTATGAAACTGAAATAGTAAAACATATATGTAAAATTGTGTAATTATCTAGATAAAAAAAAAAGATAAACAAATAAAAGCAAAGCATAATGAAATATACAAATAGCTTACATAAAGGTTAAGATATATATAGACCAATAAATAATCGCAAATAAATAAATAAAAGTGAAACTGGTGTAACATTAAATGAGTAACGTTTGCTAAAAACTACAGTGAACTACTGTGTCCTAAAGATGATGCAAGAGAACTATTCCTCTGTGAAACGACAGCGTTATCATCTGAGACAAACAAATATTTGCCCCAGAGCAGATGAATCCAGCCATGATTATGTAACAACGTAAACTGCTTTAGATCACTTCATTTCTTTTGCTATGTTTTCATAAGCTACGTGCTAATTATGACCATCGTAATCATCATACTGAACACTTCTTTATGCTGGGTTATGGATCACAGCGTTACTGATCATCACTGTCAGTGTGTCTCTGCTGACGGCGTGCGGCGGAGCGCTGACACTACAGCTCCCAACAGTAAACAACACGACGTCACTTCCGCTTTCAGGTTGACAGCAAAACAACAGAAGCACGAGCGATAAAAACAGAGAGCGAGGAAACGTCTGTGACGAGCAGCGACTGTAAAAAAAATGAAGGTAAGAGAGAGTGGTTTTTTATTTGAGTCGGTCATGACGACAGCTGCAGTGACGCAGCTGATATTCAGGAACGTCACAGTCTGTCCGTAAACACAACACCCGCTAAAGTCACACTGTATCTGTCTACGGTATTACAGGCATCGTTGTGTGTGTGTGTGTGTGTGTGTGTGTGTGTGTAAGCAGAGGTACTTAATGAAATGGGCTCGTGTTGTTCTGTAAGGTGCAGGTTCACTGTGAGCACACACACGTGTGACATAAAGATGTGACGCTTGTTGGTAGAATAAGATGAATTATTAGTTATTACACAGCCATCACTTTGGATCACACATGGCAACTGTTGTTGCTTCATGCCATTTGTTTTTCTTCCTTTCTTTGAATGTAAAGGCTCAATATTTGCGTCATAGACATCTGAGGGGTATTGCACAAAACCAAGATAAAGGATTAAGCCGGGATATGTTGGTTATCCTGGCTGAATTTAGCCTCAAGTCGGTTGCATGAAAGCAGCTCAAACTTAACCCGGCCAAGTTACTATGGTGATTTATTCTCTGCAGCTAGCCTGCTCCAGACCAGGCTAACAGCCAGGCTAAGATTCATCCTAGTGATTCACCTGTATTTCCACCATCAATCCTGTGAGGAATTAATGTGTTTTACAGCATGTCCATGGTCTTTCTAATTATGTTCATCATTTTAATTACCCTGCATTAAAATATTACATATATAGTCATTTCTCATTTCATTTAAATCTGTTGGCTGTTTGTAATTGCAACAGTCTTTTTATATTGATTCACGTGGTAGTATTATTACTCAGACCAAGAGTTATATTGCTATGCTAATGAAGACTGCTTGTCAAATTGCTGTCAGAGGTTTCATAAAAATGTTTTATTGCAGTAATTGAGATTACAAAATCTTCATCACAGCTGATGAAGTTGCAAAGGTGTTTTCAATGAAATCTGTGACGAGGGCAATATATATTATATTATATTATATTATATTATATTATATTATATTATATTGAAGCCCTAATCCTCAGACGAGCATTTAGGCATGGAAGAGTCTTCCGGGACAGGTCAGACCCACTGGCCTTTGGAGATGACTATCTCATTGAGAGATACAGATTCTCAGGTGATGGACTTAGATATTTATGTAGGCTGCTGGCTCCAAAAATACAGCACCAGACGGCGCGAAGCCATGCTCTCACTGTACCACAGTGCCAGGTCTATTCATGGCCAGACAAGTTTGTTCTGTATGAAGGATAGAAAGATAAAATAGCTAAAAAGGTAACATGAGAAAAATAGATTAAATGACACACATTGTGGATAACTGTTTGCACTTAATCATACTCTACATTTCCTGAGTAACATGCATCTCTACTTGCCACTTTTAAAGTAAAGTGTACAACAGTTGATTAGTGGACTAAAGTAACTCCTTTAATTGTAGCCTAATTATGACAGTTCCAGTGGAGTGTGTAGTTTTGGACTACTTACACATTAAGCCGGTCCGCTATTGTCTGCCAGGCTTTCTCGCGTTCTTTAATTATGGCATTGGTATTGCCTTTTTTTCTTATGGTATCTTTCACTTCTTCATAGAACTCCATCAGGAGCTGTTGTTCAGTGGCCGTGAAGTATGAAGCGCGACTTTTATCCATGTTCCCATTGGTGATTCTGTGAGCGATCGTGAGGTCTATTTAAGTATGCTGTGAACACACACTTATCCCAACTATCTTCCCCTGGCTTAACATAGCCGCGCCTTTTCATCCTGGCTCGGCAAACGTGCAACCAATTAAGCCAGGATGCGCCGAGCAGACTAGGTCAAACCGCGCTTGCTCAGTTATCCTGGATTTCTTTATTCTAGTTTTGTGCAATACCCCTCCGGGCATAAATTATACTTTAATAAACACTGACCGGCCACTTCATGAGGTACACTTATACAATCCAGTGTGATCCAATACTCTGACATAAATTGTTCTTTTACAGAGCTTATCTTGTTGAAGTTTTCGTTGACACTGCAGAGAGGTATTCATTTAATTATGATGTTTACTGTTGAGGTTGTAGTTTGCAGTCATGTTAAACTGGACGGCATTATATTGAGATGTGTTTCTAACACAAACTGAGGACACTGAGGAAGCGCCATCTCATCATCTTGCAGTGAGGAAACACTGGAGACAGGTTAAAAATGAAACGATAATGAAATAAAAAATAAATGAAATTATGAAAATGAAATAAAACCCATGTGTAAATACTTTGATAAAATTGAAGTAAATCATAATAAAATATATATTCAAAAATAAAGGTTAAGATATATAAATACACAGACAACTAACCAAATAAATAAATAAAAGTGAAAATAGTGTAACAGATATAAAATATATAAACGTTCCACAGACGTGGACCACAGTGAGAAAATGATGCCTCACCGTGGGTTTTCGTTCTCACTTTTGGTGTGATTAAAAGGCCACTCCCAGAAGACCTGAGGGTCCTCGAGGGTGCATAGGTTAAAAGTAGATCATATAACTAGGTGGGACTAAGACCATTAAGAGATTTTTACACCAGATAAAGAATCTTAAAATCGATTCTGAAGTGCACAGGCATCCAATGCAGAGACTTTTTATTAGAAACACCTTTCAATATAATGTACTCCTAGACAACAGCACCCACCAAGACCTCAATAATAAACATAAAATAGAATTAATAACTCTCTGATAGTGTCAACAAAAACTGAAAAAAGTTTTATTAAAGTAAATTATTATTAAAGAATTTAAGGAAGAGTTGCTGTGTTGGATCACAATGGATTGTACAAGTGTACCTAATGAAGTGACCGGTGTATATATTAATACCTAAATATGATGTATTGTTTATTATTTAATTAACTACTCTCAACTACTCCATATTATAATATCCAGTATAACCAACAAATGTTTTAGAGTAAATAAAACATTTACTAGTAAGATTACATCAAAAGCAAACATATGACATACAAATATTAAAAAGAACAATTGACAATAAACCATGAAAATAATGATAAATCACTGCATCTATACTGCAATACACACATTTTCATATAGAGATAATATGGATATTTAAAACTATTATTATTATACTTAATCGATTTTTGCAACCTCACTGTCATCATGACTAGCCCTGGATAGTGCATCAAGTTTAGCCTCACTTGCTTTACAGGCTCTGCAGAGATGTTGTTGTTGATTGAGATACACCGTTGATTCTCTCTGCTCAGACAGATAGGTGATTCTGTCTGCTTGAACATAGACTGTATAAAACATGGATGTAGTCCATGCAGAGCTGTTGTGAAGCTCAGTGTGGTGGCTCTGGTCATCACTCTGCCTTTGCTGCCGCTTGGCTAATCCAAAAAAGGGAAAAGAGGTGGAGTGTGGGTGGAGCTGAGAAGGGCTGGATGAAGCCTGGATGCGTCCACGCTCTTAATTCTGCATGACTTTAAGCCTTGAACAGGTGAGTTGTAGAAAAATTCACCCTCAGTACAGTTGTCATGAACGGGGAAATTAGCTATAGAGACCAAAACTGTTTTTTGTACCAGGCTGTGAACATGTTTATTTCTGCTGTGAAGGTGGACATTTTAACATGGGGCCTTAAGGACGTTTGAGGAATTACAGTTTTTGGCACTTCTGCATTGGCTTCACTTTACAGCCATGGAGGTTGCTGCTTGGGCTTGAGTCCATAACAGTATAAAAGCCTTCAGTGTGTTAGCATCTGTGCTTCTCCATATGCTAGTTATTATTCTCGTTTATACTCAGCTGCTAGCTAGCTCTGCCTTTGAAGTACTGCAGATGCATTTTCCCTGGATGAACAGCTTTATTTAAACTTCACAAACATGAACTCCAAAACACCGCAGTGGAGAAACAACCGCAAAGTAACAATAGAATTCCACACAGTACGTTGTTTCACTGAGGTACATGACTTATTGAGACAGAGACAAACAGACAGACAGAGAGACAGACAGAGAGACAGACAAAGTGAAACAGGGACATGGAGGGGGCGTGGCTTCAGTGCCTCCAGCAATTCATTTTTACCTGATTTTGACACCTAATTTCATGAGCTTGTTGATATTTTTAATCATTCAAATTTGGCTGAATAGTTAATAACACTTTCTTCTTTGGTCTGACAAACTCAGAACACATATTTATTCTTACTTTATACAGACTTTAATTTATTAGATAAGCTTTGACATGAGACATATCTCTTAATAGAAAAATAAATGCAATGACAAAGGCTTTACTTTTTGTTTATAGCTCTGTATTTCATGTTGCTTTTGTCAGATTCTGTGATCAGTGCTGTTTCAGTGTGGGACTTGGTGATAGCTGGTGAGAGCAGACTGATTTTGGATGGAAAATGCATCAGGGCAGTTTTTCAGAGAATAAAGACTCTTTATTCTCCGTATACTCCGTTGGACTGATCAGTACTGTTTCTATACCTGGAGTTTTTCACTAGAATATGTGTCAGCTAGCCAGAGCTGTTGTATTTTCATGAAAAATTCATGAGTTTTCTGTCATGAAAACTATGCACCTTGCTGTTGCTTGCTGACTATTTATTCTTCAGTTAACAGCTTTTCTTTGGAGAACTGTTTGCACAGTATACTGTCTTTCAGGTGATGACTTCACAGCAGGGTGCAGAAGAGGAGAGCAGCTCATCTCCAATTGAACCAGTTGAAAACAATCACCACATTGAAGAGGAGGAAGTTCCCCCTTACCTCCAAGAGGAACACTCACATGGTGAGGGAACTAAATCCATAGGCTGTATTCACAGTTCGCAGGGTTGTGCAGCAGTCTCCCAGTGGATCCATGGTGCCCCTGATATTATTACTGTTACCCACTGTGAATATAATGTATAATTTTTATTTCATAAATCACAATCAATTTGAAGATGTGCGCACATGTATGAACCTCATGTTCAGGCCTCAACTCAGGTGAAATTCGGGTGGAACATGTTGCTGCTGCACTAAATGCAGAAAGTTCCACAAGTAGAACATTTGCGGAAAATCGGTTGAACCTGAAGATGGAGGCAAAGAAATGTATTGTATCCCACCGTCAGGGCAGTACGCGAAGGACACGTTCAAGTTTTCACCGCTGTCAACCTAAATACTCATGGAAACAAGCGTGTGGCACCATTTCTACTGTACTAACTGTTCAAGCTCTTATTATTATACGTGCAAGATGCATTTTAGTTCAAAAGCACAGCGGGTTTAAGTTATTATTATGTATTGATTTATTCTATTAGAGCAATTGTTGCAATATGATTGCAATCATTTACATTTACATTTGGGAATTGATACGTTGCTGCAAATGACATTTTGATGATGGCCTGTCCTAAAATTTCCATTTTAATAATGTAATCCAAAAACGGCAGGTATTATTCAATTAAGGCATGACTGCGATATCCAGACCTTGGAGAAAGTTACAAAAAGGGGCTTTAGGCAGAGGAGTAAAGATAATATAGAGTCAAATCATGTGTCACTGGGTCCACGCTGTTATTACAGCAAAGAGGGGACAAACCAAATACTAAAATATTCCGAAACTTATGTACATTTTTCAGATATTCAGTTTTCCTCTCGAACTGTTAAGCTGCACTTTTCCATTTTTTATGATGTTTGAAACAAATTCAGAATTGAGGTATCTTGAGTTGTGGTCTCAGCCTCCTTTTGGACCCACTGTGCAATGTTGACTTTTATCTCGATCAGGAGAAAGCCTTTGACAGGGTTGATCACTGGTTCCTCTTTTCAGCTCTGGCACAGACTGATTGTACTGGTTGTAAGACCACCACCTGGCCTGGTTGAGGATCTAAAGTAGTGCTCACTGGACTTTTTTTGGTCTGGTCAGTGGTGGTTCACAGAGGAAGAACAGGACTGGCAGGTTGTGGACTGTGCAGAAGCTGCTGTACAGGTATGGACTGTGTTGGCTGGATTACAGCTCAGCTGGCTTCCTGAGGCTGGATAAACTGCTCGTAATGAGATTGGAGGAGGTCCAAACTGGATTCACCCTACAACTCGGCCTCAGCGTTTCAGGCCTGACAGCTTCTTAAAGCCATCACAATTAGAATGTGGCTTTTTGAAGAATCGGTTCTACAGCAGCTTCCTTCAGTCTCGATCAGTGTCTTCTGCCAGTCTCTGCTTAGGACTACATGACGCTGGTTGTTTCACATTGAGCCATGCAATGAAACTTACATGGTTTATTTTCAGTAAACACTTCCTCTATGGAGTCCAGGGAGCAGTCCAGGACAGAGCTGGCCCTCTTGACCAGTTTGTTGAGTCTTTCTCTGTCCCTCTCCGAGTCCTGCACATTCTAAAGGACCTCAGTCTCCTCATTAAGTGGAGACGGATAGAGTAAGGGACATTAACATAAAGGTACCTACTGTTTGAACTAAACTAAACTAAAAGGTAACTAAAAGCAGAAGAATGTTACATATTCCAGGTCTGAACATGGCTTAATATTTAATTTCTTATCTGTGCATAATGGAAGAAATGAATATACATGTTGTTTTTTCAGTTTATAGTTTTCTGTCCATGTCTCTGTCTCTTTCACTTTGTGTCCCTCTATATCTGTCTCCGACTGACACAGATAAGGACCACCCCAGGGAAGAAGGAGGAGTTGTGTGGAGAGTGGGCGGTGGCCTGTTCAGCATGACACGAAGCGCCGTCGGTGCAACCCTGGGGGGCGTTGCGTGGGTAGGAACTAAAAGTTTTGAGCTGACGAAGACAGCTGTGACCAGCGTGCCGGCAGCCAGCGTGGGATTGGTCAAAGGGAGCGTCTCCATGGTTACAGGAGGTGTCGGAGCAGTGGGATCTGTGGTGGCGAGTAAAGTCACACCGAGGAAGAAGGACAAAGCTGACTGATGGACAATGGGCTCCGTGTGTGTTTGTGTGTGTGTGTGTGTGTGTGACGCAGTGAGAGCAAAATACCTCGAATGCTTGAATGGATTTTCATCACAGTATGTATTCACTCATGCAGCTATAAAGATACAAAAGCAGCGGCAGACGTCAGTCATTGTCAATCTGGAACTCTGCTACACAAAGTGGCATGGTCATCAGCGGTGAGAAGCTGAGAAATGTTCAGTTTTATTTAAATGTCCCATGATGCATGGGAGCAACCTTTCAGATTGTCACAGAAAACAATCAGAGATTACGTGAGAGACAGATTGCTTTGTATCTGCATGCCTGAACACAGAGTGACACACAGTTTCCCTGAACTCAACTCAAGTTTAAACATTTCGTTAAGAGTTATATTAAAGTAGATGATCTTAAATTTTGTGTTTGAGTTTGGGATCACATGGTATACCTGTAAATGGACTCGTTAGGTAAGAGAAAGATCCAGTGAGAATCCAGAATGAGTGATTCAGCTCTGCACGCATGTTACTGCTCAGTTTGTTATTTTCTGTTACATGGTCAGCATGCACAACCTAAGTCTTCATCTTCATGAATCTCATGAATCCTTTCTTACGCTGCTTTTTGTGAGATTAGGGTCTGATAGGAATTCATGACCAGACAGCATACAGCAATCAAGACAACTGGATGGCTAAATACTGAGCTATAACATGACAAAGTGCTCTGATATCGAAGACACCTGGCAAAGAAACAAAAGGGAACTAATTGCGATGAGTTAACTCTAAAGATATCATTAGCAGTCAGTGCTTGGCGGTGCCAGTTAGTTCATTTTCAAGCTAATTGGCTAATCTTCTTCAATAGGTTCTTAGCTACCCTTAGTCCTGCTCCCATCCGTCAGATATTTACGACTGCCAGGGAGGTTTTGTCTTCAGCCCCATGTTTGTTCTTTGCTTTTCAGTTTGTCTTTAGCACAATATCTCAGAAAGGAAAGAGAAAATACAGTCTGACAGATAGATTTATGAGTTTGAAGGCTTCATAGACACCAAAAAAGCGCACAGTGGCAGTACTTTGGAACCGAAAGCATGGCGACAATCATTTTGTCCCTGATCTTGATCACAAGGTAAACCGTAGAACTGTGCTGTTCACAGTTTTCTCACTGACATGAATAAGGTTGCCCTGTTTTTGATGTAATGCTGTAGTTTGTTGTAGTGCAGACAAGAAGCAAGTATTTAATTGTCATACTCAATTTCTTAGAGTTTGATCGCAGTGTGAGCAGAGTTGACAGTTGTGTGCGTTTCCTGTAAAAAATGTAAAATATTAGGTGATGTGTGGTACCGATAATATCACCTGCATACCAAATTAAAATAACTCTTCCATGCAAGCAAGCTGCCTGGCATTGGACCTGCTGACTACACTGACAAAGTTCTAATAAGATAAAACATGAATTGAGAGGTTTGTTGAGTCTTTATCGTCCTGTCAGACAGAAAGCTGAAGGAAGTTTCATTCATCAGTAACTTGTAGTATATCAACACCACCACTCCCCTTCCCCTTGTTCATCTGTGGTTCAGCTGTAGAGTTATTAATGTGTGGGGCATTATGACTTTATGAATCGATGCATCTTATACTCAGTAAAATCCTGGTAGCAGCCTGAGTAGCAGAGACGCAGACAGGTGGAGCTGAGCACTGAGTGAGACAAAGTTTGCAAATGGATTGAAAAATCAAAACATGTAGATTTTGGGATGGTTTCATGACAGGTAAGATAGAACATTATTATCTGCAGGCAACCCTTGAGCCACTGAGGTTTGAAAACGACTTACAGCAGACAGAAGAATCTGTTACTGTGAAATACCTTTCTGTGTTTATTTACAGGTTGACGACACTTTGCTGTCACTGTGACTTTACTGCTGTTGGGTCAGATGCTGAATGATTGTGAGTTTGGTTCTCAGCATTACAGTTTTTGCAATGTCAACCTCTCAGAGACACTTCCTTAAATTAAGATCATCTGTTTGGGTGAACGGCCCGAATCGGATTAAGATCAGTGACTTTATTTTCTTCTATTGTGCTTAATGTGCCCAAGAAAACAGCAATAACAGTTCAAAATGGCAACGCAACATGCCCATGTACAGATTAAACAGGACAGTATTAGTATTGTGGACCAAACCAGAGCAGTCACGCTTTATTGGGTCCATGATTTTTTAGAATAGTTTCTTCATTCATTATAGGTAAAGGGACTTTACTTGTTTGTGTAACATAGAGAGTCGCTGCATAGCTGGTCATATGAACATTCAGAACTGAAAAATTCAGTTCTGTGTGTAATAAGAGAGTTCTTTCCAGAAAAATGATCAGGAAATAACAGACGTGTAAAATGAGAAGTGGGAATATTGAATTTGTATTTGTTGTTTTTGCACTTTGTCTGCTGAGTGTTTGTTAAAACACAACAGCATGATGAGCTCACAGGGTGTCACAGCTGTATAAAGACAGACAGACAGCTGCAAAATGCTCTGTGATGTGAGGATACACTTTTTATAACAGCATGTAGGTTATAGTAAGTGACTAACCTGTCCCATATGATGAGATAGTATGAAGACCAAACTGTTTGTTTTTGTGTGAATTTTGTAATTGGGCCGTCGGAGTGAACCTGCAGTACATTTTTATATGTGAGAAAATAAACTCATTCTACATTTGCTGCATGCCTCGGGATGGTGTTTCTCACACTTTTCTTCTCTCCCTCCTTCTGCCATGTTACTTCTAGTCTGAGTTTCTTCTTTCTCCATCTTCCGCGCTCACTCAATTTAAATTCAGTTTGCTTTATTGGCATGAACATAGTCTTTCTCAAGACTGAGACTTTTCAGCCTAAGCCAAGTTGTGTGTTATAGAATTATTCGATATATCACAGGATCAGGCTGAATTGTCAAAGAGTCAGTTTTATTAATCTAGCACAATATAACAAATCACTTTGCCTCAATATGTACAGTAGGTGGTGAGGTTGAATCCAAAACATCTGGAAATGAAACATCAGTCCAACACAGAGAAGCCTGAATGAAAAGAGAGGAAGGATGATACATGACACTGTAGAGCGCTGCCTGGTGGATCTTATCCAAAGCTTCTGTACTAGAAGTGTAAGCAGCTCCTAGTCTGGGCAGAGTCAGCTTATAGGACTGCTAGCTGCATGGCTAACTCAACTAGAAGATTCATTCAGTTCATATTGTTGTTTTGCAAGCAGAGTTACTGTTACTGTATGGCATCATTCTTTTCTATAACTCAGGGTGAAATGTCATTTGCTGATCTGGTAAAGAGAAATGAGGCTGTGCCTGCATCAGCTGGTCAGCTTGGATCCCTGTGTAGACAACCTGGCACCATGAAACACGCCTTGCAGCCAGTCAACACAGGTTAGTGCTGTGCACACCTGGCACAAAGTCCATGTAAACTGGTTTTGAGTACTTCTGTTTTCAGCATCAACTCCCGAACAAGTCCCGTACAGGTTCACAGAAGATAACCAGTAGCTGTGTGTTGGAGTAGTAGATGGAGCAATGAGGACAAAATGTCACTGATAAAGTGAGAGGCTGAAGTTGGTTTGATAATCACCAACTCTACATCTCCTGTCAGTCCACCATCTATCAATACAGAAGCTCACCTCACTGGCTAAAATGATATTAGACGATAAATGATATTAGAACAATATATTTCCATGTTATGACACATTTTTATTAGTATGTACTAAATTATTCAGCTTTCATGAGAAGCTCAAGCTCTCTCATTAAACAGCATATGAATTTATCTCTTTATACCACAAAATTGATTACACAAAATAAACATCTTTTTTAAATCAATGTTGGAACATTTAAAGTTGGTTTATTGGTATAAATGAAACCATATGTTGTTATAACAAGACACATCCGGCCATACCTAAAGAGAAGACGTGACATCAGATAGAAAAACTGACAATGGCTGGTTGACATTTGATTGAGTTTAATTTCCTGCTTTGGATGAGACAAGTATCAAAAAGTCTTGATTTAAAGGCTGTGTGAGAAACAAAGACATGAAATATGCTGATGAAAACAAGACAGGGTATGCTTGACATTTACCACATTTAGCTTTCTGTTTTTAATATGTACAAAATCATATTTATTACTTTATCAAATAAAACATGCTGTTATTGTAAAATATTTATACGTGAAAGATAAAATGAAAAATGAATGGAAATGTAAATTGACATATGTCTACAGTAGTCGATTCTTCACTGAAGGTTGTGTCCTGTGGTTGAGGTTGATCTGTGATCAGATATGGCACATAAAATTGAAGTTTTAATGAATTTGATTTTGTGTAGTAAGCAGGAAGTTTTTTTTTTTTGGAATGATGCGTAGATATAACAACAAAACTTACCTTTGCTTATGCTAGAATAATTTGTCATATAGTAATTAACAAGAAACATATTTCATTATGAAAATATCTCACTGCAACATGGAACGTCTTGTGATGAGGTTATTAAAATGAATGATCAAGCTCAGATGTAAATCTACATACTGCAGTTTCAAAATGATGAGATGATCTGATTGATTCAAACATAAATGATATCATTGTACTGCATTTATCATATTCTGGTTTAAATATGTCAAGTGGTGCTTCAGAGGAAAACGGGCTAGAAGTGAGGTAGATAAAATATAGATAGATAGATAGATAGATAGATAGATAGATAGATAGATAGATAGATAGATAGATAGACAGACAGACAGACACGCATGATGCCAGTGGGGCTGATTTTGTTTTATAGAACTTTGGAGTGGAAACAGGTGGATGTGGATTGCCACAGATGGAGTGAGGATATCCAGATGAGTCAGTCAAACAGTTTGGACTATATCATCTCTGCTTCATAAACTTACTGTCTTGTCTGGCTGGTTTCATAAACCCACATTAGATGTATTTATGTATGTCTTCAGTTCTTTAAAAAAATGGGTGGAACGTCCTGTCCTCCACCAAAGAGTGTGAGAGGTTTCTCAGTTCTCTGGGGTGGAAGACTGTCTTGTATCCAAGGAGATCAAGTAACGGCTGGCAGACAGTCTGTGTGTAGACCACCATGTCAAAGGAAAGCTTCACCCTCCAGTTCTCCGCATTAGCAGCAGAGTCCCGAACAGTGGTGAACTTCTGCCGGGATGACAGATCACTGCTGCCCCGGGTGTTGTTGATGATCCAATCCTCCACGCTGTGGTCCAGAACCAAACCAAGGAAGCTGTAGAGTTCCCTGGTCTTCTGGAGAGGAAACCTGGCCAAGTCTTCATACCTGACCATGGACAGGGAAGAGAAAAGGGATCATTCAGTAGAACAACAAAAAAGACAAAATAATACAGTCATAGGACCGTTTTATGATCTGCCACCTAAAACTATGAGGTGAGGACTCAAAGGGCAGTTCATCAATAGTCTAACAAAGTCACCCTACATTCACTTTTGCTAGAGGACAGTAATGATTTTCAAGACTACACGAAGCTGCTGCTCATGAAAGTTTGAGTAAAAAAAGTTAGAGAATAGTAGAAACAGAGTGCCAAAGAGAACTCTTCATTGCCAGTTCATGTCGTGGATAAGCATCCTGGGTGTTCATTACAGTCTAACTGAAGCTTCTCTCCACTTTTTGGACACATGAACTATAATGACACTGCAATGTACTACTATCATTTTTGAAATATTTGTGGAAATTATGTTGAAGCTTCAAGACTGAGTGGGTGTTTCCCATGACAGTTGACTGACTTGGAGAGCGACAGTAGCTCGGAGACCTGCTGTAAACTTCATGGTACATTACTGATAACATCACTGAGAACGTCAAACTTCTATAGCAGGGGTGTCAAACATGTGGCCCGTGGGACAGAGCCAGCCTTTTAAAGGGTCCAAAAAAATATATTTTTTCTTAATATTGTTTTGTAAATTGATGGTTCATTAATTGTGAATATTATCAGAATCTTGTACTACCTGAAAACTACCTGAGATCGAATTGGGGTGCATGTGACCTGTGAACTAAAATGAGGACCCATTATACTGTTACTGCTGTATTCCACTTTGAAAGTCAAAGCTACTTCACACTTGTGCATGTTGTTTCAACACCTATTGAGTGCCATGCTAATTTGGAGATGGCAAAAATAAGCATTTTTGGTGCTAATCCAAATATATATTCATATCCACATCCATTCAAGAAAAAAATAATTTAGCCTGGTTGAGAGGTTATCAGAGTGCAAACATACCACTACTGCTTTATTGATACTTTTTGTTTGGGTCTTCCTGCTGACCGAGAGACTGACAGCTTGCCTTGTGAAGACAATGGATCACAGAAGTTCTTTAGAACTGAGCACTAAGGCTAATACTGTGAACAGATACAATCCCTGTCCTTCTCACCTGAGCAGAATGTACCGCCCTCTGAGCCAGGAAGGTCTGGCCAGGCCCGTGGACACAGATCTGAGGAAGTCCTCACACACTGTGTTGATCTGTCCCAGGTCCAGGTTGTGGGGTCGACGTCCTGTTGCTCTCCACAGACGCCACAGTCGGTAAGTGTCTCGAAATGTCTCAATACGAGACGCCAGGATGCCACGTGGATCCCGAACAAGCTGGATCACCTGGTGATGAAACATGAGGAATACACTTTGGTCACAAAGCCAGCAACAGCACGTCTCTGAATGTCTTCACACACCCACGTGTTTAAAGGTTTCTGGGTGAACTATCAGTAACAGCAGTAGCGGGAGCAATGGTCATTACAACCTGAGTCTTTGAGAAAACATCTTCTTCTTTTAAACCCAGATGACCTCGCAACTGTTTCAACCATGCCAGACGCTGCTCTAACCACAGTTAACAAGACGTTGGAATCCATCAAATCAAGAACATTACAAAGATGGGAATGTTACTCTATGACAATGATGACAAGTCCTGTTCCAAATCTGTTTTTATTATTATTATTATTATTATTATTATTATTACTATTATATCTCTCCCATTTTGGCTTCTTTGCATTGGCTACCTGTTAAATCTAGAATAGAATTTAAAATTCTTCTCCTTACATACAAAGCTCTTCATGGTCAGGCACCATCATATCTAAAAGAGCTCATAGTACCTTACTACCCCTCTAGAACACTGCGCTCTCAGAATGCTGGGTTCCTTGTGGTTCCTATAGTTTCCAAAAGTAGACTGGGAGCCAGAGCTTTCAGCTACCAAGCTCCTCTTCTGTGGAACAAACTACCATTTTGGGTTCAGGAGGCAGACACGGTCAACACTTTTAAGAGTAGACTTAAGACTTTCCTTTTTGATAGAGCTTATAGTTAGGGCTGGCTCAGGTCATCCCTTAGTTATGCTGCTATAGGACTAGACTGCCGGGGGACTCCCTCTCCCTCCTTTCTCTCTCTGTCTCTCTCTCTCAGGGTTATGCCTAGCCAGGCACGGTACTGGTTGAAGATGTAGTCACATCTCCCTTTACTGAAAACTCTACTCAAATCTCTCTCTCTCTCTCTCTCTCTCTCTCTCTCTCTCTCCATCACCATCACCATCTGTAAACATACATGTCTCATTAATGCATGTTAATGCATGTTACTAACTAAACTTCTTCCCCAGAGTTTCTGTGCTCTCTCGTCCAGCACATTCTCATGGATCGTGGCTGCTGCTGTGGTCCTGCACGACTTCCACTACATATGTTATTACTGTCATTATTGTTACCATATCTCTGTGTACTCTGTATACTGTAATCATTTTATCATTCATTGTAATTGTACAATATGTCTCTGTTGATTTGTTCTGTACATGTGACATCTATTGCACGTCTGTCCGTCCTGGGAGAGGGATCCCTCCTCTGTGGCTCTTCCTGAGGTTTCTTCCACCTTTTTTCCTGTTAAAAGGGTTTTTGTGGGCAAGTTTTTCCTCACTCGAACCGAGGGTCTAAGGACAGAGGGTGTCACTCCCTGTACAGATTGTAAAGCCCTCCGAGGCAAATGTGTTTTGTGAATTTGGGCTATACAAATAAAATTTGATTTGATTTGATTTGATTATTATTATCCAGTTCCATTATTACCAGCACAAAGATCTAGAGATGACTGAAAGATGCCACTTTGGTTTCCACTTTCCACAAGTAGAATCTCGTAACCGTGAAAGACTCTGCTTGTGACCTGTGCCCTGCCAGATGACGAAACGCTATGAAACAGGCGAAACAAGTGTTTACTCATAGTAAAGCCTTACATTTGCAGGGAACCCATTTAAATACTGAGGATCAAACATCATAGATATAATTGTTACAGGAATGTTATTTCAAACTGTTTTATTATTACACTTTTAT
This sequence comes from Sciaenops ocellatus, assembly GCA_033000465.1. Taxonomy (NCBI): domain Eukaryota; kingdom Metazoa; phylum Chordata; class Actinopteri; family Sciaenidae; genus Sciaenops; species Sciaenops ocellatus. The sequence continues at coordinate 30,187,500 of CP136871.1, read as the reverse complement.
GCTTCCACGATATTAAATTAACAGGTTTCACAGATTTCATCCATAAACTTATTTTTGAAAGGATCTAAACTTTCTTCTGAGTCAATTACTGCATCACTCCAATTCTAAATATGTAAATGTATCAAGACAGTGTCAGTTTTTATAGAATATGATGTGTGTTGACCCTTAGAGATCATTAAATCCAATCCAAAGCTTTTCTGTCCAAAAGTTTTTTGTTTTTATTCACACCTCCTCCAAGAATGTTCTCATATAGATTCTTTTTTTATGGACAGACAGCTCTGTTGTACCAGTGGAATATCTGGCCATAATAACTTCTTATCATGCACCTCTTCAATTTGATATTTAATTCCCTCTTAATATTAAGTAATGCCTCCGCTGGTAGGCGGAATAAATCTAATTCAGTCTCCGTTTCTCAGACCTCACATGCAATATCTATGCTTGATAGGAAATACACCTCAGATCCCCCACTTCTTAAAAAAAGCGCTGGATCATATTGAAATTTAATATTCTCTTTACAGAAATGCAAAATGCATGCTATTACAGTCTTTGTGGCCTCTCATATGAATATGGAGACAAAGGCAGCAAATGCCCATCGTCTTCATCAATCCTTCAAATTGAAGATAATTCTAACCAAACTGTATTTCACCTTTAAGTCTTTTCTTCTCAATTATTGCTCCTGAGGGAAATTTAAACTTGAAAAACCACGAGGAACTGTCACAGCTATCAGATAATATTCTGTAAACATAAGGCGCCAGGTTCACATGGCTTCATGGCTGATTTTATGAAATACAGAGACAAATTAGCCTTCATTTTTGTTAAAGGTTTTCACTAAATCATGAGAAAACACTTCATTACTACTGTCACTCACACAAGCAACAGTAACACTCCTTTTAAAGAGAGATAAAGAATCTGTTGATTGTAGATCAAGAACCTCAAATCTGTCCTCCCACAGACAGTTGGATGTTGGATGTTGGATTCAACTGCTATATTCTAATCCATTTGCCTGTGCAATAGAACAGTCCATTGCTCTTAAAGCATCGCCCAAGATTCAGGACATTACTATAGAGAATAAAGCTTCCCTAAATGTTAACAAGCTTTTGCTTTATATAGAAGATCCAAAGCATTCCTTATTCATAAAAGATGTTGGTTCTCTCTCCAGCTACAAGTTGAATCATGTTCCTCATGTCCACAACTCAGTTTAATCTAGTTAAAAGTGGTACGGCTAGAGAAAGAATATCTATTGGTCTTGCAATGATTCTGGTTCTCAGTGTTTCATACATTTTCCACCCTCTTACATATACCACCACAACCGTGGCCACTGCTAGCCATATTTGGTGTGCCATCAGACCTCTTGCAATAAACAGAAATGGAGATAAACTGTCTGTTTGGTTTTAGTTTGTTTTTTTACACTCATTACATCAGAGTAGGTTTAACAAAGGGGAAACAATGTCACCACTGTTCTGTGCCTGTGTGTATATTTTGTGTCCATGTATCTGTACATGTGTTTGGAGTGTCTCTTAGGGACTGCGGTCGTTCGCACTACACGTTCAATACCAATTTAGAACTGCATTGATTGGTCATATAACCTTCAGCCTCCTCACTCAGTAGTGACACACTGCCCAGTCAATGCAATAACCCATCACACAAAACCCGGATCAGCTGCATCTACATCTAGAAATTATTATTGAATGTGTCTGCTGTCCAGACCACTAAATAAGTTTGTAGTTATTGGTGGGACCTCTCTCTCCACCTGTAAACATTCATGTACCATTAATACATGCTACCAACTTAACCTTTCCTCTGAGTTTTGGTGCTCTCACATCTCACAGGTTCTCATGGATCGTGGCTGCAGCTATACAGGTGATTGTGGTTTCGACTGCTGCTGTGGCCCTGCTCAATACCAACTGCAAATACTATTGACATTATTATTATCATCATTATCACTGCAGGTAGGTAGGGTTGCAAAGGGGTGGAACGTTTCAGGTAAATTTCCAGAAACTTTCTGGGAACTTTCCATGGGAAGTTAAGCTGGGGAATTTTGGAAATATTCAAAACTGGAAACTCCATGGGAATTTATGGGAATTAACTGTAAATTGTGGGTAATTTAAACAAACTGTATTATAACGTAAATCTAAACATTTTGTTTTATCATAAGCAGAATTTAAAAAAACATTTCAACAGATTTATTTGTAAGTAGAACTTTATCAAGTTTGAATTATTTTATTGAACAATATTATGTAGTCCACGAGCTCAAATGTGTGTCTTCAATAGTCTCTGTGTGCTCTGGGCTCTAAAGTGTGGTCCAGGTACAGAAATCACCTGTGCAGGTAGGGGGCGTGGCCTCAACAGCCCTGCAGTAAGCAGTGTGCTATGTGCATGTGATTGAAGAATAGCAGATATTAAAGTGTACCTGCATGAAATCTGGTTGTTTTAGTTAAGATTATGATAAAATATATTTTCCTCAACTATAATTACAGTTTTTCTCAAATGCTAAAACACTAAAACCCACTGGCTGAACAAAGTTCTCAGTTGCCTGATCTCATTTAGCTAATTGTTCAGTCTGTTGTCACCGTAAACCAGTTCACATGGTAAAACACAATTTGCAGATCTCACTTACACTTTTCAGCAAAACTCTAAACACATTCTGCACTCTAATGCACATGTCATCCATACTGGTAAACACAAGTGGCAACAATTAAATACAAATAGAGCACACATGTCATTGATTAAACACAACCACTCAAAATTGATTTCACTTGTTTCAAATGATGTGACACAGCCAATATAAGCCAGTTCAGAGAGCAAACAGGTTGTTGAAGGTGGGAATGAGAAAGTCTGAGAATGGATAGAAGAAACCATGTGAGAGGACGAGTGTGTATGCAAGGTGGGGACGAGGAGGAAGAGGAGGACAAGATTTTTGTCCCTTTTAGTATTGTATACTGTAGTACAGTGCATTGTAGGCTGTATACTGTACAATAAACAAATTGTATGGCCCTGAACATTGTGCTTTCCATTTGTTAACAGTACTGACTGCTCAATAGATTTTGATTGGTTGCAGGTTCATATCAACAAAGAAGAATTACAGTATCACAGAGACAAAGGACAAGTTTGTGAGATGCAGGGTACAGTCCTGTAAAAATACAAGGAGGAGGAAGAACAAAAAAAATTGCAAAGAGCAAAGCAGAGTAGTAATTTCTGGTCAATTTTGAGCTACTATGATAGAACATCTTTTCCTTCATCAAAAGACAATGACAGAAAAATATGAAATTTGTTTTGAGATTAAACATGTACTTCTCCCTGAGAACTATATGTTTTGAACAATGTGTTTTCTATTTTTTGGTGTGTTGTTTACTGACTGCTTGATAGTGTATATCATTTTGATCGCTTTGTTTCTGATTTGAGAGCAGTGTTTGGTTTTGAGCACAGGTAAAACTGTTTTAAGGAGAAAGTTTGATTTTGCAAGAGGAGTCAGAGGTTTTGTAAATAGTGCTTGAAGATGAGATTTTGTGTTTAATGTTTTAAGAAAATGGAGCAAGGTTTCAGAAATTGTGTTTTAGCAATTGAGAAAAACTGTAAGTTCACTGTTAAGGCCACACAATAGGTTGTGGCAGATGGCCGCCTATGAACCAGGTTCTGCTCAAGGTTTCTGCCTCTTAAAGGAAGTTTTTCCTTGCCACTGTCAGCAAGTGCTTGCACATGGTGGGAATTGTTGAATCCCTGTAAACACTATTATAAAGTGCACAGTCCATATGGATATGGAAAGTGTCATGAGATAACTTCTGTGAACAGATTTTTTTGGAAACATTTAAACACAGAATACAGAACAAGACTGTCTGATAACACCGCTAGGCATAAAAAGTTTGAGGAAAACTGTATTCCATTACATCAGCGGTGTCCAAACTACGGCCCGCAGGCCAACTGTGGCCCGTGATCCATCCATCCTAAAAATATAATTGAATATGTCCTACACATGAAACTTACGCTTGACTGTGTTGCAGTTCTTAATTTTAACACTAGGTGGAGGTACTGTCTTGAACAAGACAGCTTCTGAATAATCAACATCAGCTTCCCCCTCTACCCGACTTCTACAGTGCTTGGAAAAGTTTCCTCTGATGAGACGCCATGCAAAAAGAATGATGAATCTGTTTGGCTCAGCGTACATATGCGAGCAAACATTTTCTCTGTTGACTCTGAACAAAAGCAGATTGAGAACCAAAATGACCATCTCTGTGATATCCTTTGCATCTCAACCACCAAACTTACACCTGACCTGTTCCCACTGAGTGCAACGCCGTTTCCGTTTCCATTTTCTAACAAATGTTACCTGATGTATTAACAAGCCCAATAACTTAATTGCATAACAAACCTGAAATATGCCCATCCCCTCTTTCATACAGGGCTCTGAAGAGGGATCCCCATCCTGAATAAGACACAATCCAAGGCTGTTGTTTTGAGAATGAGCTGCCAACCCATTTTGTACAAAACATATGGAAAGCTGTGATGTAGGCTGTCTTTTTTAGCATATTTAATTGTTAAACATAATTCAGCTACATTTGATTGATTTTGCTAACTTAAATACAGTAGAAGTGAGGAGATATATATCACCTCTAGTGAGTGGCCCAGCCCTCATATATTTTTCTGTATGTGGCCCAAAACAGTTTGGACACCCCTACATTACATAGTTTCAGTTGCAATTCCTCAAGTCTACAACTTTTTACATTTTGTAATAATATATATAATATAATGAATATTATTATTATTATTTTTCTACCTTCAGGTTGAGTCTCGGGTCCTCAATCAGCGCTCTGAGGTCACTGATTTGGGGAATCCGGACCGTCTTGATGGCTGCGTGGCGCTTTGCTCTACAGGCATCAGCAGCCAGTGACACATTGAGCGGCCCACACCTCCTCACACACTCCCCCTCATCAGCCAGCACCAGGTTCTGCCCCTCTGGGCCTAAAGGGGCCTCACAGACAGGTGGGGAGCACAGCGACCGGCCTGCAGACAGGGCACAACTGTGACAACAATGCACTGTACAAACTGCTACATGGATAAATCATTAGTGTGTTATCAGTGTCATTATGTGAATGAAAGCAGGACAATTGGACAAAGTGCTGACATGTGCTGCTTACTAGCTCCTCGTCTGAACAGCTTGTCAGTGGAGTGGTTGGCAGGACGTGGTCGGATGTAACTCTCCAGACTGTTGAGGTGACAGTGGTACAGGGACCTCAGCAAGTCTCTGGCTGCTCCCAGCATCACCCTCCTCTCAGCCAGATTCCGACTCTGTGCCAGCCGAGGAAGCAACGCCAGCTGGACGTGGTACAGAGGCTCAAACAGGTAGAAGACCTGAGATAAATAAATATCAAAGACAATGTATGACAGTTACAGTGCACTACATGTATATATAAAGAGCCCCCAAAATACTGATCATCCACTTGTGGAGAAATTGCTGAAGTCAGAGGTCAATGGTGAGGTCAGGAGGGAAGAAAGTGTTCAGGAGCCTCTGATGTCTTCTGCTGTAATATTTATTGACGCTTGGCCAAGGAGAATTAGAGACACTCTCAAAGTACATCAGAAGTGTCTGAGTCGGTCTCACAATCTGCCCAACTCATCCTGGTGGATAGACTTTAAACCCCTACAGATAACACCACAAATACTATACACCCAGAATTAGCCAAAGAGAATGTCTTTACCCATGGAGGTGTTATTGTCAACATATTCTAGTCTGGAGACACAGATGTCTGTAGATTTGAACGTCAGCGACCAGTTATCTATTATATCTATGAAGGCAGCAATAGGTCTCTTCGACCCTGGCCACCACAGTGTTGAGACAGACTGGCACCTGCTGTTCCCAATCAAAGCCAAACAATTAATACTGCTGAGGACCTCAAGGCCCACACGTGACCTCGTGTAACCTAAGGACAGAAAATTCCATAACACCATTTTGCAATTTACAGTTTGCAAGGACCCAACTAAATATTAATGCAGAATTTGAATGGATGGACGAAGGTCTAAACATGAAACCAGTACTGAGGCAGAGCTGGCATATTTATTAGTAACCATCTTGTGATCACTGTCAACAGCTAATTTTTGCTAAATGACAAACAATCTGATCTGAGCTCATTCAAGAGTCTGTATCATGTTTCCATGAAGAGAGTTCTGCAATGACTGATCCCTCCCTCCACCGCAGGTCTTTTAGCATTTTGTGCTCATCATATACAGTTGTTATATTTGAAAAATTAAACATAATCATAAAAGCAGGCTGCTTGTAGCAAATGGTTTGGAGGTTGAGAGAACTCACTCACTATGTCTGGTGCTACTGTACATGATAAGTGCTGATCTGGACTGGGAGGAAGCTTACTGTGGGCTGTGATGTGCCCAAATTACACCACCAACCCTGTTACGACTTGCCGCTGTGTGAATGCATGCCTATACTGCTGCATTTTCCCAGACAGTAACCATTATATTTTCTACCATAAAGTGTTATTTTAGTCAGCGGAATGACCAAATATTTCATTAGGTCAGTGACATAAAGAAATATCATGAAGAATATGAAACCCCTTTTGGCATTTTGAATAATGTCCAAAATGTTCCATAGCTTTCAAATCTCTGCTCTGGTTTGGTTGAACCATGAGGAAACACTAAACATTATTCAATTTTCTTTGGGCACACTATTCCATTTTGCATTTATAAGTTTTTAAATGTGTGCTGTTGAGGTCCATTTTTAACTTTCATGAATCAAATTGGTTTCATTTGTAACCAGATTTGGTGCACAGATTGTTAGCTCTGAGCTTCGCTGCACAGTCTCAAACATTCTGCCTCTAGAGTGAGCAGAATTTTTTTTTTCTTGAATTAAGATGATGTGACTATAGTCATGCCAATTTTTATTTTGATTGATAGTGTATGTTGTGTTTATAAGCTAGTAATCAACATGTAATATGTGGAAGAGAGTCTTTTTCTTGACATTTTGGCAAATATTCAAATACATCTGCTCCAGGAGAAGCCCTCTAGGTTAGGAATGAGTCATGATTTTCAAATTTTTTAAATAATAATTGTGGGACTGACCTCCTGCTTTAAAAAATATATTTTACTTTGTTTTTACCTAAGCCTGGTAGAATATGTTCTAACATGGGCACAATGTTGCTACAGCGCTGTGAGATGGGCTATATGCACAGGCTGCAGCCTGAGGCTGCAGAGTTAGTTAAAAAAAATGAGTCTAAAGAAACGAGCGTGCTCAGTTCAACTTCGGTTCTCCAGCACTGGTTCAGCACTAAAACAGAATATGAAGCTACTGTAGGTGTGGCTATGCGAGGCTGTGGTTCAGGCCAAAACTCTGGAAAAGCTAACACAGAGAAAGCTATATAGCATATCACAAGTCTATCCTGTGTTTTTTAAGTGTCCTTGTTCTATTCTGTGTTTTTTGTTTTTATTTTTTCTACCTCAGTATTTTATTCTATTGTATTTTTATTGTATTCAAATATACCGGACTGCTATGACGACCTAATTTCCCTTCGAGGATGAATAAAGTCATCTATCTATCTATCTATCTATCTATCTATCTATGCATTTGAGAGCGCCCTGTGCTCTCTGTCTTTCTCTCACTCAGTGAATATGGAATAGTATCTTTGCTTCAAATGCCCAAGGTCTTGTTGTACAGGCACTGAGTTTGAACCACAGTATGACCTTTGGACCGAATCCAGCCAGGGTCATTTGGTGAATATCATTCCCCATCTCTCTCTCCATGGACTTCAGGTAGTGTGGGTACAGGTGTAACCTTTTCCATACTCACTATGACACACTGATCACCACTCAGTAATTCATAATGGTTAAGTTAACCCTGTGTTGTCCCTATAGGCCGAGTGGTGTAAGACAAGGTTAAGGCTGAGTCCAGCTTTGTAACATGTAAACCCCAATGTTTCTCTCCACTGTTTTGAAAACTGTTCACATAAATTTGTGCTTTAATGCATGTATGTCAAAACAATGTGCTTGGACCCTGAAGCACAGTGAAGCACATCATCAGCTGTACCTAAGTCATAGAAGGGACAGAATTTACCTGATGCATTTTACTAAATGCATTTTTGTTTGACCAAATAACTCTCCACAGTTGTACTTAAGGTGCTTCATCTGATCATCACTGTCAGTGCGCGGTGCAGTAGGGCAGTGGTTAGCACTGGTGCCCAACAGCAAGAGGGTTCCTGGTTTGAACCTCGTCTTGGGCCTTTCTGTGTGGAGTTTACATGTTCTAAAGATCATCAGCTTAACCTACAGTGTGTCATAGAAGGGCCAGAATTTACTACATTTTTGTTTGCATGTTCTCCCCGTGTCTGCGTGGGTTCTCTCCGGGTACTCTGGCTTCCTCCCACACTCCAAAGACATGAACATTAACAGGTTTATTGGTGACATTAAATTGGCTGTAGGTGTGAATGCAAGCGGTTGTTTGTCTCTATGTGCCGTGCAATTCTAACCTCTGGATGCTGGTTGAACAGCTGACCCACAAACGAGGATCCACTCCGTGTGGTGGCCAGAATGAGGATGTTGATTCTCTTGTTGGCCTTAGAGGAGGGGAGGGAGACGGAGGGGGAGGAGGGGGTGTGGAGGAGGATCTCATCGCAGCCCGGGTCCGAGCCCTCGAGCGTGGTCGCCTGGCCTAATCGTGTCACATCTCTGAGGCTGCAGTTGACAGTGTGGCCCGCGGTTGCCAGGCCCACAGAGCACAACAGGCTTAAAGGTTTGGTGGAAAAGGTGCGGATGGCCGTGTACTGGATGGCTATGGAGGCTAATGCTAGCAGCACCATGGACTTCCAAGAACACTGCATGGTGGCTGGACAGATGCATCAGGAGGCCACAGCACTGTCTGCCAGACAAGGGGCTAAAGACAGAAAGACACAAAGAGGACAGGAGACAAAGAAATATATGGACATTTGTTATTTCCACATGGTCACATATGTCAAAATGCAGTGTACTGTGAGCAGCCGGACGGTGCACTCATCATGGTGAATTCAGACACAGCATATGACTGCCGTCTTTTGTTTTCTTTGCTATTTTGTTTCACTTTTATTGCTCTCATCAGTCTTTCCAGTTTCCAGCAGCAGGCAGCTGTTTTCAGCAAAAACTCTTAGATGAAGCCTCTATACATGACCTGCTCAGCAGCAAACAGCACACAGACTTTACATAGCTAAAGAGGCAGATATCTTTATCAAGGGTTGGTGTGAATATGCAGCTTGCCTTTACTGATAAGAATATTGCCTATAACATATATTTATTATCAAAATTAGCACTCACAAACCAGTCACTAAAAAGAACATGTGAAGTCTCATGATTTTGTTATTACTCTTAATGTTTTGCTCTGAAAAGGAGACTGAGAGTCAGAGCTGCACTGACTCTCATTATCCTTTGCTAGCGTCTCCTCCATGATTGTGTATGCGGGGATTTCATATTTCATATCTCTGATCCACCTCACTAAACATCACTAAAAGAAAAAAAAAACAAAGAACAGTTCTGTTCATTTTGATCATGTTGATTTGAGTTGATTATATGTTGCATGCAGGGCGGCACGGTGGTGCAGTGGTTAGCACTGTTGCCTCACAGCAAGAATGTTCCTGGTTCGAACCCCGGCTGCATGGTCTTCTGTGTTATGGGTTCTCTCCGGGCACTCCGGCTTCCCCCCACAGCCCAAACACATGCACTTCACAGGTTAAGGACTGCCAGTGTCTATGTGACCTGCGATGAACTGGTGACTTGGATAGATGTGTTGTATGTATTAAATGAATGTTTGACTCTACAAAAGTGAAGTTCATCAAAAAAGTTTTAACACAATTCTACATTAGAACATAAAGCATATTGATGTTTACTTATAGTAAATTATTATTATTATTATTTTTATTATTGACAGATAATGTATATGTTCATGCAGATACAGCAGGTGTAGTACTGTGTGGATCATATTGTCTAAAGGCTAAACTGTGTATTAAACTACAACTTTACTCTTTCTGCCTGTCTGATTACTGTATAATAAAAAGTGCAGCTGTGTCAGGACATTTCTGAAATATGAAACATGTTTGTGAGGAGGAAGATCCACGTCTCCATGTTCATTCATTTAATATTCAAGATTCAGCCTGTGGTTCAAGCTGATTTTTAGGACAGTGCTGAAAAATCATTTGGCGTAATTATTAACAGGTGTAGTGTAGCGTGACTGCGACTACGCCACTGGGCCTGAGGCTTATTAATCAAATGTGTGAGGTGTGATAAATTACCTGTCTGTCTGTCATTTAGAAAAATCCAGTGACAACACTCATTTACATATTAGCACAACAATGCACGAGCTAACCCCGTGTGCCATCAGAGGATGCATCGGTGCCGCTCAGTGTGAGCTAACGGACATAACGGGAGGCTGTTGCCGTCATAGCCGCTTCATTCACAGGCCGCTGCATCCCAGAATCACGGTCCGTGTGTACCCACCTCTCATCCGTGTTTGTGCCGTCAGCATGAGGCGGTGTGCTGGCTGTGGAGGAGACATGATGATGATGATGCTGTGCGCTTCAAACACCAGCCTGCGTCTGCCTGTCTGCCTGTCTGTCTGTGGTCCACACAGGGAGGGCGAGGACAGGACACAATCCACATCCAATGACCTCAACCAGTGTTTCAGAAATCGTGTTCACCGGCACTCACATCCACCTCGACAGGATTCCGGACTGGAACGTGACCGATACACGTCTCTATACCGCTCTGTCTGTCTGCACCCCAACATCTCTCTCTCTCTCTCTCTCTCTCTCTCTCTCTCTCTCTCTCTCTCTCTCTCCTTTAACCTAATTTTTTCTTTTAGTATCAAACTGTATCAAACGGTAATTCCTGTAGAGGCACATAAAGAATCGGATACAAAATCAAGCATGCAAACAAAACATTTGATCAATATATCAATATACAGTAGGATAGAAGGAATGCAAGTCAGTGGGATATGAAGAGAAAGCTCATGATGAGCTCTTTCTGGTGCACGAACATTCTAAAGCAGTCAAAAAAATGAAATAAATAATTTGACCTTTTAGCTAGAATAATGTTTTGTTTGTTTTCAAATTTCATAATCTTGTTCAGTATTGTCATCCACATGTTTGTGAATTTAATCACAAACACATTAAGTTTTTACACAAACCTCCATACAACGGACACATGTTCGTGGTATTTATACTACTGAGTCAGTAGATGGTGCAGTAGACTGTAGCTACATGCGCTGAGCATCGCTTGCTGCCGTCTTGTGGTGCCAGAACAGTATGGAAAGCCAGCAGTTCAAATTTACATGACTTTCAACCAAGCTGATACCTCTGTGGCTGTAAAATGAAGCCAGTGTGGAAGTGACAAAAACTGCAGTTCCTCTTCTTGTCCACTTGAGGCTGCCTCCAAAAGTGAGTCAGTCTCCGTAAGTCCCCATGTTCAAATGTCCAACTTCACAGCAGAAATAAACATGTTTACAGCCTGGTACAAAAAACAGGTCTGGTCTCTATTTCCCCGTTCATGACAACTGTACTGAGGGTGAATTTTTACACAACTCACCTGTTCAGATTATATTAAGATATGTAGAATGCAGAATTAAGAGTGTGGCCGCTTTGACTGACAGGTGGGTACCGTTACAGATGGTTTATTTGAGCACCCAGGTGTCAGTTGGACCCTGTAGCAACCGATAATGTAATAACGTCCAATAATGTCATACCTGCCGGTAACGTAATAATTTTGGCCATTTTAAATGTATTAAAGCCAATAATGTAATAATATGCCAATGATGTAATAAGTTATTACGCTACTGGCGTAGCATTAAAAAAAAATCATTATCTGATAATGTAATAATACATAAATAGGACTGAATTTTTTGGAAATAAAAGATTATTTTGCGGTTTTGTGCAGTTCGCTCATCAAAAATAGATTTAGTGGATGGCATAGTCGTCATATTCATTCATCAAGGGTACGTACTATGCAGCACTCTCTCTCCTTAATTATGGTTGTAAGAGCCAATTTGAGAATTATTTGTTGTACAAAATCTTTATTTAGAATATTGTTTATTTGTTTAGATATGTAAATTCATAATTTCATGTATGGAGAAATATTATTTCATTCATTACTGTGAAGTGTATATGGTAGTTAGATCACTTAGTGGAATGTGCTTGAATTCAGGAAGAGAACAGTGGTCATGTGACCTACATGTGTTAGATGAAAAAGTCTAATCAGTCTAGTTATTACTAAGTTATTACATTATTGGCATGTTATTAAATTATTGGCTTTATTACATGGCCAAAATGATTACGTTATCGGCAGGTAGGCCTATTACATTATTGGTTGCTACAGACCCCCTCAGGTACACAGATGATCCATGTATTTGGCAATTTTTAGCTTAGCCTGGAGGCAGAAGAGGCAGAACAGCCAGCATGAGTTTCAAAATGGCTCTTCAGAAACCTGTGGGTGATGTCATGCATGTGTTGCCCATTGTCTATTCTGTCATTGCTTTGAACACGTTGTCGATGCATAAAACAAAGTGAGTTAATAACGTGTTGAGCCTCTTGCCCAGTTGTCTGGTATAAATCTCGTCTTTTTCTTCTTTTTTGTTGTGTGTTTGTTGGATTTCGGTTTTATGACTTAATTATTTTACTTCCTTTTGTTTCACTGCTGCCTTTTTTGGTAAACAAGCCCATTGATGGAGCATTCATTTAGTTTTCTGTCATTAAAATCATGAACATACTGTATGTGCGTATATCCTTAAATAGTGGTTGTCGACACGTTAGCAACGCGTTAACATGTATATTTCAACTGGCAGGCTTTGTGACGTTTGCAGTGTGCATGTGTGTAATGTTTTAACAAAACAGAATGTAACATGTAACAAGTCACAGACTAGTATTTACAGTAATGAGTGAGTAAACTATAAACTTCAATAACCCATGCAAGACTAGAAGAACAGAGAGCAAATAATAATAATAATAATAATAAAGCATCGTGATGCATTGTGTGTCCGGTGGGTCTCGGAAGCCTTTTATTTTGAAGGGGTGAGATTCCGGAATGTTCAGGAAATCCGTGTGAAGAAGAAGAAGAAGGTGTTCTGGTGCTTGTAGTCTTTACTAACGGTGTTTTGAAACGTCACGTGTACAATAGAAATGACGTCACGTGCTATCTGGCCCAATATTTAACGAGGTCAGAAACTGTGACGTGTTTTACCAGGAAGAACTTCACAGGCAGTCAGCTCGAGCTGTGTGCGCGCGCGCAGGCTGGGACAGAATCCGAACATGTGTACAGTCCAGATGCTGAGAGCTCTGATCACTGTGAGACAAAGAGCAGCTGCTCAGCACATAGTACAGCTGTTTGAAAGAACCATAGCGGAGTACACACACGTCTGTGACAGACAGGAGAATGACCGACAGAGCTCACTGCTGGACACAGCTCTGACCACGACAAGGGCAGGTTTGTACACATCATCATCATCATCATTATTATTGTTATTATTATTATTATTATTATTATTATTACACAGAGAGCAATATACAGTGTTATAGGAATGGTCATTCTGACTCTCATCATATATATTTTCATGTTTTGAGTATCACCATGAAGTGGTCAAAGAGTGTGTTACCTCTGTAGAAACATTATATCATCATGTCTGCTGGTTGATTTATTAATAATAATCAAAGCCTTTTATAATGAACTGTGTGACAGCTTTGTGGCATCATTCACCCTCTCCTCTGTCCTCCTGCCTCTGCTGATGACAGGTAATTCAATCGGAATGATTCAAATGGCGTCTCTAGTTATCAGCTGAAATTCTGTTATCAGAACAACAGCTGCCATTTATGGGTCACGTACAGTGGTGGCCAAAATGATTAGAACACCTGGCAGATCTGAAAATACTGACTTTCTTTTTTTAGCCTCCAAAACATGATTTCATTTCATAATGTTCATGAAACATGCAGATGGTTATTCTGAGCACAACAAATATCAGATGAAGGGAGTCCTACTGATTTGATCCACTTTGAACTTTAATATTTAGTATGTTCACCTTCTGCAGAATTAAAGCAGCACATCTCTCTGGCATTGTGTCAATATATTTTATTTTCACGGGTGGTGCATGTGACAAACTGGTAGAAGGTTGGGAGCTCTCATCTACACTCCCACTTCTTGAAGACACTGTTGCACCATAAGTCACTGTGGTGTTGATGTAGTTCGCAGTTCTCGTGAGGTCTGTCTTCGGTCCTTAAGACTGAGAATTTTGAGATGCTTCACTTGTCTGTCTGAAAGTTTCTTTTTTCTACCTCTTCTCTTTTGGTTCTGGTGTGAATTGGTGGCATCATGGTGGTCTAAAGTGACTTTAGTGCTTGGACTGCATCTCAAGACACAGGCCTAGCTTGTTTTATTTGAAGGAAAGTGACCTATATCTCCTTATGATGGCTCTATTCTATGATTTATAGAGTATTGGTATTGAAAGTGAAACCTCTTAAGTATGCCAAGTGTTCTAATAATTTTGGCCACCACCGTATGTGTTAAATCACTATATGTCATGCATCAAATTGATTCAAAATCTGTTTTTTATGATATAGGTTACACAATGGGGCTTAAATCAAATCAAATTGTCTGGTTGTATAGTATATTTTTATCTTTTTTTTCCCTTCCTTTGCTTCAGAAGTCCAGCTGGTGATTGTGGGTGACGTTCCTCAGCAGGAGTGGAGCCCCAGTGCTGTCCAGGTGGACCCAGGACCTCCACACATTAAAGAGGAGCAGGAGGAACTCTGGAGCAGTCAGGACAGAGAGCAGCTTCTCAGAACTGTCCCTGTTAAGAGTGAAGATGAAGAGAAAGCTCAGTCCTCACAGCTTCATCAAAGACAAACTGACGAACAGATAACAGCAGAAGTTGGTGGAGAGGACGGTGAAGGATCAGAAGCTACCAGGAAGCTGAGAGTGTTGGTGGAGCAGAGGCTAACTGAAGCTGTTGAAGATGTATTTGGGCTGTTTGAAAGAACCTTAGCAGAATATGAGAAAGAGATTGAAGGTCTTCAAAAGATGCTGGAAGAGGCTGTGAAGCTTGAGGTCCAGATTAACACAGCAGGTTGGTTTTCTCTCTTTTCTTTTATTTGTTTTGACCTATATCTCAGTGTTTCTTTCAGTTTCATCTCAGTGTTTCAATATTTGAATATGAAACTTTGAAACCTTGCCAATGCCAACAGTGTGTGAATGTGTGTGAATGAGATATGCAGTGTAACAGCACTTTGAGTGGTTGCAAGACTAAAAAGGCGCTATATAAGTACAGTCTTTTTACCATTTATTTTGAAGTTAGGATTTAAAGGCCTAAAAGATTAGGGAGCTCTATGTACAGAAAATGGCATAAATAGAATATAATATTCATTACTGTTTTCATTAGTGTATAATCACCTGAGAATAAGAGTCATGTTTTTGTTACCTTAGAATGAGGCTTTTATCGCTTTTAACTGCCATGTTTCTACAGCAGCCCAGAATGGACAAACTGAACACTGACTCTAAAGAGGGCCTTTGACATTTTTCAAGATTTTTTGTAGCCACTTCAGTTTCTCCTACATGGAAGGAGAGGGAGAGACGAGCAGTATTCACTGCTTTGCACTCTCTGCAACTTCACCACTAGATGCCACTAAATCCTAGAGAGAGAGAGAGAGAGAGAGAGAGAGAGAGAGGGAGAGAGAGGGAGAGAGAGAGAGATCATCATGGGAAGAAACTAAGGCCCTGAGCCAGCCCAACTATAACCTCTAAACGAATGTCTTGAGCCTGTTTTGTACAGAGTATCACAAAGTTTATTTTACATTTATCCAAACGTGTCAAATCATCAACAATCAATTCAAGCTTACATACTCTTTTCTCAGTGCTACAGCGCAGACATGGTGGTTAGCTTTGGAGAGTATGTTGCATTAGAGGCAGCAGTAGCTCAGTCTGTAGGGACCCGTAGGGTGACCGGAGGGTGGTCCAGCATGGACCAAAGTATGGAAGGTGGACTGATAGCTGGAGAGGTGCTAGTTCACCAGTGCTGAGGTGCCCTTGACCAAGTACCAAAAACCCAAACCACCCATCTCTCCACATTTGCATGTCTAAATCAAATCAAATTTTATTTGTATAGCCCAAATTCACAAAACACATTTTGCCTCAGAGGGCTTTACAATCTGTACAGGGAGTGACACCCTCTGTCCTTAGACCCTCGGTTCGAGTGAGGAAAAACTTGCCCACAAAAACCCTTTTAACAGGGAAAAAAGGTGGAAGAAACCTCAGGAAGAGCCACAGAGGAGGGATCCCTCTCCCAGGACGGACAGTTTGAGAGAGAGAGAGAGGGAGAGAGAGAGGGAGAGAGAGAGAGAGAGAGAGAGAGAGAGCAACCAAACAATGAGACCCACACTATGATTCTTCAGCAACGAGACCAAATCAGAGAACTACAACAGGCCATCAGAGAGCTGGAAGAGGATAACCAATCACTGAGAATGATGCTTCAGACAACAAGAGAGGAAATCACCAACATCAAACAGAGCAGAACCAGACCAGCACTAGAGGAAGAGGTTCACCACCAACCCATAACCTCTATTGCTCCTCCTACATCCTGCTATTCAGATGCCATCTCCCCTCCATCTGAAGTCAATCCCCCCAAAGCTCCCAAACCCCCAGCCTCCTTAATACCCCCAACCCCTCATTCTCCAGGCCCACTTACCCCCCCAAAGTCCTCAGACCTCTCTGCTGACCACAAGCCTAACAACAGACCCAGTAAATCTTCACACAAAGAAATATTATTTCTCTGAGAGTCCAATCGGAAACACATCAATATGACATGTCTGTTTCCAGAGAAGAAATCTGTGAAACTTTGGAGCCCCACCACAGAGAAGGCCATGGAACACCTGTCCAGTGGAGAGTTTACAGGTGTAGAACATATCCTCATCCATACTGGCTCAAACGATCTCACCAGAAGAAACGGTGATATTCCCACAGCACTGTGGCAGCTGGCAAAAGGAGCCATCAAAAACTTCCCAACATCTAAAGTAATGATATCCACATTACTTCCTCGCTCAGATATTCCCCAAATCATTATTAACACTATTAACTCAGAGATCACCAGGAGCTGTACTCATCTCCCTAATCTGAGTATAGCACAGCTCAGCAGAATAGGTTACCAACATCTGCAAGATCACATCCATCTCAGCAACAGAGGAGTAAAACTTTTTGCCAAAAAGATTAAAGAGACAGCTCTGAACAGAGAACACTACCCCCAAAACGACCAGCAACACCACAGGTACCCTCACACCCACCAGCAGCACCAGAGAGACAGGCAGCCTCCCCAAGAGCAGCAGAGGTACCCTCACACCCACCAGCAGCACCAGAGAGATCTCCATCACCTTCAGGAGCAGCAGAGGTACCCTCACATCCACCAGGAACACCCGCAGCCTCTCCCTCACCTTTCCCAGGTGCATCAAAGGTTCCCTCCCCCAACCCAGGAGAACCACAGTGACCAACAGTCCCTCCAGCAGCACCAGCGAGATCTTCCCCAACAACAGCAGAGACATCTCCAGCAGAAGCAGCAGCATCCCCACTATCGGCAGCGACACTGGGCCCAACAGCAGCAACATCACCACCTTCAGCAGCTACACCAGACCCAGCAGCAGCCCCCTAGACCACAGCTGCATACACCCACACAGAGAGACTCCTATGTTGCTGTTGCTTCCAGAACAAAGGTTCCTTTAGAGCAAAATCAGTTAAGAGACATTATCTACTCATTTGTCACAACGTTAATAGGTTAAGCTGACCATTTGGTACATTTTAAATCTGCTCTAGTACAGTACAAACTTTAACTCGTTTAGATTTGGTTACATATTGAATACTTTGTTGTGAAGCACTGCTTTTTAAATGAGAGAATAGCATCTTTTTCACTTAGCAGTTGGAATATTCAGGGATTGTACTCTTCAGCCTTTGGATTGAAGACTTCAAATCCTGAATTTATAAATAGTATAAATAACATTGATTTGATTATCTTACATGAAACATGGAGACATGATAACAATCCTTCAAACTGCCCAAGCAACTATAACGAACTGAATCTGCCCTCCTTAAAACATTCCCACATAAAAAATGGAAGACACTCTGGGGGAGTAATTATTTGGTATAGACAGGAACATCACAATTATATATTAACAGTCAAAAAAGGGAAAACACGTATCTGGCTAAAAATCAGTAGAGTTTACCTGTGTGCTATCTATTTACCACCTTCAAGCTCACCATATTACTCAGAGGGATATCTCCATGAAGTTCAGAAAGAAATTCTTTACTTCCAGTCACTTGGCTCCACATTGTTATGCGGAGACTTCAATGCCAGAACTGGCAGAGAAATAGATTTTATTGATACAGATGGCAATATTCATTTTGATGTATCCCCTCTATACCAACCCCTCATTACAACACATAGACATAGCTATGATAGTATAGTGAACAAGAGTGGAAAAGAAGTTTTACAAATGTGCAAAGCCCTAGGATTATCCATAGTTAATGGTAGAACACGAGGAGACTCCCTGGGCAGGTTTACCTACTGCTCTGTATTGGGAAACAGTGTCGTTGATTATGCAATCACAGACATCTGTCCAGAAAGTATAAATGCATTCACAGTCTTGCCACAACGTCCCATATCAGACCACAATCAGATCACACTCTATCTGAAAAAAGCAGAGACCCATACCCAGAAACATACCTCCAATGACAACCTGTTAACTCTCCCAAAACATTACAAGTGGACAGAACAAAGTCTCACTGATTACACCAATGCATTTAGCAACACTAATATACAAACCATGCTAGATAGTTTTCTGTGTAACCAATACCTGCTAAATAAAGATAGCATAAATTTGGCCTCTAAAGATTTGAATCAGATATTTATGAAACTAGCAAAAGAGTCTAAAATGATAAGATCAAATGCCAAATCAAACAAAAAACAAGCAAAGGAACAATGGTTTGACAGCGAATGTTCCCTTTTCAGAAAGCATCTCAGAAACCTGTCAAACAAGAAACATAACGATCCTGAAAACCAAGAGCTGCGCCATGAATACCACACAGCACTTAAACAATATAAGAAAGTTATCAACCAAAAAAAGGGCAAATATACTGAAGATGAATTAATTAAAATTGAAAAGGCAATAGACCAAAATTATTTTTGGAAGCTGTTGAAAAAATTGAATTCAACCAAAAATAAAGATAGCATTAAAATTCAGAATGGCAATATTTGGAAAAACTATTTCTCAAAACTATATCTAAATCCAGAAAATGATGGTTTAAACACACAGCAGATGTCCATAATTGACAAAATAAAATCACTAGAAAATGCAATAAAAGACAACCGAAACGCTTCGGACGGCCTAATTACAATTGAGGAGCTACAAGAAAAACTTGCCGATCTTAAAAACGGAAATGTTGAAACACAGTAGTAATAAACTTAAACTGGCTCTACTAAAATTATTTAACCTCGTGTTAAAAAGTGGAATTTACCCTACAATTTGGAACAAAGGATTGATTACTCCTATCTTTAAAAGTGGAGACAACCTAAATCCTAATAATTATAGGGGCATTTGTGTAAATTCTAATTTAGGGAAACTATTTTGTAGCATACTTAATTCAAGAATCCTGTCCGACCTCACTGAGGGCAATGTATTAAGTAAATCACAAATTGGCTTTATACCCAAACATAGAACAACAGATCACATATTTACTCTCCATACTCTAATCCAAAAACATGTACACCAGAAAAATAAAGGGAAAATATATGCTTGTTTTGTTGATTTCAGGAAAGCTTTTGATTCGATTTGGCACAATGGGCTTTTCTATCAGTTACTCAGAAATGGTATTGGAGGCAAAGTTTATGATCTAATTAAATGGAAATACTCCGAAAATGAGTGCGCTATAAAAATTGGAAAGAAAAGAACTGATTTCTTAAAGCGGTGCCGCGGGGTCCATCAAGGTTGTAATATGTCCCCAACTCTTTTCAATATATACATTGACCAATTAGCAAAACTACTTGAAAACTCCCCAGCCCCAGGACTTGACTTGGAGGGGAAGGAAGTCAAGTGTCTGTTATATGCAGATGACCTCCTACTGTTATCACAAACAGAACAAGGAATGCAGGAATATCTGGACATACTCCATGATTATTGTGTAAACTGGGCAATCAGAGTAAACCTAGATAAAACTAAAATTATAATATTTCAAAAGAAAGCAAGATCACAATCTAAAAAGTATCAATTTACTTTGGGAGAGACAACACTGAGTCACACGATGGAGTACACTTACCTTGGCCTAACTATCACTGCTTCGGGTCGTTTCGTTAAAGCTGTGAGCTCATCAGCAGATAAAGCCCGTAGAGCATATTACAGTATACGGAAAGTTCTATTCAAATTAAACCCCCCAATCAAAATCTGGCTTCAAATTTTCCAAAGCATTATTGAACCAATCCTCCTATATGGAAGTGAAGTTTGGGGCCCATTAATTAAACAAGAGCACTGGGACTCAAACCCTGTTGAAAAAGTGCATCTTGAATTCTGCAAAAACATACTCAGAGTCCACAGAAACTGTCCGAACCACGGCTGCAGAGCAGAGCTGGGCCAGTTCCCCCTCTTAATCAGAATTAAAAAGAGAACTATTAAATTTTGGAACCACTTGATAGAGTCTGATTTAGACTCATACCAGCACAGAGCATACTTGGAGCAGCAGGTCTGTCTAAAGCCAGAAAATAATACCTGGAATGGGACAAATGAGGAAATCAGATTGACAAGTCAAAATGACACTATAAAAATAATTCCATACTCACAAATAAAACAAATTGACAAAGATAATAAACAAAAATATTGCAAACAGTGGAAAACAGAAACTCAAACAATCAATAAATTAGAATGTTATAATTTACTGGACAGAGAATTCCAATTGGCTCAATATTTAACCCAAATAAAATATCCCCAAAAAAGACAAACCCTTACAAAATACAGACTCAGTGACCATAAACTCGCCATTGAAACTGGTCGCCATAAAAACAAATGGCTTGAAAGAACAAAAAGAATTTGTATCCACTGTGACACAGGAGAAGTAGAGACAGAAACCCACTTTCTCACACACTGTCCCAAATACAAAGAAATTAGAGAAGAATTATTTCCCAAATTTAAAGAAAAAATCCCAGACTTCCTCACCCTCCAACAAAACAAAATAATCCCAATCCTTCTGGGAGAAGACAGCTCTATGGTAGAACTGGCAGGAGAATACATCACTGCATGTCACGCATTAAGAAATGTTTCAATGGAAGACTGTTCCTCATTTATTTCTGCTACAATATTTATTGTTTATTGATAAAAAAAAAACTATTACCACTATTCTACTACTTATCACTATTCTCCTTATCACTTATTATTTTATTGTTTATTATTTTACACACACACCCTCAGAGACATGCATACACACACACACACACACACACACAATTATTTTCTTATTTTATCCTTAAGTTCTATTCTATTTATGTATATATTAACTTATGAAGTGTATTTTTGTTTTGTTTCATTTACTCTTAAAGCTTTAGCAACAAAGTCTGTGTGACATTCATGCTAATAAAGCAAATTTGAATTTGAATTGAATTGAATTGAGAGAGAGAGAGAGAGAGAGAGAGAGAGAGAGAGAGAGAGAGAGAGAGAGAGAACATGCTGAGGAGGAGCTCCTGATTTAATGGTGAGCTTTTGGATTGTCAAGAGAGATACAAACATCAGGAACAACTGGAATACCATCGCAAATAAGACAGTTATATTTTTCTATCAATTTCTCTCTCTATATATATATATTTTTGGACTTGGAAACCTCAATGTAGGTTTATTTTCATTTTCCAACTGACAAACATAGCTAGCTAGCTAACCAACTGCCATCTGCCAACTGCTCTGTGAGGCTCGGTTTCCCACAAGGACCAGGTGGGACAGTAACACTAACCTGAGAACAAGAAAGACAGAGGAGAAGCTTACTTGCTGATTTCTTGCTAGCTAAGAAACTGCTTTTTGTTTTGTTTTGTTTTGTTTTTATATTGTTGCTAGCTACCTAACTAGAATCAGTACAACCTTGGCAGTTGTTTGGTTGCTATAGCAACATGGCCACTGAAACTACAGCAGCAGCAGTAAGGGACGCGGTGCTCCTCCAGTTTTTTGAATATCCTGAGGAAATAAAATCAGAAAATGAAAGAATACAGTTCAAACATAGAATCCAAAGAGAATATCCAGAGACTTTATATGGTGACCGCTTTAATAACACTGATATCATTACCAATCTGCTGTTTTACACTGAGCATATCACTGCATGGCATACAGCCATATCAAAGCACTACAGCTTCTACGTCAAGAGAGGAATCTGCAAGGGGAGGCAAATTCAGATCTTTGAAGATGAAGATAAGTGCCAAGAGAGAAGGATATTGACCATCAACTTTTACCAAAATGGTACAGTCATGGTACAAGGCAATAAAGCTGCCATTGGTTCCTTTGTACAGAGCTTCACTGCCCTGAGGAAAACAGCAGCATCAAAAAAGAACACAGGAAGCACACCGAGCTCTCCCATCACCACACGCACTACAACAGTGGACAGCCAGGTCCATGGCACTGATCAAAGCCCCCCCAGGCCTGATCACAACCACCAGCATCCAGACCAGCACACCATCAACCTCCTGAGAGACAGACTGGCTCTGCTAGAAGTAGAGCTGACCGAGCTGAGAGAACAGCTCCCTACCAGCACCGCACCATACCCTGACCTTCAGGAACAACTCAGCCAATATAAGCACCAGATGGAGACTACTACACAAGAGCTGAGGAAACAGATCTCCACCCTGCAGAAGGACAAACAGGCCCTCAACACAGAGCTGTGGGAAACAAAAGACACCATGAGAAGAGAAATAGCGCAGATGAGAGACGAGATGACCAGAGAATTATCAGCCATCATGGTAGAGCTACAGTACAGAACACAGACTGTAGAAACACCTACATATATAGAACAGCCACAACCTCTCACACCGCCCAGCCCTCCAACCACTGAGCCCCCACCACTCAGTGAGGATGCTGCAGAGGAAAGACCCCCAGCCCCCTGCCACCCCTCCCCATCCAGCACCTCACAACGACAGCCCCTCACACTGAAAAAAGACACAGAGGTAGCTATTCTTATTGACTCAAACGGCAAATTCATCCAAGAACAAAAGCTCTTCCCCAATATGAAAGTGTCAAAGATCTGGTGCCCCACAACTGAGGCTGCACTCCAAATCCTTTCCCACCCTGAATTTGGCACACCAGGCCATATTCTGATACACACTGGCACCAACGACCTACGAGAGGAGCAGGAAAAGGTTGGTAGTCTGGTCACCAAGGTAGCACAGGAAGCAGCTGCATCTGTCCCAAACTCACGGATCACCATCTCTACCCTGCTACCCCGCAGAGACTTTCACCCCAAGACCATCCACAGGGTGAACACTGACATTACCAGAGGTTGTGCCTCACTCCCTAATGTACATGTTGCACATCATCCAACCATAACTCCTGAGCACCTGTTTGACCACTCCCACTTAAAAAAGCAGGCAGTGGGCATATTTACAAAATCACTGAAGGATGTGGCACTGGGCCGTCAAAGCCTCCATCTCACACCAGCCAGAGGACCAGCCAGAGGACCACCCAGAGGACCACCCAGAGGAACTACCAGGGACCCTCACTATGCACCAGATCCCATCAGGAGCCAAAGACGTCCCAAACACCTACCCAGCGCACCCCACAAACCCCCACCTCCACCACAATACCACCACCTCCTGCAACAAAGTCAGACAGGCCCTGACTCAGGCTACTACCCCACACCAAACCAAAGAGTCTACCAGAACCAAGAGCCTGGTCCCCGGTCCCGACCCGACCCCATCCCACAGCCACAGCAGACAGAGTCACAAGTCCCACGCAGCTACGCAGAGGCCCTCCAAGGACGAGTGGACCGAGAAGGGATGAATGAGATTAAACAACTCCTTCAGTATATCTACACAAAACTGAACTAGTGTTGTAATGACACACACACACACACACACACACACACACACATACACACAGCACACTCTGAAAAGGTAAAGAATATCTATCAATTAATTCATTGATTGATTTAGTAGTTAATTAATTAATTTTATATCTTTGAAAGAATACTTTTAAGAATACTTTTAACTACAGATATTGTTCAAACAAGTTACATTTTATACAGTTCAGTGTTTGTAGCTCTCTTGACAGCCCAACTGTTTTCACTTGTTTTCTATCCTACCTATCGCTGTCTTATGCAATGAAATCCCTTTCAATATGCATGTGGAATATACAGGGCCTAAAATCTTCAACCTTCGGGCTGAAGAGTTTGGCGCCAGAATTGAAAGCAAACCTTACAGATATCGATGTTATCATTCTACAGGAAACATGGTGTAAAGCTGACACTATTACCCACTGTCCCAGCAATTATAGAGAAATTATAGTACCATCTCAGAAACACAACAACACTAATAGAGGTAGGGAATCCGGAGGATTAATCATTTGGTATAAATCTGATCTACATATTCAAATTGATCCCATAAAAATGGGCAAATATTACATATGGTTAAAACTAAAGAAAGAGCTCTTATTAACAGATAGGGAATTATTTGTTTGTGCAATATATATCCCTCCCTCCGAATCCCCCCTACTTCTCCGAAGACACCTTCCATACCCTAGAGACAGAGATAAGCCATTTCCAGGCCCAGGGGAATGTGCTCATCTGTGGGGACACAAATGCACGCACAGGAACACTCACTGACCGCACAGATCCACAAGGGAACAAATACATCACAAACGGAAATATCTTTAACACTTTCACTCTGCCCCACAGGAACAATAGTGACCAGGTCATCAACAAGAGCGGAAGAGAGCTGGTGCAGCTCTGCCAGAGCCTCAGTCTGTACTTTGTCAACGGTAGGGTACGGGGGGACAGCCTGGGTAGATTCACCTACTGCTCACCTCTTGGCCACAGTACTGTAGACTACATGATCACAGACCTTGAACCTTCCTCTCTCAGCTCATTCACTGTTAAACCACTAACCCCTCTGTCTGATCACAGCCAAATTACCCTGTTTATTAAAAGATCAGACATTGAAAGGATACACACAGAACCCAATAAGCTGTACAACATCGGAAACTCATACAGATGGGACCAAAACAGTACAGAACAATACCAAAGGGCAATTGACACCCCAAAAATCCAAACACTTTTAAATCATTTTTTGGAATGTACTTACGCTTGCAATAAAGAAAACCTCATTCTAGCAGTGAACAATATTAACAATATATTCAGACAAACAGCAAAAGAAGCACAACTAAAATTGACCAAGAACAAACCAGAAATGATAACAAATAAGAACTGGTTTGATACAGATTGGAAAATGATTAGAAAAAACCTTAGAACGCTATCAAACCAAAAACACAGAGACCCCCATGATGCTGACTTACGCACTCTATACTGTGAAACCCAAAAACTCTACAAACGTACACTCAGACTCAAAAAACAGCAATATAACAAACAGCAACTGACAATAATTGAAGAGGCAATCAACACAAACAACTTTTGGCAACACTGGAAAAACCCAAACAAACCTCAACATCAAGAATTGGCCATACAAAACAATGATATATGGACCACTCATTTTAAAACACTGTACCACACTGTTCAAATTAATGCAAACACAGAACAATCTCAAATACACGAGAAGCTGACTAAATTAGAACTGGCTATAAAAAATTATCAGAATCCATTAGACTCACCAATTACTGAGCAGGAACTCCTAAAGAAACTGCAGACCCTCAAATCTAAAAAAGCTTGTGGGCCTGATGGCATCCTGAATGAGATGCTAAAACACATGGACAAAAAATTCCAGCTGGCCATATTAAAACTGTTCAATTTGGTTCTGAGTCTAGGTTTTTTTCCTGAGATCTGGAATCTCGGACTTATAACCCCGATCTATAAAAACAGAGACAAATTTGACCCTAATAATTACCGAGGCATCTGTGTGAACAGTAATCTGGGGAAGGTTTTCTGTAATATTATGAACACCAGACTTATGAACTTCCTTACCAAGCACAATGTCTTGAGCAAAAGTCAAATTGGATTTATACCAAAACAACGCACAACCGATCATATTTACACCCTACATACCCTAATTGATAAACATGTAAACCAAAATAAAACCAAAATGTATGCCTGTTTTATCGACTTCCAAAAAGCTTTTGATTCTATTTGGCATGTTGGATTGTTCTATAAAATACTTGAGAGTGGTATAGGAGGTAAAACATATGATATTATTAAATCAATGTATTCTGGCAATATGTGCAGTGTAAAAATTGGTAAAATGAGGACAGAATACTTTACCCTAGGTCGAGGCGTCCGTCAGGGCTGCAACCTCAGCCCTGCACTCTTCAATATCTATATAAATGAATTGGCAACCACCCTAGAACAGTCCTCTGTACCTGGTGTAACTCTCCACAATCAAGAGGTGAAATGTCTACTCTTTGCAGATGACCTGGTTCTGCTGTCCCCGACAGTACAAGGTCTACAACAGAGCCTGGATCTGCTAGAGCATTACTGTCAGACCTGGGCCCTGACAGTAAACCTCAAAAAGACCAAAGCAATAATATTCCAAAAAAGATCCAGATCTCAGGATATTCTACCTAAATTCTCAATTGGCACACAACAGGTAGAATACTGCACACACTACACCTATTTAGGAATAAAAATAAGTTCAACTGGAAATTTTAATGAGGCAGTTCATGAGCTGAGAGAGAAAGCACGCCGGGCTTTCTATGCCATAAAGAAAAATATACAAACCGAAATACCAACACGAATCTGGCTAAAATGAATTGAATGTGTTATTGAACCGATTGCACTCTATGGCAGTGAGGTGCGGGGCCCACTTACAAAACATAACTTTACTCAGTGGGATAAACACCCCATTGAGACCCTGCATGCAGAGCTGTGTAAAATTCTTCTACATGTCCAGAGGAAGGCGACAAACAATGCATGCAGGGCGGAAATAGGCAAATACCCACTAATAATAAAAATTCAAAAAAGAGCAATTAACTTTTGGACACATCTAAAACTGAGCGACCCCCTCTCGTATCATTTCCAGGCCCTGCAATGCCAAGACATGAGCAGTAGGAACCCCCTTACCCAACTGGTCCTGAAGCTGAGATCACAAACCTGCCCTACTGGCACAGCCCAGGAACACAACACCTCACCAATCAGTCCCAACCAAATTACTAAACAGCTAAAACAAGACTACAACACCTATTGGCAAACACAAACAAAAACACAGAGCAAAATGCAGTGCTATTTGGCCCTAAATCGACAGTACACCACAGCAGATTATTTGAGCATGGTGACTGATCAGCAACTAAAACGAACCCTGACAAAGTACAGACTGAGTGAACACAACCTTGCTACTGAAACAGGGAGGCACAAGAAAACCTGGCTCCCTGCAGAGCAGAGGCTGTGCTGTCACTGCAGCCTTAGTCAACCAGAAACAGAATTACACTTCCTCACCAAATGTGAAAAATATAGAAATATTAGAGAAACATATTTCCCAAAATTTGAATCAATAATAAAAGATTTTTTAAAACTATCAGATGAGAAAAAACTGCCCATCCTACTAGGGGAAGAACCAAATCCTAATAAATTAGCAGCAGTCTATGTTTCTGCCTGCCATAGACTGAGGGACAGGGAGTGACACTCGTCAGCTGACACACATTTGTTGTTTGTTGTTTTGTTCTTTGTATTTATACATTTATTTCTACAGTAATCACAACTACACTGCAGATGTTGTTTCCCTGAATTGTTATGATTATTATTTTTCTCTTTTAATTCCAAACGCTTGCTTTGGCAATATGTACAATGTATGTCATGCCAATAAAGCCATTTGAATTTGAATTTGGATTAGAGAGAGAGAGAGAGGGAGAGAGAGAGAGAGAGAGATTTGAGTAGAGTTTTCAGTAAAGGGAGATGTGACTACATCTTCAACCAGTACCGTGCCTGGCTAGGCATAACCCTGAGAGAGAGAGACAGAGAGAGAAGGAGGGAGAGGGAGTCCCCCGGCAGTCTAGTCCTATAGCAGCATAACTAAGGGATGACCTGAGCCAGCCCTAACTATAAGCTCTATCAAAAAGGAGAGTCTTCAGTCTACTCTTAAAAGTGTTGACTGTGTCTGCCTCCCGAACCCAAAATGGTAGTTTGTTCCACAGAAGAGGAGCTTGATAGCTGAAAGCTCTGGCTCCCAGTCTACTTTTGGAAACTATAGGAACCAGCAAAAGGTCTATGAGTCCTTTGTGTGCATGCGTGGTTGTATTTTGGACCTATATGTGTAAAAACTTGAGTGACAAACGAATTTTCCAAATCAATAAAGTTTCTGTTCTGTTCTATTTCTATTCTACCCTTCATCGTTCTCCTACTCGTATATTTAAACAGAAATAGAGTATATGAAGACGAATGTTATGTTTGATTTGACTGTTTTTGTTTTGTTTTTTTCAGTTCTTTAAAGCTGCCTTAAAGTTTTCTTTCATTCTCAGTCAGCACTCAAAAGTAGGGCTGGGTATTGTGGCCAATTTCCTAATTCGATTCGATTCGATTCAATCTGCTCTTAAATAATGAAAATGGCTCAACTGTGTTACAAAATACAAATGTACTTTATTTTTTCTCTTTACCATAAACAACAGGTTTTAAGTGCAAACTTGTAAATTGGACAGTTTAAACTTGAGCTGTAAACAAATCTCAAATCTCAAAAGTGCAATTTTGAAATTAGAAAGGAATTGCAGGTGAAAGTGTACTTGAACTACAACATTCCATTACTGCAAATTGCATTAAGGCATTGTTTCTTAATGTGCAAAAATAATAAAAAATAATGGTAACAAAACTAAAAGTAAACTTAAACTGTCTAAAGTCAAGTGCTGTTATTGTGACTTTGTTCTCACTTGGTAATTGTGAGATTCTTGTGCAGGAAAAGGAGCTCATTGACATGATCTGGGGTTAGGCAGCTCCTTTTTGCAGTGACCCGCAGTTGAAAACACCCTCTCTGACGCAATACTGGTCCCTGGGACACAAAGGAATTGCTTCGCCAGGTGAGCCTACAGTGGATACTCCCTTTCATTTGACCTACACCAGGTCAGAGGATTTTCATTCAGCCCAGCAGGTTTTTCCACCCTGTATCTTCTGATTTCATCTTCAGCTCTCGTAGCTGGAGTTTTCTGTCCATTTTCCTTTACTGTTGGTGAGTAGACTGCCCCAAGGAGAGACTCCAAGGTGCTGGATTTCTTGGGCTTCTTGGGCGAAGTCGCTTCCCCCATCTCCTCAGCTCCTTCATCAGCATCATTACCATCAGTATTTTGCTGTTAAATAAGACAGAAAAAAAAACAGAAATAAATAAATAGATTGAAAATCATTTATGAACTCTTTTAAATTATATAATATTCCTTATAATCCAATAGAGAACCTTAATTCTCAATGAAAACATTCTTATTAAATTGAACAGTTTTTTTTTAAATACTTACATCACATGCAGCAGTGGCAGCCTCAGACTGCAGTTTGGAGAAGGTGTCGTCTCGCTCTTTAGCAGACAGGGATGGTAGGGCCTTAAAGCAAGGATCCAGCGCTGATGCTGCATACAATGTGTCCTTCTGCGCATCATATCTTAAAAACAATTCACAAATTATTTTTGTTACCATCACAGTATGAGGATAAACATGGCATGCATACAAATATACAATCGCACACATACAAACAAATGCATGGATTATAAATTATTAACTGCTACAACTAATCAGTGAAATGAGAAGAAAATGCACATATAACATACAAAACTTTGCTTTTGTAATGTTTTGATTTGGCCTACCACTGACTATTGTATAGACACACACACACACAGACAGAGAAAGAGAGAGACCTTAGCATACCTTGTCCTCAAGTTATTCTTTACAGCAGTCTTCAAGTCCTTCACCACGGTGGAGTCTTCGAGGCTGGGGGTCAAGGCCTCCTGCAGCAGGGCGAGAAGTGGGGCGACGACGGACAGAGTTGGTTGCTTGTCCTCCGACATTGCCAGTATAGCTGCCAGTATAGCCATCTAGTCACAATATCTAATGTTAGCTTGTGTGCTGGCAGTTGAAGCAGCTTCTGTTTTTCTTTTAGTGTGTGGTTTGCCATCGTACTCCGGTGAAAGAACGTTGCTATACGCCTCAGTCAAGCAAGCAGACGTGACACGGCTGGGATTTTTAGACCTGCTTGTGAGGCTAAGTTCAGTGTGTGCGCGAAGCAGCCAATGTGCATTAGCTGCATTATCTCCACCGCACAAACTACATTTGCAGTGCTGTCCGTCACGACTGCTGGTCAGCCCCCACTCCTGTATGCCCCCCGTCAACATATCAACTATATTACTAGCAGTGTGGCTCGTGAGAACCTCGGTGGTCTGTAGCACATGAGACATGAGGCACCACTTGTCGATGTAGTGAGAAGTCACTGTCATGTACGACTGCATTGACAGTGATGTCCAGGTGTCATAAGTTATGCTGACTCTCTCTGCTGACTGCATTTTCGTTAGGATGTCGTCTTTCACACATGTATACATCATGGGGATAACTGTTTCAGTCAGATGTTTACATTGCACCATAACTCAACTCAACTCAACTTTATTTATAGAGCCCTTTAAAAACAGCCACAGCTGAGACAAAGTGCTGTACATAAATAAATAAAAATAAAAATAAAAATATGTAATGTAAGACATAAAACATCAAAACAATAAAAACAATAAGAAAATAACAATGTTAAAACAATAAAAACACTAAAACAAAAACAGAGTCTCATGCTGGGTTAAAAGCCAAGGAATAAAAATGGGTTTTAAGACGAGTTTTAAAAATGGACAGTGAGGGGGCTTGTCTGATGTGCAGTGGGAGGTCATTACAAAGTTTGGGACCGGCAGCAGAGAAGGCTCTGTCCCCTCTGAGCTTCCGCTTAGACCTTGGTACCTTCAGGAGCAGCTGATCAGCTGACCTGAGGCACCGAGCAGGAGTGTAGGGGTGGAGCAGCTCAGAGAGGTAAGGCGGGGCGAGACCATTTAAAGACTTAAAAACAAATAAAAGAATTTTAAAATGAACTCTAAAGTGCACAGGTAGCCAATGAAGGGAGGCCAGAATGGGAGTAATGTGCTCCCTCTTACGTGTTCCAGTTAAGAGGCGAGCAGCAGCATTTTGTACTAGCTGGAGACGTGTGAGGGAGGACTGGCTGACTCCAAAATAAAGTGCATTGCAGTACTTTAGCCGCGATGTGACAAAGGCGTGGATTACTGTTTCAAAGTGCTTATGTGCAAGAAAGGGCTTCACCTTTGCCAGCTGCCTAAGATAAAAAAAGCTGGACTTGACTATTGCACTAATTTGCCGATCTAATTTAAAATCACTGTCCATCTTAAAACCCAAGTTTGTGACTGTTGGCTTCATGTAGTGCGCCAAGGGCCCCAAGTCAACAGGGGGGGCTTCACAAGACCCACTCACCCAAGGCAAACAGGTCCTAGGTGACGGGCCAGACCAAGAGCAGTTCACTAACCCTCTATGGAGCATAACATAAAAAGGACCGTGACGTCGCCCGGTATGGCGCAGCCGGGGCCCCACCCTGGAGCCAGGCCCGGGGTTGGGGCTCGTATGCGAGCGCCTGGTGGCCGGGCCTTTGCCCGCGGGGCCCGGCCGGCCTCAGCCCGAAGCGGCGACGTGGGCCCGACCTCCTGTGGGCTCACCCCCCACAGAGGTGGCCATGGGGGGTCGGTGCAGAGTGGATCGGGCGGCGGTCGAAGGCGGGGGCCCCGACGGCCTGATCCCCGGACACAGCGGTTGGCTGTTGGGACGTGGAACGTCACCTCACTGGGGGGGAAAGAGCCTGAACTTGTGCGGGAGGTTGAGAGGTACCGGCTAGAGATAGTCGGGCTCACCTCCACGCACAGCTTGGGCTCCGGAACCCAGCTCCTCGAGAGGGGCTGGACTCTCCACTTCTCTGGAGTTGCCCATGGTGATCGGCGGCGAGCTGGTGTGGGCTTGCTCATAGCTCCCCAGCTTAGCCGCCATGTGTTGGAGTTCACCCCGGTGAACGAGAGGGTCGCCTCACTGCACCTTCGGGTCGGGGAGAGGGCTCTTGCTGTTGTTTGCGCCTACGGGCCGAATAGCAGTACGGAGTATCCGGCCTTCCTGGAGTCCCTGGGGGGGGTTCTGAGAGGGGCCCCGACTGGGGACTCCATTGTTCTGCTGGGGGACTTTAACGCTCACGTGGGCAATGACAGTGATACCTGGAGGGGCGTGATTGGGAGGAATGGCCTCCCAGATCTGAACCCGAGCGGTGCTCTGTTGTTGGACTTCTGTGCTAGTCACAGTTTGTCTATAACGAACACCATGTTCGAGCATAGGGGTGTCCATAAGTGCACGTGGCACCAGGACACCTTAGGCCGGAGGTCGATGATCGACTTTGTTGTCGTTTCATCTGATCTCCGGCCCTATGTCTTGGACACTCGGGTGAAGAGAGGGGCTGAGCTGTCAAACGATCACCACCTGGTGGTGAGTTGGATCCGCTGGCAGAGGAGGAGGCTGGACAGACCTGGCAGACCCAAACGTACTGTGAGGGTCTGCTGGGAACGCCTGGCCGAGCACTCTGTCAGGGAGGTCTTTAACTCCCACCTCCGGGAGAGCTTCTCCCAGATTCCGAGGGAGGCGAGGGACATTGAGGACCATGTTCTCTGCCTCCATTGTCGACGCGGCTGTTCGGAGCTGTGGCCGCAAGGTCTCTGGTGCCTGTCGTGGCGGCAACCCCCGAACCCGGTGGTGGACACCGGAAGTAAGGGCTGCTGTCAAGCTGAAGAAGGAGTCCTATCGGACCAAGTTGGCCTCTGGGACTCCTGAGGCAGCTGACGGGTATCGGCAGGCCAGGCGTGCTGCAGCTCGGGCAGTTGCGAAGGCAAAAACTCGGAGCTGGGAGGAGTTCGGGGAGGCCATGGAGGAGGACTACCGGTCGGCCCCGAAGAAATTCTGCCAAACCGTCCGGCGCCTCAGGAGGGGGAAGCAGTACTCTGCCAACACTGTTTACAGTGCGGGTGGGGAGCTGTTGACCTCGACTGGGGATATCGTCGGGCGGTGGAAGGAATACTTTGGGGATCTTCTCAATCCCACCGTCACGTCTTCCATCGAGGAAGTGGAGGCTGATGACTCAGAGGGGGACTTGTCCATCACCCAAGCCGAAGTCACTGAGGTGGTTTGCAAGCTCCTCTGTGGCAAGGCACCGGGGGTGGATGAGATCCGCCCTGAGTATCTTAAGTCTCTGGATGTTGTGGGGCTGTCTTGGTTGACACGCCTCTGCAACATTGCGTGGCGGTTGGGAACGGTGCCTTTGGAGTGGCAAACCGGGGTGGTGGTCCCTCTTTTTAAAAAGGGGGACCGGAGAGTGTGCGCCAACTACAGGGGGATCACACTGCTCAGCCTCCCCGGGAAGGTTTACGCCAGGGTACTGGAGAGGAGAATTCGACCGATAGTCGAACCTCGGATTCAGGAGGAACAATGCGGTTTTCGTCCTCGTCGGGGAACACTGGACCAGCTATATACCCTTCATAGGGTGCTCGAGGGTGCATGGGAGTTCGCCCAACCAGTCCACATGTGTTTTGTGGATCTGGAGAAGGCATTCGACCGTGTCCCTCGTGGTTTCCTGTGGGGGTGCTTCAGGAGTATGGGGTCCGGGGCTCTTTGCTAAGGGCTGTCCGGTCCCTGTATGAATGGAGCAGGAGTCTGGTTCGCATTGCCGGCAGTAAGTCAGACCAGTTCCCGGTGCGTGTTGGACTCCGGCAGGGCTGCCCTTTGTCACCGGTTCTGTTTATAATTTTTATGGACAGAATTTCTAGGCGCAGCCAAGGGCCGGAGGGGGTTCTGTTTGGGAACCACAGGATCTCATCTCTGCTTTTTGCAGATGATGTTGTCCTGTTGGCTTCTTCAGGCCAGGACCTACAGCATGCTCTGGGGCGGTTTGCAGCCGAGTGTGAAGCGGCTGGGATGAGAATCAGCACCTCCAAGTCCGAGGCCATGGTTCTCGACCGGAAAAAGGTGGCTTGCCCTCTTCGGGTTGGTGGAGTTATCCTGCCTCAAGTGGAGGAGTTTAAGTATCTTGGGATCTTGTTCACGAGTGAGGGAAGGATGGAGCGTGAGATTGACAGGCGGATTGGTGCGGCTTCCGCAGTGATGCGGTCGCTGTACCGGTCTGTCGTGGTGAAGAGGGAGCTGAGCCGAAAGGCAAAGCTCTCGATTTACCGGTCAATTTACGTTCCGACTCTCACCTATGGTCATGAGCTTTGGGTAATGACCGAAAGAACAAGGTCGCGGATACAAGCGGCCGAAATGAGTTTCCTCTGCAGGGTGGCTGGGCGCTCCCTTAGAGATAGGGTGAGAAGCTCAGTCACTCGGGAGGAGCTCGGAGTAGAGCCACTGCTCCTTCACATCGAGAGGAGTCAGTTGAGGTGGCTCGGGCATCTGTTCCGGATGCCTCCTGGACGCCTCCCTAGGGAGGTGTTCCAGGCATGTCCCCCCGGGAGGAGGCCCCGGGGAAGACCCAGGACACGCTGGAGGGACTATGTCTCTCGGCTGGCCTGGGAACGCCTCGGTGTCCCTCCCAAGGAGCTGGCCGAGGTGTCTGGGGAGAGGGAAGTTTGGGCTTCCCTGCTTAGACTGCTGCCCCCGCGACCCGGCAACGGATAAGCGGGAGAAAATGGATGGATGGATAAATTTTAAAAAGTTCAGGGACATCCAGGCTTTAATGTCTTCAAGACATAACAGAAGTGGTCTAATGGAGAAAGCATCTTTCTTCTTCAGAGGTACATAAATCTGGCTGTCGTCCGCATAACAGTGGAAAGAGATGCCATGCTTTCTCAGGATGGAACCCAGGGGCAGCAGATACAGCGAGAAGAGCAAGGGCCCTAAAATTGAACCCTGAGGAACCCCATATGACAGCGGAGCAGAGCGGGACTCCAGAACCACCAAGGCTTACGCACATGGTTCTGTCTGCCAGATAGGATCTGAACCAATCCAAGGCGGTACCACAAATGCCCACTAGGTGCTGCAACCGAGCCACTAAAATGTCGTGGTCCACAGTATCAAAAGCCGCCGTTAAGTCCAGCAGTACAAGAATCACATACTCTCCAGAGTCATTTGCCAGGAGGATATCATTAAAAACTCTTAATAAAGCTGACTCTGTACTGTGCAGTGTTTTAAAACCGGACTGGAAAACCTCCAGGACGTCATGCTCATCCAGAAAAGACTTTAATTGAACATGAACAACTTTTTCCAGGATTTTGGAGATAAAAGGCAGCTTGGAGATGGGTCTAAAATTGGCTAGCACATCACGATCAAGACCAGGTTTCTTGAGCAGGGGTTGCACCACAGCATGTTTAAAACTTTGGGGGACAACACCAGAGAACAGACTGCTGTTAATAATGGCCAGAACCGACTGCCCTATACTAGGGAAAACCTCTTTAAAAAAGTGAGGTGGGACAGTGTCACGGGGAGAACCTGATGGCTTAATCTGGCCAACCACATCTTCTAAAACCTTCAGAGACACAGGCTCAAACAAAGCAAACATAGCCAGGAGTAGAGATGAGAGCCCTTGCAGTAGCAACCTTATCAGTGAAGAAGTCCAGGAAGCTATTGCACATTTCAGGGGAAGCCTCTGTGCACACAGGCTGGGGGGGGTTAAGAACAGTTTCAATGGTTTTAAATAACACACGTGGGTTGTGACAATTAGACTCGATAATGTTAGATAGGTATTCTCTTCTGGCCTCTTTAACAGTGCTCTGGTAGCAGCGCCAACAGTCCTTTAGGATTTGGTAGGAGACCTGCAGCTTGTCCTTCTTCCACCTGCGTTCAGCTTTGCGACACTCCTGTCTAGCTGCACGAGTTCTCGCATTGAACCAGGGCTCAGGTTTAACTTTGGGCCGCACAGTTTTTAATGGAGCCACAGAGTCCAGTATGGTTCGGCATAACGTAGTGTGGATCGAGAACCTGAATGAGTAGCTCCAAGCCTTCGTTTTCCACTACCGAGTACGGGCGTAAATCTTTGCAAACAAAAGTTGCGATGGCCTCTGTTATCTTTATGGCCCGTGGAGAATCGGCTGGTAATGTTAGTGATTCCCTCAGTTTCTTTTGTTTTGCCCCGGACGGCTTGTTGTCGGAAGCTAACGTTAGCGTAGTGTGATACCTTGTCAAGTGGTCTCTGAGGTTTGTAGTATGTCTACAATAACTTACCTCTGCTTGGCAGATCTTGCAAACTACTTTGGTTTTATCCAGCTCTTTGTCCTTTGTTGTTTTAAATCCAAAATGGTTCCAGACGTCAGACTTAAGTTGGCATGGCTTGCTGAGTGGAGTTTTACCTGCGTCGGCCATCTTGCATGCTTGTGCGCTTGAATGAATTTCAACCGGATGTAAACGCGCCACCGCTGCATCACACACGAGACTGCTGGGGTTAACTTCGTGGGGAAAAATCGATCTCATGCCCTATGAATCGATATTGCAAAATTTAAATGAAATCAATCCAAAATCGATTGAATCGATTTTTTTACCCAGCCCTACTCAAAAGTTTATCTCATTACACATATGGCATATGACACATATTTTTCTTTGTGGTACAAATATTTCACTAAACGGTAATGTTGTATTTGACAAAAGTTTAAGTTAACAGTTGCTGAGTTAAATGGGTTTGTTCTTGTCTTATCTGTTAGATGTTCCACATCCGTTGGTAATTAAAGAAGCAGTCCCCTCTGAACAGCAGAAGTGGAGGACTAGACTAAACAAGGAGGACCAAGAGGAGTCCCCACACATTAAAGAGGAACAGGAGGAACTCTGGAGGAGTCAGGAGGGAGAGCAGCTTCAAGGACTGGAGGAGGATGATATCAAGTTTCCATTTACTGTTCCTGTCAAGTGTGAAGATGATGAAGAGAACGCTCACTCCTCACGGCTTCATCAAAGGCAAACTGATGAACAGATGGAAACAGGAGCTGATCAAGAGGACTGTGAAGCGATGAGTTTACCTCTGTCAGGGTTAGTAACTCTAAACTCCAACGAGGACTCTGTAATTCATAAAGATTCTAATCCAGGGGAGAAACTGTGTGGCAGTAAAACAGCTAATGGAATCGACAGTGGAGGGAAACCATTTCATTGCTCAATTTGTGGGAAAGACTTTAGTGAAAAATCAGATTTGAAGAGACACGTACGGTTTCACACAGGGGAGAAACCATTCAGTTGTGTTTTCTGTGAAAAATGCTTTACAGAAAAGACAGATTTGAAGAGACACATGAGAGTTCACACAGGGGAGAAACCATTCAGTTGTCCCATCTGTGGCAAAGGGTTCAGTGAAAAACCAGATGTGACAAGGCACATCCGAGTCCACACCGGTGAGAAACCATTTAGGTGCTCAGTGTGTGGGAAAATATTTAGCCAGAGTGAAAACCTGCGCAGACACGAAAGAATTCATACAGCGGAAAAACCCTTTAGCTGTGCAGTTTGTACAAAGAAATTTACCCACAGAGGAGCACTAGTCGTACACATGAGAATTCATACAGGAGAGAAACCATTCAGCTGCTCAGTCTGTGGAAAAAGATACATTGAAACAGGAAATCTGAAGAAGCACATGAGAGTCCATACAGCAGAGAAACCTTTCAGTTGCAGCGTTTGTGGAAGAAGATTTAATTATCAGTCTCAGGTGAAAAATCACAAGTGCTCTGGTGAGAGCAGCGTAACTACAGTCCATCACTCATGAGAGGTCCAAACCATTCCAGTCTGTGCTGTTTAGGGATGCAGCCTCATCTGACTTCACTAAATCCATTAAATACATTCAATAGTATGCATAACATTATGACATTACACACAGTGTACATGCATGTGTATAGGTATATACAGTGCCAGTCAAAAGTTGAGACGCTCTTTCTCTTTCAACATTTTTTCTTTTTATCATTACTTTCTACATTGTAGATTAAAGAAAATAAAACTAAATAATAACAAAAAAGTGTCAACAAAACAAGATATGTTTAATGTTCTAGATTCTTTTTCTTGGCTGTTTTTCTTTCACTCTGTGGTCCAACTCATCCTGAAACATCTCAACTGGGTTTAGATCAGCAGCTCTCTTCTTCTCGTTGGTCTCTCTCAGCCGTGGTGTCTTTGTAGTACTTCAGACCATGAAGGCCTGATTCACACAGTCTCTCTCACAGCTGCTGATGTGTCTGCTACTTGAATTCTGTGAAGCAATTACGTGGGCTCTAATGAAATGCTGTTAATTATTGATTTCTAAAGCTGTCAATTGTAATGAACTTCTCGTCTGCAGCAGAGCTCACTCTTGGTTTTCCTTTCCTGGGCGGAGTGTTTGATGGTTTATGTGACTGCACTGTAAGACGGACTGTAGTTTCTCTTCTCTTAGTTGAGCAGTTTTGCCATAATATGGATTCCTGCATTTGTTAAATAGAGCTACTTACTGGATGCCAACACAACTGACAGTCTCAAACACATTAAGAAGTCAAAAAAATTCCACTAGTTAACACTTGACATGGTACACCTGTTAATTGAAAATCATTCCAGGTGACGACAAAGCAAGAGAATCTAAAATCTAAAAGATATTCTGCTTTGTGTATACCCTATTGTTTTCCACAAAGTAATACAATTAAAAGAACATTTAAAGTTAAGAGCATCAATCTGATGCACTTTGAGAACAAAATTTAGAGGCTGGATCTATCTACAATTTCATCATAAACACGCTGGTTATAAAGGTATAAATGGCCTCCCTGATTACCTTTCATACATTTTCAAATTTACAGTACAATACTATGTATGTGGCTTGGCTGAATACTTGGTGGTTAATATTAAAGGTGATATGATCAACATTTTGGGGTCTGGAAGCTACAAATAAGTAATATAAAATACTGAGTTTGATTTGTTGGACGAACTTTGTTGGCAGTCGCGGTCTCATGGTTAAACCTCAACCTGAACTCTCCTGTCCTCTCTTGCTCTATAAATACAGACTGTACATTACTACTTCACTAACTGCAGACTTTTTGAACTTTTTCTCAGCCGCTTTCATCTTCATTTGTTTTAGTATTATGGGATAGCATATTAATATCTTCGTCATCAGTCATAGTTTTCATGTGACGTCACATCCCTACACCAATTACCCACAGGGTACCGACACATTTTCCATATCAAAATTTGATATTTTTCCAAGCCACATTTGACATCACCTATTTTGTCGTTGCATGAAAGTGCACTTTGGATATGACTAATAAAATGAGTCAAACAGACATATTGCCACTAACATCTATCTGTACTTTTTTGACAGTGATGTTTTTCTAAATAAATTAAAATTACAAACCCGTTACACAAATCAGTCTCCCCCCATACAGAATTTACTGATCCTTATGTGACATCAGCAACAGGAAGTGACATCAAAGAAGTCTCCTGAACAGCATGGTGCAGAAACAGTCAAGTCATCACCTTCTTTTAGACATTTATTTCAGACATTTATGTTGTGGTAGTCAAGCATCGATGATTCAACCTTGTTACATGAATAAAGATAGCAAACTATTTTTTTTTTGAAAATTATCTTTCACCATTATGTTGTTAATATGATTTATTAAAGGTGCAGTGTGTAAGATTTGGGGCCTTTATTTTCAGAATAAGACAGACATGGAATATAATATTCATAACTATGTTTTCATGCATGTATAATCAGCTGAAAATAAGAATCTTTTCATTTTTGTTATTTAAAAATGATCCTTTTATATCTACAGTGGGAGTGGGTCCCCTTTCATGGAGGCCGCCATATTGAAACACCATGTTTCTACAGACTAAACTAAATTGTGACTCTAGACAGGGCCTCTAAAATGTTGTTTCTCTTTTACACTGAGAAGGTGAGGGTGATGTGAGGGGATTGCAATGCAGCGATTAGACCACTAGATGCAAGTAAATTCTACACACTGGACCTTTAATTATATGAAGAACAAAACTATGGATAAAAACTTATAAAAATATAAGGTGGTGGAAAGCATGTCAATAACATTGAATCTATTACAATAGAAATGTGTATGGTAAAGAAGAAAAGTGTATTGTAACCTGTATATGTAGAGCACAAGGATTTAATATTAAAATATTTAACACACTACCCACAAACATTTTGGGATACTGTAAAAGGTTTGTGTGACAGTGATATGTCATGAACGTAGAGCGTTTAAGTGGAAGCATCGATGGTAATTTCTTCATGTCAAACAAATTAAGAGTTATGTTTAAATACAAACTGTCATTGAAGCAGAACATTAAGTGGTCCATTCATGGATCAGACACTTGTGATTTTTAATCACCTTCTTAGAGAACAGCATGTTTTGCAATAAGTAGTGAAACATTGAACAGTTGGACATGTGCACTCAAAAGTTTAGAGAAGGTCAAATTAAGTTCACCTGTAAAGGTTAGAGTGCATTTTAGGTGCACTCTAAAATTTCATCCGAAAGCTGAATATCTCAAACTTTTTGTGAGTAGTGTAGATCTGTTAAATCCAAATTAGGATAACATGAAACAAGAGTTTATTAATGCAACGTATAGCATGAGCTTGTATCCAAAAACCAGCAGACCCAGCAGAAACACATCTCACTGTGCTAAGCTAATAGATAATATATTCACAAATATTATGAAGATAATACACTATGAGAGTTCATAATAAATGATATTACTGTCTATTTACCAGTTTATGTGATTATATGACAGTAACTATGAGAAGGATAAAAATATTGATACATTTAGATACAAACTAGTGAGCACAGAAGAGTTTATGAATGCATTTAAAACATTAGATATAATAAAATAAGATATAATAAAAATAGAGTGGTAATAGTGACACTGTTAATGTGTAAAATAGGCACGTTATATTGTTTGTAATGAGTTTGTCAATGAAACAGTCAGTGTTTTGTTTCCCTTATGGAGTTCAAAGAGATTTAAAGTTGAATAAACTTTAGCAAATTTGGATATTTCCTGTCTTTCACTTTTGAGATGAGATAGGACAGGTAGTTAGGATTTCTTCTGTAATCAAACCTCTGGATAGTAAATTAAAGTTATTTTGAATGAAACCAAAAGGAAACACAATCCTCATGATACATATTAAGACAGGTCTCTTGATTATCAGGGAGGTGGCAGATCTCTGTAGCTGTCATTGTAGTTGTTCACCAGTCATATTCTCAGGAGTTGACGCTCTGTAAATAAAACACAAATCCACTTTGGTCAACTGCTCACCATGATGAAATAGTCTCTTAATGTGTACCTTTTCAGTAAATATATATACATATACAGTATATTTAAAAGAAACTCCCACAGACTCAGGAGGAAGTGACAGCACAATGATGATTGATTTTGGACAGTAATAAGACAAATGTGCAGATAAGACACCAATCTTATATTTCTAATGATGATCGAGGACAGTGTTCCATTCAGAAAATTGCAGGTGGCCACCGTCACGTCTTCCATTAGGGAAGCGGAGGCTGATTGACTCAGAGGTGGACTTGTCCATTACCCAAGCCGAAGTCACTGAGGTGGTTTGCAAGCTCCTCTGTGGCAAGGCACCGGGGGTGGATGAGATCCGCCCTGAGTATCTTAAGTCTCTGGATGTTGTGGGGCTGTCTTGGCTGACACGCCTCTGCAACATTGCGTGGCGGTTGGGGACGGTGCCTTTGGAGTGGCAGACCGGGGTGGTGGTCCCTCTTTTTAAAAAGGGGGACCGGAGAGTGTGTACCAACTACAGGGGGATCACACTTCTCAGCCTCCCCGGGAAGGTTTACGCCAGGGTACTGGAGAGGAGAATTCAGCCAATAGTCGAACCTCGGATTCAGGAGGAACAATGCGGTTTTCGTCCTGGTCGGGAACACTGGACCAGCTCTATACCCTTCATAGGGTGCTCGAGGGTGCATGGGAGTTCGCCCAACCAGTCCACATGTGTTTTGTGGATCTGGAGAAGGCATTCGACCGTGTCCCTCGTGGTTTCCTGTGGGGGGGTGCTTCAGGAGTATGGGGTCCGGGGCTCTTTGCTAAGGGCTGTCCGGTCCCTGTATGAATGGAGCAGGAGTCTGGTTCGCATTGCCGGCAGTAAGTCAGACCAGTTCCCAGTGCGTGTTGGACTCCGGCAGGGCTGCCCTTTGTCACCGGTTCTGTTTATAATTTTTATGGACAGAATTTCTAGGCGCAGCCAAGGGCCGGAGGGGGTTCTGTTTGGGAACCACAGGATCTCATCTCTGCTTTTTGCAGATGATGTTGTCCTGTTGGCTTCTTCAGGCCAGGACCTACAGCATGCTCTGGGGCGGTTTGCAGCCGAGTGTGAAGCGTCTGGGATGAGAATCAGCACCTCCAAGTCCGAGGCCATGGTTCTCGACCGGAAAAGGGTGGCTTGCCCTCTCCGGGTTGGTGGAGATGTCCTGCCTCAAGTGGAGGAGTTTAAGTATCTCGGGATCTTGTTCACGAGTGAGGGAAGGATGGAGCGTGAGATTGACAGGCGGATCGGTGCGGCTTCCGCAGTGATGCGGTCGCTGCACTGGTCCGTCGTGGTGAAGAGGGAGCTGAGCTGAAAGGCAAAGTTCTCGATTTACCGGTCAATCTACGTTCCGACTCTCACCTATGGTCATGAGCTTTGGG
Source organism: Sciaenops ocellatus (assembly GCA_033000465.1). Lineage (NCBI taxonomy): Eukaryota > Metazoa > Chordata > Actinopteri > Sciaenidae > Sciaenops > Sciaenops ocellatus. The sequence continues at coordinate 30,144,751 of CP136871.1, read as the reverse complement.
TAATGACCGAAAGAACAAGGTCGCGGATACAAGCGGCCGAAATGAGTTTCCTCCGCAGGGTGGCTGGGCGCTCCCTTAGAGATAGGGTGAGAAGCTCAGTTACTCGGGAGGAGCTCGGAGTAGAGCCACTGCTCCTTCAAATCAAGAGGAGTCAGTTGAGGTGGCTCGGGCATCTGTTCCGGATGCCTCCTGGACGCCTCCCTAGGGAGGTGTTCCAGGCATGTCCCCCCGGGAGGAGGCCCTGGGAAGACCCAGGACACGCTGGAGGGACTATGTGTCTCGGCTGGCCTGGGAACGCCTCAGTGTCCCTCCCAAGGAGCTGGCCGAGGTGTCTGGGGAGAGGGAAGTTTGGGCTTCCCTGCTTAGGCTGCTGCCCCCGCGACCCGGCAACGGATAAGCGGGAGAAAATGGATGGATGGCCAGCCAGCCAAGAGAGGTCACCAGACAGTGATAATATCCCCCTCCATTCCAGCCAGGGGTGGGGTGGGAATTGAACCTTTTTTAACCATAATACCATACACTCATGTATGAATGCTGTATGTGTGTGTGCTTTATTTTAGTATCATATTAAATGTGATGTTACCTTGTTGTTCTAGGAGGTTGGAGACTTGCTCCCTGTGTGGATCATTTTGATCATTGTAGCCCTCTTTGTTGATCCATTTAGTAATGGTGGTAAGATGGTCATGTGTCATGACTCCTTTGTCTTGAAGCAGGTTATACCATGTCTGTACCATCTTTTCACTGTGTTGCTGAAAACTGTTTTCAAAAATGGCAAGCCTGGTTTGACTCATGTTATTGTCCTTAAAGTTTTTGAAGTTCTTGGTGCTGTCCAACTTGAATCTCGGCATGGCGCCAAGGATGGTCAGTTTGAATGAGCCCACAACATCATCTTTGCTTATGGTGATAATTAAGTGTTTGCTGAAGGATGGTGATCTTGTACTGGGAAACTCTTCATGCATTTCTTTAGGTACACAAACAACTGGTAGGTGAAGTCCATGATTTTGGTCCACAGTTGTAATCCGGTAGGGTTTGCGAGGTGATGATCTTCTTCCCACTTCAAGCATGGCATTTGCTAATTTGCTTTCCTTGTTCATTTCTCTAGCTCCCACTATACTACTCACTTGTGGCTGATGGTCGCCATTGATGTACTGTCCAAGTCCTGGATTGTCTCTTAAATATTTTTTCCATGTTGTGTATAGCATTATTTGTCCAACCGTTTCCTGAATTTTAAGTCTGTTTATTATGGTCTTAGATGTACCTCCCTCTGCCAGGTACCAGTCACCTCCTCTGATTGCTTCAGTCCACTCTTTGCGCTTGATGAAAGGTTCCCATTGGCCTGGCTGTTTCAGGACAGTGTCGGCCACCACAGATCGGAGGCGTTCTGCTTCGAAAGCAATCTCTTCTTTACTGTTCTTTGGGTTCATGCCTCGTGCCAATGCATGAAACAGACAGCTATTGTCATCATTGTCTATGTTCACTGTCTTGTTATTGAGGTGCACATCATAATGGCCATTTGGGTATTGGGCATTCTTTGGTCTATAGATCAATGTCACAGTTTCACTGACATGTTTAGAGTCTGGGCCCATCTCCTGCATTTTTGTAAGTTTGCCATGGCTATTCTCTGTTAGGATGACAACCTTAGTGTTTTTAAGTCTGTCTGTTTCTGACAGAATTCTGATATCAAGAATGGTGCCAACAGTGTCAGGGTTCCTGATCTTTTCAGCATGTGACTGTGAGTGTTTACCTGCCTCTCCTGCAAGTTTATATTTAGACTTCCGGTCTACTGGCATGTGCGCAATATATCTGTTGTTCTGTCCAGCTCTGAGTTTTTCTTCTGTTCTGTCACTCTTTAAGCCTTTTCTTACACAATGACCAATGACGCTGTTTATTTTATTTTGAGCATGAGAAACAAGATGAATGGAGAACTTCTGGTGAAACACTTCTACTAAAGCATCAGCCAGTATAGTAGAGATGGTGTCAGCTAAATCCAGCTTGAATTCTTTCAACATCTCAGTGTCTGAAGTAGACAGTTCATTTACTTTCACTTTCTCTGAAAACCCATTTTCTTTTAGAAATTTGTTCAACTGTTCATGAAGGTCTGAGAAAAACTTGCTGGACAGGCTGTCCACTGCTATGGCAGCGTCTCGTGCCAGTGCACCTAGATGGACCACTTCGATTGCTGTCAGAATTCCTCGTGCTGTTCCTTTAACTTCTGCTTTAGCTCTGTCAATCACTTTGGAGATGGATGAGTTAAGCTTGTTCTGCCAACTGAGGTCTGCATAGAATGGGTGTAGTGCAATATTGCTGAAGTCTTTGAAAATGGCCAACAGTTGACTTCGTCTGTCCTTGTCCTCCAGGAGATCATGAAGTTGCTTTTCATTATCAATGTGTGAGAGGATAATGATGTCTACTAATGTAACCAAGGGCTCTTTTTTCATGTTGGATTTCACATTGTCTTTAATTCCCTTTTTCACGTCATTTTTGATGCTGTTTAATATTTCTGTCAGTATTTTCTTTTCTGCCTTCCCTAATCCATAGAAAATTATTTCCTCTGCTATTTTTTTAGTTGTGCATTTTGCTGCATTCTTCATATTTGTCTTTGCAACAACACTTAATCCCTCTTTAACCTGCCCGGAGAGAAACTTTGGCATTGCCTTCAGCTGTTTGCCGAATCCTTTAATTAATACTTTAGAAGCTTTGAAGCCTTTTGCAATCAGCTTTCCAACTCCAAACCCAATCAGAGATACACCAATAGAAATGCCTTTTTCTATCGCCCATGACTTCCAGCTAAATTCTCCTGTCACCATGGACTCTATGCCAGAGATGCAGTCTGATATTCCCTCAGTGATCAGTCCCACACCGACTTGAGCAAATGTACCAAATGTAAATGCAGTGAGCAATGTTCCTCCAATAATCTGTAAAATACCAAGACAGCACACCAGCAGACCTTCCCATGAGAAACGAGGCTCCTCTTCCACAGAAAATACATATCTCAGACCTCCACTGTAGAGGTTGTTGGCTTCCACTTGCAGATCTTCATCAGCATGCAACATGAGGGAGAAAATTGGTGATTTATTGGCCGTTCCATCCCTCCCTCTTTCTTTTATTTCATCTAACTTTTGGATAGCCTCATCAATGTTTTGGTCAAAGTGACCTAACATATTGATCTTGGCTGTTAACTGTTTTTCAAGGCTGGTTGGGTTAATGTTGGCTGAGTTTGCAGAGGACATTTTTACAAACTGTAGACAAAACATGGATTCCTCACTGGGATACTTCAGAGACTCCTTTGCCTTCATTAGATCATCTTTGGCCTTAAGGAGGTAATCTCCATTCTGCTGCTTAATAGTGCAGTAAGCATGGTCGTAAAAAGCTATGGCTGCCCAACTTTCATCTTGTTTCATGGCTTCTTCAAATAGCCTGGTGCTGACATCCCATTGTTTTTCACTCAGTGCGATATTTCCAAACTTGATGTAGTGATAAATGCTGGAACACGGTGAGGTCTGACTTTGAGACTGACTTTTTGCCAATGATAAATCAGCTTTCAAACTGTTTTGCAATTCATTTCTTTTCAAGTGCTCAATTTCTTCTGATTTAGTTTGCAACCATATCCCCCAAAACTCATTCATGATGGTAACAACAGCTCTTTTGTCATCTCCATCTGTATCTTTTTGAATATCTTGAAGAGTCTCACAGTACTCTGAAAACAGGTCTTCCCATAGTTTCAACTCAGCAACATCATTCATGATGTGATTTATCTTTTCTGCTGCAAGTCTGTCCCTTATGCTCTTAGCTTCCTCTAGAGAAGACACTGTCCTGAAAGTCTGTTGCAGGTGTTCAGTGGACACAATTACCTGAGCAGATCCAGGTTTACCTTTGCGCGCAGTTCGACCAAAAGCCTGGAGTTCCACTCTTGTGTTCTCAGGCAGGAAGGAGAGGATCACAAATAATCCTCCATTGTTGTTCACCTGTTTGGACACCTGTATGTCTGTGCCACGCCCGGCAAGGTTTGTGGCAACAGTGACCTCACCAGGAAGCAGTTCATTATTTATTTGACTCAAGCTGTCTCCGTCATTGCGACAGTAGAGAATGACTTTACCTGGGATGCTGCTTTTCAGGTCTTCATGGATCTCTTTGGCTTTGTTGATGGATTCACAGATAACCAGGGCTGCTCTTCCATCTCTGTATGAATTTGGGGAAATCTCAGCCATGACCACACGTTTTATTTCAGATTTCCACTCTTCATTTGAAGTCTTCAGAGTACCTTTGACCTCAAATAACTTCTTCTCGTTGAATGTTGGCATTTTGCAGGCAGACAGATTTGGATATAGGTCCTGCAAAAACAGAATGTCTGCTTTGCTCCCAAGTGTCCCTGTGGTTCCATATATTTTCCCATGGTACTTTTCAAAGAAAGAGATGTTAGAAATGTAGTTTGTCACTATTGAAATTGTGCTCAGTTTGATTTGGTGTTTAATCTCAACAAACTGTTGCAGACCATCACCCCATTTCTTATTGAGTTCTACAATACCAGTAGACCTGAAATCCACTGGACAGACATTATCATTTTCTACAACATACTCACGTCCCTCCTTCAGTTGCATGGCCAGAAAGGCATTCTGAACCCACACTGACATTTTCTTCTCCACAAGATTCTTCAAGAATCCAGGAATGCTGATTTTGTCTTTGTTGTTTGTACATGGGGTGTACTGAACCTTCTCTGAGATTAATTCTGCAATGGCCTTGATGAGAGTTTTTTCTGAATCATAGAGAGCACAACACAGGCCTTCCTCCAAGACAAGAAATGTAAGCTCCTGAATGTTCTGGTTGTGATTCATGCTGCACTTTCTAAGGCAGAGCAGTCCATTGACATTTAAGGTGTAAACTGTAAAACCATAGGGGACATAGTTCTCAATTTCTTTGAAGAAATCTACCACAACATCCTGACTCACAGTTTTCAGTTTCATTAGAAGTTCATCCTTTTCACTTCTGTAGATTTCCTCTGTAAATCCTTTTGGCACAGTGTTCAATTCTTCAGCAATATGTAAAATGTCCACTGGATCATTAATTTCGGTTTCTTCTGTGTCTATTGAGTCAAAGATGGCCTTGAAGAATGAAGCAGGAGGACCCTGTACAAATGTCTTGTGTCCTGTAGACAGGAAGCCATACTGGCTGACGTGGCCCCAGATCATGGCCAGAATAATGTTCAGGTGCTGCATGGAGACCATGGGGCTGGACAGGTAGGTCAGCTGCACTCCCTGATCCAACAGCAGTGAGTCCACTTCATCGATTATGATACACTGATAGCTGCGGTCAGGCCTCACGTCCTTCATCTCAAATATCTGGCGAAGATGATCTGCAGCAAAGGCTTCGATAGTTCCATAGACCACGTCCTTCTGGTAGCATTCTTTTCGATCTTTATCTGTGGTTTTATCTGTGTTTGTGTCAGCTGTCACACCAAAGTACTTGTAGAAGTTGGTCCATTCTTCTGCATCTCTTTGACATAACACAGAAGAGCTGGACACCACATCTACTTTTTCACCTCTAAGTGCACGCAGTACTGCAAACATTGCTATGACACAAGACTTTCCTTCTCCGGTGCCCATCTCCAGGAGCTTCCCAGTGTCAGACAAGGCCAAGAGGCACCAACTTATCATTTGAGTGGCTCTGGGCCACCACTTCCGTTCAGCCTTGTGCAGGGTTACAGCATTGCATAAGACTGCCAGGAGCTCCTGAAGGTCTTTTGTGTCCATGCTGTGACTCAGATTTTTAGCCCGTTGTACATCTTTGTGGTTTTTAATGTCACCTGTTTTGATCAGGTTTGTGACATGAGTTACTACACTGTATGATTTAATCAGTGTTTGTTCATCAATGTCTTTCATCTGCCGTAATTCATCAAAAAGACTGTCAATACTTTTTATTTCCTCATCTCTAAGGCTCTTAGACAAATACTTGATCAGATGTTTAGTTCTAAATGAATCTAAGACCTCAAGGAGACATTGGTTGTTGTCATCTGTCCACTTGGTAGAAACCTGATACGTTGTCATTAAATGTAAAATCTTCATGATGGAAATACAGTCTTCATCATGATGGTGGTGGGTTAATGCTCCAAGGAGGTTTAAGGCCTCGACTGGTGACCAAAGTCTTTGTGCTTCAAGGTTTGAAACTATCTGGAAGACGTCTTTTGTAGTTGTTGATGTTTGGAATTGCTCCGCACAAGCAAATAAAATCTCCAAGCACCATTTGCTGGCAGGACATGTTTTCTCACTTTCTGTTTCTTCAGAAACCTCTTTAAGGAGATTCTCAAGAAAGGTCAGAATGAAGACCTGATTAGGAGGCAGTCCCTGTCCAGTAATTTTCTTTAAGCTAGTGATGATTTTATCATCAGTGTTTGAGTCTGTGTTTAGGTTGTGGAGCACCTGAAAAAGAGCCTTAATAAACTTGTGCCTCAGTTCCACACCTTCACTGTGAAATTTACCCATGAGGTTTTGCAGGATCTCTGCAGCATACACGAGGGAATCATTGTCCATAAGCTTTGAAAGTTCCAGATTATGGAAAGAACTGAGACTTTGTTCTTCAATGATAAATTGACGACTAAACTGAGGGTTTCCTGTTTCTATCACCTCTATGCTGTGCTGAAGGTAATCAGAGACAAAGTCACTGATGGTACCATACACAATGTCCATTTCATAGACATTCCTGTATGACACATTAGTTTTCTTCATGTTTGTGTTGAGAGAAATTCCAAAGTATTTGTAGAAATCAGACCACTCCTTAGTTTGTTTCTCTGAGTGAACATCAGAGCTTAGCACAATGGCCAGTTTGTTTCCCATACAAGCTTGTGTGGCTGCAAACATGGCTGTGACACATGGGTTTTCTTCCATACCAACTACCTGAACTGCTCCACTCTTCTCAGTCAGCACCAACGCACACCACCGCAGCATCTGGCTCACTGTGGGCCACTGGCCTTTTGTGTCAAAAACAGCTTTGCAGAGTTGAAACAGACAGTTCTGTCTGTCATCTGCATTCAAGGTCACACCTTTCAAAGAATCTTTCATAAATGGTGCATCTTTTGGGTCATTTTCTGAATATTGTCGGATGCCAGTAGTAACGTTTTTTATCATATCAATCACAGAATCACCTAAATTCCATAACATTTTTAATTCTGCTTGAGCTCCAACTAGGTTACTATCATCTTTGCTTCTGAGAGTCTTTTGGAAATCCTGATGCAGTCTCTCAGGGCCAGCAAAGTCAAGAGCCTGGATGAGAGAATGACCAGAGACATTCGTCCACTTTGGTGATATGTCATACACTTGTACCAATGTAAGAATTTCAGTTATTGAGACATCCTCGGAATACTTCTGTGACAGTGCTTTGAGCAGAGTCATTGCCTCTGTTGGGGTCCATTGGTTTGCTTGGACAAGTCTGAGGAGCATTTCAATGGATTCTGAGTGGGTTTCCTTGTTATTTAGATCTTTGAGTGTGGATAAGAGAAGCTTCAAGCACTGGATTTCCATATTTAAAATGAACACAGAGGCTTTTTCAACTACATTCTGCAGTGATGCTGTGAGTGTGCTCAGGAATTCGATAAGAAGGAGCTGCTCAGTGGAAAGCTCATCTCCAACCCACTGTTTGGCAATAAGGACTGCATCAGTATCAAAGCTGCCATCGTCAGTGCAAAAGTGCATCAGGTTCATATACAGGGCTTGAGTCAGCAGGAAACTCTCAAAAACATTGCATGCTGATTTGCTGATGGACTCCACCAGAGACTGCACGCGGTCAGAGATGCTTTGTAGGGAAACTCCCTCAGATATCTCCAGAAACAGGGCACACTGCTCTGTGATGAACACTTGAGCGTGCTGCAGAGTGCTGAGGGATGGGGGACCATCAATCCATTCATCAAACAGGAGCTCGTCCAGGACTGACAGGATCTTGCCAAGCTGATCAGCTGTCAGCTGACTGAGAGTCAGAGATGGAACTGGGATGCCGCATTTCAAAGAGAGGATTTCTAGGAACTCATCACTGCCTGATTCATCATCAGCTTCAAAATCATCCAGATGACTTTTTAAAACATGTCGCTTGCACTCAGATTCTTTTGAAATGTTGCTTCTCAGTTTCTCGTGCTGCTCTTTGACTTGTTGGTGTGATTCTTGTAGTCTTTGATTCAGTTCTTCTTGTCTTTTCTTCTCTTCAGCCTCTCTTCTGCTCTCCTCCTCTCTCCTCTGTCGCTCCTCTTCTCTTCTCCTCTCCTCTTCTCTCCGCTGTCGCTCCACTTCTCTTCTCCACTCCTCTCTCCTCTGTCGCTCCTCTTCTCTTCTCCACTCCTCCTCTCTCCACTGTCGCTCCACGTGTCTTCTCCTCTCCTCTTCTCTCCTCTGTTGCTCCTCTTCTCTTCTCCTTTCTTCCTCTCTCTGTCGCTCCACTTCTCTTCTCCACTCCTCCTCTCTCCACTGTCGCTCCACGTCTCTTCTCCTCTCCTCTTCTCTCCTCTGTCGCTCCTCTTCTCTTCTCCTTTCTTCCTCTCTCCGCTGTCGCTCCTCTTCTCTTCTCCTCTCCTCTTCTCTCCGCTGTCGTTCCTCTTCTCTTCTCCTCTCCTCCTCTCTCCTCATATTCTCTTGATCTCTGATTGGCTTATTAAAGCAGTATTCACACTCATACATATTATCATGGCCAACTGGTCTGTAGTATTCACCTCCATTGTACACATATACGTGCCGCCCACAAAGAGTAGCTGTGTAATAATTATCGAAGGATGTGCATGCAGACAGGACTTTATTACACTTGCAGCATCTCAGGCAGTTGCCCATGTTAGCTTCTAAAGGTGCATTCCCCATTTTTGATGATTTATCCAGCAGTCATGTGGTGACTTTTGTGTGCAACTTGTGTTTTCCTGAAAGATAAAAAATATCAATTTTAATAACTTTATAACAACCAACTCATAACAGAAACTCCATGTGTATACATGTACAGCAGAGTACAGTACATACAGTACCAGTCTAAAGTTTCATTTTCCACTTTGTAGATTAACACTGTGGAAAACAAAACTGTGAAATAACACACATGGAATTATGTGGTAAACTAAAGTGTAAACAAAATGAAATATGTTTTATATTTTATATTATTTTGTTATATTTGCTCTTTTGAAGGAGTTTGTATACATGCTGAGCACTTCTTGGCTACTTTTCTTACTCTGTGGTCCAACTCTCAACTCAAACTTTCTCAATTGGGTTTAGTTTGGGTGATTGTGTGTGCCAGGTCATCTGATGCAGCACTCCATCACTCTCCTTCTTGGTCAAATAGCCCTTACATAGCCTGGAGGTGTTTCGGGTCATTGTCCTGTTCAAAACCAAATGATGGTCCCACTCAAACCAGATGGGATGGCATGTTGCTGCAGAATGCTGTGGTAGCCATGTTGGTTAAGTGTGCCTTGAAATTTGACTAAACTGCCAACAATGTCACCAGCAAAGCACCACTACAACATCACACATCCTCCACAATTTATGGTGGGAACCACACACACAGATAGTGTCTACTTTACCGCACAAAGACATTGCAGTTGGTACAAACAATCTCAAATTTGACTCATCAGACCTACAGCTACATCAGAACTACATCAGTAATTTCTGTGCAGTTCAACCATGAAGGTCTGATTCAGACAGTCTCCTCTGACCAGTTGAAGTTGAGTCTGTTACTCCATGAAGCATTTATGTGGGTTGTAATCTAAGTTGCTGTTAGCTGACGAGACTGGTAACTGTAATGAATTTCTCCTCTGCAGCAGAGGTAATCATTGTAGCGTTTGATGGTTTTGTGACTGCACTTAAAAACATTCAAAGTTGTTGAAATGTTCTGGATTGTTCTTGTTGTTATTCTAGTTCTTGTCATAATATGGATTACTACAGTAGCTGAATAGGACTATTTACTGAATGCCAACACTACCTCAAAACAACACAACTGATGGTCTCAAACACAATAAGAAGGCACTTAGGTTCACTAATGAACTTTTTATAAGACACACCTGTTAACTGAAAATCATTCCAGGTGATGACCTCATGAAGCTGATTGAGAGAATGCCAAGAGTGTGCACAGCTTTTGTGATAGCCCTTTAACTCCGAACTGTTTGCAATTAAACACTTAAAACTTAATAAATCTCCTGGTGTTGACGGCCTAACATCTGAATTCTATATTACTTTTGCAGAGCAACTGTCCCCCTTCCTCCATGGTGTGTTTGTAGAGAGCACTGAGAAACAAACTCTTCCTCCCACCTTATATCAAGGACTCTTAACCTTAATTCCAAAACCTAAAAAAGACACTCTTTTGATTGATAATTGGCGACCGATCTGCCTTCTGAACAATGACTACAAAATTTTAGCTCGAATTTTTGCTAGAATGAAAACTGTTCTAGATCACATTATCGATGAAACACAAAGTGGTTTTATGAGACATAGACATATAGCTAATAACATCAGGCTTCTGCTAGACCTTATTGATTATGCTGATCTTTGCAATGATAATAGCTTAATTTTGTTCCTAGACTTTCGGAAAGCTTTTGATACCATCAAACATAATTTTATGTTTCAAGCCTTAGAAAAATTTGGTTTTGGCCCTTACTTTTGTCCAGCCATCAAGACCATGTATAAAAATGCTAACTGTTCAATCAAACTACATGCAGGCACGTCTCCCAGATTTAATCTAAAGCGCGGTGTTAGACAAGGCTGCCGGGTCTCACCGTACTTGTTCCTGATCTACACTCAACTACTTTCAGATTTTATTAAACTCAACCACCTGAAAGGTATCACTATAGCTGAAAGAGAAATCATAATTAGTCAACTAGCTGATGATACCACTTTATTTTTAAAGGATGCTTCACAGGTTTCAGTAGCCATTGATATAATTAAATCTTTTTCCAATGCCTCTGGACTCTGCTGAAACATCAGTAAGTGTGAACTGTTAGCCCTAAAAATTGTAATGCATCCTCCATCTCTAATATCCCTGTGAAGGATTCTGTAAACTATCTTGGCATAACTATCAACAAGAACCAAAATACTAGATGTTCTTTAAATTTCAACCCCATTATAGAAAAGGTACAGAAAAAACTTTACTCATGGCTTCAAAGAGACTTGTCGATTAGAGGATGAATCTTGTTAACCAAAGCAGAGGGCATTTCTCGTTTGACCTATACTACCCTGTCTCTTGATGTGAATAAACAGACCGCTGAATCTGTTGATAATATGCTATATAATTTTGTATGGAGAAATAGGATTCATTATATTAGGAGGTCAGTTCTGAGGAACTCATATGAACATGGTGGTCTGAATTTTCTTGAGTTTTCAACCTTGAATAATACTTTCAAAATAAATTGGATAAAACAATTTCTTAGAAACCCATCTTCAACCTGGAATTTTATCCCAAATTTCTTATTTTCAAAACTTGGTGGCCTTAAATTTATTTTACTTTGCAACTATAACATTAAAAAAATCCCCTTAAAGCTGTCTAATTTCCATAAACAACTGCTTCTTTCCTGGTCTTTAATTTACAGGCACAATTTCTCACCTCACAGATACTACATATGAAATAACAGAGATACATTATACAAACAATAATCTTTATTTCGGGAAAATTGGTTTGACCATGGAATCTATTTAGTCAAGCAGCTTTTCAATTCTAATGGTGTTTTAATGTCTTACTCTAAATAAGTACGGTATTCCCATACCACCAAAGGAATACACTGTAGTTTTTGACGCTATTCCATCTGGTGCTATCATGCTTCTTAAAAGCACCATTACATCTGAACTGACTTTATTGAAATTAGACCCTGCTGTCACTGGTGTTGGTCAAATCTGTTTTTCTACTAAAAAGAGTAATAACAACTGTAACATACGTGCTTTATTTCAAAAGGACATAATCTCTGTTCCAAATGTAATTTCTTACTGGAATAGCTTCACTCCAGACTTGAACTGGAAAAAAATCTGGTGTCTTCCCTCTAAATATCTGATTATAATTAAGATTAAAGAAGTATCTTTGAAAATGATTCATAGGTTTTATCCCTGTAAGTTATTTCTACGTAGATACAAAAAGGACATTGACGTGGACTGCTCATTTTGTCACAATCCGTAGAAGATCTTTGTCATTTGTTCTGGTCCTGTCCTTTTTCACATGTTTTCTGGCAAGATGTCTGTACATTCATTTCCCAGAACATTTTATCTGATTTCTCTCTCACATATGTAAATGTACTGTTTGGGTTCCTCTCCTATCCTGCAAACAACAAAGATCAATATTACATCATCAACCTGCTTGTTTTACTTGCTAAATACCATATACACAAATCCAAATTCTCTAATCACAAACCATCTTTTTTAATTTTTGAGAAGGAGCTCAAACAGTACTTTACAACAATCCAACACTCTATGAACAGAAAAGCCATCAAAACCACTGAGTTATGCACTTTATATAACATTTTTATGAACTAATTTATCACTGTTTTGTATATTGTGACCCCCGGCACTGTATTGTAGTATATTAATGTTATGTGTTTTCAATAAAGTTTGTTGTAAAAAAAAAAAAAAAAAAAAAGTGTGCACAGCTGTCAAAGGAAAAGAATCTAAAATATAAAACACAATTTGTTTTTTTTACACGTTGTTTTCTTCACCACATAATTCCATAATGTGTTATTTCATAGTTTGGATGTATTGAAATGTATAATAGGAAGTCTATGTGGTAATGTTTGAAAGCTGAAATCTCCACAACTAAATGTTGTCTTACCCCCAAATTCCACCAGACACGTGAAATACACGGCTGTTCTATTTTTGATGGACGCCGCAAGCACCCCGCATCAATTTACACAGAGCACCTCGAGCGGGTGGAAGCCAGACACAGAAAGAGCATAGAGAATCCAGTGGATTTGCAAAATAAAATACCCTGTGGACGCGCAGTTCTTGGTAATGTCACTGTTGTGCCTTGTTTTCTCCACTTGATGATGACTATCTTCACTGTGTTCCATGGTATATCTAATGCCTTGGAAATTCTTAGCTCTAAGACGCAACTAAAAAAATGTCAGGAAAATCCTACTAGAACAACTAAACTTTATTTGGGATTAATCAGAGTTGCTTTAAATGATGTAATATTATCGTAGCCAATTCCAAAGAGCTAGGAAGAGTTTTATTAGTCAATGCTTTGTTGAGCATGTTTGTTAAAGAGGTTATAAGCTTATCAGAAAAGGTTTTAAAGAATTCACTTGGAAAGCCATCTGGCCCATGGTCTCTATTATTCTGTAGAGATTTCATAGCATCGAGAAGCTGCTTTTCAGATATATTAGCATCCAGGCAGTTTCTGTCGTTAGGGTCTAAATTAGGCAGGGTTAATGAATTTAAAAATGTTGTTGCTTTGGTGTTTTCAATCCCATGTTCTGTCTTACATACTGTCTCCTAGAATAACAAATGAATTAAAAATGGCCGTTCCGTTGTCTGTAATAATGGAATGTATTTTTTTTTTCATTTTCTTCCCTTTTAATTTGCCAAGCTAGTAGCTTGCTGGTTTTGTTGCCAAATTCGTGATAGCTGGTCCTAGCTAAATCAGCTTCAGCCTTACTAGTACATAAGTTATTATACTGAAAAAGTACCAAAAACCCAGTTATACAACCCAAATTGAAAAGTTAGTAGACACAGGGAAGGAGTTAGCAACACAAACAGTGAGAATTATGGAGGCTGAACAAAGAATTGAAGAGACAGAAAACTGGAATGCGGAGGTAAAAGAGGTACTGCTCCAAACACTGAAGCAACAGAAAATAATACAAGAAAGATTGACCGACCAAGAGGGAAGAAACCATTTTTGGTCTGAAAGAGGGAGCAGAGGGCAGCTCAGCCGCACATTTCATAGATCAGCTACTAAAAACAGAGCTCGCCTTGCCGGCAGAGATCGACATACAAATACAACACGCACACCAAGCTCTGGTACCAAATTTGGACTTCAGCAAACCCCTGAGATCTATCATGGTAAATGTAGTGGCTATCTAACATTCTTTTCTTCATTCTTCTTTCTTTGTTGTCTTAACCACTCTTGAGAAATGACAAGAGACCTTTTTACTCATTGAGCTGGCTGGGTGCCAACACAGACGATAAAACAACTGTGTTGCTCCGCCATATTCCCATTTATTCAACACATTCTTGACAACAACGCTTCCTGATTTCTGTCAGTAAGCCGTGTAAAAACATGAACACCAACACAAATGGCTCAAAATTCAAAGGCATACTCAAAAGTATTCTTCCAACCAAACATCAGCACAAATCAGTGCAAATAACTAAATAATAATAAATGGCACTTACAGTAAACTTCCTCCAGTACACAACAAAAGAGACGGTACTGAGAGAAGCCTGGAAGAAAAGACCCAATATAACAACCGGGCACTGTTCTTTGATCACGACTTCGCCATGGAAATAATCCAGAAAAGAACGGAATATGCAGGAATTAAAAAAGTTTTAAAAGAGAGAGGAATCCATTTCCAGACACTCATGGCCAGAATGAGGATACACTGGGACACCAGCCCAAAAACATGTAACTGTGCAAGAGGCTGCAAAAGACCTGAGCAGGAGAGGGATTGAAGCACCACTGTCCCGGGGGGAGAGATGCACCTGATACGGGGATGGAGGGCAGCCTGTCAGTGAGAGGAACATCTTCCACGGAGATGGAGGCGAGACTAAAGAGAGCGTGGCCATGGCAACGGGAGCATGTGCGCCACAAGCAAAACATAAACTACAGGATTGCCAAAGAAAGGGCATATAAAGCATGTAAGCACATCTAAATGAGTAAGTAAGTAAAAGGTAAATAGTCTAAGAGATTGTATTTAAATGGACCTGGGTAATTGGGCCTAATAGTCTTCATTGTTAGGATTGATCAGACTCTGTATGTGTAAGCTATAATGAGACAGATGTTCAAGAGAATCTGGATAACAAGAATGGACCTCAAAAAGGAGGGGCCCTCATATTTTATGGGAATTTCCCCTCAACCCAAGGCGGAAACATGGGAGGCTTGTGCCAACTGTTGTAATCTTAGTTCGATTTTTTTTTACTGTTGAGTTGCTCAGTGTTCTTTGGGGTGTTGTTTGTTCTCATGGCTGCAATAAGGGTTCGAGGGAAATGTATAACGCCATCTTCCAAAGCTATAAATGACCAGCATACCGTTAGTGTCGTTAAATGTGAATGGGTTGAACAATCCAATTAAAAGAAGTAAGGTAATATTGAAAATGAGAAAACTTAAGGCCCAGTTATCTTTATGCAGGAAAAACACCTTTCCCAGGAAGAGCATGAAAAGCTGAAAAAGTTTTAGAAACACCAATTACAGTACTTGCAAACAAAGTAACAAAAGAGGGGTGGCAATACTTATACAAAATTAATTACAAAAAATATTACAAAACTAATTTTTAATGTGTAAAAGACAAAGAAATACTGAACCACTGAACCACTCTGGGCGAGTTGAATGAATCTCTGGGTACAGTCGAATAGTCAAAAAAATTAGCTCCTAAGTCCTTTCCTAACCACTTTTCCTTGACCGCGATAAAAACATCACAAGATCAAGGAAAGATGTGAAGGAGAATTCATAAGGAGTTAGGGGAAGACAACTGCAGTGAGAATTAGACTGCATGTACACTAGACTACGTCATGATGCGACTGAAAATGTTCAATAATCAATCCAATAGTTTCACACTCACTCAGAATTTGGTCTTCAATAAGAACGTACTTTGGGTGGCACTTTGGATTACTTCAGGCCCCTCTAATCACAAATCATTTATTTGCTCCTTCTGATACAAGGTTTTGTGAGTGGTACAGTAAAGGGATTCACTCCTTTCAGGACCTTTTTATTGAGGATAAATTCCCATCATTCCAACAACTACGAACTAAATTTGATCTGCCTCACTCACATCATTTTAGGTATTTGCAGCTGCGAGATTTTGTCAGAAAAAACTCCAAATCCTTCCCTAACATACCAGATAGTACACCAATGGATTCTATATTCTAATTGAATCCGTTGACAAAAGGAGGAATCTTGACTCTTTACAATGCACTTTCATGTTTAAACAGTGCCACCTTTTTTGATCATCTAAAAACAGCCTGGATAAATGACCTGAGAACAGTCATAACTGATGAACTTTGGACAGGAGCTTTGAAGCAGGTGCACTCCTCTTCGGTCTGTGCGAGACATCATCATCATCAACCTTTATTTAACCAGACAGAAAATTGCTAAGAATAAATTCTTATTTGGGCAATGGCCTGGTAGGAGGTGAAGGACCTCCTAAGGGGCAAGGGAGAGGGGAAGTACAAAGGACAACATTAAAATATAGACAGTAAAAGCACATATGACAACAGTGACACAAAAAAAAAAAAAAAACAGAGAAAATTGGTTTGACAAAAAGTGACATACAACATAGTGACAGTTAATTTGATGTACAGCAGTGACATCGGCATTGTGACAGTTGATTTGACAAACAACAGTGACGTATAGACAGCGATACTAGACAACCATAGGATAGAGTGACATGGTACCACACAGCGATGACAGACGGTAAGGAAGGAGCCGGTGAAGGTGACAGGATCAGAGAGAGTTTGGGCTGAGACAGCTACAGGTATACTTTATGGATTTTGTTATGACATGCTGACAGAGGTAAGAGTTTGCAACTGTAGGGATTTTGAAGTTAATTCCAGCTGTCCACAGCCGCAAACTGGAAGGAAAGACATGGGCTCTTGCAGTTTAAAGTACTTCATCGATTACATTTATAGAAGGTAAAGCTCTGTAGAATGTATCCAAATATAAATCCTGCATGTGACAAATGCGGTCAGTCACCAGCCTCATTAGCCCATATGTTCTGGCACTGTCTGAGAATAGCAACATATTGGCAAAAGATTTTCCAATCTTTCTCGGACATCATAGGTAGAGTGATTGATCCTAATCCACTGACAGCCATCTTTGGAGTTATAGAACCTGGTCTTGTACTATCTAACTCTCAATATAACATGATAACATTTATATCTCTTCTAGCACGCACACTGATTTCACTAAACTGGAAGCAGGCTCGACCCCCGACTCACTCTGCCCTTTTAAAAGGGCGTCACAGCAGTACAGGTGGAGCAGCCAGGTGGGAGTCCTCTGGTGCATATAATGTTGTGACATCTCAGCTGCTCGGTCAGTTGTTATTGTCAATAGTTTTCAAAAATTGTTCAGCTGGTGTCGACATCACCGTTTCAATTTTAGAAAGTGAGCACTGGATGGCTGTGTGCGCGGGTCTGGTTGTTCGTTAATCTTACATTCTGACTATAGATTTTACCCACCAATTTATTGTTACTTCTTATTTTATTCTGTTAACGTCACTTGTCAACCATTAAAGTTAACAAGTCATTAATAAAATCTACTTTGTTACTGTATGACAGCATTTAATGAATAACACTTCACAGCAGATCTCAAATATAATACAGACAGTCTGTGTGCTCCTTTTAGAGAGGTCTTGATCTCTACAGGCTGAATATTATTAAACATTATTCAGTGAATCATTAAAAACTCATTTGATGATGATTTGAGAGCAAAGTACTCAAACTCAAACACACTGGGCTGTTCATAAACTTTCAGGTTCTATACCTGTCTTTGCTCCAAACAGTGTGATGAAGCTGTTTAAATGGCTGAAATGCTGTTAAGTTACACGTGCAGATAGATCATTTCAAAATAAAAGACCGACAGTCACACAAAACCCTTGTAGAAGATATTAAAACACACATTTAAAGGAAATCTCTTGATTTGATTATTGATCATATTTAAAAATAAACTAACACCAAACTAGTCCCTGATGGAGGAGTGTTAAGAGCTCTGATGGTTCATGCAGTAACATAGGACTACTGATTTGATCAATTTAAAAAGATGAAAAGTTTAAATTTCTTACCGTCCTCTGACAGACCTTCACCGACACAAACAGCTGTTCTCTGACATTTCTCCACAGACTGAATGCTGATTGTATGAATGATTGCTTATAACGTCTAACTCACCCTCCGCGTCACAGCAGTACAGGTGGAGCAGCCAGGTGGGAATTCGGTTGACTGACACCGAGTATGCGGATGAGATGTTCCTCGGAAATCCCGCAGTATCGCATCCGCATACTCGAGATCGAGGGTGCGATACTGAGGAGACCGAGTATGCAGATGTTGTTACGCCGGCTCCTGTTCTCTACATCGTCCACTTTATCTCTGAGGGACTGTACCTCCTTCTCCAATTTCTCAATGTGCGTAGTGGCATCTTTAATGTTGTCCTCATTTGCTGACATGCATCCCTCCATTTCCTCGACTTGAGAGGTCTTGATCTCTACAGGCTGAATATTATTAAACATTATTTGGTGAACCATTAAAAACTCATTTGATGATGGTTTGAGAGCAAAGTATTCAAACTCAAACACACTGAGCTGTTCATAAACTCGCTGAAAGCCACAAAGTTTTCTATCGTCTTTGCTCCAAAAACTGTGATGAAGCTGTTTAAATGGCTGAAATGCCGCTGGTGCTGGAGTAAATGTACTTAATTACTTTCCACTACTGTAAGTTACACATGCAGATAGATCCTTTCAAAATAAAAGACTGACTGTCTCAATAAAACCCTTCTAGAAGATATTAAAACACACATTTAAAGGAAATCTCTTGATTTGATTATTGATCATATTTAAACATCAAACTAGTCCCTGATGGAGGAGTGTTAAGAGCTCTGATGGTTCATGCAGTAACATAGGACTACTGATTTGATCAATTTAAAAAGATGAAAAGTTTAAATTTCTTACCGTCCTCTGACAGACCTTCACCGACACAAACAGCTGTTCTCTGACTTCTCTCCACAGACTGAATGCTGATAATGTAAATATTCACGTCATGCTTTATTCACTGTTTGAGTTTCATGCAGGAAAGAGGAAGTCAAACTAAGCAAAGTTTTGATATTTTCTGATTCCAGTACTGCACTAACACTAACATTAAATACATGTAGTCAGATACCAGTCATGACATAGCACTTCTCTTACTACTACACAGAGGAAGAGAGGAAACAAGAGAAGAGTCATTCCACAAAACTGGTACAATTTGAGTCCCTCTGACCTTGTTTAGTGTAATTTATCTAATGGGTGGCTAAAATGTGTTTTTAAAAGCTTTTTATATTGATTGAAATGTCCCCTTTATTAAAGTGTACAAACTATACTTTTACAGCCATTTTGTGCCATAGGTTTGTGTTCTGAACCAGACTGTGAGCTCCTCTCTTTGTGCGAGGATCTTTGCATCAGGGGGGGCCTATTTGATGATCTGTTCCTACCTGAGACAGCAGGTGTCTGGCTGAGAGTGCAGGGGTACAGTCGAACAAAAATAAAATAAAAATGGAAAAAGAAGAAAGGTGATGAAGAAAAACGTTCACAGGATATAGGTAAGGCTTTTGTTCATGATGTGGGGTGGAGGGGGGAGACAGAATGCTCAGCTAGCCTCAGATAAATGTGAGCTCCCTCAGCTGGCTGGCTATGATTGTATGTATGTAAATAAAGTCAGCTTTATTCTCTGTCTCTCTAATCATCGGACACAAATCAAATTAAACTTCTTCGTGTCATTATTTTGCAGCATAAATTGTGAGTCAGACTCATGAAATGAACAAAGTGAGAACACACACACAGGTAGATTACCAGAGTTTAGTCCATGAATCCACCTGGATAGTGTTGTATCTTTTCCGTGGCTGCCGAAGTCGGTCTGTGGATTTGCTTGAGAAGAAAAGAGCTGCCACTCGTTTTATCTTGAATAATTAGGACTTTATTCGCAATAAACAAGTGAGGTTGAGATGCATCTCCTTTGCTGAATCTCTGTTGTCCAAATTCCCTAGGCCGAATCCCCTCCCAGCTTCTCCAGGCTAGCTTTATACCTCTAGACAAAACCAACAAACATCCTTAGAATGTCCCTTTATGGAACGTGCATCTGTTGTCACCTTTTGTGGCTGACTTTCCCATCTCAATCTTTACCATTTAAGGATACAAGATAGGTTAATTTAGAAAGTAAAACACCATGTTGGGAAGAACTTATTCCTTACTTGGAGAGAGAGGTCATCTTGCAAATTCTTTTAAAACACACTTCACATTCAGCTGCTTCAACAGATGAGATCAATAAATTACTCTGAAAGGTTTGTTAGAAAATACACTACATTCCCCCCTCCGTGGCTTCCTAAAGTCGCGGAAGAGAAACACAAAATTCAGCACAAAGCCTACGTGTTGTTATCGAATTTCTTCTCACTTGTTTAATTTCAACAAAGTCCTTCTTCTTCAACAATCAATTTTAGTTCCTTATCCATCCTACAATTTGAGTCAGCTAATTTATTATTTACCCTTACATTAAAATCCTATGCGCACATTAATTTAATTACTTTTAGACTAGGTAAACTATCCAATTGTTCTAATAAGGTCAAATTCGTGGGCTAGTCCCTCCCAATTGGCAGAGCTCTTCCCAGATAACTATATAGCTACTCCTTCCCAGAAATCCTGGAAAGCACACTCCATTGACTTTATCAAACAACATTTATCATATGAGTGCAACTGAAAAGAGGTCTGTCCAAGTTGGGCTACCATCATCTAGTCAAAAACCACCTCTAGGAGATGTAAAAAGAGTAGAATGATGGTCTCCTAATCTATAGAAGATCTCACCCACAGGCCAATCAGGATGAGGCACTTCTCTCCAAGTCAATCATGTCTTATTGACAATAAAGATATCATTACAAAATATTATCATCATCTAACCTCATTCATTACAAAGAACTGAATTAAATTGTACTACGCAAAAAAATATATATTATTATTATATAAATAATTTATATAAATATAAAATATATAAACATAAACCAATTATATCCAGTGGAACCATCAGCCATGTTGCCTCCAAATGTAACAAATATGTCTATGGTTGTCTAACAGAAATCAAAGTTCCTGTTGCTTGTCCAGGGCTTGCAGTCCATTTTATTGTCCATTTATGAGTCTTTGAGTCCAAGTGTAGGAGCCGCAGACCAGCTGTGCACTTGCTGGTCGACCTCCCCACTTTATCCTGAGAGGACAAGAAAACACAAACCAACCAGTATCTTGCAAACTTCTGATACAGTGTAACATAAGTCAATACTATTATCAAATGATCATAGATCAGGTGTGTCCAAAATCCAAGTGTGAATCAAAATCATCTTTCACTATTTACTGAGTAATATTTCAATTATCCCCCCTTGTATCTAATTATTCATTTTAGAGTTTTGAACACCTCTGCTCCAGGCAACAAGGCTGATTCCCATTCCTAAAGTGACTAATAAAGTCATCATTAACAAATGGATATGTATTCAGAACACTTAACGTACTTGACAAACGTATCACATAAACAAATCAAACAAACATGTATACATAGATTACTCAAATGATACTCATCAGGAGTGTCCATGACATGATCAGTCTGCTCCTCTAGATCTTCCCCATCTTAATCTTGTAGGCGTGGTGTTTCTTCTTCTTCTCTCGGTGCCTTAACACAATGTGTTAAGTAATACCACATTGGAGACCCTTTAGCTTGCACCGCCTTCCTATACAGCTTCAAATGGTCCCTCTCAAAGAGCGTTGAACCATTTTCGTAGTGAGACTTCTGTTTGGGCCCCAGATGAGGCTTGTTCTTCTGAACACCTTCACAAACACCAGGTCTTATAGTGTTCTTTTCTCTGTCTCTGTTCTTCTTTCCAGCCTCCTGCTGTTGTTGTTCCTCCTGTTTTTTCAGAGACATACACAGATATACTCCTATGCAGAGTAGTTAGATATTTAACATATACTTTCATCTCATCTTTCAAAGGAGACAAACTTGGACCTTTACCGCTCATACATGAACAAGAAGTTGGCATTTATTTGCCCGTAAGCAACTCATGCGGTGTCATATGCAACTCACACAATTCGGTTGAACGACATGCCATTACTGTATATGTATGTAATATTTAATCTACCACAACAAGCATATATCTTCTTCCTTCAACAGGATGTTATCATTTCCACATAGTCAGTGACTAATTTACACATGGGATCTTTAGGCATTGGGATATGTCCAGGAGGTGTCACTACACCCTTCCTAACGTTATTCATTAAACAGATCATACATCTTCCTATAAACTGATCAATTTACTCAAGTAAATATGGTACTAAACAGCCATACTCTCTTATTATTTACCCAATTATGGTGCCAAAAGCCATACTCTTGTTATTTACCTTTTAACCTAATCTCCCCCCTAGCAACATGGGCTTGCCCATGTGCCTTCTTTTACGGCAGGACCTGCAAGTCTGATCTGAGCCTTGAGTACCTCTCTGCTTCTAATGTATGCAATCCTGGGTTCCCCTTCCTCTAAGGTTGGCAAAGTCTCAGCTGGGTTCACTGTAGTACACCTGGCTAAGGTATCATCCTCCTGTTCTAAAAGCCTCTAATAGTCTCTGAGCCTTGGCATGGTCAAAATATACTTGCTATGGTTCAACAAGTGTCTGAAATTGTGCTGGGTAAGGATTGTCACCGGATAACCCCTAATAACAGATGATGCCTTCTCATACATTAAATAGATTCCTAATGTTGCTCTATAGCACAGTGGCAATCCCAGTTCTATTTCTGAAAAACCTTATGTCCTCGCTCTGCTAATATCTGTAACAGCATAATTGAATCTTCATGACATGTTTCTTTATCAACTGAAGAGATGGTCATTTCCTGCCCTATGTCTTCTAAATCTTCATTCAATACTTAAAAATGTGAGGAGAGTGCTTATATCCTTATGGTAGTCTTTGATACTGGTAAACTGCTCCTTATACGTGAACCAAATATGTGTTACGACTTGACACTGAGGGGAACTCAGGAAAACGCTTTACACAGGTCCAAAACTGTGAACCACTTAGCTTCTGGTAGAATTTCAGCTAACAAAGTGTATAGATCTGGCACCTCTGTAAGGAAATCAGTCACCATCTCGTTTACAGCTCTCAAATCATGTACCAAATGGTGAGAGCCATCTGGTTTCTTCAAATGCAGCTATGGTGTATTGCTCTGAGGGTTCTGCATTATCTTTAAAACATTTGCGTGCAATAGTCCTTTAATCTGTGGTTCAATCCCCTGTATTGCCTCCTCCTTCAGCGGATATTGCTGTTTCCATGGTAGTCCAGCTCCTGATCGGAGTTCAACTGTCAGTGGTTGTGCTGACTTCACAAGTCCAATATCTGTACTGTGTTGTACCACACACCTTCTGGCACTTGTCACTGCATTTCTTCTTTCATATGATCAGAATCTGACTTAACACTGAGCACTGACTAATTTGTCGTCTGTACAGTCTATGATTGACCCTGTCCATGAGCTGAGATTGCAATCTTTATGAATTGGTGGTCTTCACTTCTCCAGTTAGCAGAGTTTTCTTTTAGTGGCGCAAAGTTAGCTTCTTCTGATTCCACCATCATAGCTCCTATAAGCTTTTGTTCGTAGCTTTCAGCTATCTTCAAAGTCACATACCGGATGCTTGTTTTCAATGTTATATTCTTTATCTAGATATTCATTCCTATTTATCTTCCTCGCTGCCCCTTGCGGGCCCAAGATTATCCAATTTGAATTCGGCTGAATCTACTTTGGCTGTCGTCTCAGCCAATCTTCTGGATCCAAGAGGGCAGCATTCTTGAAATACTGAAGTGTACAGTGGTGTGGGTATTCAGGAAGCTTAACATCAGACATGTTTGTAGTAATGAATTTCTCCCACGATCTAGCTGGTTCCAAGTTCTTCACTAAAATTTTCAATCCAGTACACTGAAGAATCTTCTCCGTCCTGTCACACAGGTAATAACCGGAAGGATCAGTCTTTCCTCTATCTGAGAAGTCCCATTTGCTCTGTTTCCCCATTGCCATCTCCACATCATCTGCATCATCTTCAATATGGTATGCTCCATCATGACTTAAAACTGGAAGTTGGGGATGGATATCAGCTAATTTGATTTCAACTTTCTTCTCATACGGTGGGTGATCCTTGGCTGGTGGCGACAACACCACTGGTGACAGATGTTAAAAAGGAGCGTTGATCTCTGCCATCAACTTCCCTGCCTCCTCAAGATTCTGTCTGATATCTACTGGAATTTTCCCCCTCTCCTTGAGCAGTCTCTGTCCCTCACGACTGAACAATTCCAAAACGAGCCCATGCATTGGTTTCAGCACACCTGGGTTAAGAGTCCCCTCCAGCAGCCATGGTTGCTCAGTTTCAGACTATCACTTATGCCATTTTTTCTTTAACCAGTAGATTATTTCTTTGTACTATTTTCACAGGGAAATCCTTTTTTGGCATTGAGCAATGAATTAATTGTATAATAATAATTATTATTGTATATACTCTCTTTTTTAATATCAGTCCTTTAGACGGAATTCATACATTTCCTTAATTTTAATATACAAATCTAATCAAATCAGCCAAATGCTTATTCATCATCTTCTGTATCACCACAGTCAATTAAAGATAAGCTGTGAAGTTTGCCAACCTCAGATACCCCTAATAGCTTTACGACAACAGACATAAAAGAAACATAATGCAAATAAACTACAGTCCAAAATTATCTAATGTAACTTTGGCTCCAGAGCCTGGAATCAAAGAAAAGAAAACCCCAAAATTCAAATATCATTACTTCAACAACTTAGGAATTTTCAGTAACAATGTATTAGCATAGACAATCTCCATAAATGACATTAAACCATTTGTTTCATAATTTGTGTTTGGTTCAATTTTTAGTATCTTTCTCCCTATAGGTCAATGACTGTAGCAAATACAGCCAACTATCAAATCGATGGATCTACCACTTTTAATTAATTCACTAAGGCAATAGAATTACAATTAATTGACAAACAACCATCTATCGAATCAATTAATCAATCAACTCACTATAAATTCTCAATCACCATTACTCCACTCAAATGACTGAATGACAGATCATTCCTAGTGATCAATTAAACCATTTATCAATCAGTTGCCAAGTTCTCATTCATATAACTGCTTTTCAGTATATGGTGCATATACATGTTATATGGTATGTGTATGTGCGTGTATCAACATGTCTCATGTATACGTATGTGTGTATGTGTGTATGTGTATATGTGTGTGTGTGTGTGTGTGTGTGTGTTTGTGAATAATTTGCACTGGCCTTTTGTGGAGCTGACAACTGCGGAGCACAGGCAAATCGCTGGCGCACTAGACATTCGAGATGTCCCTCTTTCAACAACCCCCCTGCGTAATGGTACACTCCACTTTAGGACTCTCATGCAAATATAGACACATTTGCTTCATATAAAAAATTAGCTATTTCAACATCATATATTGATTAACTATTTATTTAAACTAGATTCACCCTTATATGTTCGAAAAGACAGGTATTAAATATTTAAGTAATCACAATGTATATGATCTATCTATCTATCTATCTATCTATCTATCTATCTATCCTTAAGCATACCTGTGTGTACATCCAAGCTAAAGACTTAATCAGTCATCTTTACACAGGAACACTTTAATTGCATCAATAACTTTTCTTTTATCATTTATAAATTTAAAGGATCAAATAGTTTTATGAACAAACAACTGCTAGTAACCAATTTATCGGGCTTCAATCTAACCCCCCTTTCAGATTTCAGTCTGCACACTGCAGCACCGGAAGTACAGGTAGGGAGTGACCTATACATCTTTATGATCTTTAGCTCCGTCTGACACTCACACATACGCAATTCAGTGTCCGGGTGATTCTCAAAGAAAGCAGAACTGCTGCTCTAAGATGGGGCTGGTTACAGCACTCCACTTCTTTCTAACAGACAAACCACATTTATGACACAGACAAACACAGAACAAACAGTAACACCTAACAAACTCACAAACAAACACAAAACATAGTCCTAATTTGAAGCTTCTTCTTTTTACGTATTTACTAATTAATATACTGTAATCTAATTTCTTCTCTTTTTTACTTTTTTAGGCTTTAGGCTTTTAGGCTTTACTCTTAATACTCTATTTTACTTCTTCACTTTATTTTACTCGTAGTCTGCGCAGACTTTCTCTTCTCTATTACTTCATTAACATTTCTTTATCTTCATTTAGTCGACAGTCTATTCCTTTCATGCACACTCGAGTTCTTCAGTGACTTACAGGAAGCGTCCCCCACATGCACTGTCACAGTCCGCATGCATTACTCAGGAAATGTGTGTTTTTCATGCATCCCTCCATTCATACTTAAGCAATTCTTTATGCTTATTACTTTGCATTCATCAAGCAATTCTTATGCTTTTTAATGCACATTCATTCTCTAGCATCTTTTATGCTTCTTAATTTTCCCCCATTCACTTTTGTCCCCGGTCATTGTATTATTCCAATCACACACATTTCACTGTCCTTTTGGCTACCATTACAATGACGGTACACTACTTAATGCCTATGCCTCTTCATTTTAGCCTATTTTAACTCTTTTATTCTTGTTACTTTGTTACTTTATTTTCTTTTACTAAAATTTAGAAACGGACTTCTCTCCTCAATTATCCACCAGCCTTTTCTCCACAAAGAGTCTTTTCCTTGCGAACCCATCACCTTGCAAAGAAAACACCTGTACACAGTACTAAAACCCAAATATGAGGTTAACTCACCTCCTTTTTGCGCGCTGTCTTTGGATTTTACACTGTGTTGAGTTGATTCCTGCAGGCGGTTTTGCGCATTCAATGTATCCTGTTCGTGACGCCAAAAATGTTGTATCTTTTCCGTGGCTGCCGAAGTCGGTCTGTGGATTTGCTTGAGAAGAAAAGAGCCACCACTCGTTTTATCTTGAATAATTAGGACTTTATTCCCAATAAACAAGTGAGGTTGAGATGCATCTCCTTTGCTGAATCTCTACATTGTTGTCCAAATTCCCTAGGCCGAATCCCCTCCCAGCTTCTCCAGGCTAGCTTTATACCTTTAGACAAAACCAACAAACATCCTTAGAATGTCCCTTTATGGAACGTGCATCTGTTGTCACCTTTTGTGGCTGACTTTCCCATCTCAATCTTTACCATTTAAGGATACAAGATAGGTTAATTTAGAAAGTAAAACACCATGTTGGGAAGAACTTATTCCTTACTTGGAGAGAGAGGTCATCTTGCAAATTCTTTTAAAACACACTTCACATTCAGCTGCTTCAACAGATGAGATCAATAAATTACTCTGAAAGGTTTGTTAGAAAATACATTACAATAGTCTCTGCTTCAGAGACATTTCAGGCTGTCTGTGGAGGTTTCACCCACTGGGCAAACATATCACGTACGTCTGCGATATCGTCGTCCAGTGGGTGTCATATCTCAAACGTAGACCTGTACTACTATTTTATAAATCAAACCAATTATTATCAGACTAATTGTTGTTACTGTTAGCAGTAGTAGTATAGCAGTGGATTATTCATATAGGACTATGAATTTTTGTCACGGTCACTGGTGCTGGCAAAGAAGAACCCAAAAGCACGACAACGAGGCAGGCGAGTTGCAAGGGAAGATCAGTTTACTAGTCCAAAAAACAGGCAGAGTCAAAACCAGGAGATCAGAATAGGCAAACAAACCCGACAAGGGGCAGGCAGGTATCCATAGTCCAAGAGAGGTAAAACTAGGTCAGAACAAGAAGGCAGAACTGGAAATGCTGGAGAGCTTGGCAAAGAACAACACAAGACAATCTGGCAGGAATCAAGTGAAACTGGACTAGTATATATACTGAGGAACTAATGAGCAAATGGACTGCAGGTGAGGAGGAGATGGGCGGGGAAAACCAGGTGAGGGAAATGAGTTGATTGCATGGCAGGCAAGAAGGGCAGGATCTGAAATGACAGGAGAGTTAGTGAAGTGACATGGAACAATTTAAAAACACACTAAGAGTTAGTGTAACTACGTTATAATTTTAAATGATCACTGTGCTCAGAAAGTTTGTCTCTCTGCTCTGTTAAATTTTTATATACTGTGGTTTGGTTACTGGACAACTCTGCTGACTTAGTTGAAGTCCCTTTAGTCAAATTTATTAGAATATTTATTGTGATGGTGTAGTTTGTTAATTTGAACAAACCTGCCTTTATTCCTACAGTAGAGTTAAAGTTTTGGATTCAGTACTTTCAAATCCAAAAGAACCATTGTAACACAAATTAAAGTCACTTTAACCTTTGTACCCTAATATTTTTTACTGGCACATTTACCACTTTGGACAAAAATGTCCAATGTGTTTGATGCCATAAAAAAGGCATATTTAAGATTTTTTTTTCTTTTCTTTTTTTTTTTTTTTTTTGCATGCATGCATCTTCTAATCCTCTTTTCCTGTATTGATCCAAACCATTGATTTAATTAATTTCAGACTTTTAACCCCTTCAATGCCAATGTGGTACTTGTGCCAGTTTGGTCTGAGAGTCATGTGGACAAAAAACTAAAAACCCCTGGAAATCAATCTTGTTACTCATCAATGACATATCCAATACTGTTATAATCCCCCCAAACCAAATCCAATTTGCATTCAGTATATTGGAAATAACCACCTTTTCATCATGTGCTTTTTTCACCTTTTTTTTTTTTTTTTACCAGGGACTCTATTTTCTGGCATTGAAGGGGTTAAAAGTCTGAAATAACACTCAACACTCCTCCATCAGGGACTAGTTTGATGTTAGTTTATTCTTAAATGTGATCAATAATCAAATCAAAGAGATTTCCTTTAAATGTGTGTTTTAATATCTCCTACAAGGGCTTTATTGAGACTTTCAGTCTTTTATTTTGAAAGGATCTATCTGCATTGGGTAACCCTCATTTCTTACAATAACTTGTACATATCACATTTTAGCTTTCTATTGAGATAAATCTATTTCCATCTATTTGAACCTGAAAAATGCTGGAAGAGGCATTAACGTTGGTTTCTCACATTTAATTTCATGCTACATGTCATCAATTTTGACATTTAGTGCACCAAATACTTACATTCCAGTTCTTGAAGAACTCATGGTCATTCTCTGTCAGGTACACTGGGAGGGCATAGATTGACAAAACATAAATTGGTGAATTAAACATAAATTAAGTCCAGATCTGACCAGCTTGGTACGATAATTCTCCATCGTGAACATCAACCAGACCTTTCATCAATACCGTCTATGCCCACTTCCAAGTTCTCTGAGACATGGATGAGATGTATGCAGTATACATAAAGTCCACATACTCCTGAATCATTCAAAACAAATATACTAACCCTGATGAAGAGAACTGGAATTGAAAACATACCTTGGATTGCTGTAGTGTCTCAATAGTCAATACACAGTTTGATACTGTGGGAAGAGATTAAAGTCAACAAGAATGTCATCAAATGCTGATTTTTTAAATACAAAATTTTATTTAATTTATTTTTATTTTGATTTATCAGACTCCCCAATATAATAGCTGCTTTGTGGTGAGTCAGGAGTTTAAGGGCATGATGAAATCCCTTAAACATCACGTTCTGTAGTCCTTAATGGGCACATATAAACACATATAAGCAACAACTATAAACACATATAACATAATATATAACATGTAACACATATAACACATAACATATAACATATAACACAAATAACACATATAACTATATAACACATATAAACACATATAAACACAAACTTTTCATCAGTTTGCAGACCTCTGAAAAAATGACCCAAGAAGTCTTGAACCTTTCACGCCTAACCACATCCTCATGATAAAGTCTGACATAGTACTGCCCCGTTCTGGTTACTTTGTGACTCTATGCAAGAGATGGCACCAGTTGCAGTTCTTAGCAAATGAAGAAGATGAAGGTGGAAGAAGGAGTATCTCCTTAATCTACAGCAAAGACAAATATGGCAAAGGGACCAAAGAAATACGAAGGTTGGGTGTTGTTTAGCTCAGTTGGTAGAGCATCCGCCCCATGTGCAAAGGCTCAGTCCTTGTCGCAGCGGCCCAGGGTTTGAATCTGACCTGTGGCACTTTGCTGCATGTCATTCCCATCTCTCTCTCCACATTCCTGTCACTCTTCAGCTGTCTCTATCAAAATAAAACTCAAAAAGGCCAAAAAATATATTAAAAGAAAAAAAAAAAAGGAAAACAAAGGTTAATGACATTGTCATCCTTCATGAGGACAGTTCTCTACAGGAGATTAGCAAGAGTAACGGAAGTGTACCCCAGCACTGATGGAAGAGTCAAGAAAGTGAAACTGACTAAACTTTAGACAACAAGGAAAAATGCACTACTATCTTGATAGGCCTGTACATAAAACTGTTCTACTGCTAGAAGTAGAATACATGTCATGGTTGTTCCTTTTGCAAGTATTAAATTCATTTTGTGAGTTTGAAATGAAAGTGAAGTGAAAAGGTGAAATGAAATCACAAAACTGTGATTTGGTGGGACTATAACTGCCATAATATTTGCAATTATTTACATATGTATGATTTATTTCATGAATATTAATGTGTTTTGTGCTCTAGGTGGGAACCAATATCTGTTACCTGTTGTGTGCAGGGGAACCTCAAAGAAAGCTTCGCTGCTGCGAGGCAGAGATGCTGCACTTCATCTTCCCATTTTAGCCAAGGCTGGAGCTGGAGCACATGGAGTGATGGGTCATCTCACTCTCTCTGTTTGACCCACAGGTGCTGTACCAAGACCTTAGCCCATGTTGTTAAGGGGACAGTGAACCACAGGGGGTTGTACGGGCATGCCAGGATCCTGCATGCTGTTTTTATACCACAAGCTTGTTTATTATGGAAATAAATAGGTTTAGGTTTCCATTCAGACTGTCTATGCTATTATGTTGCCAAATAATTGCCAGAAGATAATGGAGTACATTAGAGTGGAAGGCCAGAGCTTTCAGCTACCAAGCTCCTCTTCTGTGGAACAAACTACCATTTTGGGTTCGGGAAGCAGACACGGTCAACACTTTTAAGAGTAGACTTAAGACTTTCCTTTTTGATAGAGCTTATAGTTAGGGCTGGCTCAGGTCATCCCTTAGTTATGCTGCTATAGGACTAGACTGCCAGGGGACTTCCCATGATGCACTGAGCTCTTCTCTTCTTCTCTCTCCATCTGTAAACATTCATGTCTCATTAATTAAAAACTCTAACTTAACTTCTTTCCCAGAGTTTTTCTGCTTTCTCATCTCGCAGGTTCTCCTAGATCAGTGATTGGTCGAGCCTGCTACTGTGGTCCTGCTTGATGTCCACTACATATACTATTATTATGATTATCATTATTACTGTCTTTAGTCATATATCCATTAAAGTTTATTCTTATAGTTATCAATATTTTATTGCTGCTGTGCATCTGTGTCTCTATCTCTCTCTCTATTTATCTGTTTAATCCTATCTTTGATTATTGATCACATTTAAAAACACAAATCATTCTTCCCTCTTACAGATAATTCACTGATCCTTATGTGACATCAGCAACAGGAAGTGACATCACAGAAGTCTCCTGGACAACATCGTGCAGAAACAAGTCAAGTCATCACCTTCTTTTATATCTATATTTCAGTCATTTATGTTGTGGTAGTCAAGCATCAACAACTCAACGATGTTACATAAAATAAAGATAGAAAACTATTACTGGTGAAAATGATCAGGGTGTACCCCGCCTCTCGCCCTAAGTCAGCGGGATAGGCTCCGGCCCCAATGTGACCCGGATGAATATAATGGATGAATGGAAAAATATGTCATTAATATGATTTCTTAATTATTATATGAAGAAAAAAAAACAAAAATTGAGTGGGTGTGGCTCTGTATGTGCATAATAAATATTCAAATATAAGGTGGTGGAAAGCATGTCAACTGTGCTCGATAACATGTTTGAATCTATTTCAATAGAAATATGTATGGTAAAAAGAAGAAATAAGCTGTATAAATATGGAGAACAATTATCTAATATAAAAATATTCAACATGGATCTGCTGAATCCAAATAAGCATAACATGACAGAAGAGTTTATTAATGCAATGTATAGCATGAGCTTGTATCCAAAAACCAGCAGACCCAGCAGAAACACATCTCACTGTGCTAAGCTAATAGATAATATATTCACAAATATTATGAAGATGATAATGTAATGTAATTATGACAGTAACTATAAGAAGGACAATAATATTGATACATTCATACAAACTAGTGAGCACAGAAGAGTTTATGAATGCATTTAATGAATTATTAGCAGAAGATTGGAGAATAATATACAAAGAAGAACACACTGACAAAGCATGAAACATTCTCAACAACATTCACAATCAAATAAAACAATATAGTATGTACAGGAGGATGTAGTTAGTGGTTTCAACATTATAATCTTGATGAAGATTATAAAGAAACTAATCCAAGGTCATTTTTTTCTTAGAGCAGTAGAAGAAAAAGAAATGATGGATAATGTAAACGAAAGTAAAAATTCCACTTCTACTGACTGTAGAAGTGAGTCATCGATGGTAATGTAAAACCACTCACACACATTTGTAAGTTTTCGGTAAACTTTCTAACGGGTAAATTCTCAAACTAAAGTGATACATCTGTATAAAACAGAGGCCTGTTTCTTCCTTTCCCAATTCTGACAGTGAAAAGAACTTTTGATTGAAAGATGGCAGAAATTCATTGAGAAGACCAATTTGCTAAATGATGCTGAGTCAGTATGGATTCAGATCAAACAGATTAACATGTCTGCCACAGATAGATTTAATAGAAGAAATGACTCATTGTATAAACAAAAAAGTTTGCAGTGCGAGTACTTCTAGTACGACCTATAATAATGGACACAAGACGCACATATGTACACATCAATGAATGTACATATGTATGTGTATATGTATGTATAATATATGGACAGGAGACAAAATCTATTTGAATAAGTAGTGTAGGAGGGGTAGGAATAAATAAGTATATACTTCCTCCTGTTGTAAAATTACATTTTTGTTGTTTAATAGAACTTAATCATTGAATTAGAATTCATTTCATTTTGATGGTATTTTGCCTTGTTTTGTTTTTTTTTTTGTCTAGTCATTTTTTCTTTTATATCTTTGAAATAAAATATATACAAACATATAACACAAGGTGGAGAGGACATGGTTTCATTTAGAGTTTAGAATTAAATCATAATATTATTATATTAAAATATACTGAAGAAGAAATAGCACACACAGAACGAGTTACTGAAAAATAAAAAAAAATATTCACTGAAATATTCCATGAGAGGACATACAACATTTAAAAGGCATGTCTGACAGTAAAGTGTTTCTTCAGGTCTAACATTTATGGATGTTGAACCATGAGGATACAATATAAGTCCTCTAGTGCAAACAGCACAGACCTGTCTTAATAAATTTAGGACAGGTCAAATTGACATTTGCCTACTATGGCTGCTCAACTGTGTCCATTTGGCATCTTTGAAAAAGTGGGGAGCATATGTATATAGCGGGAAGATCATTATGACATTTGAGTTCATACGGATGATGCTTTCACTGACCATGATCTATCATCAGTTATAGCAGTATATTTTTAACATTAGATATGTCTGATTTCCATTTAAAATTATGTTTCTATCCTAACCATGTACCATGGTGACTTGAAGATGAGTGAATTCCAGGGACACCATGCAAGTGGACAGTAACATAGTACATTTCAATGAGGATGTTTACCCAGAGAACCATATGGCCAGTGACACACTGTTAATGTGTAAAATAGGCACGTTATATTGTTTGTAATGAGTTTGTCAATGAAACAGTCAGTGTTTTGTTTCCCTTATGGAGTTCAAAGAGATTTAAAGTTGAATAAACTTTAGCAAATTTGGATATTTCCTGTCTTTCACTTTTGAGATGAGATAGGACAGGTAGTTAGGATTTCTTCTGTAATCAAACCTCTGGATAGTAAATTAAAGTTATTTTGAATGAAACCAAAAGGAAACACAATCCTCATGATACATATTAAGACAGGTCTCTTGATTATCAGGGAGGTGGCAGATCTCTGTAGCTGTCATTGTAGTTGTTCACCAGTCATATTCTCAGGAGTTGACGCTCTGTAAATAAAACACAAATCCACTTTGATCAACTGCTCACCATGATGAAATAGTCTCTTAATGTGTACCTTTTCAGTAAATATATATATACATATACAGTATATTTTAAAAAAAACTCCCGCAGACCCAGGAGGAAGTGACAGCACAATGAGAATTTATGATTTTGGACAGTAATAAGACAAATGTGTAAAATGTGCAGATAAGACACCAATCTTATATTTCTAATGACGATCGAGGACAGTGTTCCATTCAGAAAACTGCAGGTGGCCGGCCGACCAAGAGAGGTCACCAGACAGTGATAATATCCCCCTCCATTCCAGCCAGGGGTGGGGTGGGAATTGGACCTTTTTTAACCATAATACCATAAACTCATGTATGAATGCTGTGTGTGTGTGTGCTTTATTTTAGTATCATATTAAATGTGATGTTACCTTTTCATTTAGAGGAGGTTGGAGACTTGCTTCCTGTGTGGATCATTTTGGTCATTGTAGCCTTCTTTGTTGATCCATTTAGTAATGGTGGTAAGATGGTCATGTGTCATGACTCCTTTGTCTTGAAGCAGGTTATACCATGTCTGTACCATCTTTTCACTGTGTTGCTGAAAACTGTTTTCAAAAATGGCAAGCCTGGTTTGACTCACGTTATTGTCCTTAAAGTTTTTGAAGTTCTTGGTGCTGTCCAGCTTGAATCTCGGCATGGCGCCAAGGATGGTCAGTTTGAATGAGCCCACAACATCATCTTGGCTTATGGTGGTAGCTAAGTATTTTCTGAAGGATGCTGATTTTGTACTGGAAAACTCACCATGCATTTCTTTAGGCACATAAACAACTGGAAGGTCAAGGCCATGATATTTCTGCACATTTCTAATCAGGTCTGGATTCACAGGAGATGAGTTTGTTCCCACTTCAAGCATGGCATTTGCTAATTTGCTATTCTGGTTCATTTCTCTAGCTTTCAAAATACTACTCACTGGTGGCTGATGGTCTCCATTCACGTACTGTCCAATTCCTGGATTTTCTTTTTTCTTTTTTCTCCATTGTCTGTATGATTCTACTTTTCCAACCTCTTCCTTAACTTGATTTTGGTCTGTGATTTTTCTCTTTTTTGCACTTCCCTCTGCCAGGTACCAGTCACCTCCTCTGATTGCTTCAGTCCACTCTTTGCGCTTGATGAAAGGTTCCCATTGGCCTGGCTGTTTCAGGACAGTGTCGGCCACCACAGATCGGAGGCGTTCTGCTTCCAAAGAGATCTCCTGTTTACCGGCTTTTGGGTTCATGCCTTGTGCCAATGCATGAAACAGGCAGCTCTTGTCATCATTGTCTATGTTCACTGTCTTGTTATTGATGCACAAATCATAATGGCCATTTGGGTATTGGGCACTCTTTGGTCTATAGATCAATGTCACAGTTTCACTGGCATGTTTAGAGTCTGGGCCCAGCTCCTGCATTTTGGTAAGTTTGCCATGGCTATTCTCTGTTAGGATGACAACCTTAGTGTTTTTAAGTCTGTCTATTTCTGACAGAATTCTGATATCAAGAATGGTGCCAACAGTGTCAGGGTTCCTGATCTTTTCAGCATGTGACTGTGAGTGTTTACCTGCCTCTCCTGCAAGTTTATATTTAGACTTCCGGTCTACTGGCATGTGCGCAATATATCTGTTGTTCTGTCCAGCTCTGAGTTTTTCTTCTGTTCTGTCACTCTTTAAGCCTTTTCTTACACAATGACCAATGACGCTGTTTATATTGTTTTGAGCATGAGAAACAAGATGAATGGAGAACTTCTGGTGAAACACTTCTACTAAAGCATCAGCCAGTATAGTAGAGATGGTGTCAGCTAAATCCAGCTTGAATTCTTTCAACATCTCAGTGTCTGAAGTAGACAGTTCATTTACTTTCACTTTCTCTGAAAACCCATTTTCTTTCTTTTCTTTTATAAATTTGTTCAACTGTTCATGAAGGTCTGAGAAAAACTTGCTGGAGAGACTGACCACTGCTATGGCAGCGTCTCCTGCCAGTGCACCTAGATGGACCACTTCGATTGCTGTCAGAATTCCTCGTGCTGTTCCTTTAACTTCTGCTTTAGCTATGTTAATCACTTTTGAGAAGGCTGAGTTAAGCTTGTTATGCCAACTGAGGTCTGCATAGAATGGGTGTACTGCAGTATTGCTTAACTCTTTGAAAATGGCCAACAGTTGACTTCGTCTGTTCTTGTCCTCCAGGAGATCATGAAGTTGCTTTTCATTATCAACGTGTGAGAGGATAATGATGTCTACTAATGTAGCCAAGGATTCTTCTTTCATTTTGGATTTCACATTTTCATTGATTCCCTTTTTCACACCATTTTTGATTCTGTTTAGTATTTCTGTCAGTATTTTCTCTTCTGCCTTCCCTAATCCATAGAAAATGATTTCCTCTGCTATTTTTTTAGTAGTGTATTTTGCTGCATTCTTCAGATTTGTCTTTGCGACTACACTTAGTCCCTCTTTAACCTGTCTGGAGAGAAACTTTGGCATTGCCTTCAGCTGTTTGACGAATCCCTTAATTAATACTTTAGAAGCTTTGAAGCCTTTTGCAATCAGCTTTCCAACTCCAAACCCAATCAGAGATACACCAATAGAAATGCCTTTTTCTATCGCCCATGACTTCCAGCTAAATTCTCCTGTCACCATAGACTTTATGCCAGAGATGCAGTCTGATACTCCCTCAGTGATCAGTCCCATACCGACTTCAGCAAATGTGCCAAACGTAAATGCAGTGAGCAATGTTCCTCCAATAATCTGTAAAATGCCAAGACAGAACACCAGCAGACCTTCCCATGAGAAACGAGGCTGCTCTTCCACAGAAAATACATATCTCAGACCTCCACTGTAGAGGTTGTTGGCTTCCACTTGGAGATCTTCATCACCATTCGACACCAGGGAGATAATTGGTGATTTATTGGCCACTGCATCCCTCCCTCTTTCTTTTATTTGATCTAACTTTTGGATAGCCTCATTAATGTTATTGTCAAAGTAATTTAACATCTTGCACTTTGTTGTTAATTGTTTTTCAAGGCTGGTTGGATTAATGTTGACTGAGTTTACAGAGGACATTTTTACAAACTGTAGACAAAACATGGATTCCTCACTGAGATACTTCAGAGACTCCTTTGCCTTCATTAGATCATCTTTGGCCTTAAGGAGGTAATCTCCATTCTGCTGCTTAATAGTGCAGTAAGCATGGTTGTAAAAAGCTATGGCTGCCCAACTTTCATCTTGTTTCATGGCTTCTTCAAATAGCCTGGTGCTGACATCCCATTGTTTTTCACTCAGTGCGATATTTCCAAACTTGATGTAGTGATAAATGCTGGAACACGGTGAGGTCTGACTTTGAGACTGACTTTTTGCCAATGATAAATCAGCTTTCAAACTGTTTTGCAATTCATTTCTTTTCATCTGCTCAATTTCTTCTGATTTAGTTTGCAACCATATCCCCCAAAACTCATTCATGATGGCAACAACAGCTCTTTCGTCATCTCCATCTGTATTCTTATGAATATCTTGAAGGGTCGCGCAGTACTCTGAAAACAGGTCTTCCCGTAGTTTCAATTCAGCAACATCATTCATGATGTGACTTATCTTTTCTGCTGCAAGTCTGTCCCTTGCGCTCTTAGCTTCTTTGAGAGAAGTCACTGTACTGTAAGGCTGTTGCAGGTATTCAGTGGCCATGATTACCTGAGCAGATCCAGGTTTACCTTTGCGCGCAGTTCGACCAAAAGCCTGGAGTTCCACTCTTGTGTTTTCAGGCAGGAAGGAGAGGATCACAAATAATCCTCCATTGTTGTTCACCTGTTTGGACACTTTAATGTCTGTGCCACGTCCAGCAAGGTTTGTGGCAACAGTGACCTCACCAGGAAGCAGTTCATTATTTATTTGACTCAAGCTGTCTCCGTCATTGCGACAGTAGAGAATGACTTTACCTGGGATGCTGCTTTTCAGGTCTTCATGGATCTCTTTGGCTTTGTTGATGGATTCACAGATAACCAGGGCTGCTCTTCCATCTCTGTATGAATTTGGGGAAATCTCAGCCATGACCACACGTTTTATTTCAGATTTCCACTCTTCATTTGAAGTCTTCAGAGTACCTTTGACCTCAAATAACTTCTTCTCGTTGAATGTTGGCATTTTGCAGGCAGACAGATTTGGATATAGGTCCTGCAAAAACAGAATGTCTGCTTTGCTCCCAAGTGTCCCTGTGGTTCCATATATTTTCCCATGGTACTTTTCAAAGAAAGAGATGTTAGAAATGTAGTTTGTCACTATTGAAATTGTGCTCAGTTTGATTTGGTGTTTAATCTCAACAAACTGTTGCAGACCATCACCCCATTTCTTATTCAGTTCTACAATACCAGTGGACCTGAAATCCACTGGACAGACATTATCATTTTCTACAACATACTCACGTCCCTCCTTCAGTTGCATGGCCAGAAAGGCATTCTGAACCCACACTGACATTTTCTTCTCCACAAGATTCTTCAAGAATCCAGGAATGCTGATTTTGTCTTTGTTGTTTGTACATGGGGTGTACTGAACCTTCTCTGAGATTAATTCTGCAATGGCCTTGATGAGAGTTTCTTCTGAATCATAGAGAGCACAACACAGGCCTTCCTCCAAGACAAGAAATGTAAGCTCCTGAATGTTCTGGTTGTGATTCATGCTGCACTTTCTAAGGCAGAGCAGTCCAGTGTCATCCAAAGTGTAAACTGTAAAACCATAGGGGACATAGTTCTCAATTTCTTTGAAGAAATCTACCACAACATCCTGACTCACAGTTTTCAGTTTCATTAGAAGTTCATCCTTTTCACTTCTGTAGATTTCCTCTGTAAATCCTTTTGGCACAGTGTTGGATTCTTCAGCAATATGTAAAATGTCCACTGGATCATTAATTTCGGTTTCTTTTGTGTCTATTGAGTCAAAGATGGCCTTGAAGAATGAAGCAGGAGGACCCTGTACAAATGTCTTGTGTCCTGTAGACAGGAAGCCATACTGGCTGACGTGGCCCCAGATCATGGCCAGAATAATGTTCAGGTGCTGCATGGAGACCATGGGGCTGGACAGGTAGGTCAGCTGCACTCCCTGATCCAACAGCAGTGAGTCCACTTCATCGATTATGATACACTGATAGCTGCGGTCAGGCCTCACGTCCTTCATCTCAAATATCTGGCGAAGATGATCTGCAGCAAAGGCTTCGATAGTTCCATAGACCACGTCCTTCTGGTAGCATTCTTTTCGATCTTTATCTGTGGTTTTATTTGTGTTTGTATCAGCTGTCACACCAAAGTACTTGTAGAAGTTGGTCCATTCTTCTGCATCTCTTTGACATAACACAGAAGAGCTGGACACCACATCTACTTTTTCACCTCTAAGTGCACGCAGTACTGCAAACATTGCTATGACACAAGACTTTCCTTCTCCGGTGCCCATCTCCAGGAGCTTCCCAGTGTCAGACAAGGCCAAGAGGCACCAACTTATCATTTGAGTGGCTCTGGGCCACCACTTCCGTTCAGCCTTGTGCAGGTGTACAGCATTGCATAAGACTGCCAGGAGCTCCTGAAGGTCTTTTGTGTCCATGCTGTGACTCAGATTTTTAGCCCGTTGTACATCTTTGTGGTTTTTAATGTCACCTGTTTTGATCAGGTTTGTGACATGAGTTACTACACTGTATGATTTAATTAGTGTTTGTTCATCAATGTCTTTCATCTGCCGTAATTCATCAAAAAAAGTGCCAAGGCTTTTTATTTTCTCGTCTCTAAGGCTCTCTTCTAAATGCTTGATCAGATTCACAGTTATAAAAGAATCTAAGAGCTCAAGGAGAGATTGGCTGTTGTCATCTGTCCACTTGGTAGAAACCTGATACGTTGTCATTAAATGTAAAATCTTCATGATGGAAATACAGTCTTCATCATGATGGTGGTCAGTTAATGCTCCAAGGAGGTTTAAGGCCTCGACTGGTGACCAAAGTCTTTGTGCTTCAAGGTTTGAAACTATCTGGAAGACGTCTTTTGTAGTTGTTGATGTTTGGAATTGCTCCGCACAAGCAAATAAAATCTCCAAGCACCATTTGCTGGCAGGAGATGTTTTCTCACTTTCTGTTTCTTCAGAAACCTCTTTAAGGAGATTCTCAAGAAAGGTCAGAATGAAGACCTGATTAGGAGGCAATCCCTGTCCAGTAATTTTCTTTAAGATAGTGATGATTTTATAATCAGTGTTTGTCTCTGTGTTTATGTTGTGGAGCACCTGAAAAAGAGCCTTAATAAACTTGTGCCTCAGTTCCACACATTCACTGTGAAATTTACCCATGAGGTTTTGCAGGATCTCTGCAGCATACACGAGGGAATCATTGTCCACGAGCTTTGAAAGTTCCAGATTATGGAAAGAACTGAGACTTTGTTCTTCAATGATAAATTGACGACTAAACTGAGGGTTTCCTGTTTCCATCACCTCTATGCCGTGCTGAAGGTAATCAGAGACAAAGTCACTGATGGTACCATACACAATGTCCATTTCATAGATATCCCTGTATGACACATTAGTTTTCTTCATGTTTGTGTTGAGAGAAATTCCAAAGTATTTGTAGAAATCAGACCACTCCTTAGTTTGTTTCTCTGAGTGAACATCAGAGCTTAGCACAATGGCCAGTTTGTTTCCCATACAAGCTTGTGTGGCTGCAAACATGGCTGTGACACATGGGTTTTCTTCCATACCAACTACCTGAACTGCTCCACTCTTCTCAGTCAGCACCAACGCACACCACCGCAGCATCTGGCTCACTGTGGGCCACTGGCCTTTTGTGTCAAAAACAGCTTTGCAGAGCTGAGACAGACAGTTCTGTCTGTCATCTGCATTCAAGGTCACACCTTTGAAAGAATCTTTCATAAATGGTGCATCTTTTGGGTCATTTTCTGAATATTGTCGGATGCCAGTAGTAACGTTTTTTATCATATCAATCACAGAATCACCTAAATTCCATAACATTTTTAATTCTGCTTGAGCTCCAACTAGGTTACTATCATCTTTGCTTCTGAGAGTCTTTTGGAAATCCTGATGCAGTCTCTCAGGGCCAGCAAAGTCAAGAGCCTGGATGAGAGAATGACCAGAGACATTCGTCCACTCTGGTGATATGTCATACACTTGTACCAATGTAAGAACTTCAGTTATTGAGACATCCTCGGAATACTTCTGTGACAGTGCTTTGAGCAGAGTCATTGCCTCTGTTGGGGTCCATTGGTTTGCTTGGACAAGTCTGAGGAGCATTTCAATGGATTCTGAGTGGGTTTCCTTGTTATTTAGATCTTTGAGTGTGGATAAGAGAAGCTTCAAGCACTGGATTTCCATATTTAAAATGAACACAGAGGCTTTTTCAACTACATTCTGCAGTGATGCTGTGAGTGTGCTCAGGAATTCGATAAGAAAGAGCTGCTCAGTGGAAAGCTCATCTCCAACCCACTGTTTGGCAATAAGGACTGCATCAGTATCAAAGCTGCCATCGTCAGTGCAAAAGTGCATCAGGTTCATATACAGGGCTTGAGTCAGCAGGAAACTCTCAAAAACATTGCATGCTGATTGGCTGATGGACTCCACCAGGGACTGCACGCGGTCAGAGATGCTTTGTAGGGAAACTCCCTCAGATATCTCCAGAAACAGGGCACACTGCTCTGTGATGAACACTTAAGCGTGCTGCAGAGTGCTGAGGGATGGGGGAGCACCAATCCATTCATCAAACAGGAGCTCGTCCAGGACTGACAGGATCTTCCCAAGCTGATCAGCTGTCAGCTGACTGAGAGTCAGAGATGGAACTGGGATCCCGCATTTCAAAGAGAGGATTTCTAGGAACTCATCACTGCCTGATTCATCATCAGCTTCAAAATCATCCAGATGACTTTTTAAAACATGTCGCTTGCACTCAGATTCTTCTGAAATGTTGCTTCTCAGTTTCTCGTGCTGCTCTTTGACTTGTTGGTGTGATTCTTGTAGTCTTTGATTCAGTTCTTCTTGTCTTTTCTTCTCTTCAGCCTCTCTTCTCCTCTCCTCTTCTCTCCTCTGTCGCTCCTCTTCTATTCTCCTTTCTTCCTCTCTCCGCTGTCGTTCCTCTTCTCTTCTCTTCTCCTCCTCTCTCCTCATATTCTCTTGATCTCTGATTGGCTTATTAAAGCAGTATTCACACTCGTACATATTGTCATGGCCAACTGGTCTGTAGTATTCACCTCCATTGTACACATATACGTGCCGCCCATGAACAGTATCTGTGTAAAAATCATTGAAGGATTTGCATGGAGGCAGGACTTTATTACACTTGCAGCATCTCAGGCAGTTGCCCATGTTAGCTTCTGAAGGTGCATTCCCCATTTTGATGATTTATCCAGCAGTCATGTGGTGACTTTTGTGTGCAACTTGTGTTTTCCTGAAAGATAAAAAAATATCAATTTTAATCACTTTATAACAACCAACTCATAACAGAAACTCCATGTGTATACATGTACAGCAGAGTACAGTACATACAGTACCAGTCTAAAGTTTCATTTTCCACTTTGTAGATTAACACTGTGGAAAACAAAACTGTGAAATAACACACATGGAATTATGTGGTAAACTAAAGTGTAAACAAAATGAAATATGTTTTAGATTCTTTTGCTATATTTGCTCTATTGAAGAGTTTTTATATATGCTGAGCACTTCTTGGCTGCTTTTCTTACTCTGTGGTCCAACTTGTGTGTGCCAGGTCATCTGATGCAGCACTCCATCACTCTCCTTCTTGGTCAAATAGCCCTTACATAGCCTGGAGGTGTTTCGGGTCATTGTCCTGTTCAAAACCAAATGATGGTCCCACTCAAACCAGATGGATGGCATGTTGTTGCAGAATGCTGTGGTAGCCATGTTGGTTAAGTGTGCCTTGAAATTTGACTAAATTGCCAATAGCGTCTGGCAGTTCTTGCCATAATATGAATTACTAGTTGAATAGGAATATGAATATTTATTGCATGCCAACACAACAACAACAACTGATGGTCTCAAACACAATAAGAAGGCAATTAAGTTCACTAATGAACTTTTTATAAGACACACCTGTTAATTGAAAATCATTCCAGGTGATGACCTCATGAAGCTGATTGAGAGAATGCCAAGAGTGTGCACAGCTGTCAAAGGAAAAGAATCTAAAAAATAAAACACATTTTGTTTTCTTTACGCGTTGTTTTCTTCACCACATAATTCCATAATGTGTTATTTCATAGTTTGGATGTATTGAAATGTATAACAGGAAGTATATGGGGTAATGTTTGAAAGCTGAAATCTCCACAACTAAATCTTGCCGAAGTACTCAAACTTCATGGACAGTGTCGTGTTCTAAGTGATGCATATACACTTTTAAATGTAATATAATAGAAGCACACACAAAGAACTGCATAAACACATAGACACACAGATGAGGAAATATATTCAGGAAACACAGCTGGGAAATATCTTTTGGGGAGATCTTGGCCTCAACAGTATCATCGTCTGGGATAACTGCCAGTATTAATTGCCTGTTCCGCCAGATAACATTCATCGTATCAAGTACAAAGCTGAGGACACAGAGATGGAACTGGTGGGGTCAGGCTGAATCAGGGTCGTTTATTAGGCGGAGGTCAAAACCAGGAGATCAGGATATTCGGCAGAGGTACAGAGGTCTGGCAGGCAATTCTCAGGAGTCCAGGGAACAAAACAGGTAAGGCACAGGAATTCACTCAGGGAAATCAAAACTGCTGGAACGCTGACTTACTGACAAGACGATCTGGCACAGAAGGGAAGTGGGATGCAGCTTAAGTAGACAAGGGGAAGGGAAGACAATCAGACACAGGTGAAACACATTAGGGCGGGGCAAACAATCACACAGGCGGGAAACTTGACAGGAACACAGGGATGACACCAGACTTCAAAATAAAACAGGAAGAGACAAAGACAACACCTGAACAGAACAGAAAAACATTAACTGGGCCTGACACATCGCCAGTGTTGACTTGTTTTGCCAGGCTGCCTTGACCAGATTATGGAGAAGTCAAGCACACATACACACCATACACACTCATGAGAAACACACACACATTACTACATATTTCTGGGAATTTCCCGTGACACTCAGAACATTGACTACGTGATCATAACAAAGTTTAGGATGTTTGGGTCCATATTGGGTGATTTGGTTATGAAATAGTGATGTAAGAATGGTTATGAAAAGCTGTGAAGATTTTAAGTAAAGGAGTTCGGATTTGCAAGCAGCTGTCTCCGT
Source organism: Sciaenops ocellatus (assembly GCA_033000465.1). Taxonomy (NCBI): domain Eukaryota; kingdom Metazoa; phylum Chordata; class Actinopteri; family Sciaenidae; genus Sciaenops; species Sciaenops ocellatus. The sequence continues at coordinate 30,100,392 of CP136871.1, read as the reverse complement.
ATTTTCCTTTCATCAAGTTTTTTGGGAGTTTTCTCCACAACATAATTGGCGACGAGGATGGGATTGGAAGAGAAGAACTGATCTGCTGGCTGCATCTTGGACTGGGCGACACTGTAAACGGCCGTCATAAAAAAGGTAAGACATTTCTTGCCATTCTAATTGCAGTCTCACCCAGACCTAAGTGCAATAAGTAGTATCTAATATTTTCTCCAAAAAAGAAATTCCAAAGGTATATATATATAGTTATATATATAGTTATTGGATGTACAGCTGCTGATCCGAGCCCACTGATACAAAAGCCCCCCCGTAGGGGTGAGAGCCTCCAAGAGGGAGAGCAGGGGGGTGCTTTTTGTGTGTTTTAGTAGATTGGACTCGAGTCAAAACTGTGAATTGGACCTGAACAAATGAAAAGAGTTGAAGCATGTGTGTCTTGCTGAAGTTTTGAAGCTTTGTGTTCTGTGTTGTGTTAAACTGTGTTCAGATGACCCTAAGAGGGGGTCCCAGAAACTGAATTACAGCAGTTAAGCCTAAGGATAGGCTTTGTGTTTTGAACCTAAGGTTAGGTTCTGAGTTGTGCCTAAGGTTAGGCACTGAGTTTAAGTCTAAGGTTAGACTTTTTTAATCACTGAGTACTGCAGTAACCTTCGGACCCGGGGGGGTGGTTTAAGGTCAGAGAGATGAGACCAGACTGCAATCTGTAATAATTGACTGTAGGTACAGGGATAATAAATTGAGTAACTTGAGGTTACTGCTCCTGAAAAAGAAGGACTGAGCCCAGTGCAGAGTCGCCGTTACAGCTTCTAAAAGGGAGGACTGAAGCGTAGTTAGAATTTATCTAATAAATAACTCGTAGGGCAACCTGTGACTATGAGCAAGGAGAAGTAGATCAGACTGTGATACAGAAAACGCACAAAAAAGTGAGTTGCTGTGTTAAGTAGGGTCACTGTCTCTGAAAATTTGTGCAGTCACTATGAGAGGGCACATTTAATCATGTTTATAATCATAGGATACCATTTATGAAGTAAAGTAGTGCGTGAGCATACAGTGAGTATAAAGTGAGTACACAGTGCGCGTGGGCGCCAAGTATGTATGTGTGTTCATGTTAGTTGCCTGAGAACAGAGATGCATGAGAGAGACTAAAAAGCACGCGTGTGTGTGTGAGCGGCCGCTGAGAGTGATTGAGAGCTGTGAGACTGAGTCAAAATTTAAGAGATATAATACACCTTAATATGTTCTGAATAAAGTGCTAAATCTCAATTAAGTTTGCTAAGCTGGTGATGTGACTTCTGGCAGGGGACTGAGTTTGTGTAGAGTTAAAAACTTAGAGTCTGAGTTTGTTGTGCTAAAATACTCTATAATCCTGAAGTTTTTATGTAAATCATTACTTTTCTATTCGGCGCAGTTTTTGCGATTCAAATAAATGTGTTGAGTACTTTCTACTCGTTCTGATCTGTTCTGATGGTTTTTCGTTTGTTATTGTGTTGTTTAGTTAGTTTAGGTTAGTTTGGTTTGAGTTGATTAGTCTAGTAAAATAATCTCTGTGCCCTGTTGAAGGACAGAGAGGACAGGGAGAGAGAGAGACAGGTCTAGTGATCGGCCATGTGCAGTTGTCGACCGATCAGTTGCTGAGCTGTCAGTGGTAGTGCTTCTGACGTCGTTGTGATACTGAAGTTGTTTATCGGGTTGCAGAGTGCAGCACTGTGTGACGTCACTCCCCCTCCCTTCGTACTCCTAGTGTGTGTCAGACAGCCCCTCCCATCCTGTGTGAGCTGCAGTGATCTCTTTTTCCTTCTCTCCCCTCATCATAGAGCTGAAGCTAGTTAATGTTGAATGATTTATTTTGTGTTTAAACAGTTTTTAGTTTGATAAAGTGGATTTTTAATCAAGTTGTGATTTGTAAACAGTCTAGCTGCTATTGTGTGGTTTAACTTTGTTGCCTAAGATGCTGTGTTCTTAACTAACAAATTCATTGAATTCTGCTGCCATAGTCTAAAAGTTCGAGTGACGCTGCATCTATTTTCTAACAGGTTCCTTGTTTAAGAAAACGTTTAATAAACACATTATAACCAGAAATTGTAGTCATAATAATTTTAATTAAAAAAATAAAAATATAGGTTTTCTGCTAGTTTGCATGTATTATTTCTGAATCTCAATCTCAACTAAGCTTTAATCTGCAATTAATTAATAAGTTCGTATCAGCCAGTGTAACCTGAAGTCTAATTACAAAATGAGTCTCAGTCCAGTGATGATTTTGGGTGTTAAGCACCCAGCGTGCAGAAAAGATACAGAGAAAAGTTCTAAGAAGTGGGAAAAAGGTTTGGACTCCTGCTGGCCAGAAGGAGGCACATTTGATGTGAGCATGTGTGAAACTATGGCAGGTCGAATCAAAGACTACAAACCAAAAGACAAAAGTAAGAAACGACAACAGAAACGAGAAAAAGAATTAGGAATAGTTAAAATGTTGAAGGACGAAGGAAACCAATATAGGAAAAAATTGAGAGAGAGTCGCGTGGTACTAAAAACAAACAGTCAAACACAGAGGATAAAACCAATGATAAACCAAAGCACGTGACCAAAGTAGCGGGAATCTACCCCACAATTTCCAGAACAGTTGACATCTCTGGAGCAGTTTTGACGTCAAAACCTCACAGAGAATTTCCGTTAGCCGCAAGTTAGCAGTATGTTAGCCGTTAGTTGCCTGATGGCTGATTGAACTAGACTCAGCTATGATGTTGCCAACAAAACTTAATAATAAAATGCCAAGCACATAGAAAAGGTAATGAAGAAGTCATAAGAGGTAACAATGCAGCTGATGAGGCAGCAAAACTAGCAGCAAAAAGTGAAGTTTCTGTTATGGCACCATTGGTGTCGTTAGAGCCAATTGTAACTCCAGAAGACATCATTCTGATGCAGCAAAATGCAGGACTAAGTGAACACAGCGTCTGGCAGCAAAGGGGGGCAACAAAAGATGAGAAGGTCTGTGGCGATCTCATGAAGGGTTGTTGGTTGCACCAGTGGCATTGCTGACCATGTTGATATTTGAAGCACACACTGTCGACCACTGTGCAAGGGGGGAAGTAATTAGAAAGATAACACATATTTGCAATCAGTGGTTGATGAAGTGTTGGGACAGTGTGAAATTTGTGCTCAAAGTAATGTAAAAAGGGGAATAAAGACACCAGCAGGTCACATTCCAGTGCCAGAAGGTCCATTCAAACATTTAGTAATGGATTATGTACATATCAGTTCGCGGAAAAAGATACATGTTGGTAATTATTGACAGATTCAGTCGGTGGGTTGAAGCCACACCCTCAAACGATCAAGGATCTGAAACAGTCATAAAATTCTTAACGAGAGAAGTAATTCCACGATTTGGCGTACCATCAGAAATAAGCTCTGATAATGGATCAGCGTTTATCCAAAAAGCAAGCAATGGGATTCTACAGCAGTTAAGAATAAAGGAGAGTTTAGGATGCGTCTATCATCCTCAGTCTCAAGAGATGGTTGAGAGAGTGAATGGAACCCTCAAAGCTAAGCTTAACAAAATCTGTGCTAGCACTTAGCTAAACTGGGTGGATGCTTTACCACTCGCACTAATGAGCTATCACATGCAAGTTAACAGAATAACACATTTGACCCCGCATGAGATGCTTACGGGTCGACCCATGCTTACACCACACTTAAGGGACCCATAAGGGACCCCCGCTTGAATAACTGCAAATGGAGATAAAAGAGTACATAAAATTAACTGCCATACACAGATCTATATATTTGCAGGAAAAAGGCTGAACCCTAGAGTCCAGTCTGGTGACGGAGGGCCAAGCGGTGCCAGGGAACTAAGTCTATCTAGAGAAGGAGATAGAAGAAATTATAATTCCTGTGTGGGGAGGGAACCAGGTGAGGCAGACGAACAGGCAGTGCATGAGATAGGGAACAGAATAGTATGTGAGGAACAGGCAGGCCTGTCAGGGGAAAGACAGGAAGTAGAACAGAGGGAAGAGTTAGGAGGAAAGCTAACATTTGCAGCTAAGAGTAAGGGGAAGGATGCAGTGAGGTCAAACATAGAGAAAGGCAATTATGACCTTAGATACAGACCTGCAATAATGCAGAATGCAGAAGTGGCAATGGGAATTTTATGTGCACACAAAATCACGTTATTTTTGGTTATTTCTTTGCTGAGAAATTAAATTTGTACCTGAAATAATCCCTACATATTTCATTTTCATTTGCAGAAATGACACAGCCAAAAAGAGAGTGTGCCCTTCTTGCCAGGCTCCCAACAATTTAAACAGGAAGACCTGCAGTGGATGCCTGTCCAGCCTGGAATCTTAGCAGAAATTTTAAAAAAGCAACTTAATTCTTCTTAATTCTGCCCAGCTGTCGGTAAGTTTTCTTAGTTCTGATTTAACAAGGGCCTCCCAGACAATTATATATTTATCACAGCTGTCAATGTTTCCTTGTAAATCATTAAGTCAAGACTAACAAGACAGGTATATGCATATAAACTTGCATAAATAATGAGGTGCTCAACATCAGAATAGATCAGAAAATCATCACAGTAAATACATCAAACTAGACATAATAACAATAACACGTGAGGCCACTTTTTAACCTTGTATATGGTCAAAGATGGGAAAAATCTAATTTAACATTATTTGTCAAATCAGTGTTGTTGTACCTCTTGAGTTTGTTCTGGGGCCAAATCGTCAGGGACATTATACACCATGTGGATCCAGCAGAAGGGGTGGTACATGAGGTCCTCAAAAAGATGAGGAAGTTGTAAGAACGTGTGCTAAAAAGTAAGATCTATTTTGTTTAACATGAAAATATTGTTATATGATACACTTTATTACCCCCTTATGCACTGAAGCACGTGCACAGATTTTGCCCTGCCAACCAAAGTTCACCATGCTGAACTTCTGGTGGTAGCTGCCTGACGGGCAGCGGTCGTTTTCAAACCAGGTTTTGCTTTTGCAGCTCTTGCAGGGTTGTCACAGTGGTTACTGGGCAGTAGTGTGAAACAGCCTTTAGAGAAATTTTTCTTAGGCTGTAATTTGATGCCTAGAGCCACATGACTATCTTACATTCTCTTATCTAATGGACCTGTGCTATGCATCAATCTTACTTCCTCTTGTCTAGCTTCAATTACATTTAGCCATTTAGATTGCGCTTTATCCAAAGCAAAAAGTGAAACAATAGCTGTTTCATACTTCTTTTAAAAACAGTTCTTCATCACACTTTGTGCATTTAAGAATATGCTAATAATCCACGAATGATGCAGTACACATGTCAATTCATGTATTTGGACTAATTTAAAGTGAAATGTAGCATGACATGAATACAGATGATATTTCAACCTAGACATTCTCATAGGTCACCACCAAGGTTATCCTCTTAACCTATATGTGTGTGTGTGTGTGTGTGTGTGTGTGTGTTTGTTTTTCTTTTCTTTTCTTGACAGTGGCCAAGTGTGGGGTGACACCTGGGAGTCTGCAGAACGACATGCAGAGCTGTAAACCAGCCCACAAAATCATCACAAAAGTTCAAAGTTCAACATGGAGCACCCGTTCACAATAAAAAATATTGAATACACATTTCAGTCAGTGTCAGTCTCTGTTTCAGTCTATAACTGTGGCTTAAGTACATAAAACATCCATGAATCTGATAGATCAACAAGTGTTGCATATCAACGAACATTCTCGTATACATCATCACCACTATAAAAGTAGGCTATTATAATATAGTGCTAAAGTTACAGTAATACTCCAATGCACGTAAAGTAAGTAACATCTAGCAGCTAGATGACTAGATTCTAGCTGTATGAGATGATTGTGGTAAGCAGTAATGTGTGTAGGAGCCTAAAGAAAGGAAGTTAACTACACCAGTACCAGCTGGAGTTCATGTTTATGTTTCTGCTTCTTTTAATATGTCATCTGTCATGTTTATATGCAGAGACCATTGCATTGGAGTTGTGTTTATATTTCACAACTTTCAAATTTCTGATTAGTACAGAAATTCCATCTTATATAAGTATTATTACAATTTTTATGGTTTAAGCAAAAAGGGATTTAAATAAATTAATGTCTTCATACTGCTTGATTTTGTTTACTTGCACACAATTATCAGATACACAAACAGACAAATCATATATAAATGTAATGGCAGTAGGATTGTAGTGTAGGATTGCATAATCATTATCACTCCATCATCATCATCACCATCGCTCCATCATCATCATCACCATCGCTCCATCATCATCATCACCATCACTCCATCACCATCATCATCATCACCATCATTCCATCACCATCATCATCGTCATAATCATTCCATCATCATCATCATCATTACCATCACTCCATCACCATCATCATCATCACCATCATTCCATCACCGTCATCATCATCATAATCATTCCATCATCATCATCATCATCATCACCATCACTCCATCATCACCATCATTCCATCACCATCACCATCATCATAATCATTCCATCATCATCATCATCACCATCGCTCCATCATCATCATCACCATCACTCCATCACCATCATCATCATCACCATTACCATCACTCCATCATCATCATCATTCCATCACCATCATCATCATCATAATCATTCCATCATCATCATCATCATCACCATCACTCCATCATCACCATCACTCCATCATCATCATCATCATTCCATCATCATCATCATCATCATCATCATCATCATCATCATCATCATCATCATAATCATTCCATCATCACCATCATTCCATCATCATCATCATCATTACCATCACTCCATCATCACCATCACTCCATCATCACCATCATTCCATCACCATCATCATCATCATAATCATTCCATCATCATCATCATCATCATCACCATCACTCCATCATCACCATCACTCCATCATCATCATCATCATTCCATCATCATCATCATCATCATCATCATCATCATAATCATTCCATTATCATCATCATCATCATCATCATCATCATCATCATCATAATCATTCCATCATCATCATCATCATCATCATCATCATCATCATCATCATTCCATCATCATCATCATCATCATCGTTCCATCATCATCATCATAATCATTCCATCATCATCATCATCATCATCATCATCATAATCATTCCATCATCATCATCATTCCATCATCATCATCATCATCATCATCATCATCATCATCGTTCCATCATCATCATCATAATCATTCCATCATCATCATCATCATCATTCCATCATCATCATCATCATCATAATCATTCCATCATCATCATCATTCCATCATCATCATCATCATCATCATCATAATCATTCCATCATCATCATCATCATCATCATCATCATCATCATCACCATAATCGTTCCATCATCATCATCATCATCATCATCACCATAATCGTTCCATCATCATCATCATCATCATCATCATCATAATCACTGCATCTCCATCATCATCATGAATCCAGTGAGATACTTTATATGAGCACAGCCTCCCGTACGTCAGACAAGAAAATGAAATCAAAACATTAAAACTGAATGTTTTGCTGTATATAAGTATTCTTAGGGTAGTAGAACATTATTTTAAAAAGTCAAATATTAATCTTGGAATGATTGAAGAGGACTACAGAAATAAGATCATCTGGGGAGGCTCAATCAATAGTTTCATATTTAATGACATATAAATGTAACATTTGATAGGTTAAACAGGTTTGTTTAGGCCTGACAAAGGCTACTATGTACACTGGGAGAATTTAGTTTTTGGGATAAGGTTATCTGGCAAAATAACATAGCCATTTAACCCTCATCTTCATGCCCTTCATGGTACAGGATTTTGATTAAATGTACAACATATGCAGGTTACAGTTAGGGAAGGGCACTGTGTTGTGGATTGATTTGGCGCGTTCGACTGTTATGGGCTGTCTGCCGTACGTGGGCGTCATTCCATTTCAAATTACCGCTGATTGGCCCCGATTACAATTACCTGAATACAAACATCACTATTCTTGTGAAGAAAAGGCGTGTTATTCCTGTAAATATAAAATCACATGAGCAGCCTCGTATTTTACAATCACCAGTGATATGTGGCTGAGGATATTTGTGATGAAATCATTCCTAAAACAGTCTTCCTCAATTCGCAGAGGTGACATACACTGCCCGTCCAAAAAAAAAGTCACCACCTGGATTTAACTAAGCAAATCAGTAAGAGTCTTCCATTGGATAATTAATTCATTAATGTTTCAGCTAGCAACAAGTTATTTGACCCTAGCTGATGCTGTGAGCTTCTCCTTTCTTAAACAACCATGTCTGAAGACATATCCTGTGGTCGTGGAAAGTTAATCAGTCTCAGAAGGGTTAAATTATTGGCCTGCATCAAGCAAAGAAAACAACTAAGGAGACTGATGAAACCACTCAAATCAGATTAAGAACTGTCCAACGCATTATTAAAACCTGGAGGAATGGAGGTGAACCATCATCTTGGGCACATCGGGGTAAGAAGAGAGGCGGATGAAGTGATGCACCCATCATGCCTAGTGCCCACCATACAAGCCTGTGGGGACAGTTTTATGACCTGGGTTTGCTGCAGTTGGTCAGGTCTAGGTTCAGCAACATTATGTCCCCAAAGAATGAGGTCAGCTAGCTACCTGAATATAGTCACTGACCAGGTCTTTACATCAATGGAGTTTTTGTTCCCTGATGGCACGGGGCATATTCCAAGACGACAATGCCAGGATTCATCAGGCTCACATTGTAAATGAGTGGTTCAGGTTCAGGGAGTATGAGACATCCTTTTCACACACGGATTGGCCACCAGAGAGTCCAGACCTCAGCCCCATTGAGAATCTTTGGGATGTGCTGGAGAAGACTTTGCTCAGCGGTGCGACTCCCCCATCATCAATATAAGATCTTGGCAGAAAATTAATGCAACTCTGGATGAAAATAAAGGTTGTGGCATTGCAGAAGCTTATCAAAACAATGCCACAGCAAATGCGTGCCGTACTCAAAGCTAAAGGCGGTCCAACGAAATATTAGTGTGCGACTTTTTTTTGGACGGGCTGTGTATTACTCCATAGCTGCCTCCTCTCTGAGGAACTGACCTATGTTCAAAACACTGAACAAAACTCACCTTGTGAGTGTGCTGCCTCGTGCTTTGAGTGTGTATTATGATCCTTTTAACTCACGTAGTGTCTTTGAGTACCTCAGAAAGCATTCCATAAATAAAATGATGTTACTGTATATGTACTCTTACAGTACTGTACAGTATATGTACAGTACTCATTAAATGAGATTTAGAAGAATGATCCAGGTTAAACAACTGCACATGGGGAATTCTATTTTTCCTTTCAATAGCAAAATATATCTGCATACAGTATATGAGAAAAACATTTCAAATTCACATCTTATATGAGCTGAATAACTCATGAAAATTACAACCCAAAGCTAAGTCTGTTGATTAAAGCAATCAATTCTAGACTGACATCCAGATAGTAAATGTAATCCAAAGTCTTGACCAGAACTCATCCTCCCCCTCTGCTCCTAAATAACTGTTGATAATGAGCTTCACCTAAAAAGTCATTGTAAAAATCACATTAAACACAGAACTTTTGATTTTACCGATTATTTTATTAATTGTAGCTCAGTCACACTCAGTCTGTCGGCTGCATCATCTTCTCCGATCTCCCCCTCCTTCAAGTCAATATCCAGGACCGGTTGATGGCTGAGGATTCTCCTGTAACAGTCCTCGACTTTTAGCATTTGAGCTTTAAGTTTGTTTTTGAAGCACCAGACACTGGAGTCCCTTCTGTGCATCCTCAGACATGTCAGCAAGAGAGGCTGTAAAAACAGAATATCAAAAACAAAGTCAATAAAGTCAGTAATGAAAGTGAGGTCACTATATAAACACAATGATTTAGGATCCTTTAATCAAGTCTTTCTTTAAAGGGGAGGGGGCAGTGTTAATTGCAGATCTCAAAGACAGATTTAAGACAAAAATGAAAAGAGAACTAGCCAGATCTCACATAACCATCACTAAAATAAAAAAGAGAGATGTGCGTGGAGTCTGAGGAGATTGTTCCCAGCTTCAGAGATTGTTCCTTCAGCACTTACCAGAGTGCATTTCTCTGCACAGGATCATCTCCTCCTTCGGGATCCTCACAGCCATCACCTTCTCAAACACCTTTCTTTTTGTCTGAAGATCTACAGCAGCTACAATCTATCAACATCAGAAGGGAAAACAGTAGCATATTATGTATCAAGAACAGAACTTCCAACTACTGCTCAGATACTGAGTATTTGTTTAAAGAGGATACATTTGAAATATTTTAACATGAAGAGCATACTTTTGCTTCTTGTGTTCTGCCAAGGCCACATGTCAGTCTGGATGAGGGCGTCACTGGACACAGTTTGCCTTGATAGTTCAGTCAGCTTGTTGTAGTCATCAACAGGAGCTGCCAAGCATTCTTTCTCACCCAAGATGACCTTATGAATTATGAATCTTGTGTCGCCTCCTGTTGCTATTTATAAAAAATTAAAAAAAATCATAAAAACACACACTTGTCACATTATGACACTTTTATCAGTTGATCAGTTTCTAAGTGAGAGTAACATTAACGAGCATGAGTACTGTACATAAAACTGTGATCACTCAGTTACATTCAGCAACCAGTTTTTAAAGCTGTATTTTTATCAAGGGATGAACTGCCCCAGTAACATTCACAGAGGTGTTATGATATGTTTTTATTGTTTCTCTTGAGTTGGCTGAGACTTGTAACTCCAAGTCCCTTTCCAAGAACGCTGCAGACAAGCACAGAGCTGTACTATATCTGATATACAGGGTTGGATATACCCACCAAATGCAGGAAATGTGTGCAGTGGTGGGTTAATTCACTCCACCTATAAAAACTATTGTCAAAAAAGTGTGATGCAGAGAGACAGAAATAGAATAGGAACATAATACAGACGTGACATACCAACTTTCTTTGATCATTAAGCCTAATGTTACTCTACAGCTGTGTGTTTATCAGTGAAGTGTATCTATTTAACTACACTGCAGACTGGAGTCTATGATACCAATGACTTTACAGATAGATAAATATTCCTTATAACACATCTGTATCCTCACACTGTGCTGCATTATTATAAGACAAGAGTGGAGTGCAGACAAGGCTCCTTGCATAAGTTGTCTACCTCATATTTCACAGTGACCCACTCCAAGAAGCTTTTGCTGAAGGTATCTGCTGATATTTTACCAGTCTTTTAAGTATAGGACAAAACAGCAGAATATTCATGTCCAATAGTATTAGTATATATGTAAGTCATCATAAACACTGAATGAATGAATGAATGAATGAATGTGCGCGACTTCATTAAACTTGGCAAATTTGAAAACTCGCTCACAGCATTTTGTCGTGTGCCTCAAGTGACTTCCGTGGGGCGGCCATCTTAATGTCACAGAAAGGCTGGGAGACATCAGTTGCAAACAGGGTGCAGAACTTCAAGGTGCCAGGCCCATTTCCACTACCCTGGATGTCCTTAATGGAGGGGGACCATGTTAGGCCACAGCTGATGCAGCTCACCACTGGATGTGCAAGGTTGTATCAGCCTTTAAGAAGGCTAAATACAAGTTCATAGATGAAGTAATAGGTGAAGTTAGCCAAGAAGCCCACATGCATGCCTGTGACCAGTACTAACCAACATATTTTTACCTAGTTTTATCATAGATATTACAAGCTGAAAACAAAATTACAAATTCAGTCATGGCTCAACAAAGATGTTTTTTTTTTCACGTTGCTTTCAAGCCATCTGGTAAATCCAAATGACCTTTTGACAGGTGTTGTCAAGGTGACAGGTGCCCAAATATACCATGGACCAAGGACAATCCCAAACAAGATAGCAATGCACAATATGCACTAAAACCTGTAAACATGTCTATTGTGTATGTAGTGTGTGACAAAAAGGCCACTTACCATTTATGGTTTCTTCTGCCAGGTGAAACATGAATGTTACCTTCTGAGCAGCCACACACGGTCTGGCATTTGTACAGGTAACACTAAAACACATAATAGATAAAAAATTAGAAGTGTAATTGTCCCAATAACAGCGCCCACCCATAGTACACAGTAAGGAATGCATAGGACTTATAAACTGTACCTATCTGCTGGTAAAACTTTTAAAACAGGCTGCCTTGTGTTACTGCCTCTCTCTCTCTGACGGACTTTGAGGAGTAACATCTCCATGTCTGTCATGTTGTTTCCATCAGACAGGCTCTGGATCAGATTCCCTCTGTGCCTCATTCTACGCAATATAACCAGAAACAAAATGCAACACTTGAAATACAGTCCATGATTAAACATGGAATTTCAAATTAAGTAAATGGGAGCTGATTTTATAGAAACAATATAAGTAATAATTTTAGTAATGATGCATTACTGAGGGTTTGAGATGCTGAACATGCTGTAGAAATGTGAGTCAACTTTTACTCGCTACAATAAATTAGACAAGAGTGTGGCCTCTTGAACAACTGTTTCCCTACACTTAGCTACTAAAATAAATAAATAAATAATAATAATAATAGTTATGACAACATTACCTCCAAATCCTGAAAGCACCCTGAAGCTCTTCTCCAGCTCCAAATCATCAGGATCACCTGAGTCACTCATTTTTTAAAACTACACAGAAAAGAGATTTACACAGAACAAAAGCAGTCAAAATGATCTTCAGTGTTTGTGCTGGGATGATGAAATTAGTCAAATCTGAAACGTGCAAACAACGTTAGCAATTAACGTTAGCGTAATCAGTTTTTACAGTGCTAACATAAGTCTTATTGCACATGAACTGCACACTACAGTTCAACATTACACACCACGTGACGCTCTTTTGCGCCAGTACATTTAATATTAGCAACGTGTAACTCCTTTAATCTTCATAACAGACTGCATCAATCATCAGCAGATTGCATCGGCGGATTAAATAGCTTCAGTAGCCACATGCAGTCATTAACTGTGGTCAAGCCAGCCGTCTCTTGTTTTCGCGTAGTCAAGCCAGTCGCTCCAACAGTTCAAGTGGTGTGTGTGTGTGTGTGTGTGTGTGTGTGTGGAAACTTCCGGTTTTCAAAATAAAACATGGGTATTAAATGTATTAAAAGTTTATTTTTAAAATATGAGGAGTGTTAAGATTTGTTTTTTTATAAAAAGAAATAAAGAAAGAGGTGTGTCTCATAAAACAAGTATGATCCGGCACTGATTTGGAGCCAATAGATCACATCACCTGGAAGGCTAATGCTCATATTTACATGATCAAATGCATTTAAAATTCATATAAAATATGTTAAGTGTTAAAATGTGTTAAAAAAAGAGGTGTGTCTCATACAGCAAGTGTAGCTCTACTGTCCTACACTGTTTTTGAGCCAATAGGTCTCATGACCTGGAAGCTATTGAAAGGCAGCTAGTAGTGGCACTTGACCTGCCAAGGCAGCTGCCAGTATCCGAGCTGAGGCAGCTGCCACTAACCTGTCGAGGCAGCTGCCAATGACCTGCCGCGGCAACTGCTGCTGTTATGGGCATCTGTTTTTAGTTTTTATTTTATAAAACAGTCGTCAGAGTTGTATTTGACTTGCTGGGAGTAGCATTTCTATTATGTGAGTTCTGCATTCATTTGCGAGGTTTTCTTAATTAATCTCTCAACCGCTGCCTGGCACTGCCACAGCAACTACTGCTGCTTTGATCGTCTGTTTTTATTTTTTATTTTAGAAAACAGTCACTGTTAGACTCGATGGCTGCTGCCACTGCCAGTCACACCTACACACACACACACACACACACACACACACATGCACAGCGGTCAGTGGCAGCTGTCCCACACAGCGGCAGCGGTTGAGACAGATGTTGAGAGATTAATTAAATCAATGCAAACTAATGCAGAAATCACATGATGAAAATGTTACTTCCATCGAGTCTAATACAACACTGACTGTTTTATAAAATAAAAAAAAATAAAACAGATGATCAAAGCAGCAGTAGTTGCCCTGCCTAGATACGGGCAACTGCCGTGGCGCACGCACACGCGCACACACACGTGCGCAGCGGCATCAGTTGACAGACTATTTTAGAAAACCTCGCAAATTAATGCAGAACTCAGGTAAAAGAAATGTTACTTCCATCGACTCTAATACAAGAATGACTAAAAACAAATGCCCATAACAGCAGCAGTTGCCGTGGCAGTGTGCCAGCCACGGCTGTGTTTTATAAAATAAAAATTAAAAACAGATGCCCATAATAGCAGCAGTTAGCTGCCGCTGCCACAAATTGAGCCAGCCCCTGCTGAGCTATTGAGCTACAATGCTCATATTTACATTATGAAATGTATTAAAAATTCATTAAAAATATGAGAAGTGAAGACATGCCGCTTTTTATAGCATTTTACTTCCCCTTATATTTTGTATGAATTTTAATGCATTTCATAATGTAAATATGAGCATTAGCCTTCCAGGTGATGTGACCTATTGGCCCAAAATCAGTGGAGGATCATACTTGTTTTATGAGACACACCTCTTTCTTTATTTCTTTTTTTTTTTGTTTTTTTAATCAAATCTTAACACTCCTCATATTTTTAAAATAAACTTTTAATACATTTAATACCCATGTTTTATTTTGAAAACCGGAAGTTTCCACACGCTGCAGTAAGCTAGCGCTGACTTTCCCAGTTGTCTCAAAGTATTTGCCATAAAGTCGGCAATAAGGGCGCACTTGAAAATGTTGGAGCGGCTGGCTTGACCGTAGTGGTCATTACCGTGCTCTACCTAGCCAGCAAGATGACGGGAGCCATTTTTAAATGCCTTAAACTGCTTCAGAAACCTGACATCTTTGTTTGCTTTAAACTTTTTTCTGAAAAAAGTGTTCAAGACTTCAGTGAATCAAAATCAGTCTCTGTCTTTCTAAAACATACGTTACATTCTCATCGTCATATATTTTTTACGTACCTGCGTGAGAATCAATGCCACAGAGGAGTCTCTCCATTCTCCCATCAACCTTTGCGCACACTGGTGGCGAGTGATTGGTTGTAATGGCCCGAGCTCAGCGCGTCCAGAACTGTCGTGACGCGTGTGGTGAATAAATCTAAAAATGTGTTTTACACGTGAAAATAAAATAAGAAACCTAACAAAGCATTCTGTACGTTAAATCTGTTCACTTTCAGATCCTAAATCAGTTTGGAAAACATTGTGTGATTTCAATGCCGGATTGTCCTGGAACGTTGCCATCTCCATAGCAACGGTGGTCGAGGATTATGGGTATTGTAGGCCTTTCCGCTATCCAAAACTTTCAAATAAAACTTTATTTCTCAGAATTGAAATGTTATACATTTTAATCATTTTTAGGCTATGTGGAGCAGTGCAAAACAATGAAAACTGCACTTGTTCATTTTTTAATAAAGTCGAAAGAGATAAAATCAAGGATTTCCGGTATGACTCCCTCCAAAAATCCCGCAGCATTGCACAGCATTGATGTTGTTACGCCGGCTCCTGTTCTCTCGGTCCTCCACTTACTCTCTGAGGGACTGTACCTCCTTCTCCAATTTCTCAATGTGCGTAGTGGCATCTTTAATGTTGTCCTCATTTGCTGATATGCATCCCTCCATTTCCTCGACTTGGTCAGCTAGTGTCGACATCGCCGTTTCAATCTCTTTGATTTGATTATTGATCACATTTCAAAATAAAAGACTGACTGTCTCAATAAAACCCTTGTAGAAGATATTAAAACACACATTTAAAGGAAATCTCTTGATTTGATTATTGATCATATTTAAACATCAAACTAGTCCCTGATGGAGGAGTGTGAAGAGCTCTGATGGTTCATGCAGTAACATAGGACTACTGATTTGATCAATTTAAAAAGATGAAAAGTTTAAATTTCTTACCGTCCTCTGACAGACCTTCACCGACACAAACAGCTGTTCTCTGACATTTCTCCACAGACGGCTGGCTGCTAAGTCATGTTCTATCTACTTTCAGTTTCAGTTTTGCTCACTATGTGATGATATTCCCATCCACAATTACTAAACAGGATCACTGCTGTTTTTCATTATGTATGTCTACTTTTTAGTAGGAGGTAAGAATGATTCCCAAATAATAATGACTCAAGTAAAAATGAAAATTACCATTTGAGGAAAAAAGAAAAAAAAAAAACCTGGTTAATCAATGAAAGTACAAGCTGTTATACATTTTAATCATTTTTAGGCTATGTGGAGCAGTGCAAAACAATGAAAACTGCACTTGTTCATTTTTTAATAAAGTCGAGCAGATAGACTAATCCAACAATACAGATAGCTTTCACATCTGAGTTATGGTAGATTACTACTAATGTTGGAGATTCAGGTTGATTACTTTCTAAAAACAATAATTTAAAGGTCCAGTGTCAGATTTACATGTGATTAGAAAAGAGCAGTGAAGCTGCTGGAACTCTATTCTACACACAGAAAAATAAAGGTGCTAACTGAAATTAAACATTGTTATTCAGAGAAATGCCATAGAAGAACCCTCTTTAGTTCCACAAAGAACCTTTTAGCAAGATGTTCTTTAAGGAACCATTTCTAGAAACCCCACAGAATCATTAAAAAAATGTATTGTGATGTAATGTATGTAATTGTAATGTATTGTTTGATAATATTATAGAATATATGACATCAGCTTGCCTGAATGTTGTGGAGTGAGCAGCTGGTGTTTGGTGTTTTAAACTGATATGCTGACTAAATAAAGCCTTGCTTGCTGACTAAAATATTGCACGTTTGATGTTCATACACCAGAGGGCAGCGATGCTTCATGCTTTGGATTAAGGGACGTGCACTGCAACGTATTATCAACAGAACAATGACCCCTTACATGAGCTGCTCCGGCGGGGGCGGGGGGGGGGCGTCCGTCATCACCTGATTATTGTTTTCTTAGTTTCATAAATACAATGTAAAGTCAATATTATATGATATATTATTATTATATATGTGACAATGTAAAAGCCTGACTCCATCTGCAGATGGATAAAATCGCAGACTGTTTTAAATTTGCACTCTTTCAAGTACCAACGTGCTATTGTTTTGCTGCCGCCATTAATACCAACTGTGCACGTCACCTGATTGGTTTATACAGCTGGTGGAATACCGCCTACTCCGAGCTGACATATTTCATTGGTCAAGACTTTTGGGTTTTGCATAAAGTGAACCACGAGGATTGGTGTAAACAACTGTCAGTCGCGTTCGGCAAAAACCCTTAAAATCCCGCCTCCTCTCACTTTAATTGGCTGAGAGGCCAGCCCTGCATCAGGTTGACAGAAGGGATTGGCTGGAAAGACGTCAGTCAGGGTTGAATCAAAAGCCATTGGTTGTCGGTGCCAGTGCTGTTTTCAGGCTTCTCTTCCAAAACCAGAAAGACAGGCAGGGACGGGTCAGACATACTTCAGGTTTGTCACAGAAATGTGATGTTTTTATCAACGAAGCCGGCGCTCTGCATCCTGTGGATTTAACGGTACACCTACAAGTATTACACATGTGAGTAAAACAACCATTTTCTGCTTGTGTGTCTTATGCGGACAGTCAGATTCAGATCAGTGCAGTCGCAGTGTGTAGCTATCCCAACTCTGTGTTACTAGTGACGGACCGCTTCACAGCGTCCCACGGTGTCTCCTCAAAGTGTCTATACATCGAGAATGAAGGACAGTTGTTGGTGTCGTGGACAGTGAAACACAGGCTGCTTCACCACAGTGTGCTTCACCACGGTGTGCTTCACCACAGGCTGCTTCAGGTTCAGTTGAAGTGGTTCAGTTTGGCCATCGTCAACACTGAAGTTGGTGCATAGTACAGCTAGCTCAGCCTCGCTCTTTGTATGTGGTTAAAGCTGGACTTGTTTGGTATTTACCAGTTGAAAATAATGACATAAATATAGAGACACACCGCAGGACGCTTATTTGACGACAGTGTGGTTAGTTACGTAGATACATACCGCCACCGTCTCCTCCACTTCAACTTATTCACTTATTAGCTTGATAGCTAACTAGTGCTAGCTCATTTCCAATGGCAGGAGGCTGTTCACAGTTTGAACAAAGCTGTCTGCTTAACACCTGTTCACTGTCAATGTAAGGCTGTGATTTTCACCTTTGGTGTGAGTGTGAGTGTGTTTACCTGCTCACTTTCGTGCAAATCGTGTCTGTGTAATGTTATTCTCTGATTATGTAACAGTGCTGGTTAAAGGTCCAGTGTGTAGGATTTAGTTGCATGTAGTGTTGTAATCGCTGCATTGCAATCTCCTCACATCACCCTCACCTTCATAGTGTAAAGGAAACAACATTCTCTGGACTCTGACTCTGTCTGGAGTCAGTGTTTAGTTTGTCTGTTCTGGGCTACTGTAGAAACATGGTGTTTCAACATGGCAGCCTCCATGAAAGAGGACCCGCTCCCACTGTAGATATAAAAGGAGAATTTTTAAGTAACAAAAACAAAAAGATTCTTATTTTCAGGTGAATACATGCATGGAAACATAGTTTTGAATATTATAGTCCATGTCTGCCTTATTCTGAAAATAAAGTCCCCAGATCTAACACACTGCACCTTTTAATTATTTAGCTGAATCTGGATTTATATGCATGCAAATGATTTAAGCTGCCAACTTTTAAAAGTTGGGGGTAAATTGAACCACTTCTGTTTTCTGGGTAGCAATTTTAATGTACACTCCAGACATTACACAGGTTTTCATTCTAAACACAAGATAACAAAGACCTATGCTCCTCAACAAGTCCTCCCATCATCCGACACTCCACACTCTCAGGTTTATTCAAATAAAAGTAATCTGAATGACTCTTCAGATCTCAGTACATGAAATGAATACAATATGAATGAGAACAAACACAGTGGGGATCAGTCTGGAGCAGTTGGCTTATGTAATTACTTCGATAGCTGCAATCTCGCCACTCTCAGTGTACAGGCCTCTCATCGTCTAGAACCAGTGTGGGAAGACGTTTCCTCCAGGTGTCTGTCCTAAAGTCCAGTGATTGATTGTGAATAGTAAAAACTAGGTGGGAAGCAGCAACATGCAGCGCACAGAATCATCAGTGGAATGTAACTAAGTAGATTTAGAGTTGAAATGAAAAAATGCTACTACCCAACTACCCAACTAAATAATATCCCAGTATTCAGCATGTTGCATCTTTTTGAAGAATGGACTGATTGTCAGTCATGTAGCTGTTAGCACAGCACTGTGTCAGCATGCATGTTTGAATTATTACCTCGCTGTCAGTGAGCTAAACAAACAGATCAGCAGGTACAGCAATAGAAAGTGTGTGTTGCAGCCTGTGTGATGCACTGTGCAGTCTCTCAGCTGTATTTAATAAGCTGTCTCTTATTTGATTATCAGTCGATTCAGCCTCACACTGTAAATTGTATTTCCACTTGTGGTCTGCACTAGAGCACATGTGACTAAAGTGTTTTGGCACTGAAGTCATATTTTAATGAAACATCAGGTGTTGAAGTGCACTGTATTATTGATTGGTTGAACATGTCATATCATCTGCATCTCTAAACTGACGTGCTGATACAATAACTGGAATCAAGAAATAGACACATTTTCAGGCAGTCCAACTTCTTCACTTACCTTCACCATCACGTATAAATATAAATCTGGAGTATCACAGAGCTTTGGGTGCCCACACACAGCTACGATAACAACCGTGTATATCTACACCAAGAAGACCAAACTTTACCATTGACGTCCTCCGATCAGAGCAGAATCCTCCGTGACTCCGCGTGTTTATTCGTCCAGAAGCTCCAGCTCTGAGCCTGCCGTCTCTTCCTCAGCTGCTGTCTGTCAGCTAGCAGCAGGTCTGTCCCTCCAGTCCACCTGCTTCTGGACTTCTTTGTCCTCACGTTGGACGGAGACCAAACACCTGAACACTGCAGCGACTCACCACAGCCTCTCAAGGTACAAGTGGTATTACAAGACGAAGCTAGCTGGTTAGCAACACAACACAATACATAAATGTCCTTGCTTGTATAGAAGCTGCTGTTACAAATTCTGGCCATATCTTACATATTGATCCTGAATGAATGAATGAATGGATGGATTATTAATGTATTCATGGAGGCATCTATCTGTTTCTTTTCGAGGTTTAGGAGACTTAGAAATATGCCTCGTATCAATGAACTGCTCCATTACTTAGTCGCTCTCTCTTTCTCTCTCTCTCTCTCTCTCTCTCTCTCTCTCACACACACACACACACACACACACACACACACACACACACACACACACACACAGTGGCCCTGGGCAACAAGTCCAGTGGTGCAGCTATGCTAGCTGTGGGTAAACAAGCTCAGGCGTACTGACTAGCAGTCTCTTTACAGGGCCTCAATCTATTCAGATACTCTGTTGATATTCAACTGGTGAGCTGTGCTACTGCAAGACAGGATTGTGTGTGTGTGTGTGTGTGTGTGTGTGTGTGTGTTCTGGTAGAGTAAAGTTTAACATCTGTAGTTAACTTTTAAATATGGTTTAGAATTGACCTGAAGTAACTTTAGGCCTTGTGCGTATGTATGCGTCTGACTTTTAAAAAAAATGTATATTATTCTGTAGAGCTGCAACGAGTACTTGAGTAATTCGAGTACAAAAAATCCTTGAATCATTTTTTTTGCCTCGAGTATTCGTTTAACTATTGATTTCGTGTCGTTTCTGTCACACATTATGCAATAGTATTGTTGTTTAAAAATGCAAAAAAAAAAAAAATCTGATCACTCGATTAATCGCTGAAATATTCAGTAGAATACTCGACTTCAAAAAGAATCGATAGCTGCAGCCCTATTATTCTGCTGTACATTATTCAACAGAAAATCACTGGCAGCGCTAGGATCAAGAGTTGGTGCATTGAGAGAGAAAAGAGAGAGGATTGACTACACAGTTAACAACAAGCTTACAGCGTGTAGGGTGAAGCACAACACTCAACAGTGACTGTGGTGGCAAAAATAAGGAACCAAGAGATGATCTGGAGAACGGGCAGCCCAGCTGGATCGTTTCTTCTTGTAGAACAATCCACCAAGAAAGGAATGACAGATATGTGGAAACACTCTTACATTTATACTCAACACAAAACAGGGTTACGGGTTATAATTCATGAGCCTTTACGAGACAAGTGGAAATTGCCACCCAGACTCAGCTGATCTCACAGGTTTTTTATGGGAGAAAGTGCAGGCCACTCCATTTGAGGTACCCCAGCCTCCAGCAGCCGTTCCCTAAAGATGCGACCTCGATGAGCTGGGGCATTGTCATCCATGAAGATGAAATCAGGCCTGTGTTGCTCATGCAGAGGCACAATGGCTGGGTTAATGATGTTATTCAACTAGTATCTGCTTGTCACAGTACCATTTACAAGGTGCCCAGACTGTAAGACCACCACCTCCAAAGGCTAGTCTGGTGACCACAGTGGCTGATGCATATTGTTCTTGTTGACATCTCCAACAGTTTCTGCTTATTGTGAATTGACTATCATCAGAGAACAGCACTGAGGCCCACTGGTTCCTCGCCCAGCGCAAATGCTTCCTTGCAGGACGATGACGCCTGTGCCTGTTGCTGTGGTCAGGTCACCCTTGCAGGTCGTCTAGCATGCAGACCCTGCTGATGTAAGCGGTTTCGAATGGTCTGACGTGACACTCGGGTGCCTCTCACCTCCATTAAACGTGCACCATCCAGTTCTGCAGGGCACTGTTTGCAATGAAGCGGTTATCAGCATGGGATGTGTCCAAAGGACGTCCACTTCTATGCCTTTGTGTGACTCTTCCAGTCTCTGTTGCAACCTGTTTGCATGAGTTTAGAGAAGGTCAAATTAAGTTCACCTGTAGAGGTTACAGTGCGTTTTAGGTGCACTGTACTCCATAGCAACAGAAAACATTCCATCCTAATCCTTCCTATAAAGTTTGTTTAGGTGGGTCCAACTTGTCAGATCAGGAATCAACAAAACATGATTGTTTAAAGGTGCAGTGTGTAAGATTGGGGGTATAAGACATTTAAGGACGTCAGCTTGGGCTGTCTGGGAAACTAATGGGTTCTGACTGATGTCTGAAGCCCTCATGTTTGTTCTGTTTTCTGTGTGAACGTTTCCTCATGTCATGACAACCGGACCATGATCCCTTCCCTTCACTGAGAACGTGTTAGTGTTGAGTAAATGATCTCAGAGCTCAATAAGCTGACACACCAACACTTGTAAACACACACATTGATACACTAACCTTTGGCCAGTGTGTTTAATGACACTATGTGCTCACACTTCCTTGCAAATAAAACCACTTCTAGGGCATAAGCAATCTGCCAGTGAGTTGTTTTTTTTTTTTTAATGGAATTGGTGATGGAATATATTTTTAACAAACTGAGAGAGAGAGAGAGAGAGAGAGAGATCAAAACTTAGCAACCTTCTCTGGTCTTTATTATTATTGCATTACTTTGAGCATCAGAAGCCTTAACATATTATTATTATTGTATGTGGAGTTAACGTTTCAGAGTGCTGACTGTGAATGATCATCAGCAGCAGATAAAGGGTTAGTTAGTGTGTTCTGAAGCAGAGTTGTAAGAGTGTGTGTTACACACAGCGGTCAGTGTGCCTCCAGCTAGGAGAAGCAGTCAGGGATCACAGCACAGAAGCAGAACTATGCACTATGGACAGGAGCCACGTGGTCACGTAAAAAAGGCCCACCTCAAAATGAATATCCATCGGTTGGATCTCCAACAGGCAGATCCAACCGAACAATCTGATTGGTCAACTAGACATTTAGAATGTGCTCAAATCAGCATGACAGCACACCTGACTAATCACTAAAAATATCACTCCACCATCTCCACATTGTCACGTCCTGAAAATATAGAACATGTAAACAAATACGAATAAGACCACTGAAAGTCAACTTTAATAAAGTAATACATCTGAATTTACAATTTCAGCTTTCTTTAATGAATATTCTGTGTTATGGAGCTCTTAGACTGCCTCGTTAATACAGGTGTGTACCTCGTTAATACAGGTGTGTACCTCGTTTGGTTGCAGCACGTCAGAGATCAAACACTTCAGTGAGCGCAGAGAAAATATTAAAGCCTAAAGGTCGACTAATATGGACTGAAGAGGAATATTTGGTTAGATAAAAACATGTTGTTCATTTTGATTCCATCGATCTTTGTTCAATACATTTTGACTTTTGGACTTTACAACGCTGTGGCGTTACTGGAAATGTTTGGATCATCCTCCATCAGCTGTGCCAGTGAGTTGCTGATACTGCGCTAGCTTCAAAATAAATGTGAAGTTAGGAGGCCAGTCTGTCCATGGAAAAATCTCTTTTTCAGCAGATATCTTAGTCACTACAAGACATCTATTTTTTTCATCAGTGTGGGGTGAGGAAAAGATGTAGAGATTATCAATAACAACAGTTTAAGCTATTTTCTCACTCAGTCACGGCTGTTTATGTAAACAGAAAATATAAAACGGCTGAATAACAACTTTGTGCTACTAACAGAAACGTGATCCACGCTTTCATAATCCTAATAGATGATGTTTGGCCAAGGACATACAGTAAACAGATGGGGGGGGGTATGACCGGCAGCACGGCACACCGGCAGGTGGTCACACCCAGGCAGGTGTGCCTCGTCCGTGTGTGCCGTTACCGACCAATGTAGACTCAGATCTGACTGCATATATTCCCTGTCATAGTGATAAGCTGCTGTTGCATATAAGAGACATCCCGTGTCCCGTTACCGGTGTATTTTCCTCTGGATTCCGCTCAGGAAACGAGAGCAGTCTAACGTTACATGCACTGACATTAGATAACACACATGAAAATGATGAGAAACCCTAACGTGATTATGTTAGTACACTATGTAAAATCACGTTACTGTGCACCACGTCACCTAACGTTACTGTAATTACTGTATTATTTTCAGGTCTCCATTAATATGGCCCTTCACAATCCACTTCTTCTTCATCACTTGTTTTTTTTTTTAAATTGAAATAAAGTAATGGAGCTGTAGTTGTTGATGCATTTTCGGGATGCTGAGGGCAGAGCTAGCTAGCAACGGCTGTACGTATAAGTGTTGCAATTCAAAAATGAGGGGGTGGAGAGGGGGTGCTGCGCTGAATGTATTTATACCGCTACAGCAGCAGGGGCGGGTTTATGCTAATCACCACCGTGTTACGTAAAGCGGCAGTGATTTTCAGACCCGCCCACTAAATCCTGACACAGAAATGTTGAAACACAGTTTATGAAGCCTAGCTCCATAATTCAAATCTAAATGGTTGAAATGCTTTTTACACGTTGTTGAGAAATACATTTATGACCTATTTAATGTGTTTAGAAGAAAACGACTGAATTCACTTTACACGGTCTTTAAATTATTCAACACATCCTTTGTACTGAAGTATTCAAAAGTAAAAATTAGTCACATGGTTCACTTAAAAGAAATTCACAACCGACACATCACTAGGTCTCAGCCTCGTGTGCTACGACAGGTGAGCTACTTGTTCTCCTACAATTCACTATATTCATATATTGTAGGAAATGATGACATTTACAGATGATTTAATCATTACCATGGCCATAATGTTTTTGACATGATAAATGCCAGATAATGTAAAGTCATTGAATACAAAGGGCACTCATTATTATGTTGTTGATGCATAACCAGCAGCAGTAGTAGTAATGCTGACATGGCAATGCCTCCAGCTGATCACAGTACTCATTGTTAGTCACTGTGTGAGATTGAAATAGAGGTTTGTGATTGTGACCCTGCAGGCCTGCCACTCTACCACAGATACCTCCACGCTCTGCTTATTCAGCCTTACGCAGCTCGTCTGAGTCTGGCTGCTTTCCACAGTTTATAATCACAAGTAGTGTTTCTGTGAGGGTCCCAGAGGAAGTGCTGCAGGGCTGCACCCACAATGTAAACAACAAAGTCATCTGACTTCCACAAACAATGAAAAGTTTCACCTCAGTTTGGTGCATCATGTTGTAGTAGAGAGTAGTAAACAGCTGAAGTTTGCATTGTGTTAACTCTGTGTGGTCTGCCCTGTGGCTTTGCTCAACTCCCACCTCTCAATCATCTATACGTTTTTGTGTTACACTTCCCTGGATGGATTTTTGTCTCCCAAGTCTTCACTCTGCATAGAAATGTATGAGTTATAGGTTTGCAAAGTTCTGGGAATTTTCAAAGTTGGAAACTTTCTTGGGAATAAAATGGGAATTTACAAAATTGAAGGTCGGCTCTTAACAGGGAACTTAAATATAGTTGGGGAAAATATATTTTAGCATAATCTTAACTCCAGACCAGATTTCATGCAGGTGCACTTGAATATTCCTCACTGCGAGGAACACACTCCTCACTGCGGCTCCGTCCTCTGCCCGCCGTCAATCCCCACCGGGCGCGTAACGCCAACGCCTAGGAGACGTAACGGCCGCGTAACGGCTGCGCCGCGGTCACCGGAGCTGATCGCTGCCACTCTAGTCAATGAGACCATTCCCACCGGGCGCGCCGCGTAACGTCTCAGCAGTGTCCCAGCAGCGGCTCTCCGCTCTGCAGCGCGAGCATTCCGTAGCACTTCTATTTTTGACGGAGCCGCTGCTGATTCGCGTCAAGCTCAACAGAGCAGATTGCACCAGACAGGAAGTCCGACACAGAATCAAAGTAATACACTTCCGCCCCCTTTCAAAATAAAACACAATACACCGTTCATGTAGCCTATCACAACGTCACATCAACATTACGCCATGACCGGTGGCACCAGGTCAGCGGTCAATCGATCAAAGGGTCTCAACATGGACGACGACAGAGTAATTGTTGAAGTGGAACAACACACAATAATTTATGACACAACAGATCCTTTTTATAATCTCTTCCACGTCAGAGAAGCAAAGTAAGCTGTTTGTTGTTGTTGTTTCCACAGTTTATCACGGGATCTCGCGGTTTAGCGTACGTTCAGGATTATAGCGTGATCTCGTGATCTCGCGTGAATACGGCTGGCTCGCAAGGCAGCGCTACGCTGCCGTTACGCGCCCGGTGTGAGTTGACGCCGGGCAGAGGACGGAGCCGTTCCGCGGCGCAGCCGTTCCGCGGCGCTTATGTCCCCTGTGTAAATCCCGCGTCAAGCTCAACAGAGCAGATTGCACCAGACAGGAAGTCCGACACAGAATCAAAGTAATACACTTCCGCCCCCTTTCAAAATAAAACACAATACACCGTTCATGTAGCCTATCACAACGTCACATCAACATTACGCCATGACCGGTGGCACCAGGTCAGCGGTCAATCGATCAAAGGGTCTCAACATGGACGACGACAGAGTAATTGTTGAAGTGGAACAACACACAATAATTTATGACACAACAGATCCTTTTTATAATCTCTTCCACGTCAGAGAAGCAAAGTAAGCTGTTTGTTGTTGTTGTTTCCACAGTTTGTCACGGGATCTCGCGGTTTAGCGTACGTTCAGGATTATCGCGTGATCTCGTGATCTCGCGTGAATACGGCTGGCTCGCAAGGCAGCGCTACGCTGCTGTTACGCGCCCGGTGTGAGTTGACGCCGGGCAGAGGACGCAGCTGTTCCGCGGCGCAGCCGTTCCGCGGCGCTTACGTCCCCGGTGGAAATTAGGCGTAAAGGAAACAAAAACAAACAGCTTACTTTGCTTCTCTGACGTTGAAGAGATTATAAAAAGGATCTGTTGTGTCATAAATTATTGTGTGTTGTTCCACTTCAACAATTACTCTGTCGTCGTCCATGTTGAGACCCTTTGATCGATTGACTTCTGACCTGGTGCCACCGGTCATGGCGTAATGTTGATGTGAAGTTGTGATAGGCTATATGAACTGCGTATTGTATTTTATTTTGAAAGGGGGCTCAAAGGTTATTGAGGCCACGCCCCCTACCTGCACAGGTGATTTCTGTACCTGGACCACACTTTAGAGCCCAGAGCACACAGAGACTATTGAAGACACACATTTGAGCTTGTGGACTACATAATATTGTTCAATAAAATAATTCAAACTTGATAAAGTTCTACTTACAAATAAATCTGTTGAAATGTTTTTTAATTGTTTTATTTTGCATGTCTGCTTATGACAAAACAAAATGTTTAGATTTATGTTTGGATATGATACACTTTGTTTATATTACCCCAATTTACACTTAATTCCCATAAATTCCCATAAATTTCCATAATTCTCATGGAGTTTCTGATTTTGAATATTTCCTGAGCTTAACTTTCCATGGAACACACACACACACACACACACACACACTCTTGCTGTCACTCTTACTTGGAAAAGAACAGTAATGTCTGCACAAAGCTCTGATCAGCTGCATCGATTCTGTAATGAGCTTTCACACTGTGGCATTGTGGGTTGAATGTGGGGGAAACTTATCAAACAGCTATAAAACTATATAATGTGAATGTTATTCATTTCTTGTCTTTGAAGGAGTTGATGTGTAGAAGAGTTGCAGCCTGTTTCTGAAGACAAGGTCATGTTTAGAATCAGAATCAGTTTTATTGTGCACACGCACGCAAGGATTTTGACTTTTGTGTACACAACTATGTGGAAAAATATGTGTATAAATTAGGGATGTCAACAGTTCCTAGGTTAATTTGCATACACACACTGCCGCAGCATGACGTCGGGTTATGTTTCTGAATCTGGCTCAACTTCTCCACTTTTTTTTTTTTTTTTTTTTTAACACAGTGGCCTGGTTTGGGTTTGATTACACCCCGAGTCTTTGCTGAATATCATCCCCTCCCTCTCTGTCTCGCCTCTCTAGCTGTTACTGTCTAATAAAGCATAGAATCCAAGGTAACGCTGTTACACAGTCCACTCAGAGGAGTTGGAACCCCGGCAGCGATCTGGGATGTACTCACCAAGCTGAGTTTTTGTTGGAAGCACAGTACAGCACATCTACAGAAGTCTGTTTGTTCTTTTGAGAAGCAGCAGTTGGTCTATTTTGTTGGCTAGAGAGCTGACATTGGGCAAATATATAGATGAGAGCACAGTTTGAAGTCACAGTTTAACAAGCTTCCCCTGTCAGCGTCTCATGATCCCACAGAGAGCTACTGGTTCAGTCAAAAATGATGAAGAAGTTTGTCAAGTTAATTATAAGATGTTCTCCTAAATGTAGTAATAGTAGAAACTTTCTGGAAACTTTCCATGAGAAGTTATGCTTGGGAAATTTTCCCAAAACCTTCATGGGAATTATGGAAATGAATGTGAATTAACTGTAAATTGGGGTAATTTAAACAAAGTGTATCATATCCAAACATAAATCTAAACATTTTGTTTTGTCATAAGCAGACATGCAAAATAAAACAATTTAAAAAACATTTCAGCAGATTTATTTGTAAGTAGAACTTTATCAAGTTTAGGCCACAAGCTCAAAAGTGTGTCTTCAATAGTCTCTGTGTGCTCTGGGCTCTAAAGTGTGGTCCAGGTACAGAAATCACCTGTGCAGGTAGGGGGCGTGGCCTCAACAGCCCTGCAGTAAGCAGTGTGCAGTGAGTAATAGCATAAATATTCAAGTGCACCTGCATGAAATCTGGTTGTTTTAGTTAAGATTATGCTAAAATACATTTTCCCCAACTACATTTAAGTTCCCTGTTAAGAGCTGAACTTCAATTTTGTAAATTCAGTTTATTCATGTTTAAATTCCTGTTAATTCCCATGGAAAGTTCCCAACTTTGTAAATTCCCAGAATTTTGCAACCCTAACTATGAGCTCTACTGATTTGCAACCTTTTCTTTGTCTTGTCTTCTGTCCCAGCTCTAACTCACTCAAAGTGCCTCGCTCAAGATACAGCTCAATAGCAGGAAGTGCTGCTTTGCTTTAAGCTAACAACAAACGTTAAAAGATGACAAGTGCTGTTGGTACATCAGAATTGTGACTGTTAACCAACTCCTCCTCTGGTAGGCCAGCCAATAAAAGGGACTGTCCAGGACTTCCTGCTTCTGTCAGGACAGCCAGCCTTAGCAGCTGTTACAGTGCAGACAGGAAAAACGTAATTGCAACACTCAGTATAACACTAGTATAACCATAAGCTCACAATGTAACAAACACTTCAGATAATGCTATTCTGTCTCTGCTAAGACACAAGCCTCTTGCTTGGGATCACTTCAGAAAGTGACTTCAGGTGTTTGTCTGTCTGATCTGTCCAGTGGAATTTTCCTCAGACTCGAATGTTGAAAGAGGCAGGTTTAACAGTTTGTTGGTTCTCTCATGGCAGAGGGGTAAAACAGCGACAGTGGGAAATGAGGATGTGGGAATGTTTTCTCTTTCCTGAAGAAAACAGGTTGTCCATGTCTTTTCTCTGCAGGTAGAAGTGATGATTGTTGGTTGCACCAGTCACACCAACCGTCAGCCAGATCTGTGAAAGATTTGAATATTTTATTCAGAACAAAGCCAACGCAAAAAAAGAAAGAAAGAAAAGAAATATAGAAGAAAAAAGAAAAAGTTAACAGGTCAAACCTGTACACGCACCAACTCAATTGTTAAGTTCTCTTAACCAGTGCAAATGGACATACATGAAAGTACATGTTCAAAAGGGAGTAGGAAGAAGTATACACTTATATATTCCTATCCCTTCTCCTCTATTTAATAAAGTATTATTACTGATATATTATAATTTACAGCTGAATAATATTTGTACTGTTTAAGTTCCATGTCCAAATGATTCCACAGTTTAACCTCACATATTGAAATGCACATTCCCTTCATGGTTGTACGAAAACAAAGATTCTTTAATTTAAGCTCTCCCCGTAAATTGTAACCACCCTCTCTTTCATGAAACATTTTTTGTATATAAGCTGGAAGTAAATTATTTTTTGCTTCATACATTATTTGTGCTGTGTTATATTCTACAAGATCCACCAACTTCAAAATATTAGACTTTAAAAATAATATGTTGGTGTGTTCGTGAAAACCTACATTATTTACAATCCTTATGGCTCTTTTATGCAGTACACATAAAGGCTGTAGGTTGCTTTCTTATGTATTACCCCATATCTATTATTATTTCTATATTTTGTGCTGAGAGAGTGCAAAACAAATTCTGAGCTACTTCTCAATCAAATCAAGTCAACCATTTGAGAGAGCACAGGCATTTGATTTTCATTTCAAATGCCTGTGCTCTTTTTTCCCAGCTGCTTTGCCTTATGAGCACATGAGGTCACTTTGCATGTATGACTCTTTAGGACGGCATGTTGCTGACTCAATACACAACTCCTCTTAATGCTCAAATCATCAGACTCATCATCTCCATGCCTGTGTGCTCTCAGTGGCTGACCTGCAGACTCAAATTCAAGTCAAACTCAAATTTGTTTTGTGTTTTGTCGCATCTTTTGTGGTCAAAATACTTCCACAAACACACACACATAAAGCACAGACATGCACACTGCTGAGCATTGTCTCACATATCAACAACATGGGGTGTGTGTTTGTGTGTGTGCATGCGCTCATGTTTCTCATCTTTTGTTGTTCATTCAACACATTCCAACCACACTGAGGTTCTTGTCAAGCCCGCATTGTGATCTGTGAAACACACAGACAATAAACACCAAACACCCCGTGACTGGTGGCTCTGCTCTAAAAGTGCATGTCAGCAAATGGAGATAGATTCACACACACCCACACCCACACACACACACACACACACACAAAAGCAGTGTTGAGCCTGCTGAAGCAGCACTTCTTCTATCTGTGCTGTGTTGTTTTAAGTCTGCATTTATTCATCTGCCTGTGAAGACGCCTGACAGCACGTCACTGTGTCTCCTGTAGTTTCTTTCACTGTGGATGTGGGATAATGCTGCTTGACTGTAGCTGGTGTGCTCTGCTTAATATTTATCCATTTAGTTTTTATTTTTAAAACCAGATGTTTTTTTCATTTCATTTTGAAGTGCTAGCTTTCATACAAACTGTTCACCCAGGTGAACAAAGCCTGTAACCTCTCCACCAAATCATGGGATGTGCGTATTGTTGATTTACTATAATGAGATCAGAACAGCTGAAGAGTGAAAGTACTGTGGTGAAACATATAAATATATTAATGAAGCAATCTGATAGCGATGCTGTAATAGGGGTAGAGATTTCAAAGCAGTACTGGGACGTCCAAGACTTGAACTGCACAGCGTTGCATTGATGGATTCTCATAGTATCCTGCCAGGTCGGGCTGAGGTGCCCATGGTTTCTGTCATTGATAAGGATGTGTTTTATGGCAGGGAATTGTTCCATAACCTCTCTGCCATTTTTTTCTTGGTACTGTGATGTGTAGAGACATCCTGCTAAATTACTCGCCACCATTAGGCTGAGTTGGAAGAGATTGGCCTCAGTCTTCTCAGGTTGTTGGCAAAGACAAAATCCTTGAAGAAGACACGAGCTGTGTGCTCCTTCTCACTTGTTATGTCCAATAATGTTTTGCTGCAGTCACAATGTTAGAACCGGTATCTGTGGTTATGCAGGTCATACATTTTTTTTTTTTTTTTTTTTTAAAACTCATCTGGTACCCAATCTGCCAGTGCTGACTGAAGCAGACTGAAGGCATCCTGCAAGTTTATCAGCTGTGTGGTTCTCCAGTGCATATCTTGTTTCTAAACACTTATGTCAGTGGTGAGGTAATGTACTATTAATCCTATGAGGTCATATTTGAGCTTAAGACCCCGTGTCTGTAGTGGTTGAGTAAGAGTTTATTTCGTTTTAGTTCTTGAGAGTGTATGAAACTGTATGTGAATTCTTGGGTCCTCCCCATATTGCTCCTGGTGGCTGTTCCATCAGTGTGTAAGGGTGAGCTCAGTGTTTTTATGAGGGCCTTGGATAGGAAGCACTGCATTGCTCCTGATGAGCAATTGGCACCTGCATGGCAGCATTTGGTCAGTGTTTAAATGTGTGTGTGTGTGTGCAGAAAAGTACAAAGTGTTAGCGTTTACAGTCGTGTGAGTTTTTAATGCTGAGGGGTTGAAGGTCACGGCCATTCAGTGTTGGGGTATGATTGAATAGTCAAAAAACCTTGATGGAAGACGTCACAAGGTCAAGGAAAGATGTGAAGGAGAGGTCATAAGGAGTTAGGAGAAGATAACTGCGGTGAGAATTAGGCTACACTTACACTAGACTACGTCATGATGCAACGGTGAATGTAGTTTTACCACAGATCACGTCAATAACAAAGTCCAGAAGATGGACTACAAAACACTCATCTGAGATATTTACTAGATACTCCCCGTGTGCTCTGACCATGTTGTTTCATGCAGGAAATGTAAACGCGGACAACCCGGTGAAAAATGTGACTTTATTATCAACGTCAGAATTCAAATAATAAATGAATATTGTCCACCTGTCACAGAAGTCAAATGAAGTGTTTGTTACGCTGGTATGGTCGCTCACCCTCCTGTCCACTCATATAGAAACATATAAAGATAAAGATATATGATTAATCAGCAACGCTAACTTCCTACTTTTTTTAATGTCTGGTTGTGAATGACTGAACGGTGCATCGATTTTTTTTTTAGTTGGTGCTGCAAAGAACTGTGGGACAGCATTACCTCCTTTCCTTTCGTAAAGGATGGTTCGGTGTATCCTATGCTAAAGGAGATACTAAAGGAAGCACTGAAGCTCCTTTCCTTAACAGTTAGAGAATTCAAACAGCTCTGATCATGGCGGCTACGTCAATACTTCCAGGTTATTTCACTCAGTTAGGAACCTTCATGAGCAAAATTGACTATTCAACTGTACCCCAGGTTTTAATCCTGGGCCCTCACAGTGTAGAGACTTCTCTGAATCTTTGAATGATTTTATGAATTGTAAATGGTGAAATCATAAAATGTCTTGAAACTGTGCATTGACAAACGTTGTTCTTAAACTGTTGGACCATTTGCAGTTTGTGTTGAACCTCACCTCATCCTTACTTTTAAGGATGCCCCTTTCATACCCAACCATGATAGACCTGTGGAAGCTTCCGCACAGGTGTTTATTATAGGGTGGTATAATAATGTAACTAATTATCTTGTACATAGATATTACATTTATTGTACAGCATGCTTTACAGCATAAAAATGACATGGGTGTCATAATCTCAACATACCGTGTCCTGTCATTGGTTTAGTCCTGCTTAGAGTGGCATACTGTATGTCCAGCTGAATTCCAGCATGTAAAAGGAGACAACTGTTAATATGATAACAACAGATAACAGCTGATGCATAGTTTCAGGTGTCTCTGATTCATAATAAAAGATCATTTCCATGTTTAATGTTCTGTCTTTGTTGTCGTTGAACAGTAGGAGAGATCGTTCCAAGAGACTCCCTGGAGGTGCCAAGCAAAGCTGCCATGTCGGTGACTGTTCATGAGAATCGTAAATCGCGCACCAGCACAGGATCCATGAACATCTCATTGTTCCACAAGCCTTCACATCCAGACAGCGTCCTGACCCACCTGAACACTATGAGGAAGCAGTGCATGTTCACTGATGTCACTCTGTGGGCCGGGGATCGCTCCTTCCCATGCCACAGGTAGCATCTGTTCTTCTTCCTGGTATCCGTCTAACCTCTGGAACAATGACCTTTACATTTCAGTTCACTGACGCAGCACTTTGGTTCTTGCAGGGCTGTCTTGGCAGCGTGCAGTCGTTATTTTGAGGCAATGTTCAGTGGAGGGCTACGAGAAAGTCTGGACAGTGACGTCAATTTCAGAGACAGCATACACCCTGAGGTAATTCACTATTTTTCTTGCTGAATTGTAACCCTGTGACCCACATCAAGATCTTTTTCTTTTTACACACCT
Organism: Sciaenops ocellatus; assembly: GCA_033000465.1. NCBI lineage: Eukaryota > Metazoa > Chordata > Actinopteri > Sciaenidae > Sciaenops > Sciaenops ocellatus. The sequence goes on along the minus strand of CP136871.1, from coordinate 30,066,575 downwards.
TAGGGTTTTTTGCTTGAAGTTTTCTTTTTTTTTTTTACAGTTTCAACATCCTCAACTACTCATTCACTGGGTTATAACAATTACTCAATTACTTTGTATCTTTTTGTGCCACTACAATAAACTTATATCAGCTCAGATTCATCTTGCGTGGCTCCTGAAAAACAACTCACAGCCAAGCCTCTGAATCAGACACACCGGCTGGCTCTGACAGTGCTCACTGGAGCCAGTATGAGTGTCCGATTCAGAAATGTGAAACTCTATACATCACCACCAGAGATGGTGAATGAGAACTGATCAATATACATAAAATATAGGCGACTCAAAAGGCAAAGGTGACACATCACATCTTTTACAACTTCACCTACTAGTTTCATTGACTAAATGGCTCACATGGACAAACAGAGGCTTGCTGGCTAGCACCAAAAAAACAGCATGTGTCTAGCTCAAACCATCGAGGAGTAATGATGCAATGAAGATATGATATTTGGGATTGTGTACGGTCCCACGGGGCTCAGACTAAGTGCTGTAATGGTAAATTGCATCAGAAAGCTCTTTGGATAAATGTGTGCAGAGAGTTCAGTTTCCAACTATTTTTGTAAAACTGAGCTGAAGTCCAGTTGCCCCAGCAGTCAGAAGAAATCAGGTGGGGTGTTCAAGTGGTCTACACATCCAGTCCCCTTCATGTTGGTCCACCCACACTTTCCACTGGTCCATTTGTCCACTGATCAAGGCTCAGTGCTGTTTGATTTTCATATGTACAGGAGAATGACCTGTAATTACTGTTTATAGTTGTTGCCTTCACCCCAAACTCAAACATTTATTTTGATTTTATTTATTAGCATCTTTCATGCAAACATGCAGCCCAAATGCTTCACAGAGCAAATAAAAAACAGAAATGAACAACAATAATTGAATCTAGCAGAAACAGTGATATATAAAAAAAAAGAGGTCATACAATTATAAAATGTTATAATAAATAAAAGCTACTAAGAAAAACCAAAAAAGAAGTGTAAGAACAATTGAATAAAAATCAAGACCAATTCAGCAAACATAAAAGCTACAACAGTAAAACCAATAAATTGTTAGAAATAAATGAAAACATACGGTGAATAAACACCCCCTGTGTTTACTTACTATAAAAAGTAAAAGAAAGGATGGTTAAAAGTTCAGCAGTGGACGGTGAGGCTAAAAACATCTCAAGGTTTTGTTTTAAAGATGCAAAGATGGGGGCCACAGTAAGTAAAGGCGACTCCCCGTATGTTTCTGTCGAGTTCACCTGCTGAAGATCTGAGGGACCTGCTCAGTGCATCTGTGTAGCATATGTGAGAGATAGCTCTGTGCCAGGCCATTCAGTGACTTAAAAACTAATAAGAAAATCTAAAAAAAAGATAATAGGCCACCGATACAAAGATTTTAAAATGGAAGTCATTTGTGCTGTTCTGATCTGTCTGACCTCTGTAAGTAATCCGGCAGCAGAGTTTTTTTTTAGGAAGAGCGTTACAGTAATCGAGCCTCAAGGTTATAAATCAGGAATTCATTTTTCTGTGTCTGAGTAAGGAAAGGTCTGACTTTTGTGAAAAAGTCGCACACTCTAATATTCCATTGGATCGCCTTTAGCTTCGAATACGGCACGCATTCGCCGTGGCATTGTTTTGATAAGCTTCTGCAATGTCACAACATTTATTTCCGCCCACAGCTGCGTTAATTTTATGCCAAGATCTTATATTGATGATGGGGGAGTCTTCTCCAGCACATCCCAAAGATTCTCAATGGGGCTGATGTCTTGGACTCTGTGGTGGCCAATCCATGTGTGAAAAGGATATCTCAGACTCCTTGAACCAAGGGTTATTTAACCAACTAGGGTTAAAGAACTTGTTTCCGGCTAAAACATATACTTTTTTTGGACGGGCAGTGTATTTCTCAGATGATAAAATGACGTCTTGGTGACATTTCTGATGTGAACCTCAAACTGAGGTCAGAATCCACAGTAACTCTCAGGTTTTTGACCTGGTCGTCCGTGTAAAGGGCCAGGGACTGAAGATGCTCAGACAGGTGCTCTCTCTGGGCTTTAGGCCCAAATATCATGATTTCAGTCTTATCCTGATTGAGCAGAAAAGTATTGTTTGCCAACCAGTCATTTATCATCTAAGCAATGTACTTCAGTTGGACTTGATGTTATGACGAGATACTCAGTTGCTTTTTTTATTACTTATATTATTCAAGTTTTTTCCAGAACTCAACTGTCTCCACACAAATCTGATGACTAAGCAGTTGGCACATGGTGTGTGTGAATGTGACAAGTGTTCAGGTGTACTTATTGTGTCACACAGTTGTTGTACATATTGTAATGTCAGTGTTTAACTCCAGTTTTCTACTCTTCAGGTATTGGAGCTTCTGCTGGACTTCGCCTATTCTTCACGAGTCATCATAAATGAAGAGAATGCTGAGTCGTTGTTAGAGGCGGGCGACATGTTGCAGTTTCACGACATCCGGGACGCAGCAGCAGAGTTTTTAGAAAAAAACCTGCACTCCTCCAACTGCCTGGGGATGATGCTGCTATCAGACGCTCATCAGTGTAAAAGGCTGTACGAGCTGTCCTGGAGGATGTGTCTGTTACACTACGAGACGGTAAACACAACAATCGTTGTTCTGTCATTGTCCAGTCATTGTCGTCAAAGAGACGACCAGAACCACAGAAGGATTCAACCCAAAGTGTTTGTTGTATGTGTAACACACCTTAGATTTCTCTTCTTAGAATCTCTTCTGTTTAACTTTTCTAATTACTGGATTTGTTGGAAAGTGTTTCGTAGTGTATTTGAAAGGGAAGTTGAGACTGAATAAACTTTAGTGGAGGCAGAGATCTATATATCTAACAGCCACGAGAGGCACGTCAAGGTCTTTCAGACGAGCTTCAGCTTTTACGGTTGCTGGAAGATGAAATTAAAAACAAACTTGGCGTGAGTGCAGATATAAAAGCATGAGGCTTTGATGGGATTGATTTGGCTGCTGACTGTGCTTTCCCTGTTAGTAAAATAGAGTGAAATAGTATTTAATTGGTTGGTTCTGTAATATACTGTATGAGATTTCACAGATGACGTCATACAGCACAAGCAAAGATGCTGAATAAACAGTTTGCTTTCTGCTGCAGAGCTGCCTCATCATAAACAGCACAATTTCACATTTCTGCAACCAGGGGTGGACCAAATTCAGGTCTGGAGCTTTAAAGGCTGGGACGTGAGCACTGCAGCCATCTGCCTTCATCCCTCGTTCCAATCTCCACAACATGCCAAATCAAAATGAATGCCATGCTTCTCTTCACAGTTCAGACCAGGATCTGAATGAACTAAATAAAGTACACAACACCTGTGGGTGTGACGTGCCTAGATGCAGCAGCTCTAATTCTCAACTGTCCTACAGTATATTGAGTTCTTCCTTTTAAACATTAGTTCTAACACACGAGAGAACAAGTCTTTGACTTGAGTCTAATACTTGGTGATGTGATTATATGGTCAAAAAAATATTAGACCAAGACAACTAAATGAAAGTATGCTTCCTCTCTCAAGTAGAGTTTGCAGCTCCAGGATCCATGTGTAGCTGATATTCTAATTGATAGATTTCATGTATGGCAGGAGGCGATGCGAGTAATGGAAGTGTCTCTGTCTTTTAGGTAAGAGAATCAGAGGATTTCTATAACCTGTCTAAAGATAAACTGCTGGAGCTGATTCTTAGTGATGAGCTGGAGATAGAAGATGAACAGGTGAGTGATCAAGTGTTTATTAGTTATAGTCACACTTTAGTAACTTTTATCCGTCATAGTTTTAGTCGGTGACAACTCAGAATGTTTCAGTCCAGTTTAAGTTGATGAAACATCACAAAATTTTAGTCAACATGTTTCCTTTGGGTTTTTTTCTGCAGCATTTGTGTATGTTTAGCACCAGTCAAAAGTTTGAAATGTGTATTATTTGAAATAATACACATTTTAAAAAATCTGTTTTATATTGGATTTCTTTTGCTTTGATGACAGCTTTGGTGACTCTTGGCATTCTCTCAGCCAGCTTCATGGGATCATCACCTGGAATGATTTTTAATTAATGAATATGTCTGTCAAAAGTTAATTAGTGGAATTTAAAGAGATACTTTATTAATCCCTCAACGGGGAAATTCTTTTTTCCCTCAGTTTATTTTGCATGCATTTTTTTTAACCCCGAACACACATACAAGGGCTCATAGACATGCTAAGTGGAGAGAGATGGTGGAGTGATGGGCAGCCCCAAGAGGAGCGCCCTGCGAGCAATTTGGGGGTTCGGTGCATTGCTCAAGGGCACCTCGGCAGTGCCCAGGAGGTGAACTGACACCCCTCCAGCTACCAGTCCACCTTCAATACTATGGTCCGTGCTGGACTTGAACCGGCCACCCTCCGGTTCCCAAGCCAAGTCTCTACAGACTGAGCTACTGCCACCCCTGAATTTCCTGTCTTCTTATGCGTTCAAGAGCATCAGTTGTGTTGTTCAGAGTTAGTGTTGGCATACAGTAAATAGCTCTGTTAAACTCTATATTTAATTAATAGTAATTCATATCATGAGAAGAACAGCTCAGCGATGATCATCGGCGATCATTATGGAAAAAAAAAACTTCATGTCTTAAAATAATGTTATATTTTATAGTTTGTCTTCAGTGTTAATTTATGATGTATACAATAATAAAAATAAAATAACTTGAATGAAGGTGTGTTTTAACTTTTGACTGGTACTCTGTGTGTGAGAGAGAAAGAGATGTCTTTAATGAAAGGTTATTAATTTTGCTGCTATTCAACAATAACGAACATGTTTGGAACAGTTCATTTAGATCTGGGCTGAAGAGAGGCTGTGGACAGCTTCTAGCAGGATCAGAGTAACTCATTAATGGTGCTCAGTCCTCTCATTATACATAAAGTTGGTGGTTTGTTGGCTGGATGGGGTGAATGCTAAGGCTCCCTGACATCTCTCAATGCAGACACAGTCATTTCTATATCCTATCATTGTCCCTAATCATCTCAAATTAGCCTCCAGTTGTTACTGAAAACCAGCAAACGACAACAACAATCACTTTTTGTTTCCAAGTGCATTTACTTCCGTGCATTACAGCAGAGAGTGGGGTGATAACGTCAGTAACCAGAGCAGCTAAAAGCTTCTTTATGAATATTTGATGTTTGATCATCATTTTGACTTTTGACAGGTTGTGTTTAACTCTGTGATGCGGTGGGTTCGATATGACTTGGAGGGTCGGCGTCACCATTTACCAGAGCTGCTGAGGGGAATCAGGTTGGCCCTGCTGCCGTCTGAATGTCTGCTGGAGGCTGTAGCCTGTGAAGAGCTGGTCATGGCCGACAAGAGGAGCCGGTAGGCTGTCAGGGACCTGATGACTCAATAGAAAGCTCTGGTTTCTATTTATTCCACTGTGTTCTGTCTGAGATTAGAACATTTGAGGTCACACATTTAAAGTGTTGCACTGTGTGTATATATATTTGGTTACCTACATTATGCTCTGCATACGATACACATACAAACACACACACACACACACACACACACACTACGATATGACCAACATCTCATATTCCTCTTTAGGTCATTCATATCCAGAAAAGATATTTGTATGAAGCACATTTTCTGTAAATTCAATTAATGAGTTTTATTTTATAGTTTTTATGTGTTCATTCCTCTTGTTTTGTTTATGTATTTATCTTTGATTTCACAAGGAATCTTATTTTTTGTTGTATGTAGTTTATTATTGTGTCTTTGACTGCAGCTTTGTGGAGCACAAGTCACATGTCACCTCGGGGACAATAAATATATCTTATATATGTATTTATCTCAAATGAAAATGAATGAATGAATTTCTTATTACATTTTACACTTTCAGATGTAAGTTGTATGGCAGCTGTATGGTGTGCTGTGTTGTTTGTTTTTTGTTGTTTTTATTTATTTAAAAGTACATCATGTAACATAGGCTGTACAGTACATACATATAGTATGCACACACATATCCTATATCATGGTGGCTCTCATCTGTAGATTCTCTGTACTGTTTGACATAATTCAAGTTAGTTAAAGATGTTAGTAATGTTGAGTCTGTAGAGGTGACTTTGCTCAGTAACGTTACTGTTTTCTGCTCTGTGTCGAGCGTCTCTAAGACAAACCACGTCCACGCGACAGAGGTAGTCGCTTTTTTAGGTACAAGCGCCTTGCTTTGTCTTTGCTGGTCGGAGAGTGATTTGTGACACAACGAAATAAACGACAGAGAATAATATATAACCATAGACATTTTTCTATATAGTTTATATATCTTACAGCCCTGAATCTGCATGTACTGTAGATGTAGTTAAATAGTGTAAGATGGTGTTAATATCTTGCAGCTGGTTACTCCAGGTGTATCAGAGGAGGCACATTTGTTAAAAATTTGAGAATTTTCTTGTGGGAGTAGGTGTGGGTGGGTGGCATGGCGCAGTAGGCGAGAGAGAGCACTATATATGGTACTATTACAAAACAAAACCTCAAAACATGATTATACCTTTTCTCACTCTATTAACAGTATAGGAGATTTATTTTAAGAAAAAAAAGGGATGTATTTATTGCCTCCAAATATGAATAAACATGAGGTAAAGGTGTACATGTCTTTTGGGAGGAGTAGCTTGCCCCATAATGTCGGTTAATTAGTCAAAGTAACGTTTAAGTGATTTATTCTCAGAGATGAGGGGGAGGATTAGGCATTTCATTTATTTAGCAGAAAGCAAATATTCTATAATTTGAGAGAATACATTACTCTGTTTCTATATACCTTCTCTGTGCTTGTAAAATATTTACATATGTAATACACAATTACAATTGTCAGTAGACAAACCACAGCGAGGGGGGACATTCTGCTAGTTAACCGATCAGTGATGGTGTTCTCTCAGACGGATAAGAAAAGTAAAAATAAATATAAAAGGTGTTACCAATTACGTTAATATACCTGCCCAAGTGAAGCCTGTTTGTTGAAACACTCCCCTCTCCACCACTCTTCTCCTTTCCTCTTCTGTCTCCTCTCCTCTCCTAATATTTTCTTGAATTCTGACTGAGGAATGAGGAGATGTTCCATCTGTGCAGCTGGTCCTCTTGATAAGCGTCCAAACCCATTTTAAAATTGAACTTGTTTTGAAAGGAGACCTGTGGGAGTTGAGACATGTTTGCAGGCCTTACTGTTTATAGAGAATTAGGACATTAAGCAAATGCTCCTTCATCTCTCAATTCATGTTTTAACTCTCGTTTGCAGGTCAATAGTAGAGGAGGCAATGCAGTGTAAGAAGAGAATCCTTCAGAATGACGGTGTAGTGACTAGTCCCTGTGCTCGACCACGTAAAGCAGGACACACCCTGCTTATCCTGGGAGGCCAGACCTTCATGTGTGACAAGATATACCAGGTGAGACACTCATTCCCTGTCATTGTATTTCTGATGTCTTGATGCTATAGGGTGTCAAACTCACACCTGGTAATCACAGCTTTGGTTCAAATCTCAGGAAGTAGAACAGAATACTCATTAATTGGCTGGTTGGTGGTTTGATTCCAGGGTGAACATTTAATGTTCACTCTCAGATGTTGCCCATTTATATACATCCAGAAGATGAACCCATATATATCAGAAAACTGAAACCTACATCAACATCTGACCCAAATTCTGCCTGAAATTCATTTTTTTCCCCCCGAACTACCTGTAGCCTCTTTGTGTTGGTGTGATCCATTTTTAGGTTGACCACAAAGCCAAGGAGATCATACCTAAAGCAGACCTCCCCAGCCCCAGGAAAGAGTTCAGTGCATGTGCCATCGGCTGTAAGGTTTACGTGACAGGAGGAAGAGGATCGGAGAACGGAGTGTCTAAAGACGTCTGGATCTATGACACCGTCCATGAAGAGTGGTCTAAAGGAGCACCAATGCTAATAGCCAGGTGAGTGACGTATTTCATTATACACTCAACAAACAAAGTGTTCAAGATCTGAGATCCACACAGAAGGTTTGTGTCTAAGTGACTACTTCTCCTTTGCCAAGATAATTCATTGTACTGACAGGGGTGGCATATCCAGATTGCTTCCATCTTTTCTTTATTTAATTGAAGGAAACTGGGTTGAATCCAGCTGGTTACTTGCTCAAAGGATTGATCGAGCCAGTCTAAAGGACCGCAGTCACAAGAGTGTTGTCTCTATAGCTGTGATAAGCAACATTATTGTCACGTATGATTTGACAAAGAGGGAGCGTGTAGAGGTTTAGCAGCCCAGTAATGGATCCCTGTGGGACGCTACACATTATGGTGATTTTCAAGATCTGTCATCAGCAATGGCAACAACATAGCCTTCGCCTTCGAGATATGATCTAAACTAATTGAGGACTGTGGCAGATGATCCCAACAATAATAATAATAATGATAATAATAATAATGATAATAATAATAATAATAATAATAATAATAATAATAATAATAATAATAATATAGTCTGTCCAGAAGTATTTTTGCTCCACAGTACTTAAGGCTGCACCAAGAGCAAACAGAACCAAAACTGATGTTTGACCTGAATCAAACAAATTTACATTTAACACTTTTTATCAGTGTATCAGTGCAATCTGTACTGAAGGACGTGAATCAAAACAGCTTTCTCTATAAATTTGGCAGTGAACATGGGAGATGGTCTCTAACTATTCAACAGTGAATTCTTTGGGGAATAAAAGTTTTCAGTGATGATCAGCACATCCATTTTCAAACAGCTGAAAACATTTTTAAGAAAGCTGAATGTTGTCAAAAGTGCTGCTTCACTCCATCCACCAGAGTTTAACTTTAGACTTTAGACAGACTTTATCGTCATTCAACTGCACATTCACAATGTACATATTGAGCGAGATTTCGTTGCAATGCTTCGAATAAAAAAAAAAAACAGAAGACAAGTAAAAACAGTATAAATATAAAGTGTATAAAATATAAAATAGAATCAAATATAAAAGAAGCAGAATAAAAATTGTGACTTATTTACAGAAATGTAGCAACTAAGAGTATTATATGTAGCAGCAGGATGTATTATAACAGTGAAATGGACAATATGAATCGTGGTAAATGGACTGTACTTTTACAGCGTCTTTCTAGTCTTCTGACCACTCAAAGCTCTTTAACACTACATATCTCATTCACCCACATTCATACACTGATGGCATTAGCTGCCATGCAAGATGCTAACTGCTCATCAGTTTGAGGAGCTAACCATTCGTACACATTCACACACCGGTGGCGCAGCCTTCAGGAGTAATTTGGGGTTCAGTATCTTGCCCAAGGACACTTCGACATGCAGACTGGAGGGGATCGAACCGCCGATCTTCTGATTAGTGGACGACCCGCTCTACCTCCGAGCCACAGCCGCCCCAGTGCAAATATCTGTAGCAGCAGGATGTATTCTAACAGTGAAATGGACAATATGATGGTGCAGATAGCAACAGTTTCTCAGTGCAATAGAGATTAATAGAGTTCACAGTGTCCATGTAAAGTGACTAGTGTCATATGTATTCAGGATTAGATTGTTCGTGTCACACCAGTCCACCAGGTGTTTCACCTCCTCTCTGTAGGCCAGTTCGTTGTTGTCCCTAATAAGGCCCACCACTGTCATGTCGTCCACATACTTAATGATGTGGTTTGTACTGAACGTGGCACGACAGTCATGGGTCATCAGGGTGAAGAGCAGTGGGCACAAGACGCAGCCCTGGGGGGAGCCAGTGCTGAGGGAGGAGGTGTTTGTACCAACCCGCACAGACTGGGGTCTGTCTGTGAGGAAATCCAGCAGCCATTTGGAGATGATGTGGTCCTTCACCAGCCTCTCGAAGCACTTCATCATGATGGGAGTGAGTGTGACGGGGCGGTATTCGTTGAGGGATGAGATTGTGGGTTTTTTGGGCACTGGTATGATGGTGGCAGTCTTGAAACAGGCTGGAACGACAGCATGGGTCAGCGAGGTGTTGAATAGATCCGTGAGGATGTGAGCCAGCTGGTCAGCACAGTCTTTGAGCACCCGTCCCGGTATGTTATCGGGGCCTGCTGCCTTTCATGCGTTGACTCTTCTCAGCGTCCTCCAGATATCAGCTGTCTCAAGTCTGAGTGTCTGTTCATCTGGGTGAGGTGAGGATTTCCTCGCAGGACTGTTGTTGAGTGCTTCAAACCGACTGAAGAAGTTATTGAGGGTGTTGAGGAAGTCTGTGTTGTCCTCGCAGGGTAAAGGAGAGCAGCCTTGTAGTCTGTGATGGTCTGGATGCCTTGCCACATGCGTTTAGTGTTCGTCGGGTCGTGGAAGAAGCCCTGGATTTTCTGACCATAGGCACGCTTTGCTGTTCTGATGGCACAGTTCAGGCTGGCTCTGGCTGATCTGAGTGCCTCTCTGTCCCCAGACTTGAACGCTGCATTCCGTACCCTCAGCATTGCACCTACCTCATTGGTCATTCAGGGTTTCTGATTTGCCTGTGTGGTGATCTATCTTGGTGACAGAGACATCCTCCATGCATTTCTGGATGTATGCAGACACATATTTAGCATACTCCTCCACATTGATGAGTTGGTTCTCAGTTGCAGCTTTCTTGAACATGTCCCAGTCTGTGCACTCAAAACAGTCCTGTAATGCTGACACAGATCCCTCAGGCCAGACCCTCACCTGCTTCACAGTGGGTTTTCCTGTGGTGAGCAGGGGCGTGTATGCAGGAATTAGCATTACAGAGAGATGGTCTAATGGTTTAATGTTGACTGTCTCCCCAAATTCTTTCTACATTCTGTTGTTTAACATGGGGGAAGTTAGAGTGGTACACATTCATGGAGTGGTACATATTGCCATTCTTACAGAGTGGTACACATTCATGTCCCTGGACAAAGCCCAACTTAAATGATAGTAATATCCATTTTATTAAATTTGATGTATTATCATTCTATCAGTTGCAATACGTAAGTCATGTGGGTCATCTTGGTTTTCAGTTTGCTTACTTAGTTTTTCTCAATTCCTGGATAGTTATGGGGTCATGATTATGTTGCATGATGCTCATGCTAGACACCCAACAACTGAGCCACGATAGCCCATCTGACATTAAGACTTACACACTCATTACAGTATGTTTACAATATGTTACGTCAATAATTTCATGATCTTTTGTTCACCAGGACGTGAAATCATTCTCATGATTTTTGCACAATATCCAAAAATCAATATAAACACAAATGTTGTTTGGAAATATGAACAAGATCATAAACACGGGTAACATAACACACATGTACTTGATCATGCAGAGTGCCTGCTAGTGGCTCCGCTATAAAATGATTCTTGGGTACAACTAAACATGTAAAAAAAAACATGTAAAACTATACATGTTGTTGAAAACCCAATCCATCCAATCAACAGGTGCCTTTACATTGCGCGCACACACACACACACACACACACACACACACACACACACACATAATGTGGGTATTCTCTTCTCCAGGTTTGGCCATGGTTCAGCTGAGTTGGAGAATAGTCTCTATGTGGTTGGAGGTCATACAGCCATAGCTGGTGTTTTTCCTGCCTCACCATCTGTCTCCCTCAAACAGGTCAGAATAAATTTAGAATTCACTGTTTATCAATATTCATAAATGTGCAAATCTAATCATATGCAGCTTCTTATTAAAAGCAAAGATGAAATGTTTTAATGTTTATGTAGGTGGAGCGGTATGACCCTCTCAGTAATAAATGGACTATGATGGCCCCTCTAAGAGACGGGGTCAGTAATGCAGCTGTGGTCAGTGCCAAACTCAGACTGTTTGTTTTTGGAGGGACCACCATACACAGAGACAAGGCGTCCAAGGTTGGTCATTTGTATATTTACCTTCCTGACCCACACTTTGTAATTGTGACCTTGTTGTCTGAAATATCCCTGCCTTAATATGTTTGAAGATCAGCCCCACAAACAGTGTTAGTAATGCACCTGAACACTGTCTGTGTCTTCTCTCCGTAGGTCCAATGGTACGACCCCGTGGGTAACCGCTGGAACATTGCGGCTGAATGCCCCCAGCCTTGGCGCTACACAGCAGCTGCTGTCTTAGGGAGCCAGATCTTCATCATGGGTGGTGACACTGAATTCACCGCTGCCTCCGCTTATCGCTTTGACTGTGAAACCAATCAGTGGACTCGTGTGGGCGACATGACGTCCAAACGGATGAGCTGTCACGCTGTGGCTTCGGGAAATAAGCTGTATGTGGTAGGAGGTTATTTTGGGACTCAGCGGTGTAAAACGTTGGACTGTTACGACCCCACGTCGGATAGTTGGAACTCCATCACTACTGTGCCTTATTCACTGATCCCCACCGCCTTTGTCAGCACATGGAAGCACCTACCTGCCTAACTGGGAGACGCCAGGAGCCAGAGTCATTCCAGGTACATTCTGAAGTTCTAAGTGCAGGTTTAGAAGTGCACTCTGTATACACAGTGTTTTTACATGAACTGAAAAAGGGTGTTACTCACACACACACTACATGTGACCTGAAGTGTAATTATCAGCTTTAAGTCTGTTGTCATCTGTGTTACTACAATGACTGTATGTTTGGCTCTGAGTGCAGCCAAAACGAGGGAGACGTATGCAATGAATGTTTCCTGTGTAGACGCAGATAGAAGGTTGAAGCTGCTGCTGCTCCTGTGTACATTCACATCCACCTGCGTCTTTACAGGGTGGACAGCAAAGAACTACTTGCAGATTGCAACCAACTGAATGCTGCTTCCAATGCTGAAGTAGAAACTATGGTGGCTGTGAAACCCACAAAATACTCTATCTAGAGTCGGTGTTTAGTTTGTCCTTTCTGGGCTAATGTAGACATAAACTGTTAAAAATGTCTGTAGATTTTACAGTGAAAAACTGTCAAACCATGACAGTAAAAAAATGTATGCCATGAAATATGACTATTTGCACTATTTATTGTATACAGAAAATCACAGTCATATTTCAAAACCTTTATTTATAATTTTAAGATAATTTTTGTGGAATTAATTATTTTATATTAGAGATTGATTGTACAGTAAAACATTAACATGTCATGGCAAAACCTTAATTTATAATATCTTTTTACCCTTATATTAAGAAGTTATACTGTATTTCGATAAAATTCTGGCAACCACAGCTGACAGTTTTTACCATAAAAACATTTTATTTCATATAGTCCTATTTTATGGCAAAACACCGTAATATTTAATGCCATATTTTACTGTCTTTTACTGTCATGGTTTGGCAGACATTTTAAAATATGGAATAAAACAGCAACCTGCCAACCACTGCTGCCAGTTTTTTACTGTAAAAACACTAAGTGTACCAGCAGTGTCTGTAGATATAAAAAGCTCAATCTAAGCTAACATAAGCAAACATAAAGATTCATATTTTCAGATGATTATACACTGATGAAAATTCAATTTAATTTTATCATCAATTTTAACATATCAAGTAATCTCATGACTGTACTCTTTATAATATTATTCACAGTGAGCAAACAATTCCCACCATGAGCAAGCTCTTAGTGACAGTGGCAAGAACATCGGTGCCATATTATAAATGCCATATTGTATAAATAAAGCTTCTTAAATCTTTTGCACTGGACCTTTAAGTGACTCTAGTCTAGTCTAGTTTATCACATTGTATTTGTATTGTAAAGATTTGCCATTGGTCCCAGAGGCTACGTTGTCATCAGGTGATAGTGGATTGGTTCCCAGATTGCCTCTGGCCTTTCTCATGAAGTCCATCTGCATTTTCTCTCAGTCGAGGAGTTTTTTTTAAGGGTTTTCTCTCATTGATAATAATCAGCAATATTACCCAAAGTCAGAATCTAGATTTCATTAACCATGATATGATTGAAATTTTGGAACTATAATCACATCAGTTCATACAGTACATGATGAGCAGTCTGTACTGAGGTAAAAGCGTGAAGAAGCTTTCTTCCTGAGGTTAAGTTCTCCTTGAGAACCTGTGCAGTGGGACGGCAGCATATAAATATCCTCCAACCATATTCACTCTGTGAGCCTTCTCTTCTCCAGTACATCGTCAGCCCCCTCCTTCCCTTTTCACCTGCCCCCACCCCTTCAAAAATTCATGTTATGTAACTGGATTCTCAGAGCAGGCTGCTCCTCTCAGATCCAACTTGTGTGTCATACGAACAGCTCCTGTGTTTCCACATCATTGTGTAGGGAAAATAGGCTTAAAGGAGCTCCAAAATATGTAGGTGCAGCAGGATTATTATCAGTTTGGACAGAAATAATTAATATAATTGTTTATACAAAATAATTTAACTCTCGTTAAATTCTTTATTCTTTGTTCAGTGCGTCTCCTCCAGGCAAAGCACATCAAGTTTTCAGGAGGTTTTGTCCCAGTGGAGCGAAATCTAGGGATGTCAGGTTACAGTCACAGGAAGTGATGTAGGAGAGATGTGACATAAAAGTCACAAAATGAACCTGAGGTACCCACAATTCATTCATTCACTTGCTTTGTGTGCACCGCTCATTGTGTACATAAATATTTCTTACGTCTTCCTCTCTCTGTACCTCAGTCCTCCTGACCTTGTCCTGCTTTAGCTGTGATATAATGCTCGGTGGTGGATCAGACTGAAGTTTATTACCACTTCCACTCGCAGCACTCAGGGCAGCAGTAACAGCCAACACTCCCATGGGTCAGCAGTGAGCCTGGCTAATTGAGAATTGACTGCTCGGAGTGGGCAGTGTTCGCTTCACTTTGTTTTTATGGTTATAATTTATTCATCAACAAAACAGGACACAAGGCAAGACTTAACCCATTAGCTCATCTTATTATTGTTATTATTAACATTCTTATCAACATTATTATTATTATTATTATTATTAACATTATTATTGTTGTTGTTGTCACTGGAAACCAGAGAGTGAGCTTTTCACATTCCCTCACATGCCTGTTTTAAGATCAGTCTTAAGGACTGTTGTCCTCAGGGCGTGGTACACTGCAGCAGAGAAGCAGTAACTGATGCAGCTGTAGGAGTCCCTGGACAAACAAACTCAGATGCACATCAACATATTCAGCACAATCACATAATCTAGGTTATAGTTTCCTCTCTGTGTTGCCTTTACACACCTCGGCCTGACTGCTAATACAGCTGAAGCAAACATGTAAAGCTATGATTTACTGCAGGAAGTGCTGTCTCCATTGGTGGGATGTGGACCTTTGATGATGTAGGTAGGCAGGTAAAACAGACACGTTTTATCTCCATGTCTACCTTCTATCAGTTGACACGCTGTGCCAACTTTCAACAACACGGGAACACAGTTACTGCCGCTTCATCTCAATAAGACCACTACAAATGATCTACATTTGTAAAATCTCTGACCTACCATCATCATAAGGTCAACATTTGAATTTGTCCAGTATTTTGGTTCATGACAAAATAAGGGTAGGACTATAATTCCGATTCCCATCAGCCTCAGCTGTACTGTACTCTAATGTTAGCATGCTAAGATGTTACAGGAAAGGTAAACTTCATATCAGCAAACCATCGCCATGGTAGCATCACTGTGAGCATTTCAGAATGCTGATGTTAGCATTAAGCTCAAAACTCCACTGTGTTTCACAGAAGTCCAGCCCCACAGAACTGTTAGCATGTCTGCAGACTCTGATCACAGTATAACTTATGACAAATATGTTACTGTCAGAGGTACAACCTTTGTATTGCTGCAATATTCTTCAGATTTCAGACATAAAATGAACTGAGCAATTCTTCTAGCAGTGTTGTAGCAGAGCTCAGTGCAACTGTACATTCAGTTTTATTTATATAGTGCCAAGTCAAGTTATCTCATGACACTTTTCATACAGAGCAGGTCTAGACCGTACTCTTTATAATATTATTTACAGAGACCAACAGTTCCACCATGAGCAAGCACTTGGTGACGGTGGTGAGGAAAAACTTCCTTTTAACAGGCAGAAACCTCGAGTAGGACTCTGCTCATGGTGGACGACCAGGCAGGAGAGAGGGAGAGAGGCAGAGATGCACAGCAGCAATAATAATAATGGTATCTTCAACTAGAATTCTAATTAAATGATGATGACAATAATATTGACAGTATTTGTAGTCATACTACAGGACATTTCTGGCCTTACATTTTCATCACAAATGATCATTCATCAACTCAGCAGTGTGCAGTATTCCACTCACTTCTTCCAATCTTGTACCATTTATCACCTTCAGTTTCTTCTCACAGGTCTCTGCCATATCATTTTCACATTAACACACTCATTACTCAATAAGGAGTTTGTTGTTTTCTAACACTGTGGTACTTTGCAGTATTCCTGTGCTACTTCTCGATCATTTACAATCGTGTTGTTGGGCACATTATAAGACTTAGACACAATACAACCTCTTATCTACAAGTGTTTCCAGAAATGTACTTTTCATACCAGGTTAACTAGATTCTACTAGATTATTTATACATATATAGTGTGTTTGACCACGAACCTATCCCCTCATACAACAGGAGACCTACCATACACTCATACTTGTCTCAAAGCAGAAGTTAAATATATATAGTGGTAAAAAGTTTTGTGTGTGAGTGCAGCCGTTTCAGGATTAAGAGCCCGTTCTTCTTCAGGCAAGAGCTGTCAGTGTTCACACAGGCTTAAGCTGATTCAGAATATTCTCATTTCAAAGTCTCCTGCTGCCTGTCATCTCCACTGCAACACACACACACACACACACACACACACACACACACACACACATATAATCCTCCTCCACTTTTTAGCTCCCCAGCTCATATTTTCATATTTTCACTGCTCCTGCTCTCAGATCAGGCATTACAATAGAAGCAAAGCAGATTTCATGCAGAGCTCTTCCTCATGTTAATACACGACAGCTGATTAGTCAGCGTCATTGTGCTCATGTTCATTCCAGTCCGCACACTCGGAGTGTGTGTGTTATCAGCGTTTGTGTGCCAATGGTGTGTGTTGGTGTGCACGCCCATGCATGTGTGAGTCATTGAAGGGATTAAAAGTTGTATGAGAGGGCTGGCTAAGAACATGTCAGGATTATATTACTGAGAGAGAATCAAATAAATACTGTGAGGAGCTGAAGTGTGAGAGAGGAAAGCAGTGAAGAAGAGCTGAGAACACATTCTGCATGTTGTGTTTGCAGAGGAACCTCCCACAGATAGATATTCAAATCCACATTTTAAAGTTTGTTTGCCAATACACACACACACACACACCTCCCTCTGTCTGTATACACCATCCTAAGACTTTAAAAGGAGCATGATGCCTAGCATATTTTAATCCTCCACCTTACACTCCTCAAATCAAGTACTCTCATGAGGAAACACAACACAGAACTCATCAACACCAGTTCTGTCTCTAATTCAGTGTCAGCTGCTGACTCCAAACCCACGATTAAAACATCATTTTATTCAGGAGGTAGAGCGGGTCATCCACTAATCAGATGATCGGTGGTTCGATCCCCTCCAGTCTGCATGTGGAAGTGTCCTTGGGCAAGATACTGAACCCCAAATTACTCCTGAAGGCTGTGCCATTGGCGTGTGAACGAGAGCACACAGAGACTATTGAAGACACACATTTGAGTTCGTGGACTACATAATATTGTTCAATAAAATAATTCAAACTTGATAAAGTTCTACTTACAAATAAATCTGTTGGAATGTTTTTTAATTGTTTTGTTTTGCATGTCTGCTTATGACAAAACAAAATGTTTAGATTTATGTTTGGATATGATACACTTTGTTTAAATGACCCCTAATTTACAGTTAATTCACATTCATTTCCATAATTCCCATGGAGTTTCCGATTTAGAACATTTCCAAAATTCCAGAGCGTAACTTCCCATGGAAAGTTTCTGGAAATTTACCAGAAACTTTCCACCCCTTTGCACCCCTAATTACATCACATGTGACTAAGGGCTTATGGATGGATGTGATGCTCACTACATCCTCTGGCTCACTACAAATGTTGATGTATGTATTTCATGTGATCAGATATCTGTACAGTGTACAGCATCAGTTCAGCTCTAATATGAAGCTGAAGACAAGGGCTGTTCAGATTTAAATCTAATTTAACCTAAGAAAATGGTCTCACACCACATCCACCATCAGTGTGCACTCAGCATGTTTTCAGCGTGCTGTAAAACAACATGAAATATCTGTGATGGAAAACAGTTTTGACATTCAGCTTCAGCAGAAACATAATCCAACCACAACACGAGCCAACGACATCTGAACTCACAGACATGAAGAGTAATGACGGACAGCTCATCTGTGTGGGCAGCAGGTGGAACACAGAAGAAACCAGAAAGTTTCTGTCTTTTATTGAATCCATTTTATTCTTAGAAATAATAAGCGAGTGAAATCTGATTTATTGGACTGAAACCGTTCAGAATAAATATATACACTGGAAAGACAGTGCTCATTCTTCTTCCTCTTCTGTCTTTTTCAGGTGTTGACGAGAAAGAATGGCGGGCTGGAGGAGAATCTCTGAGACTCCACCCTGCAGTCAGCAGCTCCTTCCAAAAAAACAAGCTGCATCTCACAGACTTGTAAAGAGTCCTGAGCGGCGGCGTTAACAAGCCAACAGCACAGCACCCAGGTCTTAACACACACAGAGAGAAGTCCTCTCCACCTGATGCTCCCTGAATAATGTGATATTCTCAAACAGACACTTTGAACCTGATGGACGGATGCTTTTGATGACCAAGTGCTCACACAAACAGTGTTTTTTTTGTTTGTGTGTGTGCTTCTTTAATGTCTTTTTAATCATGAAATTCACTACTAAACCATTCCAGTGTAACAACATAAGCTGTAATCATCGTCAGATGACGTTTCTATGAGCAGGACTGTGTTTCCTGTGAACCTAAATCCACTGCTGTGTCTCAATTCGGATACTCCTATGTAGTACACTGTGTACACTGGGTACTTCCTGGTGAAGTGCACTAATTTCGTCAGGGCAGCGTCGTCTCAATTTGAGTACGGCCATCGGAAATGACGATCGAACATTTTACAGCTTCTCCTTCTTTTTTGCCAAATTTCCGCCTTGCAGAGCATTAGCGCCAAAATTTGACTTTTAAAATCGAAATCTAAAACGTATGTACAGCTTCCGTGTGTATATTGTGGTATTCAACGCAACCTCTTCAGCTTCAGCAGCTTCCTCAGCCGCCATTTGCACCATGCTGGTGGTCCCTTCCTGCTATGTAGCCAAAAGGGAGACCACTGAGGGCGAGAAGTGTCCAAGTTTTTGGCCGTCATGAGTGCACTGACTTTTCACAGACATGGACTCAAAGTAACAAGTGCAAGTCTGTAAGTACGAGAGTTTAGACACAGCACAGTTCTTATTTCAGGTTACACACACACTATATTTACTAGTATTACTAGCACGTCTGCACAAACACAGTGTTAATGAACTGGAGCTGAGAGTTGTAGGTCCCCTCAGAAGAGAATTTAAACTGCCATCTCATCAACATGAAGAGAAGTGACATTGTTTTTTACAGGTTGGTGGACTGAGACAATCTGTTCTCGGTGGGATGCTGAGGGTGTTTGTAGCTCCAGGTTTTACTTCTCTTGTGTTTCTACACACACACACACACACACAGCTTGAAAAACAATCAGATGAAATGATGCTGTCACGTTGAAGCTAACATGAACATAAATTTTTGTCCACCTGACCAACAGTGATGTTTACTCTTCAGTCATCCGGAGCCCAGCAGACATTTTCAAAACACTAATTCAACATGAGGACACTCTCAGAAATCAACACTCCTGTTTGACTGCTCACATCAACAGTATTGGTGTAAACGAAGAACAAATGTTTGTTCTTTATTAATTCCAACTGGTACCATGAGATGACATGCTAGTTTGCTGTAGCGTGATGGCCCATGGTAAAGCTGTCACAGTGTTATCTTCATGTTATCTTTGGGTGATGAACTTGGATCTGATAATGGACCAAATATCTCTTATCTCATGTTGAGATGCAGTGACAGATCTCTGCTGGTGCCTGGTGGAGCCTCAGTGGACAAAGACCTTTGAAATCACAACACTAACTTTGTACTTCACCTTCGCTTGGTGCAAGAGACTTTTACTGAGCTTTAAAACCACGTGTTCCGTTACATGTACACAACATAGAAGCATTAGGAAACGTTTGAGAGCATGATCTGTGGATTTAGTTCAAATGCACATATGGCAGTTGAACATCTCAAGTTGCACATGCACTCCTTTTTGTATTTCCAGTAGCATGTTTTAGTGTTGAAGAAACACATGGAACTGAAACAGTAGCACTAAAGCAGTGGAACCGGGCGTCTTTTATTTCAGACAACATGCTGTTTATAGGACAGATGTCAGAAGCACAGAGCAGTGTTGTGTACAGTGTGCCCTGCAGAAACCATCATCACTGCCAAAGTGCTGCTTGAAGAAGACGCTGAGCTCTGTACACCTATGCATTATCTATTTATCAATGCATTCATTAGCAGAGGTGTGACTTTGTCCCACAAGTGTGAAATATTTTCTACATGCTGGAGATGATGGCTGTCACGACATGACAGGAAACGGATGAACGCGGTTTCTGCAGGACACATGCATCATGGTCGATGTGTTGTATCGTCTCTGTGGTGCTGTGCAGTCTTTGCTGGTGTTTGAAGTCTTTTACACGTGTCCCCTGTCCAGCTTTTAAAAGAGCTGCCATGATCAGACTCCAGATTTTCAAGTCGAGTCATATTTTAATTATGTGACATAAAATCACAGTTTGCCTCCGAGCGCTTTACACTCCGTACAACATTCAGCACAGTGAGGAAAAACTCCCCTAAAGCCTTTAATGTGGGAAACAAACCTCAGGAAGATCCACAGAGGAGAGCTCCCACTGTAAGGACGGCACACACACAACATGCCGGTCAAAGCAGAACAACAAAATCACACACACATTTGAATGACAAAACTTCTGCTACATGTTGATTCTAACACTGTAGAAATGTCTGAGTCTAGTTTGACTTTTGGCTTTCTGAGTTTCTGGAGTTGGATTTCAGCTACTGCACAGAAATGTTCCTAAATACAGCAAATACAGCTGTTCTTTAGAATCTGAAGAAGTCAACAAGGTGTTTTTGAAATAACTGAGGATTTTTGAAATGATTTTGAAAAACTAAAGGAGCTTCTTTGTGGAAAGGTGTTAGATATTGTATGTTTATACTGGTGATAATAAACATTGAATCACTTTTTAAACTCTGTGTGCTTCTTGAATGTCAAAGTAAGACCTCAGGTTGGGGAACTTTCATTTCTTTATGTCTTTGAACACAGCAGACGTCTTTATTAACTGGCATGTTTCGACAAACCTCCAAACATCCATGGACCCATTTTCAAAATGAACTATTCTTAGATCCTCAGCAGGAGCCCGGTTTAGAATGAATGTTTGTCCTGAGGATTGCTTTAGATTAAAGTTATGACGTCATTATTTATTCTTTATTTATCCCATCAGCTTCTATGAAATGGTCACTAGTCTTCATGGCCCAACACAAGCAGACAACATTCACAGTTTAAAATCACACACTATCAATAAAACAAGCTAAATATAAAAGCAAAATAAGTGAAATAAAATCTGACACACAGCCGTGACGTCTACAGGAGAACTGTCTGGACCAGAATTATCTTTAAACCTTGAAGTCATGTGTCTCCGCTTCACACAGTACAATGCCAGGAGACATCAGTGCAACCACCAGGGTTAGACAAATACACTGCAATTATGTATTATGTAATTATTTGCACATGCTGTACTTGCATGTACTTAACAGTTAGCAGTGATGAACATGTACAGTATAGAATTTAGAATACATCAACAAATCAAATTTAAACTTAAAGCATAAAGAAATGACCTGAAGCAATACAAACTAGCTTGACTTAAAAAAGTCTAGTTTAGTTATCAGAGATTTGACTCATGAACTGAACCTGAAACCTGATGAGCTATTACAGAGATAATGTGATTTTGGATGAGAGAAGTGTTGCATCAGACATCATGATGGTATCCACTTTCAACTTTCAAGTGATCAGAGACTCTAATATTCACAAAAAAAAGAACAAGATGAAACGGTTAAACTACTGGCCTATGGAAGCCCCAAAGGACAAGTGTTGTACTGTGTAAAGGCGTGTAGAAGGGGCATTTTGAGCAGCAACAGGAGGAAGAAGGGGAGGATGAGGATGAATGGGTGAAGGAGACATGTGCCTGGATCATAATTATTTAAAATCATGTGTCTCTAATCGATGTCTGCTGTGGCTCAGGAAGTAGAGCGGGTTGTTGTCTGCGCGTCGAAGTGTCCAAACCCAAATTGCTCCTGAAGGCTGTGCCATCAGTGTGTGAATGTGATTGGTTACTTTCTGATGAGCGTCAGTGTACGATGAATGGGTGAATGAGAGAGAGAGAGTAGTGTAAAGGTGAGCTCTAGCTCTATGAGCACAGTCCACACAGCACAGTGCCTGAGCAGATATTAGCATGCTAATCTGCCTCACCCAGAGCTAACAGCTAACAACCTTCAACACTGAGGGGGGCGTCATGATCTCGTTGAACTTTCTGCCAGGTGACAAACCTGACATGGCTTCACACGATGACCAGGGCTGCACGTAAAGGCAGATTTCAAACCAGTGTTTCAGGTTCATGCTATATGAGGGCACAAATATTAACCATGAACTAGTCCCTCATGGCATACTGACTCAGAATCATGCTGCATTAGTGTTTTGACACTTATGGACCCACACGTGTTCACTATAAAGTTGCCTCCTCTTCACATAAGAACAGTCTCTATGCTTCAGTGATGATTTCATGTTGTATGGCGTGATTATGCACACGTTTAGTCTTGTCAGTAACTAACTGTTTACCATCTGAATCCTACGCCTGATGACGCATGCTTGGCAGAGAGCTGATGTTGTGGTCTGTGGTGCTGTTGCTTGGCCTGTCATCAGTTGTGGGATTCAGGGTGCTAATGGAGCCTGTATCTGACAAGTAGGTGTCAGTAATGAAGTCAGTAACTAAGCATGAGAGAACAAACATGTAGAGAAAATCTGTGTGATCCTTTACACACCAAAAAGTTCTGTCAGCTGGAAATGATACAATTTAAACAGTATGGTTGGAGTATAGTTCATGACTTACATTTAAAATGTAGATCATTTATTTTATGAACCTGTGTGACCTTTCAACTCCCTATAGGTTAAGTTAAACTAGTGGAGTTCCTCGGGTTTAGGTCTCCCCAGGTGGCGTTGTCGACCTCTTTACCTTCTCTTGTATTGTCCCAACCGTGACTCTCGCACTACATTAAGTTCATATTGTGCTTACATGATGTATAAATGTTATAAGTGTATAAAACCAGCTAACAACGCTTTTCTTCTCTTCTGTTTCTATGCTGACTTTCTAGTTCAATAACTAGTCTCTTTGTTTTCTGGACAACGTTCTGATCTGTGAACTATTTGTGTTTACTGTTCACATTATGTTTCTGTTTGTAGCTACTCTTCAACCCTCAAATACAGAAAGGGATTTGATGTTGATTGATTTGTTCATCTGTATCGCGTGCACATGTTCATTGAGTTATTAGCAGTGTGTGCAACTTATCAACTGCACTAAGAGTGTTTTAGGGCCACAAGCCAAATCTTACTCAGGGCCACTAAAAAAATGTTGCACAGATTTGAATGTATATTTGACATTTTGGCAAAGATTAGACTGGTGAGCACCTCCAGAGGATAAACCTTTTTAATTTTAACATGGCTGTACCTCTGATGCCACCCTCAGGCCAAACTGAATTGAATTGAATTGAAACTGATTGTGTATCTTCGCTTTAATGAGCAGAGCGTGGCATTAATAAGAGACCAAAGAGCTTATTGGCAATAACCGTGATATTTCAAAAATGAAACATTAATAATAAATAACTCGGTTACAAACTGCCTACAGTCATATTTCAGCATAATATGTCAAAGAGGCAGAACACAATAAAAGTTGACATATTGCATTATTTCTTTAGATATCAGGATGATATCATTATCGTGAACTCTCTTGGCCACAATAATCATGTAGTAAAAAGCTGTTATCAATACAGAACTCCATGCGCCATTACGCATGCTGAAGTGTGCGTAATGGCGCAATGGCGCACGAGGAAAATATATATATTTTTTGGCATTATTCGAAAAATTGAACGATCACCATCATTTTTCAAACATTTTGCTGGATAAATTTGTAAAAATTAATGCCTTTAAATAAAATAAAAATGACTTTATAATTACTACACAATTATTAACACATTATTTTCCACCTGTCCCGAAACATTCAGTCAATTTTTATCAGCTAATACTAATTTTTAACCGAGAAAACATGGAGTGTCACCTAAAACAGGTCAATTCAAATTCAATGCATTCTTTAGTTTTATATTCAACAATTGACATGAATGAAATATAAACGTTATACTGAATTAAAATGTGTTTTAAAAGGTTTAAAGGGAAGACTCTCGCCGGACTCTGGTCAGCAGAGGCTTAAACAAGTCTGCGGCTCTGACGTCACCACGTTCACACGTCACTTTTCTGTCTCCGTGACAATGACGGCTGCACGTGCAGACGTGAGGAGATCATGTGCAGTGAATTGATTTTGTGTGTACAGCAGCTGTTTCTATTAGTGAGTGTAAATACACACACACACACACACACACACACACACACACTGTATCATAGAAAAGCTCACTGAGGCTCATGATGACACATGAGATCATGCTGCCAGTCTAAATAATACAGATTGATTCAGAGCAATGATACAGAGGTGAGCACTAGGTTCATATTGTGTGTGAAGTGTCACGCTATTATTAAATACAGTGAATGTGTTACTGCATGATGTTGGGACTCTCATAATAACGTCTTGGCTGCATGTTATCCGGCCTGTCTGATCACACTGTATTCTCTCTCCTTTTCTGGGGTTGCCCAGGGTGAAGGAAACCAGGTGGTTGTGGGGATGTTCACGAGCTCCTCATGGCGCTGACTGCTGTCTGTGCACATGCAGTTCAGGGTACCTGACCTCTTTTGTGTCTCTTGTGATAGGACGTGTCACGGAAGACGAACATAGTGATACTTGGTACCAGAACACCTTAGGCCAAAGACTGATGATCAGCGTAGTGGTCAGCAGGTTTTAGTTAACAATGACAATGACAGGGCTTTGTCGGAAGAAAACAAGGTGAAATCTGAGCTCATTTTAGTTACAATGACATTGAAAATCCCCTGAATGTGTTGCTTTATCAGAAGAGAAGCATTGTTGCCATAAATGTACTAGTACAATACCACAAACCAGAGGAGGCATGAAGGCTCACCACAAAGAAATGACCCCAGGACAACGGGAGTATACAGGGTATACTTCCATGGAAACAAGGTCTATTGGCCCTTAATTCCAAAACCAATGAAACTGAAGTAAGACTAAAGGTGTACAGTAACACACAATTGACAATTTATACTATATGCTATAAATAACAGTCAAACCAGGCAGGGTCATTTTTTACCCCAGAGGACAAAAGGTGTATGACAATCAGGAGGACATTACGAGGGTTAAACTCAGAGCTAATGACAACACACACACTACTCACAAAAAGTTCGGGATATTTGACTTTAAGGTGAAATTTATGGAAAATGTAAAAGGTTCATGCTACAGTGATATTAAATCATGAAGGTAGGGCATTTTATTAGAAGCATAGAATGGTAATTTCTTCATCTCAAACAATTTATTCAAACGTCTCATGCTGTTCACAAGTGGACTTATTCCAACCTGCTGATGACACTCTGTGACACTCAGCGCTCAGTGGTAACTTCCTCTGAGTACTTCCTGTTTGAAGCCTCACACTGACCAGGTACTGTTGATGGATTGTTAGGTGTCGTCTTGGTGTCATGATGTCACAATGTGAACAGCATGATGAAGAGGACAGTTTAAATACAAACTGTCATTGAAGCAGAACATTTAGTGCTCCATTCATGGATCACACACTTGTTGTGATTTTTAATCACCTTGTTAGAGAACAGCATGTTATGCAGTAAGTCCTGAAACATTGAACAGTTGGACATGTGCATTCGAAAGTTTAGAGAAGGTCAAATGAAGTTCACCTGTAAAGGTGAGAGTGCATTTTAGGTGCACTCTGAAATTTCATCTGAAAGTCTAATATCATAAACTTTTTGTGAGTAGTTTATATGACATGTCTGTATCAAGCTCATTCACACACCTCAGATAAAGAATGAAAGAACCACACAACATGCCTCACATGACAAACAGCATAGTTATTTATTGAAGGGAGAAAACCACTGTACATTTTCAAAACAGGAAGAAGACAGATAAATAAAGATTTATTATTTATTTAAAAACAAACAATCATCCAACTAAACAAAATCCACAGTCATCCATACTTTGGAAGATCAAATTTGTACATAAAACATATTTACAAAATGTGTCGCTTTGCCCTTTTTTTTTCTCTTTGTACATAAAATGAGAAAAATAAACTTTGTACCTTCTGGTTTTTAGTACAAATACAAAAAGCTCACAGTGCAAAAACTGTAAGGTCCAATGTGACTGTGAAATTCCTCGTGAATGCTTTTAGTGAAATGGTGCACGCTGAATGGTACGATGTGGAGGAGAAGGAGCGCCAGGGCCTCCCAGCATGCTCGGCTCTCTGCAAAACTCAAGATCCCAGGTTGCACTTCCTCCTCAGAATACTAAACTCTCTGATCGAACGCTGCGTGTGATCGAACTGATTTTGTTTCAGGGATTCAGAAACTTCAGATTATCTCCGTCCTCGTGAAGTGGACTTTAAACTGATCTCCTTCTTCACAGCAGGACACCAAAACATCACATTTATTCAATCCTTCGTGCCTTTAGCTTGAAATGTAGAACAGTGTTGAAGAAGAAAAATAATGAGTTTGGAAGGTGAACACATTTGAACAATGTGCTGCTTAAAGTGGAAACAGACAACTTTTAATATCGTCTGTCTGTCACCAACACATCGCGTCCACAAGACATCATCAAGATTCAGACAATTTTATATTGAATTTAGAAAGAGGCAATAACTACTGTAACGATGTCCACTGCATTGAAATGAATATCGTTATTTCTAGCATTGGGATGTGGAGGAGTTAATGTTAATGAAACATTGAGAGGAAAGTGTCAGTGCCTGTAAAACATGGAGCCTGGTGACAGACACACTTGCAGTGATGGTGAGTCTGCATGGAACGAATGGTGTCATTATTCTACAGTGACTTCATGACGATCAGCTGAAGCACGGTTGTCTCGTTTCCACTTTCAAGTTTCAGACAGCTCAGCTTGTTTATGTTACAAATAGCATGAGATCATTAGATCGTATGTGTGACATGCACCATACAGCTGGAGGAATTTCAAAATAAAATGTTTATCTGAAGAGGAAAAAAAAAAAAAGAAGTCAATCATACTCCAAACGGACTTTCTAGACTCGACACACTAAACACAAGAAAAGTAATAAATTAATCAGGGTTGTAATCTAACATTTCTCTTTTCATTTGGTTCTTTCTGGGTTTTTTCTGATCTGTGTCATCGACCTCATACACTTCATCTGGAATCTGTGAGCCATCTTCTGTTTTTGCACGTCAAAGTAATTTTTATGAATAAAAGGAAGAACGAGCCGAGGTGGGACAACATGAGACACATATCTGTCTGTGCAGAGAAGGAGACGTTACATTAAAGTTAAAGTAGGCTGTTGTTCAAAGTCTGTGGTCTGTCTGTGGTCCGATGATAGAACAGTGATCATTACAGCTTTGTGTAAATACAGTTAAATGTCTCTGTAGACAGAGAACGATGTCTTTCTGACGTTAGTGCACGATCATGACACCAGACTCTAAAATATCTTTTGGCCCTTTGTGAAGAGAGCGCAGGGCAGACGTGCATGCTGTTCATATAAATCAAATATTGATTAAGGCTGTGTGATGGTTCATTTGAAATGTTTTACTGTTTAACAAACTGGATTTGGATTTGTGAAAAAGTCCCTGACTGTGTTTTTGCTTCTGGAGGACTGAGGAAGACTAACCACTGCTGGTGATCACACAGTGACTGAAAGAGAAGAAGCTGCTGAGCTTTCACTTTCAGCAGAAATGTGCTCCTCTCAGCAGCGAGGCGGGAAATGACACTGCAGGATGAAATATTCTTCAGCCAGCAGCCTCCGATGAATTACTCCTCTGCAGAGAATGGAGGAAAAATCAATGTGGTACAGAGCTAGAGCTATGAATTATTGTTGTGGATGAGAAGAGGGGATGAATATGAGCCTCGAGGCTCGTCTGTATGTTGGCGTGTTACACCAGCAGTGATGAAGAGAAAAGCATGTGTAACAGGAAGATCTGCAGAACTACTGAGATCTGAAAAGTTCCTGAGAGGAACTGTTTCCCTCATGATCCAGAGCGCTGATGATTGTCTTTCCAGTAAAATTCAAACAGTCATCTGTTTTGTAACAAATCTAAAAATGTTAAACTTCAGCTTAACTTTAGTTCAGGATTGTTCTTCCAAAATAAAAGCAAGATCAAACCGGGCTTTGGTCAAATGATGCCTGGGAGGGAAATAATAAACATTTTACAAAAAAATCAAATGAGCAGTAAATATTGACTGACTGTGTCATTTCCATCAGTCAACAGAGTCATCCGCAGTACTCCTAAGAGCGATACTGGTCTCTCTCTCAGAGGAAGTCACATGGATTGAATCAACTTGGTTTCAAAATAAAAGACCTTCAGGGTAGATTTGGACTTTGGACTCGTGAAGGATTCAAACGTGAAGCAGATCAGAAAACAAGCTGAGCTACAATATGTCTCCAGCAGCAATCTGACAGGCTGCAGCACTATCACCTGTGACTGCTTCTATCTGTCATGATTGGTTGGAAGTGATTGACAGGCAGCCTTTACTCTTTTTTTCTCACATGATTTCTTGACAAAGTTGAAAGTCGTGTCTCATTTTAAGGGCTGACCTGAACTCAACATCACTATGTTAATGAGAACATTGTTCTGATGTCAACATGTGTGACAAAGAAAAATCAATCCAAACATGAAGCTGCATGTTTGAACGTCTGCAGTTTGATGGTGACTGAAGAAATTCAAATTCAAAGTCTGTGAACTGACGTCACTGTTGGACATTAAAAAGAAGAGTAAAGCAGGAAGAACTCTTCTTTGTTTGTTTGGAATCATTATTTATGACCACATTAAAACGATATCATCATATCATCTCCATATTAACAGTCTATATTCAGTAATATTGAATTCGGACTCAGCCCAACTACAACATAACTACTAAGTACTGCTCTTCTCATGGGTGAAGCTTATTTTACAGTTCTGTCATTTCCAGATCACTCCTGTCATTTACCAGAACTCTTACTACACTCCAAAGTATCAACGACATGTCTGGTGAGTGTGCATCATCTGCATATGCAAATTTTTGTAATAATTTTGTGAACATATTTGAGAGATAGAAGAAGTCTCAGATCTTTGACCTCAACTCAAAAGTGCTTCTATTTTTGTTGGAACTGTCATTTGATACTAATACCAGGAGAAACACAGTGATCAGTAGATTCACTTACAATTCATTGATTTAGAAATAGATGAACAAGAAAATAAAAAAATGTATGTATAAGTAAGAACACACGCAGTCCTGACGGTGTTAGTGCAGCTCGTCTCAGGAGGACGTGTGATTATGATTTAATGATCAGGAAATGACAGCCCGTTAAAATACAGCATCACTCTGTCATGAACATAAAGTGCATGTAGACCTCTCTGTCTTCCTGAGCCCGTCGTTGTGCAATGATTGTCACACTAAGTGATGATTGAAGAGGATTGATAACTTCAGAGCTCACGCTGAGCTCCACACTGACTGCTCCGTCTCATGATGATGACTAAAAACTGTGAATTAATTTAAAATATAGAAGCGAATGAATAAAAGTATAAACTCTGAATTTCTTGATTTTGTAGGTGATTATCTGACCACAGCATGATTAAAAAACGTCTGCTTCGAGCACGCGCTTCACTCTGCTCGTTACATCATTGCTTTCAATACATTCAAGAGAAAAGACGACATCAGAGATTTAAGGCACTAAAAGAGACGCTCTCGTCTTCACTGCTCAGTGGACCGCGAGACGAGTCTGTCTCATAGACTCATCCATCTCTCTCAGCTGACTGACTGATTGACAGTCCTTGTTGTACACACTGACCACACACACACACACACTGTGTGAAAACGTGTCAGCATGTCTTCTTGAGTGGCATTTGTTTGTTAGCACTGTGTCAAACACAAAGACACAAATCAAACACAAGAGTCAAACTTCCTCGAGCTGAGAGCCAGACTGTAGAACTGTTCACTGAAACTCACCGGCATGAGTCAGCAGTATCACAAAGCATTCAAAGTTAGCATCAGCAATACTTGAAAGAAATGGCGCTTGTTATTGGTGGATGTTAAAGCTAAGGTTGCTACAGATGAGCAGATTTGACTTTAAGCACCATGTGACACAAGATCTCTGAGGAGAGATCAGGAAGCTGATTCCTTCTCGTGTTCTTCACGCTGCTCTCGTATGATCCTCGATGGCTTCCCATCACCCCTCTCTGAATGATGGAAGGTTGCATTCTTGGCACGTTCGTCGATTAAAGTCGTCCTGGTTGAATCATCAGCTCAGCATCA
This sequence comes from Sciaenops ocellatus, assembly GCA_033000465.1. Classification (NCBI taxonomy): domain Eukaryota; kingdom Metazoa; phylum Chordata; class Actinopteri; family Sciaenidae; genus Sciaenops; species Sciaenops ocellatus. Next base: position 30,035,862 of record CP136871.1, on the reverse strand, counting down.
CTTCGGCTCTGGGAGGAGCTTGTTTACCTGGGACACATGCGGGTCATCCTAAGAACCCTGAGGTCCACAGTCAGTCCAGAGACTGTTTGCAAAGACACATTTTAATTCCGAATGGAGAGGTGAGGAACAGTCTGGGTCCTGTCTGTCCGTTCCTCAGGAAGGTTAGAGTTTCACGTGGTCCAGGTCCTCAGCAGAAGAAGATGTCTCCATCATTCTGAGGCTCCGACATCACTTTGCTTTCTGAAGAGATATCACAGTTACTACTGAGTTACTGAAGCTTTCACACTTTATTTTGAACAGAAATCAACTGTTGGTCTCATTTTCAGATTCCAGGTTAAGAAACATGAAAGTGATCGATGTTACCTGTCTGTGTCTGCTCTCCTCCTTTCTCCTTCTTCTTCTTCTTGTCTTTCTTCTCTTTGGGTTTGGCCAGCTGCAGCAGTCTGGTGGGGAGCTGGGACTCCTTCTCTGCTCCCTGAGGCTTAGAGGAGGACGAGGAGGAGGAGGAAGAGGAGAAGGGGTTAAAGTTTTTGCCCATCCTCTTGGATCCGATGCGGAGGAAGGGTTCTTTGGTTGGGGCAGAGGATGAGAGCTCCACCTGCAGTAGATCCAGAAACATCAGAGTTATTGTCGTTGCTGTATACATGTTGTATTACAGCCGACTAAACTGAAAAACACACTTGTCCTTTTCGTGACTCATTTTCTAATGAGGACTTGTTTTCACCTCTTTTGGCTCCTCTGCTGCTTGTTTTAAATCCATATCCAGAGAGCCAGAGCTGTGGAACCTGAGGGACTCTTCGGAGGTGGTAGATGAAGTCCGCTCGTACTTCTGAAGCTGCTCTGACTGTAAATAAGATGTAGAGACATTAGATCACAGCAAATGAAGCCACAAAAAACCCAGTGTTTAACTTGAACCGAGCAGTTACCCTACAGGGAAGTCCTAAGTGTGTTTCTGTGTGATGTCATCACAGGTCTGGGTGCAGGACATAGTGATGATACGATGCGTGCCTTAAAACTGCAGTGGTTGGATTAAGAGAACTTTGAGACAAACACTGCCGTAACATCTTCTGACCACCGAGCCAGACCAGCTGGACCAAACACCGTCTGCTCCATGAAGAGGGGGAGCATAGCTGGCATAAGACCTTAGCTAACCCAGCGTACTGCTGGCTAATGTGAGGCCACAGGTAAATAAGATGGACGACAGAAGGCTCGGTAGTCAGAGGCTGCTGTGCCCACATCTGGATCAAGCTGCTGAGCTCGACAGGTGGGCCTTATTCCTCGCTGACTCTGTGTTTACATCAGTGTTTCTTGGTTTCTCAAACACAGTCAAAGTGGATGAACAATGTTTCCCAGACGTACATTTCTTTTTTTAGATTTATGATCATTTGTTGTTATGTGCTGGTTCTGCAGCCAGTTTGCATTCAGCATTCCCTTCACACACCAACATCAGAATGCTGTTTGCCGATTCCAGCTCAGCATTCAGCATTGCCAACAAAACATCGTGGATAAAGTCAGGATTCAGCACATGATCTGCCCCGGAACTGTTTGACAAACTCAGAACTCTGAGTCTGAATGACCTCCTCACTCAGATTGGTGAGAGGACTCTGTTGAGAACTCATTGTTAGATGATGGTGGGTTTGTACACAGAAGAGGTAAAGACACACACTGCTCTCAACACCAGTGGAGCTGAGGTGGAGCAGGTGAACAGCTCTATGTTCCTAGGAATCATCACACACCTCCATCCTGGTACAGCCAGCTCAGAAACAGCTGGATTTCTTAAGAACACAAAATTCCTGCACCACGCTCTTTCTACCTTTCATAGAAGAGAGATAGGGACGTCACAAATTCCATGTGATGTGCAGCATGGAGGGTCCAGGACAGGAGACACTAAAAGACTACACCTAACCCTCCTCGTCGCAGGATGCGCACCATGGTGTGCAGGTATGATGGTTTGAATAAAGTTTTGTAAAATGACAATAGATGAACAGTGATGCGTCATGGCGGACACTCGACTCAAACACACTTTCACCCACAGATCTGACCTGCAGTCTGCTTTTCAGCCTGCTGTGAAGTCTCCCAGGCTAAAATCTCGTCTCACTGCGGGGATCGTTAATCATGTCATCATGTACTCCATTACACAGCAAGGCTTTCTACGTGAATCATTTTGCCCTTCGCACACTGAATGGTCATACAGACTGACTGTGATACACTCTACAGTCTGAACCTTGACCATTACTACAGGCAGTGTTGTGAGGTTGTCATGACGATTACTGTATCCTGATCAAGCCCAGACACAAATCATCATTTGCCCAGTGTCTTACTCATTCTAACAATCCATGTTTACAAATTACAATCTGACTAATAAAGCAAGTAATTAATCAGTCTGTCACTGTCAGACAGACAGGAGGAGAGGAGCTGTACCTCATCTCTCTTCATGGCGTCCAGCCTCTCTGTGTCTCTCCTCAGAGCCTCCTTGTCTCTCTCCAGCTTCCTCTGTGCCTCCCTCAGCCTCTCCAATTCTCTCTGGTACTCCTCCTTCTTCTTCTGCAGCGTCTCTCTCTCCTCCGTCAGCTCCTGACTTCTCCTCCTGGTCTCCTCCTCCTCCACCTTCAGCCTCTCCTCCTGCTCTGCCAGAACTTTCTCCTTCATCTCCCACACCTTCTCTCGCCTCCTCTTCTCTTCCTGGTGTGCAGCCTGCTGTTTCTGAAAACAAAGTGCAGAATAAATATATTACAAATGTAAAGTCACTGCAGACAGGATTCATTTTGTGAACAGAAGCTACTCTAGCTGGGTCCGTTTTCATGCACATTTTCAGTTTGTGCATAAAAAGAATGTGAGTGGAGGGGTGGAGTCATTGCACAAACTTCTTCTCCACCTCATCTCGGGTGTTGAATGTCAAACTGTAACCAAATCTTTTCGTTACTGGAGGGGAGACACACTGAACTGCTGAAAAATGTGTTGTAAAAAAAAGGTGACTGTAGCACACTCCAAGAAGCATGGAGGCCTTTTTGTAAATACGTTCAGACTCTCTAAACACTAAGTGCAGCTTAACTGCACTGCACACTCCTCACTCAGTCCCTGTGTGGCAGGTACATGTCACGATGTAGAGCTCACTGGCAGTGGCTGTGGATGGATTGTTTTATTGTTGGTAGATATTTGATCTCTTCTTCTGCACTGGCATTTGTAACTGGCACCAGCTAAATGTATTTCACATGAACCAACTCCCAGTAATCACATGACGATGGTTCAGATTAGTGACATGTTTGGATGGAAGCCCGGTGACTGCAGAGGAAGCAGCAGTGAAAACTAACCTGCAGGCTGGCAGCCTCCTGCCGCTGCCTCTCTAGACTCCTGTGTTTCTCCTGCTCAATGAGGGAGGAGGGGCGGGAGGAGGAAGAGGACGAGAGTGAGGAAGAGGAAGAGTGTCTGGAGGAGTTGGCTGTGAGCCGGTCGCTCAGAGCCTGGCGCTGGTCCTCGATGAAGGAGTCCTGCTGGACCACCACGGCCTATGAAGCAGGAGAGGATGGTTTGAATCAGAATCATTAGTGCAGTGTAAACACGGCCATGTTTTCAGTGAGTGTAGACCAGCTGGAGGTGTGTGTCTGGTACCTGCAGTGAAACCAGCAGGCCGTGAAGATGCGTCACACTGTGCTGAACCTGCTGGAGAAACGCAGCATTAAATTACACTGAGGTTTCAGTGACGACACTCCAGCCTACATGAATATATTCTCATATTATGATCAGAGATTATGGTAAAGGAAAGATATTAGAAGATGCAGCATAATCCTTTAAGAGGATGCAGATACAGTTAGTCAGATTGTGTCAACGTGTTGACTTGTTGATAAGACATGAGCACTGCAGAGTGTTAGAAACAGGCCGATCGATGGGTTGGGCAGAGCTGAAACAAGAAGCCCACACATTTACCTCATTACTTCTCTTCAGCAGCATCTGTAGGCTGGCAGTGGCTCCCTGAGGCACACACACACACACACACACACACACATTAATATTTACAGCACATATATCATCCACACAGGCCTGCTGTTATATAATGCTGGCACAGAGTCTGTATAGATTATGAACTGCAGTGAGATCAGGAGCAGATGTGAGCTGAGGTGTCTTCATGTAGCATGTCATGTTAGCATTGTTGTTGTAGCTTCATTTTGTACTGGTATTAATAATGACGTCTGTGCCGATTCACAGGTAACACTGGTATGTTAGCATGTAGCTAGACTAACAGAACTGTTAGAAAACACGTAGTTTATCTCAATAACACTGACAGTTAAAACACTTTCAGTGCATGTTAACCACAACGAGCCGCGCATCCTCTCGGGGTCATTAGCACGGGTCCAGAGGGAGTAAACACAAGAACACTCAGTGTATCCACCGATCATATCACCTATTTAACATCAACTGTATCAATCAAACTACAATTCCCACCTGTCTATTACACTACAGCTCTTCTTCCACTTCAGCTGTGCCATCATTTGGATTGTGAATTTGACATTTTTAGACACTAAACTATTTATTTTTACTTTTTACATTCAGTCAGCTAAAATTTATTTAACAAAGAAGCAGAAATGACAATAAAGATTACTTATAATAATTTAGGTGTGGCTCCTGTTTTGGGAACAAATCAATGAACTGTAAAACTACTGGTGTATGTTGTTGTATCTCAAACGGTGGTGGCTCTCTGGCTCTACAGCTTGATGATGTGGAGAGAGCAACAAGCACATCACCAAAGTCATTCATGGAAAAAAGTCATTTGCTGTCTCTAAAGACAAAACATCAGACGCTGTAAAAAGTTTTGATGTTTTAGTTGTTTTAAGCGAGGTACGTCTGACAGTGAGCTGGCTTGACTGACAGGAGTCCACCACAATTTTCCTACATTAGAATTTATGACCAACTCAAATCCAAACTTCAAAACGTCACATCTCATCACTGTACATTCTTTTAACATGAGTTACTAACTTATCATTAGTTATTTATTTCATCACTTTGTCTTTAATAAAGAGTTTTTAGTTTTTAAAGGAAGTTTTTCCTCGCAACTGTCGCCAGGTGCTTCTCATGGTGGAATTGTTGAGTTTCTGTAAATGATATTAAAAAGAGTACAGTCTAGACCTGCCCTGTGTGGAAAGAACCATGAGATAACTTCTGTTAGGATTTCATATCAATAAAATCAATATTGATATAATAAATCAAGAAAACTGAATTGATGAATAACATGCAGTGTGTAAGTGCTGTGTTCACATTAATGCTCAGAGTCTAACAGCAGTGCAGGAATGAAGCAGTCTCTGTGTTTATCAGGTACACTCAGTGACACTGAGATGAACGTTTTAAAAGCAGATCTGGGAACAAAATGCATTCATAAATAATGCATCGCAGAGACACGTACAGTATATAGACAACACACACACACACACACACACACACACACACACACACACACCTTCTTCAACACACTGTCTGACTCAGTCCTGCGGAGGTCCAGTGATTCATCCCCCTCTTCCTTCTCTCCATCTGAGGACAGAGAAGAAGCGAGAATTACAAGTTGCACTAATACACTGTATGTAGTGAAGACTTTGAATGTATGTCTCTAGCCATGACAGTACGCAGTAATGTGTGAATGTGTGTGTGAATGCAAATGACATGATGTGGATGCTTCACATGCAGCTTCAACACAGCAGCACAGAACATCGATGCAATCCTCAGAGTGTCAATGCTGACACCCAGCAGCAGTGCCACAAACATGTGCCCTTCTGTTCCAGGTATGCTGCTGAATAATGAGACCATTATGATGTCACAGTTAAGTTAACCTTTGACCTTTTCATATTAGATAGTTGTGTTATCATAGTTAGCCAAGCAGCAACCTCTGGGCTCTGAAGTGAAGTGAATGCAGCCTTTGACCAGAGCCACCACACTGAGCTTCACAACACCTCCTCAGAGACCTGTGGCTGATGTCATGGAGACCACATCCATGTTTAAAACAGTCTACGTAAACAGTGTGTGAATTCTCGAGTTGTGGCCAAAAGTGTTTGACCACTAATTTCTAATCCGGTCATCTTTGGACTCCAAGTGGACATTTGTGCCAGATGTGATGAAATCCCCTCCAGGTGAGGGGATTTCCAACGGCACAGACAGATGCTGGGGCAGAGGAATGAAGAGGAAGTGACCACAGCAGCAGGTCATCAGTCAACATGTGTGATAAACCTGCTGCCATGTTGACATCAAATCATTCCTCACAGGAAACTAGAACAAGGCGGAATCAACACCGACTGTGGAGCGACAAAGTATCATGACTGTGTGTGCTGTGTGTGTTTGTGCGTGAGCGTACGTGTCTTACTCTTGCTGCTGTTCATCTGATGACTGTCGAAGCCTCCGAATGTCTCAGCTCTCCTGGGCAGACAGACTGGTCCCACGCTGCCCCCTGTCAGGCAAACCGGAACACTGCAGCCTGCACCGCCAACACCACTGCTGACTAAAGCATGCAGGGTCTCAACTGGACAGAGATGGAAAAATATTAGACACAATGTTTGACACATATTTCATCTCTCATATGACATCAGAACCCTGCTCACCTTCCCTCAGGGCGTCCTTTATGATTGGCTCGCCCTTTGTGACATCATCAGGTGTGGCCCTGAATAACATCCGCTCCCTGAGTGGTGGGTTCGTATCATCAGGGGCAGTATTACAGTCGCTCAGGTCTCTGAAGATGTGGACCTTCTCCTCCAATAAAGAGATGATCTGCTCGTCTTTCCTTCGCAGGAGCTCTGGAATGAAACACAAATGAATGAATGAATTCCATTATTTGTTAGATAGAACAGAATATGATGTCATACTACAGGTGGGTTCTCACCTCGGATCTCCTTGGCTCTGTTCTCCTGCTGCCTCCTGTCTTCTTCTGTCTCACTGGGAACTCCTTCGTCCTCATCTTTCTCCCTGTCAACACACAAACACAGTGAGACATTCACGGTTATCCTCCATCCAGACAAACTGAGGAGCTCTTTGAAAAGACGACTGTTAAACTGTGATGCTTCAGTGCATCGTGTCAGAGCTGAGGGTCTGTGAGAGAATCTGACACTTCAGAATATAATCTTTCTGTCCACTTCCATCTGACACATCTCAGTCCATGTTTGAAACACACAGGGTCATCATTCCTGTTCTTTCAGATCATATTTGTCTCACTCACATCACTGATTGGAAATATGATACAAACATTACACTTTACTGGTGTAAACGAACCTTAAATAGCATCATTAAGAACTTGGATTAATCTATGACATTTTGATCCTGTGTTTTGAATTTGCCTGGTGGAATGAGACTTATGGGATTCAGCAGCACGTACACACACCAAAGCTTCCAATCTCACCCTATGGTGGGTGGTGTGTCTTCCTCGACCTCGGGTCCTCTACCAGAGGCCTGGGAGCTTGAGGGTTCTGTGCAGTATCTTAGCTGTTCCTAGGACTGAACACTTCTGGACAGAGACCTCAGCTCCCCACATCTTCTCTAACTCCTCTTTCAGCCCTTGGTATTTCTCGAACTTGATATTGCTGTCACTCGGAATTGCTACGTCTATCACCACAGCCACATGATGTCTGGTTGGTTAGCCATCACCAGCTTGTCAGTCTGGATCTGGAAGTCCCACAGGATCCTGCCTTGGCCTTCTGACTTTGGGATTTCCAGCCCATACTCAGTGCAGATGCTCCTGTACACTATGCCAGCCACTTGGTTATGGCGTTCCATGTATGCTTTACCTGCCAGCATCTTACATCTGCTATTACGTGCTGAACTGTCTCAGGAGCATCTTTGCACATTATTTATTTTTCATAAATACATGTTTTATGTCTGTTGACAGTATCTTTGGTGAAGTATCTAATTAATATTCATTTTTTCTCCTGTTCACCTGTATACCACATACCTGGTGACCTGGTGAGAACAGTGTTTGGAATAGTTCCCTCTGATCTACACACAAAACACTAAACAGAACTCTGTGTGTGTGTGTGTGTGTGTGTGTGTGTGTGTGTGTGTGTGTGTGTGTGTGTGTGTGTCCTCACATGCAGTGCATGGCGTCCTGTATAATGGCCCTCCATGTGTTGCGCTCCTCCTTGCTGCTGGCCAACACCTCCACCATCTCTGGTCTCTCTATACCGGCTGTGATCAGGAAGAGACCTGCAGGAGACAAAAGCTCCCATCAGCCTTCACTGACTGAGAAAAACATTCACAGAAAAGTTTGTTTGGATCAGAAAAGAAGCCTGACCTCGCTCCTCGTTAGCTACTTCTCTGACAATCAGGTTCTGTAGAGAGATGACTGTAGAGCGCTGGTCCTGAGGACAAAGACATACAAATCACACTCAGTCTTCATGGGAAAATACTGCGAATAATTTCATATAAAGTCTGCTACTTACCAGTGAGGCAAATACATATTTCTGATCTTTTTCCTGGAGAAAGACGAGCACGTCGGACAGGAGCATGGCATGGACATCTGTAACACCAAGAAACAGAGATGGTAACAACATCCTGTCCGCCGGATTAAGCGTGAGACAGAAGTTTGAGAGGACTGAAGACATGTGGAACCTTTGAGTCGTCCAGCTGAGTTCTTCAGCTGCAGCGCTCCATCATGCAGCAGCTTCCTCCCTCTGATCAGGTCCTCTTTGGCGAACATCTGACCGCTCTTCATCCTCATGATCGACTTACTGTCAGTGCGACTGGACATCACAGAAAACATGTTTAGCTTTCAGTCACACTGAGAACAAAGTTACAGCTGATGACATCACACTTTGAAGAAGACATTATGGACAGTATCCAGTAGCTGTTGTGGAGCTCTCGCTCACATGATCACATGATCTTCATCAGCCATCATTGGACTTGTGTATGTATGTAAACAGTATTTGACTCACTTTTATATATTCTACTGTCTTAACTGCTTTGAACACCCACTAGGGGTCGCCAAAGTTTCACATGGGGCATAAAGGCGTCCAGAGTTGAAGGGGTGCAAGAAAACTTTCAAAAAGATATACAGTAGACCTATAAGTCAGAATTTATTTCATTTCTACAAAGAAAAACAAACAAAATAAATTTAAGACATAAACCTAGATTGTAGACAACACAAGCTATATTCACAGAGCCTTCACTCTGTGCTAAACGGCCTCACCCTGCATTGGAAAGAGCTCACAGAGCAACAAGAAGAAAACATAAGTGTATAAAAGTTCCTTAATATATCAGTAAAGTATTGACAGGAAGTAATCAGCTCCAAGCACTTTGTTCAGTTTATGAGCTGCTGTTATTATTATGAAGTCAGTCAGTTAGGTTGGAACCACTGAGCTAAATCCTCCCCATGTGCTGATCTAGGATCTGTAACACGAGTCTGTATTTAAGTTCTGATTGGCCTCAGCACAGCCGTGGCGTACCTGTAGACCTCCCTCAGTCTCTGCTTTTTCTCCTGCTCGTTCACTTTACTGTCCACGGCCGTGATCAGCTCCTTCACACAGCGCAGAGCTTCACAAACACAGCTGTGGTCTTCATCCGAGTCTGTGAGAGCAGAGAGGCAGCACGTCAGACATACTGAGTTCACAAAGTAAGGTTTGAATTTGACATTTTTATGATCAAAAGTGCGGAACATGAATTCACTTCGCTTCTACAGCTGCAGTAATGATGTGTCACATACACGGATTTTACACTGCTTCTAAATAAACAAGAGACTTGTCACTCTGTCTTCCCCTCACCTTTAGTGTGCTGCAGTATCCTCTGGATCAGAACAGGATATTTGGTGATCCTCTGAGTGATCAACAGAATGCACTCTGGAATACTGAGCCTCCGCACAATGCTGCTGCTCATTGTCCTCTGCACAGACACAAATAGGTCATTTCACCATCGAGTCACATCCCTGTTATGTTAATTATAGAGAGAGGAGCTGGTGTGAGAGGAGTGCTGACCTTGATGAAAGCTTGGAAACGTTTATCTTTGGCATGCAGGTCTTTGTAGAGACTGACAGCTTCGTTGTGGCGACTGCAGAACTTCCCATAAACTTTCTTCATCCCCTCAGCGCTGCAGCCTGAAAACTGAATTCAAAAACAACAAACAAGAGGAAGGCAAAGAGAAGTTGAAGTTGCTGATTTGGTTTCCTCAGATGAAGCTTAACAAACATAACAGTCGACTACTGCTAACGCTGTTAGAATAAAAACATGCCATCCAGACCAACGTGTTGTGTTGTGTTGTGTTGTGTTGTGTTGTGTTGTGTTGTGTTGTGTCTAACTAAGCTTAACAGGTGGAGGACAGAACTCCAATTGTGTAAGGTGTAACAGAATAATGAGGAGTGTAATGAATTACTTCATCCGCCCAACATTGTGCAATCTGTCTTTAGATCAGTGAGCGCACACGACCATCTTGTCTTGTCTTGTCAGAAAAAGAAATTGCATTCAGTACGGTCTCTGTTTCTCTTCATGTCTACACTCTGAATCCATCACAACCCTAAGGCTGGATTCAGACAGGATCCGGCGCTGCGGCGAGAACTGAGGTTTTTCCATTCATTTCAGTGGAGGGTCATCCGTTTCGGCTCCAGCGGTCTGTGCCGTGGGGGTGTCAGCAAAAAAATTGTGCCGGCGTGCGGAAGAGAGGTTGGTCCAGATCCAACTTTTGAGAAAACGGAGCCCCACGTCACGCTCCGCAAGCCAATCAGACACTCAGATCGGTGAAACCTCCACAGACAGCCTGAAATGTCTCTGAAGCAGAGACTATCCAGGTGGATTCACGGACTAAACTCTGATAATCTACCTGTGTGTGTGTTCTGACTTTGTTTATTTCATGTACCAGCTTCTAAAGAGAGACACATTCTAGAGAGAGAGAGAGACATAGAGTAACAATAACAGTGAGTGCCAGCCTTGATAAAGCTGTTAATAATCAGAGAAATAAAAAGTTATTTCCAGATTGTTTCACAGTGGTTACATTCAGCAGGTATAGACACGCCCACAGCACCTCAGCTCCCCTCACTCCCCCACTACCACTGGACAACCCTGCTACGACTTGCCGCAATGCCTGATCCTGTCTGAATGCTGTCCCCCAGATCAGCCCTGTTTCTTCTTCCTCTTCCTGTCTTTGCTCACCTGGTTGATCAGGATGTCTCCGATGCTGCGGATGAGGAAGCTGTTGTTGTTTTGTCCCTTAGCTGATGAGGCTCTCTTTCTCTCGAGGAGCAGGGTGAGGAAATGTGTGTGCATGTCCACCAGATCGTCCAAAACTGGGAAAATCTACAGAAAGCAATCAACAGACTATCCTTTAATGTGGATTTCAGTCAATGATTTCTCTCCTAATATTAATATTGCATGTATGTACATCCAGAAAGCACTCGTCAGCTTCATCACCTTGTCCAGAGTGTGAGTGTCGAGCTGCAGCTCCTTCTGAAGGCCTTTATAGTAAACCTCAGACATGATCTTCAGTGTCCTCACGTGGTGGAACTCTGTCTGGTATAACTCTGTAGATAGAGAGAGAAGAACCTTATCTCCTCATGTTTGGACATGACATGAACATTTACACATAAAGATGATCTTCCACCTGAAATGAGTATCTATTGTAGATATTTTACCATAGATGACATCTTGTCTCTTCACTTCATCTTTCTTCAGCGCTTTCAAGAATTTCTTGTCCACCGTGCCGCTCCAAGAATCAGCTTCCAGATCTTTGACGTCGTACTCAAACTCTCCCATTAGCTGACTGTCCATCATTTCAGTGCCTACAGACAGACAGACAGACAGAATTAAAAAGGTACATTCAGGAATCTGTTTCAATATCAGATATAACAACTTTCTGTTGATCAGCTTTGTTAGACACATGATCAAATACACTCGCTCCAGTTCCTCTACATGTTTGCACTGTGTGTGTGTGTGTGTGTGTTGATGATACCTTCATCAGTGAGTGACTCAGTCGAGGCGTTGACTTTGCTCCCTTGATGGAGAGAGTCAGTGGACTGTGACAGAAACTTCAGGCCTTTCAGTGGAACCTCATCTAACCTATAAGATAAAACCATGAAGATGAGTTTGAGTATAATTATGATAGCAGATATACACATACCTTTTCAGAATTATTAGAGATTAAAAAAAAATACAATACAGATAACAAATCACATGTCAGTGCTCACTGGGGGTCAAACTCTGTCACAAAGTTTCGAAATGACCTCAAAAACATCTGCAGTGTGTCTGTACTGAGTGTCTGTAGTGTCCTATAATCTGTGAGAAGCTGATAAAATCAGCCACTGCTGCTGTTGAAGGTGAACATGGAAAGAAATCATTCATTCACCTCTAACCCTGCAATGATCCATATATTTGATACCAGACTCTGTAAACAGGCCTAGTGTCAAAAAGCACATATTATTGGTGGAGACCAAAACAGAGCTAAAAGAGAGTGACCACCGGACAAACGATGCTCCAAATCACTCACAATGTTGCTATGTTTCTGTTTCTGCATGTAATACATAAAAACATTGTCAGCATCAGTGTCTGTGTATCTGTCTTTCAGATAAATTCAGATTATGTCATCTGTAGTCAGTGTATTACTGACAGGAGGTGGTTTACACATGACCACTTCGGAGAAGCAGCACAGAACCAAGACAATGTACTGTTGTGGATGGGGACAACTAAATACCTTTCTTTCAGACTGTATGATGGGAAACTGAAGCGTGTAGATCTATCTATGCTCTCCAGACTGCATTGATAAAAATGCATGTTTTTCAAATGTTTCCTGTGAGGTAAAATGAAGTGTGGTGGTTCTGGAGAGAGCTCTATGACTGCTTCAGTTTCCTGTTAGAAAGGGCTGTCTGATGGCGAGGCACATGTTCTAAATATAGTGTACACTTAAAGTGATATTGATGTTTTAGGTGGTTTCTGTCTTTCACAGCAGTACATGGTTTAGCTTCTGCAAACTGTGGAACTGTCCCTTTAAATCAAAGTTATGCTGTGTGTGTGTGTGTGTGTGTGTGTGTGTGTGTGTGTGTGTGTGTGTGTGTGTGTGGTTTCTCACCCTGCTATGTTGCTGGTGGAGATGCTCTTGGACAAATTGCTGTGTTGGTTGAAGATGCTAGGGTGTCTCCGTGGAAACACCACAGGAAGCTGGTCATCGGGGGTGGTCGCCATGGACCAGCGTTCCCGTGACGATGAGGAGGACGTAGATGATACAGATGATGTTGAAGATGTAGCTGGATATAAACATCAAAGTGAACATTTAGGACTTACTACACCAGCAGTCAACCTCTGTGACATGTTTATTAGGGCATGAATATACATTTATGATCAAGTACTCTCAGTGAGACGTCTATCAACAGAATTCTGTGAAAGCAAATGGGAACTTTTTGTCACTGCACTTGGTTTGAAGCTGGCAGTGTAACTTTAAAGAGGAAGTGAGCAGCTGTTAAATGACACAGCATGTACATAAAATATGAATTATTTATGCTATATTAAGGGTCTTCAAGTATTATTAATGTTCTGGTTCTATGTCACAGCCAGGTACTGATGATGTGAAGAGTCTAATTCCACATGTAGTAGAGGTGCTTCCCTGTCTTTTTGGAGAGTTACCCCAAATCAAGGTTAACTTCAGAGGGCAAGATTGAAGGAGAGTTTTACTTTGGGTTTCACTTTTCTTTTCTTTTTCACCATCATTCCTATCAGTAACAACACTGTACTGACCGAGTTAACAGAGATAGACATATTAGAGATTTGAGATTGTGGAAACATCAGCAAAGACAGGTTGGAAAGGTTGAGAAGAAACTTTCAGTTCAGGTTCGACACCTGGAGAAACTCCTGCTTTGTTCTGAACGTGACTGTGTGTTTGTTGGCATGTTTCTCGATCCACCAGACTTTGTCGTAGAGATTTTACAGTGTTTGAAGGCAGACGCCACATGGAGTATCTACCAAAACTGATTTAATCCACTAATTTCACATTGTTGGGTTCGTGGGATTCTTTGTCTTGCTGCTTAACGTGTGTATGTGTTCTTACATTTACTCCTCATGTTAACAGCTGACCCGGGAACAGCTTCTGTCGCCAGTGACTGCTGCTGGAAACAAACACAGGACATCAGTAAATGAAAGTATTGGACTGTGATATTTTAGAGAAATAAAAGCATAATGTGTTGGGGTATGAATCACACCAACCTTTGTTTTGCTCTTTGTACAAACAGACAGACTCTCTCTGCAGCACTTATGGACGTGGACTCCACAGTCTGCAAGAAACACGTGATGATGGTTAGAAACAAGACATTTCATGTTCATCTCAAGTGTAAACTGTATTCTCAAAGTATTATTATAAAATAAATACATACATATACTGCAATGTCGCACTCACTGTCCACAGGAAGAAGCTACAGTTACAAACACACACCACACCCATCCTGTATCTACCTACAGACAATGGCTGCGTGTGTTTCTGCCACTTCCATTGTTCTGTTACTTTGACTTGTTTCACATTCTCATGATTATTCTGACACTAAACACAGAGTTATGAGCTATGCTGTCTGTTCAGATGTGTCAGTGATTAACACTAAACTCAACCGCACACTTCACGTCACTTATTTAAAGTCTGAAACTCACATATATGCAAGTGTGAGAAATATGTGGCCCATGAATTCTCGACAGATTAAAAACAAAAATGAAAGTGTGTATCCAAATCCTCATACTTCTTCCTCCTCTGTGCCATAGAGCTGCACTGCTGTCCATAAACCATTAAAAACACATCAATGAGACACACTGGAGCTGTGTAATAACACAGAAACATTCCAGGTAACAACTCACAGCATTAAACATATTATTTGTACAGTATGACCACAAATTAAACTCTGTTAATACTTAACTATTACCTCTTGATTATCAAACTATTACCAAGCTGTGATCTAAAGTGCTACCAACATGGTGAACGTCATTGAAGCTTCATCAGTAAATCGAGTGTTAATTAGACTGTAGTGTTGAGATGTGGATTCCTTCTGAGACTTAAAGGGAAATGAGACAGATACATCAGAGGGAAACTACTAAAGGGAAAGACTTTATGAGGAGTCACCACAAAGCAGGAGGAAGAAGAATAAAAAGAGGAAGGAAGGAATGAGAGCAGAAGAAGGCATGTGAGCGAGTCTTACTATTGCAGAGGAACGTGTCTTTATTGTGCAGAAGTTTGGTGCAGTGCTGACAGCCTGTGGAAGGAGACAGACTGACTGGGATGAAGAGATGACCGTTGGCACTCTTCTTTTCTCTCTCTTTACTCTCTCGTTCTTTCTCTCCTCTCTTCTCCTTCTCTTTCTCCTGGAAACAAACAAAAAAAGAGTGATGCTGAGAATCAGTAGAGTCAGATATTTAGGATATTCTGTTGTCATGAGATAAAATGTCTCTTTTTGTCTAAAACTGATTTCAAGGTGTTTTTTATCATCCATCCATTTTCTGTAATGGTTTATCCTTATCAGGGTAAACAAGGGCAGGTGAGAGGCGGGGTACACCCTTGACAAGTGGCCAGTTCACCACACAGAGACGAAGAATTTAGAGTCACTGATTAACCTGCATGTTTTTGGACTGTGGGGGGAAGCCGGAGTACCTGGAGAGAACCCATGCAGACACGGGGAGAACATGCAAACATAGAAAGGCCCCAGCTGAGGTTCGAACCAGGAACCTTCTTGCTGTGAGGTGACAGTGCTAACCACTGCAGCACTGTGCTGCAGCTTTTAATATATTGATACAAAATCCTGCAAAGTGTCATAAAGCAGCCTTGATGAGTAATCTGCTCCACCACCCACACTGCGCTCATATACCCAAAGATTATTATCTATCATGAAAGAGACTAAATAAAACTATAAAATCTAAGATCTGAGAGGTGTGACACATCAAGATGCTGATTAAACATCAGGACTATGACACAGTTGAGTCTTGGACTGTGACAACACAACACCACAGATGTCACATGCTGACAGTAGGAATGTTCACCAGAGCGGTTGTCTTTCAACTGGGATGTTCGATTTGCTACCACAAGCCATCTCCAATGTTGTTTCAGAGAGTTTGGCAGTACTCCCATCAGCCTCACAACTGCTGGCCACGTGCAACCACACCAGCCCAGGACTGGTCTTTCGCCACCATCTGACTTCTTCACCAGTAAGACGAGTCACCTGGACGGCTGATGGAACTCATTATTATCATCAGCACTTGCTTGTTGTTCGCACAGGGGTCTTGACCTGACTGCTGTTTGCTGTCGGGTCTGGCCCTTTGGAGAAGTTTCGTCTTTGTGGATGAATCTCGGCTCAGACTGTACTGGGTAGATGGCAGACAGTTTGTATGGCGCCATGTGGGCGAGAGGTTTGCTAGTGTTAATGCTGTGAACGGAATGCCTCATTGAGGCGGTGGGGTTATGGTGTGTGCGTCCAATGAACACAGGTGCATTTTAGGCAGTTTGAATGCACAGAGATGCCGTGATGAGATCCTGAGGCTCAATGTCGAGCCACTCATCCATCGCCATCGCCTCATGTTGCAGCATGATCATACACGGCCCCATGTTGCAAGGATCTGGACACAGTTCCTGCAAGCTGTTCCTGCGTGGCCTGCACACTCAGACATATTACCCACTGAGCATGTTTGTTTCAGCTTGTATGACGGCGTGTTTCAGTTCCTGCCAATATCTAGAAACTTCACACCACAGCCACTGAACCGGAGTGGGCTGCCATTCCACAGGCCACAATCAACAACCTCATCAACTCTGTCACACTGCATGAGGCAAATAGTGGTCACATCAGAATGAGCTCATTCCGTAAATGTGATCAAACAGGCTCCTGATGTGAGGAGGTGAAAAATATGCAGGAGCTGAACTTCTATTAACAGAGGGGAGGACACTGCTTTTTACATGAAACCACTGAACTGCTGATAACATGGAGTTACATATTCTGTCCCATGTGAGGTGAAACCTCTGGCCACCCCTTCTTCATACTTTCATTATAAAATGCTTTATCTACTGTCAAACACTGATGGGAACACTCATCTTCACCGTCATCACACTCATCATCACTTGTTTAGTCACACACACACGCCATCATCTTCTTACCTCATCTGATACGGTCTCTCTCCACTTCACAGATCGACTGAGCCTTTTACTCAGCATGACTGTAGCCATCCTCCAGTCTCCTTCTCTCTCCTGTCTGTCTACGCTCTGTCTGTCTCTCTACACTCCGTCTGTCTGTCTCTCCTTCTAATCCTCAGTGTCAATCTTGTCTTTCTTGTCTGGAGTTCTTTTTTCCGTCTGAACATCCGACATGTCATCTTTTTGTTTCAGTCATTGTGTATACGCTGCTGCTGCTGCTCGTCTGTCTGCTTTCAAATCAGGAAATAAGCTAACAAACATCTGCACATACACACACACACAGTTCCTCTTTCACTGTCTGTCTGCAGCGTTTTGCAGAATTCTTGTCATATTCACATTTCAGCATGAACCCGAAACTATGTTATTATTCTGTTTTTTTTCTTTCAGTTTTTCATTTTTAAAATGACTTTTTAATGTGACCAAGCTCACAGAGATAATAGAGATTTGGGATTGTGTTAGCTCAGTCTCAATCATTTATTCAAATATTTCGTTTCACTTCAGTTTTTTTTTGTTTGTTTCGGTTCTAATTTTAGTTGAGTTGAGTTTAGCAGGGATCACATTCTTGTAAAGTTACAATGATGTCAGTTGTTGGATGCATAAATAAAATGCAGCAGCTCACATGGAAGCTAACCTGAAGAATAAGACAGCGCCCACATGAATGTTCAAGTCAGCAATAAATAAATAAATATTCAGGAGAAATCTAAATTCAGTGATCGAATATTTTAGAACATGTAGGTCTCTTTACATCTGTAGCTCTACACTCATGCCTCAGTTTTGGTTTCGATGGAAACCTTTACAGAACATGTAGGTGTAAAATTTTACTTATGTCACTTCCAGTAACCAGATGCCACACATGGCACAGAGACACAGTGAGACTGCCCTCTGCCACCCTCCCACGTGATATGCATATTCTCTTAAGCTTGAAGGTAAGTGCCAATTTCACCCATTATCTGTCAAGCAATTCCTGTAGAATCATTATAATCATTGTAATCACAGAAAGGTCCGTCTGGATTATCATTTTAAGGCTGTGTGACTCAAATGTTCTCCATTATAATAATTCAAAGAACAGGAACAACTGTTAAGGCTAGACATGCTGAGGGCAGCACCACAGCAACGAGCACAACACTGACATGAATCCCAGACGGACTGTGGTGAAGTCATCTGTGAGAAAAGAAGGAAGCTGTTTACACTCCCTATTATGAGCTGCTGATGGTGTCACAGGACAGGGTACATCAGTAAAGATACAATCTACCCTCTGTGTGTGTGTGTGTGTGTGTGTATGTGTGTAACTGATCATGCATAATGTAGTATGTGGCATGGTGATCGTATGTGTCGCACTCATGCTGATCATTATGATGAAGTTGTTACTGCCAGTTACATAGATAGCTGTAGTTCAGCTGCAGGACAGTTTGTTAACTTTACAAATACCAGCGGTCGGTCATCAGATTAATCACTATGACACAGTGTGTGTCTCGTCTTCAGGCCTGAGGCCTCATTACAAAACTTCCTGAGTCTGGACTCTTATCTCAGTTTAGGACATTTAGGTTTTTGGGTATTTTAGAAACACTGACTGCATTTAAGAAAAGCGTCTTATCTCAGGAAAGGATTTTAGAAAATCATCCTCATTTTAGAGTTATACTGTGAGTCAATACATAAGTTTGAAATCCTAAATTAGGACTACAAAGACCTCATCCTAAATTCAAACTGCCAAACCTCTGCTTCTGATATAATGATTGAAAGGTTACTCAACCTGATGACACATTTCATTTCCTGGGCTATGTATTGATCTTCATAGATCATCTACCAAGAAGATTTATTTTGAATACGATCAATGCACCTCATTCACAGTCTTCAGAATTCTGCATCATGACACATCATCCACCTCTTACCACTTCAAACCTTTATCCTGGGCCGATAAGATTAATGTCTCTGACACATCAGCGCTATAATTGACCTGGCTAATTAGCTCGGTAAAATGAACAAGAAGACAGTTTTTCTTTTCCATCATAGCAATCTAGCTAGGCAGTTACAAGTGAAGTGAGACAGCTGTTGTCAAGGATACAGATGAAAGTGTCATGTACATTTTAAACACAGATACACGCATGATGGGATGAGTGCTGATAGAAGAAAAGTTTACAGTGACTGTCAAACATTAGAGTGCACATAACATCCCATGATGACCTCTTTGTGCATACTGCATTAACAGTGCAGGTGTTCTCACCTTGCCTTTCTTGCTCATCTTGCTGCGAAGGTAGCTGAACGTCCGACTGATTTTAGGTCCTCCCTTTCCCTCTGTGTCGCTACGCAGAGGTCCCGGCTCCTCCTCTGAAATACTGACAAACACACACACACACACACACACACACACACACACACACACACACACACACACACACACACACACACAAGCAACCATGATGAATCATGAAGACAGGCTGCTTTAAAACACTAATCTTATTACTTCCCGGTCATGTAGAAGTGCTACATTTGGATTTAAAGTAATTACTACCGTGCCATGCATTGAACCACAGCCTGTCAGTATCTGATTTTGAAAACTGTTATATCATATTATACGTTGAACAACACAGTAAAATAATAAATATTAGTTTTATTAGTTTCCCTTCTTACCTGTATTCCAGAGAGCCAGAGTTACTGGAGAATGAGCTCACCCCTACAGGAGGCAAACAGGACATACATTAGCTGATCAGGCCAACATAGCTGCTAACACTTCATGGCAATACTATTTATTATGACTCCTACAAGAAAGCGTTGAAATCCAAATGTATTCACTGAAATCTGGCCATGGTCAGTTTAAGTTAAGAAATAAAGTGCTAAAACAGAAGTCAAGAGGTTAATATGAAGTTGACCTGGGGAAACAAAGAGGGAAAGGCATTTGGGCTCACCAAAATAATAACACAAAAAATACAGGAGATCATTTGCAGTGGTGCCCACAGAAATTCTTATAGGGGTGGCCAGATGGGGCCAATGAATATCTGGGGGTGGCAGACCAAAACCAAAGACTGGGGAGGGGTAGACTCACAAGTAAATGCAACTCAAAACTTCACTCAGTAGAGAGCGGGGACTTTCTCCTAGCTTCTGTTTATACAACTGGGTGGAAACATTTAGAGAGTTTAAAGAAACCTGCACTGCAGCACCAATAGAGCAGTCACTTGGTGGTGACAAGCGGACGTTAGCCATTTTCAGTTTGTTTTTTTAAAAGTACAGTTGTACTGTACTGTATGTCGATGACACACAGCTTTACGTCTTGGTTAAACCTAATGAGCTGAATAACCTCCACATCCTTCATGACTTCCTAACTTTGGTTGGATGTGTCAAAATGGCTCAATTCTGATAAAACTGAGGTCCTTGTGATTGGCTCTGATTGTGAGGTCAGTCACTATACTGGCTTGCTAGCAGCATTAAGGCTGCTCAAGAATCTTGGTATTCTTTTTGACCAACCTTTGAATCTTGAACTCCATATCATTAAATAAGTTGAAAAATGTTGCAAAAATCAAACCTATGTAATCAGCCAAAAACATGGAACTTGTAGTCCACATCTTAATTATTTACATGCTCAGATTAGACGAAGAATAAGTGCTTACATGTATGTGGTTGGCCAACACAGCACCATGCTGGCCTCGTGCTGTGTCAACAGACTCCATTTAAATTAATGAGATGGCTGCAATTTACCATGCAGGTTTAAAATCAGTCTGATAAGATACTGAGATACACAGATGTCCAAAGTGTCCAGTGTATTCAACATGCTATGCAAACAGACACTGAATACACTGATGCTTTAAGAGTGATAATGGGACCATGCAGTCCACCCAGTGTGCCAGTAAGTGGCACAAGTCATAAGAGAGTCCAAAGGCTTCGCACTCCAAATACAGTTTCAGTCCTTGAGCCTGAGCTTTGAGCTGTCAGAAGCAAGTCTCAACCAAATGTAATGCCAATGAAGGTGTGAGTGGACATCCAGGGGTGGGCAGTAACTCATAATGAGTGAGTAAAAAAGTCTTTTTTTTCCACTTTCTATTTTAAAACTGTACTTTTACTTTTTACTTCAGTATTTTTGTTTACCAGATTGTTATACAATATTCTGAGCTACCATCCATTGTCTAATTTGCACTGATCTTCCAACCACATATCTTGGTGTTGTAAAAAGCTCTCAGGACAGGTCTGATTGTGCAGTTCCAGGTGGGAGGTGAACACATTTTAGTGAGCACGTGTTGTTTTGTTGGGCAGTGTTACAGGACAGCACACCGACAGAGGAAACACAGGACTACAGGTACACTCATCATACTTACTCCCTCCCTCCTCCTCTTCACCGGAGGAAGAGCTAATAGAACAGAAGAGTCTATTTTTGGGGAGGAGCGGAGAGATACTGAGGGAAAAGCTGATTCGTCGTTTTGATCGAGGAAATCCACTCACTAAAGGGTATCGATGGAGTGCGGCATGATTAAAATCTTACTGCACAGGTTCAAGAGTACATCTAACTTGACAAATACAGGATGAAGTCAAAGATGAAGAAACTGAAAGGAAATAATAAAAAACATAAACAGAAAAAGAAACTCACCATCTATATCGCGGTGACTGATGGTAACCATAGAGATGGATTTGGTGAGGGTTTTGTGATGGAACATGGCAGGACAGCTGGTTGTCATTGACAGTACCTGATGTGATGTCTAAAAACACACACGAGGGGGAAATAACAAGATTATTGATATAATATCATAAACTGCTCTCTATGACCTGTTACACTCAATTGTTTTAATATTCCATAAATGTATTTTACTAATATCTTTTTCCTTTCAGAATAAAATCTTGAGCAGTTGTTTTGTTTTTCAGCTGTGAAGCAATTTCTAGATACCAATGACTTCTGGATCATTCATATTCATAGTTTTCTTCTTAGTCTGGAAAATCACTGTTTACTCATCTCACTTTTATTCTGAAAGAGCAGTTTCATTTAATCTATGCATCCTGTGCAGAGTCAACATGCGACATGAAGCTAGATTTTGAATTCTCTCTGTCCGGTTTTCTTTCAGGGGCTGAATGAACATGTGAATGTTTGATTTACAGCTGAGCTGCTGCTTGCAGCCTGCTCGCACATGAAATCAGACAGATGGGGATTCAGAGTTTATTTTACAAGGGAAAGTCAGGCCCATTGCACACCCAATCACACACTCACTCACGCACGCACGCACACACGCACGCACACACGCACGCACGCACGCACGCACGCACGCACGCACGCACGCACACACACACACACACACACACACACACCTGACTATCGATGCTGCTTCCGTCTCCTTCCTGCTCCTCCTCAGTGAGGGACACCAGTGAGCCTCTCTCCTGGCTCTCCAGGAGTAAACTCCTCCCTACAGTCCTCTCCTTCTGATCACTGAGGATGGGACACTGAGCCTGGACTGCTCCCTTCTCCACCACCAGACCCTCCAGACTGTAGCTAGGTGCAAAGAGACGACACAGACATATAACTGTATTCTATCATGTTGTGCTGTGCAGCATCACACAGCAGCAGCTACATCTGTGAATAGGTTGTTACATGTTAGTTAAAGGTTTAGCAGACGATGGACTTCAGTCAAATCAGTTTATCATGACTGAACCGCTTCTGATTACCTTCTGTTGTCTATTTGCTCCTGATCAGGACGCCGCAAGTTGGATGGACACCAACTCATACTGAAGAAATGGAAAGATAGAAGGATGAAGGATGGATGATGGAAGAGAGAGAGAGAGATGATTAGATGTTTTAAATCTAAAATGAGACAGAGAAGATGGACTCATGGTGATATTATGATGACACAGATGTGTTGAAATCTTTCATTTAATTATGTGTTAAGGTGACCAGCAGCACTGATCGATGATCGATGAGTTATGTTGTAGAAGGTTGTGTGTAAGCTAGCTTGAAAGGGTATCAGGTCAGAGGTGATGGTAAATAAAGTCAATGGAATATGAAGATGAGTCAGCTCGAATTCTACTGGGCCTCTGTTGTTGATTAAATCATCACTAATTAAAATCTGTACAGAGCCTCGACACACTGAATGAACACAATGTGTCTCAGTGTTACAGTACACACCTGTCGCTCTGTAGGAGATGCTGATGCTGGCTGTATCATTACATCACTGCCAAATATAAATGTAAATATCTATCTGGATCTGATACAACTGTTTCTAACTTCCTGAAGACTGTTCTTGGAACTGTGTGTAACACTAAGAGCAATGGAAACCAGAGTCAGACTGCTGGTCCGTGTTTAAACATAAAAGAAAAGCTGATTCTGATTCTTGGCCTCAGTTCGTACATGAAGCTGGAAGGTGTTTGTCTGGTGACGCTCTGATCAGTGAGAGCAGCAAACAGAGAAACTTATTCCATATGTTGACTTGATGCAGACAGATGTTTGTCTCCACCTGCTGAGGTGTTGATAAGCTGGACCTGACACATGTTAGAGCGAACCACAGAGGATTTTTCCATCACCACTCTCACTCCAGCTCCCTCCGCTCTGTGGACCTACTTCTTTCATTCCATGGATGACTTTTCCATTGGATACCATGCATGGCACTGGGACTGTGTGTGTGTGTGTGTGTGTCTAGACTGTAATGTGAGCAGGCTGAGGCTGGAAATATGGCTGAATCACTGCACTCCAGTCAAGAATGCTAAACTGCACCCAAACATCTGACGTGAGTGCTGTGGAGGAGAACAATGGCACTGTGATTTGGTTTCGAGAGCTTCACATATTGTTTTTAAATCCTGTCTGACTCTCTCGAAGGTCTAACAGTCAACAATTCTATGTCCTTGTCTTTTGGACAGTGTTTCCATCGCGTTCATGCCTGAACTGCTCTGGTCATCAGTGACTAATGTGAGCATGAAAGAACTCCTTGAATTCAGAGCTCAATTACCGGATGTCTCACGTGGAAAGGCCTGGACAGTGACTCACTGGCATATCAGCCTGTTGTATCTATGTTGCAGTAAGAAGAAAGCAAAGTAACAGATATGTGCGGATGAAGCATGGATGAAAGGAGTACCTTCTCCTGTGGAGGGGAGGCTTGGCTCTCTTCACCTCCCCTGACAGGCTCTTCAACGAGCTGAAAGAAGAGACAGATGGACTGTTAGTGGAAGGATGGACTGAAAGAGTTGAACCAAAGAATGGAAGTGAGGTGAATTTTGTCTTTTAAAACCAGCTTCAATCAGCTAAAACCGCTCTTTCAGATTCTCAGTACTGAACAGGTAACACTGGTTTCATCTAAAAACATCTTTCACTGCCTTGATTTATGCAGATGATTTAAGTTATTGGATGTGACAAAACAAATCACACATGTATGAAATATGACAAGAAGAACTAATAGATAACAGCTTGGATATCGAAGAAAAATGTGAAATGTGGAGATCGCCATCATTTTACATAAAAACTGGGAACTATGATGCCGAGAGGGACATAAAATAACAGATTTTTCACACAGTGACACTTCTGATCAGTGCTGGAGGGGCTGTGGTCTGGTGGGAGACAGCGCACACATTTTCCAAGACAGTCCAAAATGATCAGAATATAAAAATCAAATTGTCCAGATGTGGAACGACCCTGAAACCATCTTGCTTTATATCAGGAATATTACCACGAGATATAGAAGAAAACAGATATCACTCACAGTGCTGATTCTGACCCATGAATCTCCCACACACAATGACATGATAGAGGGAGGAGGTTAAGGATGTTTACTACATGGAAAACATAACTGCAAGGCTGGTGTTGTGAGCTCAGAGACAGTGATATCCGTCCTTTGTCTTACAAAATGTGGACATCAGTAAATCCAGAAGAATGTGAATGTGAGGTGGATTTCAGCTGCTCTGCTCTGATAAATAACACAGGGACGATGGCCTCAGTACATTCTGAGTGTTTAATACAGAAGACAGGCTGTCTCTAATGAAAACATGCCATGTGTCTGCTCAGATAGCTCTGATGAGACTCATCCTCTGTCCCTTTATGACAAGCTGGTCCTTTGATGACTCTTTGAGGACTAACAGTCCTCTGAGGCAGTCTGGACTTGAATTGTCAGGAGGACTAGATATTTTACATTCCTAACTCAGGAACTCAGTACCTGCGCTGCGTGATGTCACTGTCTGCAGCTGCGTTGTTTCTGGCCGGCTCCCAGCTGTGACGACGGAATGGAGACAAAGATCGCATGGACACTCGCATGATGGCAGAGGAGACGGGATGTTCAGGAAGCTGGTCTTTTTTCTCTTCTTCTTCTCCTCCTCCTCCTTCGGTGTCTCCTCCTCCTGGGATTTATAAGTACAAAAGTATTATCCACTGTGACGCCTATGGAACAAGGACTCTGTCTACGCCTTCAAATCAGACAGTTGAGAGGAAGTCAGGGTAATAATGCAGCTTCTGGTCAGCATGGCCCCCACATCGCTTTTTCTCTTCAGATAAACTGAACAGAGAAGAATGTTTTGGACTTCAGGGTAACAGGAAACATTTATTCTACGTTCTACAGGAGCTTCTAGAGAACCATTTTGTGCTCTTAGTTTGATCTTTCCTCATTATCATAGAAGGAAAATAAAGACAGGACTTTATTCATATGAGAAATGTTCTAGCACCTTTCTAGTCTTCTGACCACTCAAAGTGCTTTTTACACTACATATCTCATTCACCCATTCATACACTGATGGTGCAGCCTTCAGGAGCAATTTGGAGTTCAGTATCTTGCCCAAGGACACTTCGGGGAGCCGGGGATCGAACTGCCGATCATCTGATCAGTGGACGACCCGCTCTGAGCCACAGCAGCCGTGTGTGTGTGTGTGTGTGTGTGTAGTATAGTGTATATATATATATATATACACTATACTATATATACACACACACACACACACACATATATATACACACACATCTATCTATATCTATATATATCATATCTATATCTATATCTATCTATCTATCTATCTATCTATCTATCTATCTATATATATATAGATATATAGATATATAGATAGATAGATAGATAGATATATAGAGATATATATATATACACACACACACATACTGAAGCCATGTTTTACTACATAGAGCACTACTGTGAGCACGAGATACAATTAATTCTCACAGTTTGATTCAATAACAACACCTGCTGTTTAGTGCACCCACATATTCTCACAAAGTCAGCTGCTCAAAATTAAAACCAACGGAACCTGGCATCGATTTCTTCACCATAATAAAGCCTATCTTGAACACATAGGTATGCTACATCTGAATCCAAGTGGACACACCAGCTCAGTCAACAACACTGTAAGCCATCCCCTCATGCACCCTCAGCGCAGAAGGTTGGTATAAGCTAACACTGTCTGTGGAGGTGTTAGAAAACACAGACCATTCCATGACCTGCCAATCATGGCCACTTCACTTCATAACCACTACATATACACATACATACTAAAACAAAATCATGAAAGTGGAAATAACAATCAGCTTTAAAACACACAGTGTTACTGTGCTAGAGGAATAGAAATATAAAGTATGAATGCAAAAGAAAAATAAACTTTATGATCTGTATGACAGTGCATCACACTTGATAAACACAGTTTCTGTTAGAAAACACAAGAGAACAAAGTGTGTGTTTCACCTCTGTCCTCTGTTTCTGACTTCCAGGACAGTCTGGAGCTCCGAGGGGCCACAGCTTCAGGTGTGCCCAGTGATAAAGCCCCCTCACTGGGACTGGGGCCTCCCTGTATCAACGCATCATCTGTGGAGGACTGGGACACGCAAACACCTCTGTCCCTATACCCAGCACAGGGGGGAGGAGCTTCCGGCTACAAAGAAGAAAAGAACACATACAGAACTATATTTTAGCAATGAGGGCTCAACCTATTTTATTGAGGGCTTCCCAACAACTTACTACAGATTTAGT
Source organism: Sciaenops ocellatus (assembly GCA_033000465.1). Taxonomy (NCBI): domain Eukaryota; kingdom Metazoa; phylum Chordata; class Actinopteri; family Sciaenidae; genus Sciaenops; species Sciaenops ocellatus. The sequence continues at coordinate 30,008,860 of CP136871.1, read as the reverse complement.
TTCACCAAACACTAAAGCACTCATCTAGTCCAGTTTGGGAGTGGAGCTCAGAAAACTTCATATTTCAGCATTTTTCCTCATTTTTCTTTCCCTGTGAGGACATCTGGTTTTCATAGGACTCCACAACAACAATCACTCACACCCACCCCTACCATCCCTCCTATTGTTGTCCAGTTCCCATAATACCTTTCAAAAATTGAGCACTGGAGTGAGATTTGAATGTTATTTCAAAGGATCCTTTAAGACTTTAAGTTTTGGGGGAAACAGCTGCCAAGTGTAGCTTGACCACACGTCGTCTCTGGAGTTGCAGGATTATGAGAAAGCTCAGAGAACCCCCCTCTTACTTTGAGGCATGTTAAAATGTTCAATATCAACATTATTGCATCTATTAATGCTCGATGGAGTCTATTCTAAGAACTAGGTGGTCCTAATCTGCAGTCTTTGGTGCCACATTTCGTCCTCTTTATGACCCAGCGTCCATGCAGCTCTGTGCAGCAGCCAGTCAGATTGTTTTCTTTTGCTTCCTGCCAGACTGAAGAGGGAAAGTGTTTCCCAGTTTGTTGCATAACACTTTCACTAGAGGTTTTCCCATCCTGGGTAATTTTAGAAAAGGTGGAGAGGCAAAGGCACAAAGCTGCAGCAGCACTGTTATTTCTGACCCTGACGTGAACGAAGTACATTCTGAATGCCAGCTGCTGCGCTGACGCAAAAGCCGTCTGACACCAGAGTTTAAGCACAGCACCTCCGTAGATTATGACAGGATGCAAACAAACAGATGTGTGCAAGTGTGTTTATGGTTTTCATACCTTTTTAAAGATACCGTCATCCAGTTCAGCGCTGACTTTTAGACGGTCTTCATCTCTGTGCAACAAACACATGGACACACAGTCCTCTGTGTCTGGATGGACGTCTGGAAAGAAAAAGAGGAGGAGGGGAAAGAGACAAAAAAAAACCACACCTGCGTCAGTGATCGGGGTGAGGGCATTTTTTTTTTTTTTTTTGCTTGCTGACTAAGTGAAAGGTAAATCATCTTGTTCTTCAGTAGAACATGTGGCACTATGTCAGGGTGGCATATTGCAGCTTTGGTTGCAATCCACTCAGACAGGAAGTTGACCTCATATCACCCAAACCACAGAGAACAAGCCTAAGTGTGTTTGTGAGACAGCAAGCAGGCCTACTGAACATAATTACATCTGTAACATGGTTACTTCACTGCTGGGGTAGTGACATCATCACAACTGTACAGATAAACAATAAAGCTGCAGTAACAGCATCTGTGTCTGAACTTTGCATTTGAAAAGAGAGAAAAGGTTGTCGATGTGTGGGAACACGAGCTGAAATGACTGCGTATGTTCACTGTAGATAACCCAGACTGTTAGTAATGACGCCAAAAATTAAGAAACCACAGCAAATGACTGAAGTCGCACACTGGACATCTCAAACATAACTTCTGTCAACATTTTAACCATCGTTCCAAATCAGTGAACTGAAAAGTGTGAGAGGTGCAGGAGGCAATGTGTCATCCACTGACACACTTCTATTTTAGTGCCACGGCTGAGCGCAGAGCACACTGCACTGTGTTTGCTGATATTTTCCTCATGTCATTTGATGCAGGAACACCCACATAAAAATCCCCAAAATAGCATAAACTTACCTCCACCTATAGTTCAAATGTCACAGTTATAAAGAACAAAAAATTGACATACAAAGAATAATATAACTGCATAAAGTAATGATAAACTGATAATAGAAAAAACATATGTATAACATTAACAACAAGTTATAATGACAATAACAATAAAAGCAATATAAAAGCAAAAATATGAACATGATATATAAGTGTCTGTGTGTATGCAGTTCAATGGGCTTTTAAGCATCTTCTGTAACATTTTATGGAGGAGTTCTCTGCCAGGTGGGAAAAAATATTCCATAATTTGGTAGCCCTAAATTTGATAGTAAATTGATCTCTGCATGTGAAAATCTAAAGATTGTCAAGTTGAATAAGAGTGAACCTGTGAATTAAATTTTAAAGTCTTGAAGTGCTTTGGAATATTTCCATGACTTGAATAGACAGATAAATAAAAACATATTTGAGAAATATTGGTATCATAAGCAGTCTGGAGTTTCTGAAATAGAGGGGCAGATGAGGCATGTGTGAGGAATGTAGTAGGAAAAGTACTCACCCAAACTATATTACAACATGAAGGACAAATTAGACTGTAATAAAGTGTAAGACAGTTTGTGTTAACAAAATTACTAATCCTCTTAATTATACAGATAGATTTTGACTTATAGATTTAGCTTTTCTACTTTGCTTTCATTATACATTGTTCGACTAGGAGGTCTAAATATATCCGAATGTACACTGTTTGAATTGTAGGAGGAGAATGATGATAATACCAAGAATCAGATGAAAGATGAATGTTTCATTTTTACCACCAATCAACTGACTTCCTGCACAGCCGTCTAAAGAACGTACTGTAAATACGTGTTTCATCTGAATTTTAAAAATAGTGACATCATTCTTACACACATCACATCCACAGCTCATTCGTTCTTGTTCATCAGGCTGTTGCACAATAACCACACAGATGTCTGATTATTTCAAATTTGATCAATTTAAAGATTCATTTGACACTTTGAATCAGAAGATATTGTTGCATGTAAACAGCTCCATATAACAGAAAGCCAAATCATGTTGTCTGTGCACTGGACAGGGTTTGTGCTTTGGAGTTCATCACTGAAGCCAAGTAAAGATCAGACAAAACTTCTTTTAAACTAGTGAAGAAAAAGTCTCATTTAGTTTATCCATCTTCACTCTGTCTGTTTGTGTGTGTATATAACATATGGAAACATTTAAGAACTTTTGTCTCAATGTAATTAAAGTTTGATTTGACTGACTGTGAGCTTTGTTCACATATCATTCAGAGCCTGTTTTATACGACGGTTTGTTCCTAAAAACAGGATGAAATAGATTTTTATGTCTGTTGACAGTATTTTCTGATTCATGGAGTGATGAAAAGAGATATCCACAATTCCCTCTGTAAAATCCTTTAACTCACATGAAAGAAGAAGTTTGAACCTGGTTTTATTTAATTCACCTTTTTGATCTGGAAATGTATGCAACTTACTACATTTTGAATTAGATAATGCTTCATTCACACGTTCAATCATAAAGTTTCAGAAAACTTGTATCTATCTATTACAACCCCAACTCCTAAAAAGTTCGGACGCTTTGATAAACAAAAATTTATCCTGAAAAAAAAAAATCTCTGATTATGAACAACTTGGATTGAACTCAGTTTGGTTGGATTTTGGACAGAGGTACAGGGACATACAGTACTTCTTATCTTTGATGTCCTGAACGCAGCACGTCTACATACAGGAAAGGAGAAAGCTGGTCTGCTCAAATGTTATTGGAGTACAGAGCAGAAGGGGCGGGACTTAAAAGGGGTCAATTAGCTTCACGTGTATGACATACTGAGACTGGTCTGACTCTGGTGTGTTTCACAGTGAGTGCTCTCTGTGCAGCCCAGTGCATTAAGACTGTGACGGTTGTTGGTCGTACCTGTAAGTGTTGTTACTGGGCTGGGTTCAGGGCACGGCTGAACAGGGTAGAAAACATCCCTCTCCCTCTGGATCTAAGAGACAGGAAATAAAAGAAGAATCATTTATATGCTGAACGGAACATAATGCTCGATGTTTCAGTTCTTTGCAGCTCCAAAAGCTTCTTCATACACTGATAACGTCCTCTGCTGTGGCAGGAGCTCAAAGCACCATTGCCTGGCTCTATGCAGAACTCTTGTGTGGTGTGTGTGTGAGTGTTCTCAGCATCCGTCAAAATGGAAATTTGATGTCATCACACCCACTGGTTCCACATGTGACTGTTGAAAACACACTGCCGCCCACACATGCTCTGTGTGTGTGTGTGTGTGTGTGTGTGTGTGTGTGCGTCGTATATTTGAGCTATAGTGTAAGCATATCAACATGCAGCAGAGGAACTTCCACACTCTGCCAACCACACACACACGCACTCTCACACTCACACACTCACAAACACACACACACACACACACACACACACACACACACACACACACACACACACACACACACACACACACACACACACACACACACACACACACACAAGCAGATGATTGTTCCACCCCTGCAACCAGACACAGCCATTTCACTGTAATGTCAGGGAGACGTAGGAGGGGTTCTCTACGAGACTTCTGTATTTCTTCAATAATAGACACGCAGGCACGCACACGCACACACACACACACACACACACACACACACACACACACACACACACACACACACAAAAGCCAGACACTCTGTTGTTCTGTAGTTCTATCCAGAGCAGACAGCCACATACAAATGATCCATATCTGAAACAACATCTGAATGAGATCATTCAGAAATAATATCACAGTTCCAGTCATCAGATGGCTCAGATGTATTTAACGCTTATCTTGTAGATGTGCACATACAACATGCTACTTCATTATTATCATTTATAGTTCAGACTTCAATACAGTTTATCAGTAAACTCTGTAGGTTCACGACTAAACTGTGTGTATACACAAAGCAGAAATATACAAACACATTTTATTCAGATTTATAAAGACATGTGAGATACTATATCCAAGGCATGTTTTGATCTTTTTAAAGCAGCATATATTAGGGGCGGCTGTAACTCGGAGGTAGAGCGGGTCGTCCACCAATCAGATGATCGGCCATTCGATCCCCGGCTCCTCCAGTCTGCATGCTGAAGTGTCCTTGGGCAAGATACTGAAACCCAAATTGCTCCCTGTAAGTCGCTTTGGATAAAAGCATCAGCTAAATGTAAATATATATTTGACTTTTTCTTATCGAATTTGTTTACAGTTGTTATTGTTCTTTATTTCATTTTAACTGATGTTTACAGTGAATGATGTACTCTTATATACTATATATAAGAGACTCTTATATTAGTAAAGAACAAATGAGAATCAGAATCAGAGTGAAAGCTGGAGAAGGCTGGTTGGGTCAGTGTGATACGAGATAAATCCTGCCTGTTGTGGCTGATGGATGTTTTGAAGGGACACACCAAACTAACTGATCCAAAACAAGAGAAGGGTTAAGAGATGACAATGACAGCAGTGAGGAAGTTACAACCCTGATTCTAAAAAAGATGGGACAATGTGTAAAATGTAAATAAAACAGAAGACATTAAAGTGCATATATTTATTTATTTATTTATTTTTGCTCAGATGCTCTACCAACTGAGCTAAACACCCATCAAAGTGCATATTTAAAAAATAATGTCATTATTAAATCTCTTTATTTTCTTTGTTTAGTATTCAGACTAAGTCGAAGTCTTAGTCTTATTTTTTTACACTGCATCTCAACTTTTTTGATTGGATTGTCCAAGAAAATACAGACCTGACCTCTGGTCCTGATTCTGTATAAATGGGTGGTGTACAGATTGGATCTAAAAGGACTGATTGTAATATATGTGTTGGATATTAACAACCTGATGTGTCTGAAGCAGGGATTTTGAAGTCACCCCACTGCTCTTGTTGTAAAACTCCTGTAGGCTGAGCCATCAGAGCGACCTTATATTTAGTTGTGCGATCGTTCATCACTGAAGCCAATGACTCTTTTGTCCCCTCACCCACTTGTCTGAATGGACCCATTGTGATGGCTCCATGTCGGCCGCTCTGTCCATTAATCAACATCCTGTAGAAACGAGCGATCTGCACAAAAGAGCAACTCTCCAGCATGTAGGAGACAACAGGCGGCATTTATCAATCTACACCCAATGTGCACATGTTGGATGTCTGTGTGAAGAGTTGGTGAGCTGGATGTGACGCCATTGAAAACCATATATTATATTACATTACACTATGAAATACCAGCTACAGTCATACAGCTTGTACTGAACACAAAACTGTAAATAAATGAATAATGATTGATATGAAGACTGCACAGTGTCTTTTAAAGCAATCTGGTCACTGGTGATTTCTAAAGGGCTTTATGGGTCTGACAGCAGTGTAAAGAATGAATTCCCCTGATTGTAGCAAGAGATGGGATACATATCTGACCCAGCTGAGACATACAGGGTGTTTCCTGTCTGATACTTAGCAGATCTTTGACATGACACAAACAGCTTTGAGGTAACCAGAGGTCATGTTTGGACTTGGAGCTGTACAGTAATATTTCAGGCTAGGAGCTACAAATCCATCCACAGCCGCAGCCAGCCACAGAGGGACTAAAGTTGGACTGAAGACATTGTACATACGTGCAGTGCTGATTTAGAGAGGAGATACAGTGTCAGGTGAGCTTTGCTATTTTAGCATCAAAGAACCTGTTTGTACTCGTAAATGACCAAGACTCACTGCGATGACATCACTCAGACCACTTGCTGAGGTGGAACTGGGATGGACCACATGTCTTTTGCAGTGTAAATGCTATGGCGTCCTGGGCCACGATGAAGGGTCGCCTCCAATGAGGCGCAGTTGGCATGGCAGCTAATGCCATCAGTGTATGAATGTGTGTGAATGGGTGAATGAGATATGTAGTGTAAAAGAACTTCGAGTGGTCAGAAGACTAGAAAGGTGTTATATAAGTACAGTCCATTTACCATTTACCATTTACTAGCAGGTGTAAAAGTCTCTGACAATGGATTTCTCCCTCCTTGAGTACATGTTTGTAAAAAGAACCTAAAAATAGAGAAAAGGAACCTTCACGTGACTCTCAGGATGTGTCCCTCTGCTGCAGCTCAGCAAGGAAACACCGTCCATGTGAAGAAAAACAGGGACTTTGATGCGACCCTGATTCTAAAAAAAAAAGAAACACTGGGTAAAATATAAATTTTGTCCAGAGGACACAACGTCCATGGTTTTCCGAGAGCAATTTGAAATGTGGACTCATCAGACCACAGCACACTTTTCCACTTTCCTTCAGTCAGCCCTTAGATGAGCTCGGGCTCAGAGAAGTCGGCGATGTTTCTGGATGTCTTTCTCTTTGCATGGTTTGAGTCTGAACTTCAATTGTAGATGCAGACAATACTTAAAAAGACTTACTGCATCTAACTTAGACTGATGAAACCTCATATTACGTGCAGCTGAACTTTAGCATGCATTTATATTATTGTTTTTTTGTTTTGTTTTTTTGACTGTGAATTCTGAATGACTTGCACAGTACGGACAGGATGAAAGATGACAGTGAATGTTCTGAACTGTCCTCAGAGTTTAAAAGAAATCATTTGTTTCTCTGGAATAATCTCCAAGCTGATGTCAGACAGTCTGACACTGTTGAGAGTCTAAGCAAAATCTCATCTATTCGCCATAACTTTCAATTAGTGCTCATCCTTTAATACCTCAGGCCTTGTGCTGTTACTATCTTCACAGAGAGTTGATCTCAATTTCAATGAATCCATTATTCATACTTCTGGTCCATGCTTCAACGTGCCAATGAGAAAACAAACTGTAACCTTCTGTTAACCACCGCTTTGTTTTTGTTTACCACAAGCCATCAAGCAGTGTGAGTCTCTCTAATTTTCTTTCTCATCCTCTCTTTTTCACTCAGGCCTGCATGATATCATGTCTCTCTGTGTTTGTCTGTCACTATACCTGTGTGTATGCTGCCTCTGTGTTGGCAGTTGTGTGGTTCTGCCTGGTAACTCTTGTAGTTGCTCAGTGTCCACACCCTTCACTTATGTTAGGAATCTACATATATTTGTATTTTTCTCATCAAAATTTGGACATACATAGATTTATTTGCTGATCTATTCTGTACACATATCATCTATATCATCCCACTCGATGGTCTAATGACAGAGGGTGTGAATGCTGTACAGATTATACAGCCTGTTTGAGGCTAATTGTGGCTATATAAATAGACATGAGCCATCTTGATAGTTCTGTAAAATGATCTTTACTTTAACAAATCATGTAAATCTGCTGCAGAACTAAAAGCCGAACACGAGTCACGAGCTGTTCACAGTTCACACTCATATAGGTGGTGCCTCGGCCTGACACGTACAATGAGAAGCTGTCCAAACCCTCAAATCTACAGTTAGACATGAGAGACCTAAATAACATGTGGGCCATCATGTTCACAGAGCAGGAATAAACAGCATGATGACATCTTCCAGATGAAGAGACGATGTGCAGCGTGGGAAGAGAACACCACTCATCAACTCTACACTGCTGCGTTGGGTGTGGCCTCGTGTATAAGCTCTGTCTGGAAAGCTCAGTCTGTATATTTCAATCTGTAGATTTCTGCATATTTTTGAATATCTTCTGTCTGTATATCTCTGTGTGAATATCATCTCTGTCAACCTTGCTCAAGAAAGTACATCTCATGTGAATCAAGCTGAAGATTCACACCAAGCTCCTAATATGCAAAACAATACACCAGCATGGTAAATGGCGTAATTTGAGGTTCAGTGTCTTGTCGAAGGACACTGACATGCAGACTGGAGGAGCCGGGGATCGAACAGCCGATCATCTAATTAGTGGACGACCAGCTCTACCTCCGAGCCACAGCCATCCATACATACTTGCTTCCATGACAGAAATATGTTTAAGAAAGAAAACTGTCAGTTTGAAAACGATGACTCGAGTTCTCTCCACTGAGATAAATAACATGTCATCTGAAACCTTTAACTCCTCAGCAGTTAGAGAAACACCATCATTGAAAAATACTCAATTACAAGTAGAAGTACTGAATTCAAAATGTTATTTAAGTAAAAGTACAGAAGCATTATCTGCAAAATATACTTAAAGTATGAAAAGTACTCTGAACGGCACATTTTAAAAGTTTTATCTTGTTACAGGATATTATATTATTCTGTTTCATCATGTAGGAACATTTTAGATCAATAGATTAGTAGTACAGTACTGCATCATATAAACAGTAACTATAAGTATCAAATAAATGTAGGAGGAAAAAGTACTATAAATCCTGAAATGAAGTGGAGCAGAAGTATAAGGTAACACAAGTAATGTAAGTATGTCTACAGCAGAGACGTACTGCTTCTCAGACTGATCTCATTTAAATCTGAACACACACACACACACACACACACACACACACACACACACACACACACACTATTACACACGTATTAGCACATTTTTGTAGTACTACATGAGACAGACTGTTTACCTGTAGAAACAGGACTAAAAGTCTAAAATGGACAGAGCTGCTGTAGCTGCAGCCTTTATACAGCTCTATCTTTGTCTGTTCTTTATAAACATATGTTGACGCTCTAGGAACAACAGTTTTTTTTAACTATTAATTATTATGTATTTGATATCTGAGATATGCTGTACGTCATGAGTAGTTCCCGTCTCCTCGCTGTAGCGGGCGAGGATGTCCCACTTGGTAAATACATTTCCTCACATCTCTACCTCATTCCTGCTGGGAGGATCTGAGTCAGGGGGAAGAGACACGAGAGAATAGTGAGGAGCCACACTCCAAAATAGAGAGAATGAATCAGAAAGTAACAGGAGGGAAATCCACGGCTCAGAATGTCCAACAACACTCTCCTCTATCCATTCATAAACACATAGGTGAGAACATACAGTGCAGCCCACAAACCTACTTCATGTTTCATTAACTCTGTTTTCATAAAAGCTGTGTAAAAGGAATGGAGTGATTCTACTAACAGCCTGTACACAAAGGGAATGAAATGGAATAATGGGTCCAAAGGGTTGTTACAGAACGCACAAGATGTCATCATCAAGTCTGTATCTACACATAAATGACTTTTCAGAAACACACTACCAAACCCAAAATAAACGGGCCAAACAGCACCAGAACAGAACAGGGTCTAACTAAGCTTCTGTATTATTGACCCTTTTCCTTTAATGACAAATCTATTATTATGCCTTTTATGAGCAACTGTTTGATGCACTTAACGTGTGTGTATAAAACACACGGCACTTGAGTGTGGAGGCAATGGAGGAATGACACATTCACAACTTCTGCAAGGTCGAGGTGAGCACTGGATGGCTGTCATTCATGAGGCATCGAATGAAAGCTAGGTTAGCTTAGCATCAAACCTCCACATATTGGTATATGTGTACATCTGTAAACAGACACAGAGATTGATAGATTATTTATTGATGGGCTTGCTGCTCCGTCTTATCTGTATTTTTATTTTTCATTTTAATTCGATTTCTTATTTGGGCCTAAGCACCGAGGCTGCCATGCAACAGTCTCTGCTTCCAACCTCAGTGAGGGACAGTTTCCATGAGACCCAGTGACTCCAAATCAATAACTAACTGTTTCACTACATGATATAAAAAGGAAGGCATACGTTCTTGTCTTGTATCTTCACTCTGAATATCAGACTTTTGTCCTTTTCTGTGCCTTTTCTTCGTCTTTCTTTTGTTTGTTCACAAACTCGATGAACATTCTCCAGAGAAGTTTGACTAATACTTTAAACTGAAGCTTCGTATTGACCAACAACACTGACTTGTACAAATATTCAGACACTAATATTGTTTGTACTGTCACACACAAACACACAAACACCCTCTTACCTTAATCAACACCACATCCACAGTCCTCTCTCCTTTGGCACAGAAGCTGTACCTCCGCCTGTGTCTCTCATACATGCTGGAAAGTTCACTCTGTCTGCAGCTAACTATGATGTGTTAACACACGCGCTGTCTATGAACCATTCTGCAAAAAACCTCAATAATCACACTTCTCTTTGCTGTCTCTCCGTTTTCTCCTGACGGCAACGCAGTCAGAAAAACAAATAACGTGAGCGGCTGAGGGTGGAGTACCCAGGAAAAAAAAGAAAAGGATCCAACTGGCAGTTTCCAGCACTGCAGGCTGCCGATTTTCTTGCCATCAGAAGAGGAAAAAAACTGCCACATATCAGATGAAACTAAACATTTTTGCACCACTAATTAGCTACAGAAGAAGAGAGAGAGAAATGTGCCGCAACAACACTTCACTGTCACAGATTCCAGGCTGAGATGAAAACTTAAGTGTTGGTTGTAGAGCAAAGCGAAGTCCTGCATGTCCACAGCCTGATGTTTAATCCAGTAAAGTCGACGTATTCTGGTGTTCCTTCTCGCTGCACTTTGGGTTGGAAAATGAGCCTCTCTGCCCACATCTGTTCTTAACAGCGGCCCCTCCCTCCATCCCTCCTTCCCACCCTCTCTTCCCTTTTTCCTTCAGGCCCTCACACATACACACACACACACACACACACACACACACACACACACACACACACACACACACACACACACACACACACACACACACACACACACACACACACACACACACACACACACACAGCCCATCATATCTGTCCTTCACTTTGAAACAAACTCCCTGTCATCCATTTGCTAGAAAGACTTGTACATTTGCTTTAAAACTCAGCTGCAGTAGGTTTTTGGACTTCTGGCACTACAGTTCCCATCATGCACTGGGTGTTGCAAACAGGATGTGTCAAGAAGTCTAGCTACGGTCTAAGATGTGAGCCCTGTTTTTTCTCTTCTATGTTTCTTTGCATTTAATATGATCAGTAAAATAAATCATTGTTTTAAATCACTTCTAATGTTTGGAAGCTACACTGACTCGTGAACAGTGTCTTTGTCAGTTCCCCTCTGGAGCTGGGCGAGCGAGCAATGTAATCAGGATCAGCAGTCTCTAAGGACATAATGACAGAGGGGGTAAGAGACCAAAGAGGACGTTGATGGAGAGAGCTGAGAAGAGAAAAGAAGAGTGAGCGAGCAAGCTGCCGGACAAGAGTAAATGTGGGACTGACTTTTAGTGGTTGGTGAGAGCTTGGTGAAAAGAGGCTGAAAGACAGACGCCGAGCTGGACTGACTGCTGTTGGACTAGTCAGTAATATTAGCTGGCTGCTATGTCTGCTGTTGTTGACCTTGTTGATGTTTGGCTGTTAGCAAAGTTGTCGACTCGCTAGTTTTTGATCAGAAGTAATGTAATCAGAACAAATACTCGAGTACACCTGAACATATTTACCACAGTGGCTACAAATCACAACAAATACTGATTTATATGTAATATTGCTTTAATGGACAGCGATCTGAGATGTGTTTGACAGTAACACATCAAGTTCTTGAGGTCAGATATGAAGGTCTTATACTGGATCCTCATTTGAAATTTAATGTTAACAAAATTAGTCTGTACACGTTCAGAGAGTCGAATGTCTGATGCATCCGAAATATATATGCATTCAATGATTTTCTCATGGTCGCAGACAAGTTCATCAGCTACCAAACCACTAGAGATTATATAATTATGCAATAAGAGTATCCTGCAGATAAGGTTTTGACAACTATATTGCATGTGCAAATGTCAATCTCATCCGCAAACGTTGTACATGGCCAACATGCTCAGGCCTTCGGATTGTCTAGAAACACTACTGCAGGGAACCACTTTGCTAATAGCTGAACATCAACAAGGTCAACAACAACAGACACAGCAGCCAGCTAATATTACTGACTAGTCCAACAGCAGTCAGTCCAGCTCGGCATCTGTCTTTCAGCCTTTTATTTCACCAAGCTCTCACCAACCACTAGAAGTCAGATTTATTCTTGTCTGACAACTTCTTGCTCGCTCACTCTCTCCTTTTCTCTTCTTAGCTTTCTCTGTCAACATCCTCTTCGCTCTCTTCACCATTACTTACTTCCATAGAGGCTGCTGCGCCCAGTTACATGCCCACTCACCTGGCTCTGGTCTTGGCACAACACCGGCTCTGCTCCAAATTATTAGCATTTCCTCATGCCCTAGGCCCAAAAACCTCCTCCTGCCGGTAGTCCAAAAACACCTGTGGTACAAACACTAACACTCCCCCGGTGTTCTGAGCTCACAGTCTGGGCAGCCAGGCTAACAAACTGAGCTAACATTAGCTAACAGTTCATAACATGATCATAATCAGGCAGTATGAACATGGTCAGGATGTTAGGAACATGTCATCAGACAAACCCCCATCACAGTAAACCTGTCCTACGTACAGTACAGTGTGTAGATGCTGCTGAGGACTTCAGCTGATCAAAGTTATTCTTTGTGAAATTCAAGTGTAAACCAAGGTTATTCACTAACAGGAACAGAGCACTGACTTATGTCCAATAAGTGGAAACAAACAGCTTCATCTGTAACCAATCAGCAGCACACAAACACAGCAATTACCATGGTAACAGCTGTACACCGTCCAGCTGTGACGCAGAGTGAGTGAGAGACACACACACACACACACACACACATCTGGAAGTAGTTATACCTGCTCTGACCACAGGGAGGCAGACACTCACCTCTGAGCGTGCGCTCTTACTTTGAAATAAAGGCAAAATGAGTGGAGAGTTGAAACCATGACCAGCGTTCATACGATTGGCCAAGTGCTGATCATGTGATTGCAGTTACACGAGGTACAGTGCATGTGTCCGAGCATGTACTGGGACAACGTGACCATGGTTCTCCAGTGTTTCCACACTTCGTGGTGGATGTGGTCAGACTACAAGACCTGTTTGGTGTATTATTGGTGGTGTCACAACTCCATCCAGCGTCACGTTCTTTTCTTTTTATCAGTCTGGTGCTTCCTCTGTTACTCACGTCTCCATGTCATTCCAGATCCAGACGCTACCTCCTGCCCTGCAGTAACCACTTCCCTGACCTTCCCCGCCTACTTACTCACCTGCTTCCCATTTCCCTCATCAGCAAAGTTGTATATATGCCAGTTCATTAGTACTCAAACAGACTGTCTACTTTGCATCTACCCTAGCGTTCCTGCTTTGTTTATTCTGCCTGGCTGAACCCCGTCCAGTTTTCTCAGATTGATGATCCCTCTCCTGGCCCCTGTCTGGTTGAGTTTGTCTATTTTGACTGACCTCCTGGGTTTGACCCTCACCAGTTTTTGGAATAAAGCTAACAAAAACAAAAAGCTAACTTTTACTCTACGCTGACTGTGTGAGTTTGTGTGAATGTGTGTGTGTGTGTGTGTGTGTGTGTGAATGTGTGTGTGTGTGTGTGTGTGAGTGTGTGAGTGTGAGTGTGAGTGTGTGTGTGTGTGTGTGTGTGTGTGTGTGTGTGTGTGTTTGAGTTTGTTCTGTGCCACAATTGTCACGGTACAATCTAACTGGTTGCTGCAGCTGGTTTCAGGAGCCAGACTGTGGCTGTGTGTAGAGAGGATGAAAACCCTGCCTACCAGCGCTGGGTTTATGGCTGCTGTACCATTCACCAATTATTATTTCACACATTTTGGTGAAACTGGATCATAGTTTATGGAGAAAACGCAGACAGGGAACGTAGCAGGCAACGTAGGAGAAGAGAGGCGAGGTGCACTAAGAGGTTTTTTAGCACTGGAGCTTAGCAACTGAATCACAAATGGAACCACTGGAACTCAATCCGAGTTAGTTTTCAAAGGGAGAAGCCTTTTTTAGAGATCTATTTGAACTTGGACAGGACTACGTACACCCTTAGAGGTCCAGTGTGTCAGATTTAGGGGGCATTATTTACAGAATATGGCAGAAATGGGATATAATATTCATGTTTTCACTAGAATTGTTGCGTTTTCTTTAACTTGAACCTTTAATGTACACAGGGACTGGCAGGCTGCACCATAATATTTCTACAGAAGCCTAGAATGAACAAATGAAGGGCTTTTCACATTTTATGTGGTCAGCTTAGCAGTGAGGACTTTTAGATCAAAGTTATCAAATGTTCTATTAATTACAGAATAATTACACCTTAAATACAGTCAATCAACAAGTGAAATACACTTCTGATTCAAAGACGTGACTTAAAATGCTTTGTTTGTGCTCGCCTTTGTCTAATTACACTGTGTAACTTTGGTTAACATTTACTTGAAGTGTTTCACAAATGAAACTGTTTTTAGGAATAAAGTCGTCCCTCACTTTGCTTCTGTCATCTTTACTGCAGCTTCCTGTGTATTTATCCCTCCCTATTCCTTCCTCTCCTCTCTGTCTTTGACATTACATCATGCAGCAAAACTAAAACAAGATACGCCGAGCACACACACACACACACACACACACACACACACACACACACACACACACACACACACACACACACACACACACACACACACACACAGAGAGTAAGGTCCAGCCCTTCAGTTTCCCGTATCTCCTGTGACCTGCTGCTCCAGGAGACCAACAACTGCGTCATTTGTAAACATTGGAAAATAATTTATCTGGTATCAGAGGTCACCTGGTCTGCCCTGGTGTAACTCTGAAATGCTCGGAGAGCAGCGAGGATGTGAGTACAGCTAATGTATGCTCATAATATCTAAGGAAGTGTGCAGCCAGAATCACGGGACATGGCATTCAGTTTGTGATCTTGCGTCTTATCAGTCATCTTCAGGCCAATTTCCAGAGCTAGTGTTTTAGTAAATACGTGGTGTGCACAAACTATTTCACAGCCAGCAGTTGAATACCACCTTTTATATGCACGGGAAAGAAAAAAGTATGCACTGCGAGGCTGCTGGGCCCAGTTCTGCTGCCTGCTTGCCCACCTCCTCCAAAGCTCCTGTGCTAGAAGTGTAAGCACCAACGCTCCCCTCGTGCTCTGAGCTCTCAGTCCACGCAGAGTCAACTCATACACTGAACAAAAATATAAATGCAACACTTTTGTTTTTGCTCCCATTTTTCATTAGCTGAACTCAAAGATCTAAAACATTTTCTATATACACAAAATAACCATTTCTCTCAAATATTGTTCACAAATCTGTGTAAATCTGTGATAGTGAGCACTTCTCCTTTGCCGAGATAATCCATCCCACCTCACAGGTGTGGCATATCAAGATACTGATTAGACAGCATGAATATTGCACAGGTGTGCCTTAGACTGGCCACAATAAAAGCCCACTCTTAAACGTGCAGTTTTGTTGTATTGGGGGGGTTTGGGGGGGTCAGAAAACCAGTCAGTATCTGGTGTGACCACCATTTGCCTCACGCAGTGCAACACATCTCCTTCGCATAGAGTTGATCAGGTTGTTGATTGTGGCCTGTGGAATGTTGGTCCACTCCTCTTCAATGGCTGTGCGAAGTTGCTGGATATTGGCAGGAACTGGAACACGCTGTCGTATACGCCGATCCAGAGCATCTCAAACATGCTCAATGGGTGACATGTCCGGTGAGTATGCTGGCCATGCAAGAACTGGGATGTTTTCAGCTTCCAGGAATCGTGTACAGATCCTTGCAACATGGGGCCGTGCATTATCATGCTGCAACATGAGGTGATGGTCGTGGATGAATGGCACAACAATGGGCCTCAGGATCTCGTCACGGTATCTCTGTGCATTCACAGTGCCATCAATAAAATGCACCTGTGTTCGTCATCCATAACATATGCCTGCCCATACCATAACCCCACCGCCACCATGGGCCACTCGATCCACAACATTGACATCAGAAAACCGCTCACCCACACGACGCCACACACGCTGTCTGCCATCTGCCCTGAACAGTGAAAACTGGGATTCATCCGTGAAGAGAACACCTCTCCAACGTGCCAGACGCCATCGAATGTGAGCATTTGCCCACTCAAGTCGGTTACGACAACAAACTGGAGTCAGGTCGAGGCCCCGGTGAGGACGACAAGCATGCACATGAGCTTCCCTGAGACGGTTTCTGACAGTTTGTGCAGAAATTCTTTGGTTATGCAAACCGATTGTTGCAGCAGCTGTCCCAGTGGCTGGTCTCAGACGATCTTGGAGGTGAACATGCTGGATGTGGAGGTCCTGGGCTGGTGTGGTTACACGTGGTCTGCCGTTGTGAGGCCAGTTGGATGTACTGCCAAATTCTCTGAAACGCCTTTGGAGACGGCTTATGGTAGAGAAATGAACATTCAGTTCACGGGCAACAGCTCTGGTGGACATTCCTGCTGTCAGCATGCCAACTGCACGCTCCCTCAAAACTTGCGACATCTGTGGCATTGTGCTGTGTGATAAAACTGAACATTTTAGAGTGGCCTTTTATTGTGGCCAGCCTAAGGCACACCTGTGCAATAATCATGCTGTCTAATCAGCATCTTGATATGCCACACCTGTGAGGTGGGATGGATTATCTCGGCAAAGGAGAAGTGCTCACTATCACAGATTTAGACAGATTTGTGAACAATATTTGAGAGAAATGGTTATTTTGTGTATATAGAAAATGTTTTAGATCTTTGAGTTCATCTCATGAAAAATGGGAGCAAAAACAAAAGTGTTGCATTTATATTTTTGTTCAGTGTAAGACCGCTAGCTACATAGCTAACTAAACCAACTAGCAAATTAGCTACAGTTAGCAGCAGTGGTTACATTAACAACAAGTTAGTCTATCAGGAAACTCCAGAAATCCGCACATGAATGTGAATACAGCCCACCTAGCACCTGGAAACATTCTGACCAGACTTTTGTATTCATTCTATCTCTACTGTTCACTGTCATGAAGAGTAAACTCACCTGCAGAATGTGTGTGCTGTCTGAGTCTCTGCTGGTCTGTTGACTCTCTTCTTCTGCCGCTGGAAATGTGTCTGCTTCTGTAGGAGAGGACAGACAATATTAGTTCATCATGACATACAAGCTGTGTGCTATATCAAAGATAATGAGAATACATCAAGGCATACAAAACGTGGGTCAAAAGAATCAGTAAACTTTTTTTTCTGCCTCTTTGTCAGTGAATAATGCAGTTTTCTCTTTGTGCTATGAATGCTAGGTCTCTTCATAGGTTGCTGGATAAAACAAATTATGCCAATAATGTCAATACCTGGACGTGCAACACTTACTATACTTTATGCAGACATGTTGCGTTGCATAAAATAGCTGAAAGAGAAATAACTCTAACTCTGTTCCATGTTGTATTGAAGAAGACATAGACACAATAAAATCTGAGGTGAGAAGCAGGGTCATTTTCTTAAAAGGGTACATGCATCAGATTTCTTTTTGCAGCCAACGGAGTCGCCTGGTGCTGATCATAAGAAAGAAGTGATTATAATGCATTATAAAATGAATATAATGTATAACATCTATGAGAATTATTAGAACACTATGATCCTCGACAAAAAGTCAGCAAATGACCTGCAAATATTATACTGAACGTATTAAGTCATTATACAATGCTTTAAAACAATGTGATCAGATTATTGTATTTAAAGAATTATGAATGTGTGAGTGCTCATCACTATAATTATACATTTCTATAAGCACAGTATATATGTTTATAAAAAGTTTTTCCTCGCCACCGTCGCCAAGTGCTTGCTCATGGTGGAACTGTTGGTCTCTGTAAATAATATTATAAAGAGTACGATCTAGACCTGCTCTGTATGAAAAGTGTCATGAGATAACTTTTGTTATGATTTGGTGTGTAAATAAATCTGAATCAAACTGATCTCACTGCATTATAATGCGTTATAGACACGGGTGTCAATGTTTTAGAATTATTGTTAGAAAGCATTATGAATAGTTATGAGTGTCGATAACTTGATCAAAAATTGCTAGAAGTACAATATAATGCATTAGAAGTATGTTTATAAAGCATTATAACAGTCTGAAAGTGAATTTTATCTATGAGACAGAGATTGCAGGATTCTGGTGATGTCATCGACCTGAATGGAAGCCTAAGGTAAAGGCTCCTCCAGTAGAAGATATACTTCACCCCGCTGAACTGTAAAATACTGAATTTCTCGACCATATTTGAAATGATAAGCGGGCAAGAATGGGGAAGAAGAATGAGAATAAAAAAGGCATTGCTGAAGAGCCCACACGCTGAAAACAACTCGGCTACAGCGACGCAAGATGGCGACGCTAACTTTCACCTACATGAAGCTGCAAGTTTAGCAAAGGTTTTGGAGGAGATAAGGGACGCAAAGATACTAAAAAACAAAACAACTAAACAATATTAACTCTGAGACACAGAGTTCAGAACAGTACAGGCCAAAATGTAATGTTCATTGCGCCATAATCTGGCTTGGGTCCTCAGCAATACACCAATCAAGTATGAAGTCAATCGGATGAACAATTATTGAGAAAATTGAAAGAGAAATCAAAGACTGACAGAGACTTCAGTTTTAGTTAGATGATAATTGTAAGCTATGATGTTTTTGCCTCTGCTCACTTTTGTTGTCTTTTGTCATCTTCATCAGCACTCCGACAAGACGTGCTCTGATCATGTACAAACTTTCACCAGTGCTTTGGTATGATATCTGATTCTTTCTGAGCCACATTGGCAGCCTTGACATAAAAAAACAAGCTAAAACAAGTGTTAAGATGCAGCGTTTAAAGCTCTTGAATACATGAACATGCTTAATCATGTCAACAGAAATTCTCTAAATGAATGTCTACAAGTGTCCTGAGAATTATGTTATGTTATGAGAGGTCCAGCCTTTCCTCTGTTACTTCAGTTCAGTTCAGATGAAAACAATGCCATCAAGTGGAACTAAATGACTTAAGAATGTAAATGTGGATCTCTGACCACTTCAAAGAAAGCTGTGGTTCAGCTCAGTAGAACTGAGACCATTCTTCACTAACTACATTGACAGAGGCTCGTCGATTGTCCTGCCTTCATTCATGAGGTTAAAGGATAATTTTAGTTTATATCGACGGGCCTTCATCCCAGCAAACATTTGGACTTGTGAACATATGTTACTAATAAAATCCATTCTGCTCTATTCAGATGACATGATGACAGTGATGCAGCAGGAACAATAGCAGGAGCCTGAGACTGAAGCAGCTGAATGGAAATCAGACATCATTCATTTGACTATTTACACCCACTGAGATGTGTCAGTGTGTGAGGAGGTAAAAAGGCTCTCTAGGTCTTATTTTCATAGTCCTTGTCATCAGCTATGATACATAACTTTGCACATACTTAGAAGGATCCTGTATTGGTGTTCGACCTGCACAGCATCATTTCCCGAGTACACTGAAGTCTGACTATTATAGTGTTCCTGTGCTAGTGAGAGGATGACAAGCTGTGCAACCTTTGCATAGCTACTAACTGTAAACACAGGCCATGTTCGACTCAACCACAGGACATTGATGCTGCGGGACAACAGTGTTAACCACAGCAGCACACAGACAACTGAGAGTCTACCAAGCGAAACTAATTGGTTAGTGACTCTGTCGAGTCCAAAGTTTTTAAAGTCACCACAGTGTTTCTCTTTTAGTGCAGATCACCATGGTAACACGCTGCACACAAAACCTGCTCTGGAGGAAGTTCTGTTCAAAGTTTCAGATTTTAAACTGGCTGTTTTTTTCTCATGATATTCTGATATAGATATAGAATCTATATCTGATATAGATATAGATTCTCAGTTAGGGGAATAGGTTATTTATCCAAACTTGTCATGCAAACTGTGTGCATTGTGTTGCCACGGGAACCTACATGCATTCAGTTGGTGAGGCAGAAAAACTGAAAACTTTTTCCGTATTTGCTCAGGAAATAACATTTAAATGTCACACAGGACTTGGCTGGTACTGCAGAGAATAGAACACAATTAGACAATGGATTGATATTGATTTAATTAATATTTATCACAGATTTGATCAATAAAATTTATTTCACTTTGATTTGATTTTTCAGACCCGAGTATAACATTTAAATCTACTGTGTCAAGTGTAAAGATGAAGAGCTCTACCATGTGCAGCTGTCACATTAGAGACAGACAGGAGGCACTGACAAGTGCTAAAATAAATACATACTTACGAATTTACTCTTTTATATTTGCAGCACCAGTGTAATATTTTTAGATTTTTCTTAGCTTTATTATAAGTCTTGACTGAAGTACGAGGAATGTGATCGCTCTATTTTGTGTAGCAGAAAACTCAAATGATGCATCAAACAACCACTTTTATGTGACCACAAGTTAAACTTCATTTAAAACTTGTTCTTAATGCTGAAAGTGCATGTTATTTACTAATGTCAAGAGTAGACCGCTGAATATTCCTTCAGTGGTCACTCTTGAAGGAAAAATCACTGAAAGGGTTAACTCCTATAAATACCTTGGCATTCTAATCGATGACTCTCTGACTTTTAAGCCATGTGCACGACGCTTGGTGAAAAAACTGAGGCTGAAGTTAAGTTTCTATTTCAGAAACAAGTTGTATTTCTCTTTTAATGTAAAAGAGAGTGTCTTGTATCTGTTTTAATTTGATTTGAAGAGGTTTTTAATCTCAATGGGACCTTTCCTGGTTAAATAAAGGTTTAAAATAAATAAATAAATAAAGACAGTTGACAAACTCCTTCTCTGACTTTAGATCTTGTGGTGCCTGCTAACACAAAGAACGCGTGGCTGTGTCCGGCTTGCTAGTCAGTCACTGAGTCACGGCTATTACAAGAAGATGACGAGGCTGTGCATTACTGGCTTTCAATTAATGACACACACAGACTTATAAATGTTCATTCACTTTAGATTTATGTTCACACACTCACTCAGACACCCACACACACACACTTGTAGACTGCACACACTCATACAAAACAGCGCGCACACCCACACACACAGCACAACCATTTCTCAGCTCACCGCTAGTTTCACTGTCCACTGTTAAGTCTTGATGACATCATTAGGGTTGCCTGGATACCATGCCCCATACAAACAGAAGAGCCGGTTCAACAACTGTCTCTCTCACACACACTCACACACTCACACACTCACACACACACACACACACACACACACACACACACACACAGACACACACACACACACACAGAGTCCCTGTTACTAAACATCATCCTGCTGTGTCTCTTGGCATCTCTCAGTTCTAAACCAATCTAGCACTGTTAAAAATGGAGGGTGAAATAAATAAAAGGGCCCGACACTAAATAAACCGCAGAGCTCTGAGACGAGTGAAATGACCCTACATGGACTAATGTTTTCATGCAACAGTGAAGACAGGACTGAACAATTCATCACTTTTATTACAAAACTGTGATTTCAATGAGTGCCTCTTTCAGATCACAAGAGCAGCTATCTAAAACAGATAAATGACACCACCAATGTCTAAACAAACTGTGGTGAAAGTCTGAGTCAACGACCACTGACACCGACTACTGTCAGCAAATATAGTCAGTAGGTTGTTGACATTAATTCTGTGAGGTGGTCAAACTACAAAATGGAACTGTTCCTGGATGCCAGAGCTGCCGCTTGGTCTTTCTTTGACTGACAGTTAGCAGCTAACTAAGTGGTTGTTCAGTGAATCCCTCCGTTAAAGCATGTCTTTATATTGTGTGCCTGTGTCAAATTTATTATCAACATCTCTCTCTCTCTCTCTCTCTCTCTCTCTCTCTCTCTCTCTCTATATATCTATATATATATATATATATATATATATATATATATAAATGTGATGTTTTTTTGTTGTTGATTTATTCTGAACACATGACATCTACTTCCTGTCTGTCCGCCCTGTTGATCTTCTAGAGGTTTCTTGGGGGTTTCCCCATTTGAATCAAGGTTCTATAGATAGAGAGTGTCATATGCTTTACAGCTCCTGAAGGCCTCTGATTGGTTTGTGATATCAGGCTAAATGTAATAAAAAATAAAACTGACTTGACTAAAAGTTTTGGGAGGGAGCCAGTCTATGTGTCTACGTGAAGCTGAGGTTAATGCTTAAGCAGCTAAAGTGCAGCAGTCTGCCATTATTACCATAAGAGAACAATTACACATCACCTCTAATTACACCTGTGTGTGGGCTGCAGGTTGGAATCAAAACCAGGGCCGCTGCTTTAGCACATGGGGCACGCATGCTACCTGGTGAGCTACTGAGGAGCTCCTCAGTGTGTTTTTAAATACATGTTAGAATCATCATCATCAAACTGTTACAGTCGTAGCAGATGTCCGTCCACCATGAGCCGGGTTCTGCTCGAGGTTTGCGCCTCTTAAACAAAGTTTTTCCATGTCACTGTCACCAAGTGGCGGCAGTGATTCAGTCTGTAGGGAATCGGCCGGCTCAAGTCCAGCATGGACCAAAGTATGAAGGGTGGACTGGTAGCTGGAGAGTTCACTTCCTCAACATTGAATGTTCTTGTTATGAACTGACTAGTATTAATGATGAACACTGGCAGCAACCTGATAACAAGCACCTTTTATCGGATTCTCTTAATGTAGAAACACACATCACGTCACATTTGTGCAATTAGATTTTTTTCCACAAATTGTTCATCTCAAATAAAGAAAGCAGTTAATGTGCAAGATAAAAACAGGAAGTGGAGAGGACATTTAAAGATAGAATGGCTGCATGAATCAAAACTGTGATGTTCTAAGAGACAGACAGGAAGACAGACAGTACAGGGTAGAGCACTTATGGATTTAGTAACAGTTTAACAGTTTAACTAACCTGTCTGAAATGTGTCCTCCACTGTGACCATCTCTTTTCTGTCTTCCTCTCCACTTGTCATCTTAATCCTTTCTCTCTCCTTCCATCCATCCACTGTATCCGCAGCGCCAGAGTCTTCAGACATACAGTCCTCATTATGCACTGTGACGGTCTCTTGACCTTGGCTCTGGAACGTGCCGCTGTCAGCCTCAAGAGGGACGGAGGGGACGAGCTCCGTGTCTGCTAATGAGTGGGGTGACTGGTACTGGCCTGTCAGAGGGCCAGTTGGTTCCTCTGGACTGGGATCAGCCACAGGAGTGAAGTCACAGGGTGTAACAGGAAGCGTTGAATCGCAAGAAAAAACAAAAGTAGGAGTCTCCCCTTCACACAGTGTTTTAACCTGCTCGTCCAGGCGAGGATCACTCTTGTGCTCTTTTTCCTGACAGTCCGAGCCCGACGTGCCTGAGAAACCATTTTCACAGCTCTCACTTCCCTCTGCCTCACACTGCTCACGTGCCTGCCTTACTACCTCACCCTCAGAATCTATGGATTCTACAGGGTCACTATCATCTCTGTCAAGTGTCTGGTTCTGTTGAAAATGTGAATCTAACTGCTGTCCGTCACTCTCTGCTTGTATCCCACTCTCTTTCTGACAGACAGGCTCATGTCGGGGGTCTCTGTGCTCAGCTAGCCTGTGATTCTCCTCAGAATCAGGACCTGATGTGTCAGAAGCCTCTGGATGTTGTCCTGTGTCTACAACAGGACAGGGGAGCTGCATGTGACCTCGGCTGTCTGCAGTCATTTCATTTGCTTCTGGCAAAGGTTTAATATTAACCTGCAGTATGCTTTCTTCTTCTTTAGTTAGTGAACATAACGTTTCAGTTTCCTCTTTGTTGTGTTGTGCTAAACTAAAGTTGTCTGCAAGTTCTGACAGGTCAGCCTGCTGGCTGCTACTTGGCACTGCTATATTTTCTGTCTCAGTCTTACAGGGCGACTCTGATATTTCAACATTAGCTTTCTCTTCAGGGGTGAACTCATCAGTAAGTTTAACGTTTGAATGTTCTCCAGGTTGCTTTTCTGTCTCAGCTGGTGCCATAGCTAACAGTTGACGGTTCTCTTTGTCCATCAGCTGTGCAGACAGTTGTGTGGAATGAACTGTGTTGAGTAAATTGTCTGGCAGCTGCTTTAATGTATCAGTTGGTACATTGCCATGCTGTGCTAGTGGTTGATTATTTGCTGCTTCTTTGTTGGCACGCTCTCGATTCTCAGCCTGATTGTCTGCTAACTGTTGGCTAAGCTCTATGCTAGACATGGCTGATGCTATTGCTACAGTTACAACTGCTACCGCTGTGGCGGCTAAGGCTTTGTTGTAGTCCTGCTCTTTTACTTTGTCTGAGGAAGGAAACGCCTCGTCCTCTACCTTGTTGGAAGATGACGCCTGGCCATACACCATCCCACTATCGGTTTCTTCACTCCTCCTCTCCCAACTCATTTCCTTACCCTCTTTCTCTTCACCCGTCCACAACTCATTTCTCTTTTCCCCCTTGTTCTGCTCATCTCTCATCATTTCAGAGGCCGAACAATGCTCTAAATATCCACTCAGAGTCGTCTCGGCCCTTCCTTCCCCTTTTTGAAGTGGTGACACATCCGCTGTACCTTCACATGGCAGACCCCCAGCTTCTGTAGGATGCACGGATTCCATAAATTCTACAGGTCTTCCCGTGGAATCTGCAGGCTGTACTGGTTTGTCTGAGTCCACAGATTGTACATGTTGTGTATTCTCTTCAGGAAATTCCATAAGAAACGAGTCCTCTGTGAATTCTGTAGGGTCTGAATGTTCGACAGGAAGTTCCATTGGACGATCAGATTCCACCAAACCTGTCGAGTCCACGCACGCTACAGCTTCACCAGAAACTGCCAAATCCTCCTTTTCTGGCAAAACCTTTGACTCCACAGTGTTATGCACTTTTTGCTGGACTGCTTTGGCAAAGCCCTTTAATTCCAGTTCTTCAGGGTCAAGCGCTTCCTTTCCAATTAGTTGTACTGCTGTAATTTCCCCTATGTTGGGCTCACTGATGTCAGTAATGACAGCAGGACGGGGGTTAAAGTGATCAGGTGAATGACAGTTCATGCTCTCGTCTTCTGATAACTCCTTTGTTTCCAATGTCTGTGGAGCTGTGACTTCAGTCACATCTGTTCTCCCGTGGTCTGTCGGACTGAACTCTGGAGTCATATAACCAGCTCCTAAATTTGTAACATCACAGGCAGGTCCACGAATGTCCCTGGTCTCGCCCTCCGTCTGCCTGGGTAGATGCATGGCGTCCTTGTCAGCTTCCTCTCTCCGGGTTGGCTCAGGAGCACTGGGAGACTGAATATCTGCCCTTCCTGTTTTATCCTTGGCTTCTGACTCTGTTTCTGACTGCGTGTTCAGGTTTGTCACTTGTTCTCTCTGTGTCTGGATCTCTGTCTGACTCTGGGACTCTATACTCGAGCTGGAGCTAAGCTTGGCCTCCGCGCCTCCTCTCCTCCCCCTCTTCTTTCTCCTCTTTTTTTTACCCTTTGCTCCTTTCTCTTCGTTCCCTTGCTTCTCTACTCCTCGCTCTTCGATGCCTGTTGTTTCAGAACTCTGTCTGCTGTAAGTCGTCTCTCTGTTACTGACCTCCTCTCTGTCTCCCTCCACTCCTCCCTCCTTACAATCTGGCCCTACTTCCTCCTCTAGCTGTGATCCATGTACTTCCCGTCTTTGTGCACTAGGCCCATGTGACTGAGCTGGCTGCGTTCCAGCAGCATGTGGCTGACTAAGAGTTGCATACAGTTGATGAGAATTTAGACTCTGTTCTAACAGCTGTGGAGAACTGAGACCAGAAGTTTGGGGTGAGCTCAAATCACATTCTTTCTGCTCTCTCATTCCCTGCTCCAACTGTTCCTGTTTTCTCTGATCCATTGTGTCACTGTCATACCAAACTGACTGGGAGTTCAGTTCCTTTCTGTTCCAATCTCCACTGACACCCTGGTCTAGGTTTTCACCCTCATACCAAACTGTTTTTGCTACCGTTTCTGGTCCACGTGGGAGTGATCCCATTCTGCTTCCAATCCAGCTTCCATCCCACAGCCCTCTGTAGGGTTTTCTTTCTGTGTCTGGGGACGCTGGGTTGGTCCTCCTACCAGACTGACAGCTCTTGTTCGTGTCAGGTTGGCTTGGCTCCTCTGGGTCTGACTGGCTTTCCCGTGGATCCTGTGATTGTTCCTGACCCATGGTTACTGAAAGGAGACAGGATTAGATTAGGGACTGCAAAAGAATACTTACTTGTTTTGGTAAACCTGTTTTTTTTTTTTTTAAAGCGATAACTCTGGTCTATAACAGCTTCGCTCTTATCATCTGAGTTTTGGTCATCATTTCTTTCCATTACTCACCATGAGATCTGGAAACACGGTAACATCGCTATAAGAAATTGTGATGATCACGAGCAGTCAGATTATCAGACAGGTTGTCAACGAACCAACAGTTCCCAAATGTTGCACAGCAGACACTCAATTTTTTAAAATGATTTCAACTATAGGGAGGTCCTGCTATTGTCCGTGCTGCTTCACTGTCCCTGTTACTGGGTGGCTTAAAGGAACTGAGCCATCATTACAGTCCATCTGTGTTTTTTCCAGCACTGACAAGTCAGAATGTCTGCTGTGCAACCAGTCCATAACCAGGACAACTGTGTGAATGACCCCCCCTATGTCTAGCCACTTTTCTGAGTGAGCCTCGCTCAGAAACACATCAATTCTCTCTTTTCCTGTACTTGGACCCAATATGTGCTAGCTTGCTTCTGTACACACATATTGTCAAATCTTAAATTAGCTATTGTTCTAATTGTTTTTGAGGATATGTCACTTTTATTAATTTGGTTGGAGTCCCGCACAGTCCATAAAGTAAGAAAGGAGAAAGTTGACCGAGGTTCTATCAGCTAACAAACTCACTCAACCGCTGGAGCACATGAAAGTTGTTGCTCGTAGTGACAAACCCACAGAGAAACACAAGTTTAGCTTCGGTTCATTATTTCAGGCTTACAGCCCACAACTTCACTGTTTTGATTCACCCTCACGACTCTCAGAGCAGAATTTTCAGCCACAACAAGCAGCTAATTTCGGTGAAAAAGCTCTGATAAAGTACGCTGCCTGCACCGCAAGGGCAAACACAACCAGTTGGAGACTAGTTGGTTAACAGAGGGGAACAGGGCGGCTGTGTCTCAGGAGGTAGAGCGGGTCATCCACTAATCAAATGATCGGCGGTTCGATCCCCGGCTCCTCCAGTCTGCATGTCGAAGTGCCCCCCAAAGGCTGAGCCACCAGTGTGTGAATGTGTATGAATGGTTAGCTCCTAAAACTAATGAGCAGTTGGCACCTTGCATGGCAGCTAATGCCATCAGTGTATGAATGTGTGTGAATGGGTGAATGAGATGTGTAGTGTAAAAGAGCTTTGAGTGGTGAGAAGACTAGAAAGGTGTTATATAAGTACAGCCCATTTACCATTTAGCAGTGAAAGAGCCAGATATTTCTATGATTATGATGCTCTGCATGTGTAAATGGACAAGTTTGCTATAAAACATTTAAAATGTGACACTATGTAAGATGAGTTTAAAATTATCCACTGGTAAAAAACATCAATGGAAGCAAATTTGCTTTTGGTTTTTACAGTGACACAACCAAAACACACCAAGCCAGTGACTCGCTGCTCCTCTGTGTTACTCAATCTGTCAATCTGTTTCTAAAATCATGAGGTGATTTTTATTATTTGCATTACAGAGCCTCCAGATATACCCAGCAGTAGAATTCATTTCAAATAAGCAACTTCTCATTTCAAAACTTAAAAAAAGTTCTAATCAGTAGCATCACACTCTTTCTCACTCTCTATTGATTGATTCCAACACATCCCCATTCTCTGAGTGCTGTGATAAACTTACCTGTCCTCTCTGCAGCTGATTCCAGAGCCGAGTTAAATTTAGCTTCTTTTGCTGGGAGACTTTCAGTGTCTCCGTGTTCTGTCTCTACAACTCGCTCACATATCAGCAGGTCAACTTCCCACTTCTCTCCTTCCTGTTTTTCTACGATGATGGTGGTTGGCAAGGCCTTCCTGCCAGCGCACTTCCCACCTGGGGCAGGCACTGGCTTTATGGGTGATGGAGTCTCTTCTGTACTGGGACTACACAGAGTTTCTGTAGCTCCTCCGTCATCAATCACACATGCCACTGCTGGTTCACTGGGTGAAATAGTTCCATCTGTCTCTGTTCTACTTCCTGTTGTCTTTGTGGGGCTCCATGCAGTCCCTTTACCGACCACTGGGGCGCTTCTGTAATTTTGTGGAAATTCTGTAGCATGCCTTGTGGTTTTTGTAGTTCTCTTTCTGTTTTTCCTATTACGGCCAGAGTTATTACTGCCAGAGTTGGCAGCTGGTGTACCCTTCTGTTCTCCCCCAGCTTCCTGGCTCTGACAAAGACTTCCACTGGTACAGGATGTATGAGTGACAACAGCAGAGTCCTCCCTTTGTGTTACCTCCTCCAATGACGGAGGACTTCCTTGTTCCTCTGTTGTTGTGCTACAGTTCTCTATGGTTACCACGGCCGGGCCAGCATCCTGCTTGCTCTCTTGCTGGCTGTTAGAGCAGGACTGCAGCTCACAGGCAGGGCTGATCGGCTCATCATCGGTGGAGAGGGATGTGGAGGCATGTGCTACGGTACCAACAAAATCTGAGTTTGTCTGCAAGAAAGAATTCAAATTAGGTGTTGATGGAACAATGTCACAACACAAATGGCTTCACTGGCAGTTGCAAGCTGTCAATCAAACTGAAAAGGTGGTCCAAGTATGCTCTGGTGTGACTTTCTATAACCATGACGACATGTACAGGATCCTCACGTGAAAGGTTTGAACCTTTCACGTCCTGTAGACTGTCGTGTATTTCAACAGTTCCTCATTAAAAAGTGAGCACACAGAAACTATGTTATTACGGCAGAGTTTCTTCATGTATCATGAAGTGAATGAAAGAATATAAACAAGTCACAAGGATGACACAGCCAAGTTCCTGCATTGTGCTCAGGGTACGATCACCTGTGGGAAATACGTGACACCTTAATCAACAATTTCACTGGTTTTGGTGAAATATTTTTTTCATATTTTATGAAATGTTTTCTGCTTTCCCTCTTATATCCTCCGGCTGCTTTGCCTCAACTCTAGGTAAACTGCATGGTGAGTTTCCTGATGCACAGTAAACTGCTGCTAAATGTAGTTGCTGTTAGCTGATGTTAGCCGCCTGATGACGATTTGGCTTTTTATCTGTATTCATACACCATATAATTGCTCAGTTGGAAGCTCTCAGTCACTCACTGTCAGCCATTTGAAGACACTTCATGAGGGTTCACAGGGTCAAGTCAGAGTTAGAACTACTGTAAAACAAACACGATGCTTTCAGCTCA
This sequence comes from Sciaenops ocellatus, assembly GCA_033000465.1. NCBI lineage: Eukaryota > Metazoa > Chordata > Actinopteri > Sciaenidae > Sciaenops > Sciaenops ocellatus. Next base: position 29,979,085 of record CP136871.1, on the reverse strand, counting down.
CCTTTTTGTCTCTGTGAAGTCCAATAAGTCTCCTTAGCTCCTTCACCTCTTCCTGTAAGCAGCAGTCTTGACTGCTCTGTGTCTCTGCCCCCGCCTCCCTCTGATGGAGGCTGGGGAACGTTAGGGTGTAGGTGCTAAGAATTGAATGGTGCTGAAACACTCGGCCTTCTGGGTAAAAGTGCAGCTGCTCCTTTGGTTCCACTTGGACAGTTGAGGATGTCTCATACCTGCAATGACACAAAATAATGTGGTGTGAAAAAATGCTATAAACTAAGAATGCTTTAAAAAATATGAATAATAATTGTTTATTTTTATCAATTTACAAAATGCAAACTGAGCAAACAAAAGAAAAATCTAAATCAAATCAATATTTGGTGTCTTTGCCTTCAAAGCAGCATCAATTCTTACAGGTACACTTGCACACAGTCAGGGGTTTTGTAGGATTATAGTCAGGTGTATGATCCACCAGTTCTACCAAACAGGTGCTAATGATCATCAATTTAACATGTAGGTTGAAACACAGTCATTAACTGAAACAGAAACAGCTTCAAACTGGGTGAGAAACAGCCAAACTCTGCTACCAAGGTGAGGTTGTGGAAGACGGTTTCATGTCACATGTCATACACCATGGCAAGGCTGAACACAGCAACAAGACACAAGGTAGTTCTACTGCATCAGCAAGGTCTCTCCCAGACAAAAATTTCAAAGAAACAGGCAACGCTGATGATCGTAGACGCAGTGGTCGGCCAGCAGATGAAAAACACATCAAGCTCATTTCCCTTTGAAATCGGAATATGCCCAGCAGTGCCATCAGCTCAGAACTGGCAGAAACCAGTGGGACCCAGGTACACCCATCTACTGTCCAGAGAAGTCTGGCCAGAAGTGGTCTTCATGGAGGAGTTGCAGCCAAAAAGCCAAACCTCTATGGAAGCAAGGCCAAGCGACTCAATTGTGCACGAAAACATAGGAACTGGGATGCAGAAAAATGGCAGCAGGTGCTCTGGACTGATGAGTCCAAATTTGATATTTGGCTGTAGCAGAAGACAGTTTGTTCACCGAGGGGCTGGAGAGCAGTACAATAGTGTATCTGCAGGCAACAATGAAGCATGGTGGATGTTCTTTGCATTTCTGCAAATGGAGTTGGAGATTTGGTCAGGATTAATGTTGTCCTCAATGCTGAGAAATACAGGCAGATACTTATACCTCATGCAATACCACCAGGGAGGCGTATGATTGGCCCCAAATTAATTCTGCAGCAGGACAACGACCCCAAACATACAGCCAATGTCATTAAGAACTATCTTCAGAGTAAAGAAGAACAAGACGTTCTGGAAGTGATGGCCCCACAGAGCCCTGATCTCAACATCATGGAGTCTGTCTGGATTACACAAACAGAAGGATTTGAGGGAGCCTACATCCACAGAAGATCTGTGGTTAGTTCTCCAAGAAGTTTGGAACAGCCTACCAATAGAGTTCGTTCAAAAGCTGTGTGCAAGTGTACTGAGAAGAACTGATGCTGTTTTGAAGGCAAAGGGTGGTCACACCAAATATTGATTGATTTAGATTCACCTCTGTTCATTCACATTCATGCATTTTGTTAATTGGTGAACATAAAATATCATTTTTGAAATTCTTAGTTTACAGCATTTTTCAACTGCCTAAAACTTTTGTACAGTGCTGTATATCTGAGAAATCTTTGCTCTTTTTTTCTTCCCTCTGTAATTTACTCTCATGTGCTTTCAGTTATAGAGTAAAAATATTCAGACACTAGTGAATAAGAAACCTTCACGGAAATGCACCCGAGACCTGTCCACTTTGACAGTCAATGGGAGGATGAATGATTAACACTGGCTATGATTCTCTGCATGACAAGGAACTAACGGAATAAAAAGGAGGAGCTGCTGAGATTCTAATACGAAACATAAAGTCAATAATAAGGTCACCCCGCCTACATGACACACACAGCCCTGTGTGGTGAATGGCATCACATCACTCAACCACGCCCCCCTAAAATCTACCCACACCACAGGGTCAGCTGAGCTGCCAATCACTGGCCCGATACTCATTGTTCTAATGGACAAGAATGTTCTTCTTTTCCTCAACAGCACAACCTGACACTGAGTGTGTCTTTGTCACTTTAGTCATTAGTAACATATGTTTTATATGTTTTATGCAACACACTTGTCATTTATTGTATTTCTTACTGCAACAATAAATAACTTGTATGAAGAATTACAGCATGATCATAGGAATGCTGTATGTACAACTCAATAGTGTGCTTCTAATCAGAGCTGTATTGGTTGCTCCCTCCTCCTCCATCCTTTCGTGTTCAGAGCCGTCTTCATCTGTAGAGTATTCATGAGCAACAAATAACTTATAATGCTAAAATATTACATGCCTAATAGGCTCCTGTGTTATTATATATACATTACTGTTTATTTTATCCCTTTAAAGTCGAAGTTGTTGAACATTTTTAGGAGAGAATTTTCCTTCTTCCTATTTCTCCCACCTGCAACCCATCCACTATTAATCAGAATGCATATTTTTATGACCCAGCCTGCTAAATCTGCAGATTAGCTGCTTTGCCCATGTTCATACTTATAGCAAGTGCAGGTGCAACTGCTACATTCCATTACAGACACAAGCTAATATGACCAATTGAATATCTGTACAGGCTTGAAAAAATCCCAAACCCAGTGGTCAGTCCATGCATGGTCATCAGTGAAGTTTGACATTTAGGATGAATTCTGCACCAGTTAATACGCCGTACCCAGAAATCTCTGCAGCGCTGCTTCATCCTTTGGTTCTGGCATCACTTGTATGGCTTGCACTTGCAAGTGCAATCAGTCCTTGCTCAGCACAAGCTACACGTAGCTGATTTCACTAAGTCCAATTTCACATTTGTCTCTATTTAGTTTCAACTTTATTCTTCTCAGTCGATCCAACAGCTTCCCCAATCTGTTGTCATGTGACTTGCTGTCTCCGCAAACAAAAATGTCACTGAGCTTTTTGGGTGGATGAATCACTGGTGAAACTTCCGGGTTTACCTGACTATGGTGAATTCCAGGAACACAGGCCAGTTCAGTGAATAAAATCATATACACTCAAACTCTGTCTCTGTTTTTTCATCCACTCTATAAGTCCTCTTTACCTTCCCTTGGTTGAACACGAGAGTCTCTTTGTCCTTGTACTGGCATCTTTGTGCAGATTCTTTTCATTCAGTTTCAAAGCTTCCTGCTTTCACTTAGATATGACATTACAATCAGCACCTGTATCTATCAATACTGAGTGTTTGTATCAATACGGTGTCAGTAAATGTAAAGTCATAGTGATGAACTGTGGGATGAAGCTGGAATTGCCGTATCATGCATCAACAGCCTGTGGCTGGGACGGTGGGGGCTTAGTTGTACTACTGGCCTTCTTCTTATACTACTGGGTGTAGCAGTCCTCTATGGATGGCAGCTCCATCCTCTTAGAACTGAGGGTGGTGCAATTGTCGTACCAGGCGGTAGTCCACAATCAGCCGCTCTGTTTTGCTGACATTAAGATGGAGGCTTTCGTCCTAGCACCCAGATGTCAGGGCTCTGAACTCCTCCATCTCGTCGTCACCGGTGATCACGCCAATGACGGTCATGTTGTCAGAAAACTTGATGGTGGTGGAAGTGTGGCTGGCCATGCAGTCATGCATGAACAGAGAGTACATGAAAGGACGCAGCCTTGAGGGGCGCTGGTGCTGAGGGTCAGTCAAATCTGTACAGCTACAAAATGTCTTTAATTATCTGCCCAGTGTGTTTTAAAACACAATTTTTTAGACCCTCCGTCAGAGTATCTACTTAGACCAAGTAAATGTCTGAGCCTCTGCTGGAAGAGGGAGGTACTGCAGCATCAAGCCAAACAGCAATACGATAAACATTCAGCACAGACATACACACACACACAGAAACCTAGTCATCATTTGTGCATGTATACTGTGTATATAAGTGTCTTGATGTGTTTATATGTTGAAGTTGAACTTTTGGTAGCACCTCTTCAATACAGCTTGAGCACTTTCTCAGTGAAATCATGCATCGACAGTAAGTAGACGGTCCAGTGACAGTTCAAAAGATATTTTTTAGCCATTTTTACAATAAAACTAAAAACATTCTAATAGTAGGTAGTCAGCGTCACCACTGGAAAGCAAAGAAAATACTAAAAAAACAAAAGAAAAGGGTCTGTGGTCTCAGGTACTCACTGTGTGAAGAGTTCCACCAGCTGCTGATGTCCTCTTCTCTCTGCCAGACATGCTGGAGTTAGTCCCTGAGCGCTGGGCCTCCTCAGTGCCTCCCTGCTTCCTGGCTGCTGCAGGAGGAACGATGCCACCGTCCTCAGACCATGACCGGCTGCTAAGTGCAGCAGGCTGGAGAGCTGCTGGCACTGAGACACAGCTGGAGAGGGAGAGAAAAAAAAAGAGCAAAGGTGAGGGGGCGGACTCATCTGATAGAACGGAGTGAGGTGGACACCTGCTGGTGAGAAAGAGACAAATCACAAGAAGCTCACAGTCATCAATACATATTGATAGTGACATTGATCTGGGCTAGGGGGCTGCTTCAAACCATGAGCTTCAAACCGTGCCTTCAAAATAAAAGCCTTCTAACTCACCGCTGCAGCTGTCCAGCAGCGTGGATACGTCCATCCAGGTTTCCTTGTGTCTCTCTGCGTCACTGTGTGTATTTGTGTCTGTGACGGTCTGTGTTTGGTCACCCATCTGTTTGTCCACGTCTGGCTGTGTGTGCGTGTGAAAGGGTGTTTCTGGTGCATTCCTCTGGTGGGGCAGAGTGAGGTGATTCAGGGCCAGGGCGAGGCTCTGATCCAACCTCTCACAGTCTTTCAGTGGAATCTGACACACACAGAACACACACCAGTCAAAAATCCTGTCCTTTTGTCCCTCCCTTTGTATGCTGCTATCTGACTGATTTGATGATTTACCTGCTCATCGTCCAATAGTAATGCTTCATGTGGAGCTGTGTTTCTAAGCAGGAGGTGGGCCATGTCGAGAGCCAAGTCCTACACACAACAAACAATATTAATGCTGCCATCATGAACCTATAACATAATAAAGTGTGTAGTGCCCTCTAGTGAGCTCATCCAACTCGACTTCACACGTGCATCATTTAGAATATTTGAAGCCTGCACTGACATAAATAGAGAAAAGACACTTTAAAAGGATGGCATTGATAGCTACCATACATATCTGCAGACATGTTTAACTTTGTTTTGTAATGAGTTGTGACAAACACATTCGGGGAGGTTTTATAGTTGTTTTTTATCCACCTTTGTCCAACGACAAAGTCAGGTACGAACTAAAATAGCACACATGTTGCAAACAATGGAAACAGGGCAGATCTGGAAAAGAAAGTGTTGTTTAACTCTTCCAACTCTTCCACTCCAGCCCATCAGCCCTAGCTTTTTTAAGGGGTCAGAGGATATTTATATGGAGACAGCAGGTGAGCAGTATAAACTGCACACAAGTGGTGAGTACTGTGTGTTCATCTAGTCATACATATGTTCAAATATTGGAAGTTTAGAGAGGATAAGAGTTTAGCACATCACGTTTGAAATCTATAATGGCCAAAGCCATCATCCTCTATTACGTCTGATGTTGTGCAAACTTGAACCAATTTTTGATTACTTGAGAATCGATAAAAATGACCCAGATAATGCAATTCCAATATGCAGAAATATTCAAAGACACAGAATAACACATTTTTCCTGCATGCAAAAAGCAGCAGATGTTTAAGGGGTCGAAGGTTAACTGAATGAATGGACTGTGCAGTCACCTGTACAAAGCAGAAGGTCTCCTGTGAGTGTGTGTCCACTGGTCCACCAGGCCGAGCCAAACATAATGTCACCAAGACCTGCTCACACACATTATGGGCTATACACACAAGCCCACACAAACACACACAGGGGAATTCTTAATATGAAAATGAACTTAAAGTATCAACACAATATCAAACCACACACACACACACACACACACACACACACACACACACACACACACACACACACACACACACACACACACACACACACACACACACACACACACACACACACACACACACACACACACTGCAGTCCAGAGGAAGGCCTGCCGCTTATCCGTTTCATCTCATCCCACTCTTTCTTCTAACTCTTCTGTCCCATTTTGGCTTCAATCTTCTTTGTATAGTTGCTCTCGGCCTCTCTCAGTTTCTTTTGCACAGTCCAGAGTTCACGAAGGCCCGTGTCTTTCTCGTTTCTTTGTTCATCTTCTTTGGGGTAGTGTGGCAGAGCGGGTCGTCCACTAATCGAATAATTCGCGGTTCGATCCTCGGCTCCTCCAGTCTGCTTGTCGAAGTGTCCTTGGGCAAGATACTGAACCTCAAATTGCTCCTGAAGGCTGTGCCATCGGTGCGTGAATGTGTATGAATGGTTAGCTCCTAAAACTCATGAGCAGTTGGCACCTTGCATGGCAGCTAATGCCATTAGATATGTAGTGTAAAAGCGATTTGAGTGGTCGGAAGACTAAAAAGGCGCTAAATAAGTACAGTCCATTTACCATTTAGCATTTACCATTTTAATCCAGAGATTGTAGTTCTGGAAGTGTTAGAGGGGACAATTGTGTCCTCAAAGAAACAGAGTGAGAGAGATCCTCAATGTCATCTCCATAGTCTTCACAGAGGGTCAATATTAGGAGTGCAAACACGTTCCTTCACAGCTACATGTCAAGGATTACACCATGAGAGTGAAACAAAGATATCAACCATCTTCCTCCTCCTCTTACCGCTCTGTTTTTCTCTGTCCACTAGCAGAAGCCACCAAGTTCAAGCAGACGGTCAGGTATATTCCTGCTGTAGGTACACTGGCTGTTCACTCAAGCAGTTAGTTCAGCCACCTTGCTGGACAGTGACATCTCTTAATAGATGGAAGCAGCAGTTTAAATTTCCCTTCCCTCCTGATCTTTTCTCTGATTTCACACCGGCTCAACATCTCCAAATCTCCTCTGGTATGTGAGCCGAAGGAACTGTGGCTCCGCTCGCTATTCCAGAAGCTCTTCGCTGGTGTAGGCCACCATGAACTCAGGTTTTTTTATAATTACACATATGTGACACAATGGTTTATAAGTCTGATTAATAAAAAGCATACACATCCCAATGAAGCCACTCATAGTCAGAAATCCATGAAATGAGAAAGAAAAAAGTCATTCTTGTGCGTGTGTGTGTGTGTGTGTGTGTGTGTGTGTATTGTACCTGGACACACAGCCTGCAGAGTGACGTGGCTGACCCGCAGTGTGCTGGTCAGATGTCTTTGTGTGGATCCTGAGAATAAAAGATAAAACTCCACCTCCTCCTCTTCCTCCTCTTCTCCATCAGCACAACACACATCAACATCGTCGAGCTGAATGGTCAACACACACTCTCCCTGAGAGAAGACAAAGAGGCGGGAATATCAGCATTGTATGTGAACATACAGACACACACTGTACGTAGCACACACCTCCTTCATGTCCACTTTATCCCAGTAAGGTCCTGACAGACGGTTCTGATTCATTAACAGCATACCAATCAAATGAAGTTCAGAGGCATCAATTCCTCTTTCAAAGAACACCACATTGTCACACATGCCACATTTTCAGTGGAATATTACCTTTATATAAAGTCTGTGTAAAGGTACTTCTGAGATTTCTTTCAAAACACATTAAATATGTTGGAAAATAGTTGCTGAAAACGTGAAAAGACTTTGAAGGATATATTACTGAAATGTGGAGTTAGAGGTTCAAACAGTTTTTTCACCAGTTTTCAGTCCAGGATTTTGTGGGCGGTCCTAAAAGGTGGCTCGATGATGCGTTGAGGCCACCCTGAGCAAAATCCCCCCACCTCCCTAACCCACAACAGCATAAAAGCCTTCAGCGTGTTAGCATCTGTGCTTCTCCATATGCTAGTTATTATTCTCATTTATACTCAGTTGCTAGCTAGCTCTGCCTTCAAAGTACTGCAGATGCATTTTCCCTGGATGAACAGCTTTATTTAAACTATTTGAACTGGATAGTTAGTAACACTTTCTTCTTTGGTCTGACAAACTCAGAACTCGTATTTATTCTTATTTTACACATTTTTTAATTTATTTGGACTTTTAATACCAAAGTGCATCAGCAGAAACTTTGTGTCTATCCATTGTTTCCATCATTGTGGATGTGCAAGTCTGTTCACTGACACATATCCATTCATCTTTTTATTCTGTGTGGTTCTGTCAGCTTCAATTGTGTCGTTTTGAAATCAGGTTTCTAAAGTGCAGTGTAAGTACATCATTATGCTGCAGGGGTGATATTTAAAGTTGTACAATAGATGGAAATTTTGGGAGATAGTTTGCTTTCTTACTGGAGGATCGATCCCATTCTCATTTCTGTTCACTAAATGTGAAGCTGCAACAATTATGGCACCAAAGTAGGTAATTCTGTGTTCCCCTGGGGTGAAAAACAACATGTTGATGACAGCTCAGAGCCATAACTGGTCCTACCATGACATGAAGACCAGTTACTGTTTCACACCTCAGATTTAGAGGCTTTTTTGTGATTGAGCTGGTCACAGTTTTAATGTGAAAGGCTGTACACCCCACATGTGATGACATCATAAACACAAGTGTAAAGTTCTGACAGAAGCACATAATAACCAAAGGGGTGAGTACAAAGTGCTTAGTGGATAAAGATCTGAGATATGCCTTCAGTGTGTGTGTGTGTGTGTGTGTGTGTGTGTGTGTGTGTGTGTGTGTGTGTGTGTGTGTGTGCGCTTAATGAAACATAACATAACACACATACACACTTCTTTGCTGAACATGCAGTTGCCACACCCACATAAACACAAGCTAACAATAGCATACAGGAATGTTTCAGATCACTCTCATTAAAAATGCATGCATGAACACGCACGCACACGCACGCACACGCACACACGCACACACACGCGCACGCACACACACACACACACACACACACACACACACACACACACAGATAGATCAGTAGATCAGCTGAAGTCAGTGTCTTACAGTGAGACTCAGTGATACATGCAGGGGTCATATTTCCTGTTTGAGCACTTACAGATGCTTGGCTGCTAATGAATAAGGAAACATTTAGGCTAAGCCAACATACTTGCATCATTATTCAGCTCAGGTGCTCTGCAGGGGAAGATGAGAACACTACTAGTGCACATACCTCATATGTTTGGTACACACAGAAGGTGCAAATATAGATTATTTTCATTATTGATTAATGGTTAATTGTTTGGTCCATAAAATGTCAAAAAATAAAGTTTACTGTCACAACTAGGAAATATTCACATGTAGGGAGCTGAAATCAAATTCATTTGATAGTTGACTGACTGACAGCTGCAGCTCTAATAGCATGCTAATGTGATGTAAGAAGTACGACTGAGTGTTGGTTTTGTTTCCAGCATTATGATAACGTTTGTTTGATGTTAAGAAACATTAGCTGCTTCCTGGAGGCAAAGTTTGGACCTGCTGCTGCCAACTATGTCAGCATTAATGAGTCAGCTCACACTTATTCTGTTATATTACAAGTATATATTATATTATATTGGAATATATACTATTTGAAATATAGATATGTTATACAGTATATGCTGTGAACTGGAGGCTACGCTTCACAGAGGTTATGAACTTTCAGTTGTCTGCATAAAGCTGTCTGACACATCTTTGTGCAGGCAACATATTGCTTAATCCCTCCGTCCACACCTGCTCCATTCAGTCTTGGTCCATATTCAGACTGTGTAAAGCCCACTGCTCGTAATCTAGGAGTCATTTATTTGACTCAAATCTCAGCTTTGAAAAACATATCACATAAGTAGTTCAGTCTTGTTTTCTTTCAGTTCAAAACCATCTCTAGAATCAAAACAATAATTTCCCATTCTGACTTGGAAAAAGTTATCCATGCATTAATATTCTCCAGACTTGATTACTGTAACTCACTTCTCTCCAGCATGAATCAGAAATCACTCTCTCGCCTCTAACTTGTCCAAAATACAGCAGCCAGGCTTCTTACCGGTTTTAACGACAGCACATTACAGCAATTGTAGCTTCTCTTCACTGGCTCCCTGTTCGTTTTAGAAAGATTTTACTGATCACTTTTAAAGCGCGTCAGGGTCTGGCTCCATGTTACATAGCAGACATGTTGACCTGCTGGCTGTTCCACAGTCCAGGCTCAAAACTATAGGTGACCGGACGTTTGCTATCAGAGCCCCATCGACTCGACATAAGGCTCGCAGAATCAGTAAATTCTTTTAAATCACGTCTTAAAACACATTTTTATAGACTTGCTTTTATGTGATATCGTCTTTTTTCATTTTTTAATTCAATTTTTATTTTATTTTTTTCTTATTTATACTTATTTTTTATCAAAATGTGGTGTGTGAATGTGTATGGGTCGTTCGCAGTGTGTGTTTTCTACTTATTTTATCATTCTATATTTTATTGTTGCTTTATTTAATTTATCATTATTTGTTTTCATCTTATTTTTATATATTGTTTCACTTTCATTTTTAATTGTTTTATATTGTCTTGTCTTAAATGTTGTTGGTTCATGTGCTGCTATTTTGCCTGAGTGTCCTGTTTGTGCCTGTCTGTTTTTAAAAGGTGCTATATAAATAAAGTTATTATTACTATTATGCTTACTGTGATCTGTTGGTTTGTTGATTCAGTGTACGGCTCAGACACATGAAGCTCAGCGCTGAATGAACACTAAAATACCAAACTCTGCTTGCATAGTGACACTGAGCAGACGTCAGTTGAGCTTCCAGTCTCTCAACATTTCAGCGAGCTTAACAAATGAAGCTCTTTTGAGAGTATAGTCAGTAAGGACTATAGTTTAGCATGCTTAGGCCTGTACTTCATCTCTCCTTCCATTCACTGCTGTCACGCATGCTGCTGTCATTAACCCAGCCTGACAATCATGGCATCAGCTGTTCTCATCAGCACAGCGATACACCTGCACTGTTAGCCTATCATCTTGCTGCTGTTTTTTTAAATAAGATTCTCTCTCTGTCTTCTCTGCCCATCACTGACTCATCATCTTCTTCATTTCATCAGCCACCACCTCCATGGAGGGATTTATTCTGCTGGGGCTGAGGACTTTCTGTCCAAACTGAATAAACAAATATTGAAACAATTCTTTGCTCCATTCTGTCTCTCTTGATTGAACTAGATTGTGTGTTGTGACATCAGTTTCTATGATCACATGAGTTCGGCCTTCCTCCATGCACCATGAGCAGCTTCACTCATAAATATGCTTTGTTTCTGCTTTTTCAATGTTTTAAACAATAGTTCAATGCTAAACTGTTGAATATGCAGAACCAGGGGTGTCGATTAGCTCAGTTGGTAGAGCATCCGCCCCATGTACAAAGGCTCAGTCCTTACCGCAGCGGCCCAGGGTTTGAATCTGACCTGTGGCGCTTTGCTGCATGTCATTCCCATCTCTCTCTCTCTCCACATTCCTGTCACAAATTCTAACCATTTTTATCCACTTAGTATCAAAAACGTTTGACATTTGGAGAATTTTTTTTTCAGTATCATATTAAAACACATATCACGTTATGACATGATAATTTATTTAGTTATAACATGAAACGTTCACGTTATAACGTGCTGATCAATGAGAAACAGTGCTACCTCCAGCAGGTCTGACTGATTTTTCTTCCTGTGCAGCCTCGTGCATTTTAAAATCCCTCTTAATGTATGAATACTTATCACAATATCATCCATCATTAATATTTCTTGATTAAGATGTAAGATTATAGTTATCTACTTGCATTCCTGAACAGTTTTAGTTTTAGTGGTTGAATGTTATGTTTGATTGATTTCTGACTTCTCAGAGAAGAACAGTGAGCCGGCTCAGATTTGGGTATAAAAAGGTGAATTCAGTTTGAAATTCATCATTCCTGTTCAAAATGATAAAATATGGAGAGCTCACTGAAAATAAAGAGTCCGCATTAAATCACTTTATTATCACACGTTATTATAGCATACAATCTTATCATGTCATGACGTGTATATACTTCTCACATTTTAACAATATAAATGATCATGTTTCAACGTGAAACGTTTCATGTTATAACAATAAATAATATACAGTTGTGGCCAATAGTTTTGAGAATGACACAAATATTAATTCTGCTGCCTCAGTTTTTATGATGGCAATTTGCATATACTCCAGAATGTTATGAAGACTGATCAGATGAATTGTAATTAATTTCAAAGTCCCTCTTTGCCATGAAAATGAACTTAATCCCCAAAAAACATTTCCACTGCATTTCTGCCCTGCCGCAAATAGATCAGCTGACATCATGTCAGCGATTCTTTCGTTAACACAGTTGAGAGTGTTGATGAGGACAAGGCCAGAGATCACTCTGTCAAGCTGATTAAGTTAGAATAACAGACTGGAAGCTTTAATAGGAGGGTGGTGCTTGAAATCATTGTTCTTCCTCTGTTAACATGGTTATCTGCAAGGAAACACGTGCAGCCATCATTGCTTTGCACAAAAAGGGTTTCACAGGCAAGGACATTGCTGCTGGTAAGATTGCACCTAAATCAACCATTTATTGGATCATCAAGAACTTCAAGTTGAGAGGTTCAATTGTTGGGAAGAAGGCTTCAGGGAGCAAAAGAAAGTCTAGCAAGTGCCTGGACGGTCTCCTAAAGTCACTTCAACTGCAGGATCGGAGCACCACCAGTGCAGAGCTTGCTCAGGAATGGCAGCAGGCAGGTGTGAGTGCATCTGCATGCACAGTGAGGCATGGCCTGGTGTCAAGAAGGGCAGCAAAGAAGCAACTTCTCTCCAGGAAAAAACATCAGGGACAGACTGGCATTTGGCAAAAAGTACAGGGATTGGACTGCTGAGGACTGGGGTGAAGTCATTTTCTCTAATGAATCTTCTTTCCCATTGTTTGGGGCATCCAGAAAAAAGCTTGTCCAGAGAAAAAAAAGACTTAGTGTTACCATCAGTCCTGTGTCATGCCAACAGTAAAATATCCTGGAACTATTCATGTGTGGGGTTGCTTTTCAGCCAAGGGAGTGGGCTCACTCACAATTTTGCTGCAGAACACAGCCATGAATAAAGAATGGTACCAAAACATCCTCTGAGAGCAACTTCTCCCAACCATGCAAGAACAATTTGGTGACAAACAATGCCTTTTCCAGCATGATGGAGCACCTTGCCATAAGGCAAAAGTGGTACCTAAGTGGCTTGGGGAACAAAACATCAAAACTTTGGGTCCATGGCCAGATAACTCTCCAGACCTTACATTACATTTTCAAAACTTTTGGCCACGACTGTACATTTATTTTTCTGACGTGGCATATGTGACAATATGCTTCTGTACACTACAATGAAATGGCTCCTATGAGGACTCACATCATCACACATGAATACAACTGGACTCAATGAACTCAAAACAGTCTCAGCTTCACAGTCAGACCCAATTTATGCAAATCCAGTATTGTTACAGGCTTACTTTGGATAATGGCAGAACACTGTCTGTCTCTGCTCCTTCTCCTGGTCTGTCAGACTCAAGGACTCAGAATATTTATTTAACAAACAACAATTGTGCTATTTCAGGTTCCATGTTTGAAACGTGTGTGTGTGTGTGTGTGTGTGTGTGTGTGTGTGTGTGTGTGTGTGTGTGTGTGTGTGGACAGCAGGAAAGAAAGTGTAAACATCCCACCAGGGTGTTGCTGCTGTGTAATTTCACTGTGACCAAAACATATCTTTTAATGAATGGTTGAATGGAGCCACAAATATGTTGTTGTCTTTTTCTCATAAAAACACACAGACACACATACACACACACAGAACACAGTCCTGCCATGTTGCATATCTGAGGTCCTGAAAAACTAAAAGCAGTAAACATATTGTATTTCTTGTTCTTTGGAGCACATCAACAATTCAAACTTTGTATCATACTGTATATGAAACACATATCCAACTCACTGACAGTATAAAGAATGGACAGAGCCTCAGTGACGTCACCCGGAGGTGCAGCTGAAAATATGCACCGCTGGCTGCTGCCATGTTGGATGTACTGCTTTTTCTGCCTCCCGGCTAATCTAGATATTGGCAAGGCGTGGATCATCAGCGGACCTGAGGCCAAATGCCGGAAATTAGCTATAGAGACCAAAACCGTTTTTTGTTTTTTGTACCATGCTGTAAACATGTATAATTCTGCTGTGAAATTAGACAAATTATTATAATTATAATTCTAAGAATTAATATTGGCACTTAAATGGAGACTGACTCACTTCTGGAGCAAGCCTCAAGTGGCCACTCGAGGAATTACAGTTTTTAGCACTTCTGCATTGACTTCATTTCCCAGCCACAGAGGTTGATGCTTGATCTAACTACGCAGACATTTACAGCGTGTGTACACTGAGCTGCTGCTGAGAGCTGTCATGTGTCTTCTTGACGTCCTGCAAGTCAGTAACAACTGAGACACTGTGTTGGCCTGCGGTGATGCGATGAAGGCTGAACTGGGCATCACTTTATGTTAATACAACATTAACCTACACAGTAAGCAAACTTTGAGTCTACAGCCACTGTCAAATGCAGAGTTAGCATTTAACCACGCACACAGCAGATAGACATATGCAGCACGTTCTGTCAAAACTGAGTGATGATGACTAAAGATGGATTTTGCAACCTGGTATTAAACATCTTAAAGCAGGGGTCTTCAACCTTTTTTAGCCCAAGCACCCCTTGGATGAGAGACAAACATAACATTTTTTTAAGATGTGTCACATTTTAAGCCTGGCCTATAATATAATAATAATAAATGTTATATTATTATTAACTTTTAAATTTACTTTATATTTACTTTTATTTCACCTTATTAACCTATTTATATACTGAGTTATTAGCCTATATGTGTTTATGATTCATAAAACCTTCATGCATAATGGAATAATTTATAAAGGAATATATACATAGTAATAATTTTTGGCAAAAGTAGCTTATTACTGCATATTAATACTTGCAGTTATTTTTTTAGATTTTTTAATTCTCACAAATTATTTTGGTGAAAATTGTCAATTATTATGACAAAAATTGATGGACCCCCTGCAGTACCTCTGCGGATGCCCTAGGGGTCACAGACCCCTGGTTGAAGACCCCTGTCTTAAAGACATGAAGACATTCATCTATGATGTATTTGCACAGAGTGGTCTCTCTCTGAGCGTATACCAGGAGTGTTTGTGTACTAATCTCTATAACAGACGTCTGCATAGTAATATTTACCAATCACATTTGAGTGGACCTTGGTTGCAACACTGTGGAGAGCATTTCAGCTTTTTATTAACTTTTTTTTAAGTCATTGGCATTCATATAGTCTAAATTGCCTTCAGGCAACAGATGATGGGTTCCAAGATTGTTTGTGTACAGTAATTAGTTATTGAAGCTCAGGGTTAGCCACTGTTAGCTTTAATATGGAACTAGCTGCTAACAGCAGAGGCTAAGAAGGAGTCCAAACATATCAGCATCTGCTTTGTGCATAGTAACCATTTAGAAAGAACTGATATGGTGAGCTCATGCTTATCCACAGAAAAACAGCAAAGTGTCACATGTATTGCAGAACATGTCATAGTGTTTGACTGGTCATGGTGATGAGGTGTGATAACTAGAGGTACTTACATAGAGTGGAGCTTGTTGGGGATTCAGTTTCATGGTTCTGGACTCTAGAAGAAAAGATATGAAGAGATATGAGAAAATATGTTCAAAACAGTCATTATCACAGAAGATGAACTCATTAGTGTCGGCTGGGTTTGAATGAATGCTCTCAGGTGCTGAAGACAGAAAACAGGAGGTTGACACAGGGAAACACCAAACAGGTCTCCAATACTGTTTCATACAAAGCTCATGAAAAGGTCAGCTCAAAAAAGACAAAAAAGTCTTTGCATCTTTGCAACACTTCTCAGGTGCTCTGATGAAAGGATACAGTTTCAAACTGACACTCCTTTTTCCACACACACACCAGAAACCACCACAGGGAGCCTGTATTACAGGTTAGATGGACTTAATGCAACCTATTCAGCTGTCAGACAATGTTCTTGTTTTTACTGATGCCGGTGTAGCCAAACCTTTAATGTGGGTGTGTGCACACATCTTATTATGTGTGAAAACGCTCTTACACGTTTTCATTGAAGTCTACAACCTCACAGAAAAACTGTTCAAATCTCGTCTGTTCAGCAGACTGCTGATCACAGTCAACATCTGGTCAGACAGCTGGTTACTCTGCTGAGTGTTAAACCTGCATTCAGTCTCCTCCACTGTGGTCACTCACACAGAGGAGTGCACCTCAATTCACCATGTACTTTAGTACACGTTTTTGTTGTTAGAGGACGAGACACCATGGCTGGTGTCGATCACATCATAACTTGTGATTGATTATCATCATTAAAATCGGTGACCAGTGGTGGTGTTCCTCTGAGCAGAGAACAGAATTAATATTACAAGAGAGGGTGTGCTTTAACATTATTATTGGCATGACAGTGATGCGGTTGTTAGCGGCCTGGCTAATACCTGGAAAACAATCACAGTCACAGCAGTAGACTCCACTGTAATGGAACCCAGTTCACTACTCCAGCAGGTAGTTCGAGCCTTAGTAACGACCTAGCAATGGAGACACTTTCCAGTCCCATCAAAGCTTATGGAGATCGTGGAGTTTCCCAAACTGAATAAATACTGCACATATAAACACTTTGTGTTCTGTGTGTGTGTGTGTGTGTGTGTGTGTGTGTGTAGGTGTGTGTGTGTAATGAGTACATGGTTGAGCAAGAGAGAGCAGCAGAAAGTCATGGTGAGCGGAGCAGAAGAAAAGGTGAGCAGCAAATGTACAGTGCAGGTTCCAAAGTTAAGTTCCTGTGTTTGTTTCAAATGTTGGAATAACATCACTATGACAATCAGCTCCACCTCCTCTGACGACTACTATCTGTGTGGAAACCAGAGTCAAGCAGGGTCAAGTTGAGCTGTGCAGTGTGTAACACAACATAGCATGTAGCACTGTAACAGTGTCGAAGTGTAAGTCCTCTTTTGCGTTGCAGACATGCTATCTACGATCACACGATCACACACTGGGGTTGTTTGGTTCAGTGTGAAGAAAAAAAAGAGTGTAATGACAGCTCTTTATCACAGTATGGCAGGATCTTTGTGTAGAAGGGGCTCCTGAAACAGCAAGCCAGCCTTTTTAAGATATGCATAAATGCTGAATTTGTGTGGATCTGTGGGCACAACACACTGCAGCTTCAGACAAAAACATGAACGCTGCAAATGAAGAAAAGATCTTCAATTTGACAACATACAACATGTCACAACGCTGTGACATATCAACAAGTCTGCAGGGAAGAAGACCCAAATTATTAGCTGATGCTACTGCGATGAGTGCTACCTTCAGTTACTTTACAACAGCTGGGCTGTGACAGTGGTCAGCTCTATGTTTCTGTTTATCAAATGAAGGCATAAAGAAGTTTAATTTAATCAAACTTTTTTTTGTCTCATGCCATGAATGAGCTTGATTTATCCAATAACAGATGATGTGCAAAGAACTGGTGACTTGTCCGGGGTACACCCCGTCCCTCTTGCAGTGTCAGCTGGGACCGGTTCAGCCCCTCGTGACCTTGATAAGGATAAGCGGTTATGGAAAATAAATGACTGAATGCTTCCCAAAAAACACGAGCCCTGTTGTGAATTCTTCCTGTTCAGAGACATTTTGGTTCAGGGATTTTTATGTTTGAACTCTTATTTTGAAACTCTTTCACACATTTCTGTCATTTTGGTGCAGAAGTCACTGACGACGCAAGTTTCAATTACTGCGACTGTGAGATTCATGTGGTGACGTAACCTAGTTCTCTCTGTGTAATTCTACTGTTACGTGTGTTTCCAGAGCTGCTGTCAGAAGGTGTTTCAGTAACTAGCCTGTGAGGATATAAACTGCATGTTGAGCTAACTGGCCAGCTTGGCTGTCTTATTGTGAAAGGCTAATATGGTTTCAGTGTGGCTTTTATTATAGTTACTCAGTCAGTGTTTATATAAACATGCAGATCTCATTTTTGGTTAATAACTGCCTTTATTTTATGTTAGTTATTAGTAATAACTCAGATGTATTTGAAGTGTTTTATTTCAGAAACTCAACTATTATGCACCATCATGCTGCATCGTTTGGAATATTTTCATTCTGGCAGTAAAGACTATGAACTGTGAACAATCAACTGATGACTGCGTGTGTAACTGCCCATGTCAGCAGTTTATTTTCTGTATTGGCACATTATTAGTTTCTTCTGAATTGAATGTTTACAGCTAGACAGAACTAATTATTGGTTCAGCCCGAGCGTGTTTCACCCAGGCCTTTTAGCGCTCGGGCCCTAAAAAATAACCGCAAAAGGGAATGTCAATTTCTAACAGTTTTTGTGATGTATGTAAGACAGAGAAACAGAGATAGACAGAAGAGAAATAGAAGATAGCATAACAGACAGAAGATTCTAAAGGATGTTTAGCACCTCTGTGTAAGCAGCAATGAGGTATGTTGGTTGTTATTCATGATATTTATGTGTGGTAAAGATGTTTTTGTGTTAAAATTGTGTTTACATGTGCCATTTTTGGGTTCATTTAAGCAAACTGTAAAGTGATTAGCTGTATCTATGCTATGATATGACACAAGATGTATGAGACATGCATACAGCATTATTTTTTGTTAATTTAATGTAGTGGTCAATTTTTCCACACAACAGTTTTCAGGTCCAATCCCCAATAAGCCCGATCAGTCAGATGGTGGCACCGCAGCAATTTTGGACAGGCCACGCCTCACACAATTAGTCTGAGTCCAGTTCAATGTGCTTTACTAAGAAGCCTCTTGAACCACTAAAGTCCACTTGACTAGCTTTTCCACCTTTTTTTTTTACTTCCTACTGAACACTTGGTCTGATTGCCAGCAAATCTTCCATGAGTCATTTTTGTACCAAGCGTATCACGAGTTGCATAAAGTTTGTTGATATCGTGTTTAGTCTTCAAGATATTGAACAAGAACTTTAAACATGGCGTGGCGCAGTACATAAATAGGCCAAAGTCAACAACCGCTGGGCCTTTCATCACTAAACTCACATGATACAGCCATGTAAGAACCTGATGCATACCCTGAAAGTCTCATACAACTAAAGGATTGCTACAAATGTGAACTCAAATCTATCAGGCTAGAACTCAGAAATAGTTTGTCCAGTCATAACAAACCCCCACAGGATATGTTTCATAACAATGTTGAAGCACGTGTGTAATAATATTTTGAAGTTTCTACCGGTCTGTGCTGGCCTGAACTCCAGAATCCTGCCTGCAGTCGTATTCTTTAGTTCAAATTTGTGTTGTGTGTTTACTCTGGGTCAGTTAAGTGATAAATGTGAGCAAATGAAGCTGATTCATTCTTTAGTACAGCCTGAAGCTCGTCTGCTGTTCAAAGCTGCTGAGGACTCTGATCAGGACTTTGCATCGCATATACATGAAGTCAGCATGACTGGCTCACTGTTCAAAACACATTCTAATTACAGACTTGTCAGAAAGACACAGAGCCGAGGTCACCACCCAGCTCTTCTACATGCAGTGATGTGGTTGGCCCATTCATGGGCAGGAAACAGGAAGTCGGAGGAAAACAGAGGAGCCTTACAAGTCCTCCTCACACACACTCAGAGGAGAAAACAAGCCTTCCTCACATCACACACACAGTTTGAATGTGTTTGATGGAGGCAGACAAAGGCTTCCTCCAACACACAGAGGCAGACACACGCCTGTTAGAGCTGCTCATACATGAACGTACGTGATGTGTTGACAAAGTTGTAGTGTCTGGTGGAGAAGAATCAATCTGACTACAGCATGAAAACCTTTGTCATAAAATAAATAAATAACTGTTTTGTTCACATGGATAATATGAAGTCTATATTGCTGTACTGATATGGTTTCCAAAAATTCACAGTTGTGTGGTTTTTCAGTGGATTCAAAGGAAGCAACACAATTTCCTGTTTTATTTCGATGTGACTTTAGCGATTCTATGGCTGAAAACTAGTTAACTCGTCTCCATTTGCAGCCAATATGTACAGTTCCTGGTCATTTTCTTTTAGGGCAGCAACTAATCATTTCCCATATCAATGAATCTTCCAATTATGTTCTTGATTGAACATCTGTCAAAAAGTATTAAGACAATTACAAAATCAGAAGCTGACAGTTTTTACTTAATAATTTCACCATGTTCATTCCATAGCCCTGCTTAGTATACATCTATACAGCAGAGGAGGGAACTCAAAAAGACAAGTCATTACAAACCATCCTGACACCTGAACTCTGAGTGGAAAGACATGGTCAATGTCATATTTGCTTTGTCGCATCATTCAGTTTTATATAACTCTGCTCTGTTGGAGTATGAACAGCTACACAAAAAAGCGCTGATGGTTCAAATACGTTCCAAGGGAACACACTCACACACACCAATGATTAAAGGTTTGACCAGTCACTGTTCCAACCATGATCACCGTCAAACTACAAGAAGAGACACTCTGCTATGTACATGGTACCATATTCTCTCATAGATCCGCATCTCATTATCTGTATGATGGAAGACAGCTGCTTCACACCTGCTTCATGGATGCCGTTTCTGTACAGATGCAATGTTGAGATATTTTACTGGAAAAGTGGAAACTTTAACCTGCTACTGGTAATAGAGTAAAAGGCCTGGGATCAGTAAAGTTATTAGGAAGCATCATATGAATATTTCAGTCAGTACCAAAGTGGTGGACTGATCGACACACAGACTGACAGAGCTAACACTCTAAATTTGACAAAGATGGGACTCACTGTATTGTAAAGCACTGGTTTGTTCACGTGAGACTACTTAAGTGCTAACTTGTGTAGTATTTAACAACATTTCTGTGCTGCTTAACAACAGTTTGCCTTTCAGTTGGTGTCTGGATTCCACTACTCTTGATGTATGAAGACCACCCAATGACCACTTGACAAGCGCTGCGTTTGAGTATCTTTTAACAAGAGAGCAGCACATAATTGACACTCAGGAAATGAGATGATACACTGTTTGTGTTCTCCAAACAAAAGAAGCCATCATTTACTGTTCAGAGGACTCTTTCACTGACTCATGACTCATTTTGGATTGAAATGCAGACTTGGAAGGAGGCAGCTTGTGAATAGAGACTTAGCTTCAGCTTCATGTCACCAAAGGACATTAAGCACGAGGCATTAAGATGACTTAAGTTTACAGCATCAGATCCTCTGTACACATAATCCCCACCCCACAGTGAAATGCATGTATGCGATGTGTGTGTGCGCGCACGTTAACATGTATTACTCACATTATGGGGACATAAATCTCTATACACAGTCACATTGTGGGAACTCTTCTGCCAACTAGGGACAAAAACTCCATATCACGTAAATCATTCAGTTTCAGGTTAATTACTTTTAGGTTGGTTTAAGGTTAGGTTTATGTTAAGGTTAGGTTAAAAGAGAGGCACTAAGGGTCAGGTTAAGTCTCCAAGAAATTAATGTAAGTCAATGTAATGTCCTCTGAAGCGATGGAAACACCACTGTGTGTGTGCGTGTGTGTGTGTCTGCTACCCTGCTCATTAGTCCACCCACCCTCTCATCCCACAGCGGGGGTTCATTTCCAGCAGTCACAGCTCACAGACGCCCAACAAATGTTGTGAAATTAATTAACAGTGTCTCTCAAAGTGAGATGGACGAGTGGCATAAGAAAGATGGAATTACGAAAGGATAATGGTTCAGTGGTTTGGGGACCGATGCTGTGGCCACAAAGTGCAGACGGCATAAATAGTTTTATCGCCAGAGCAGACAGTAAAGAGATCCTTTTTGAGCTCAGGTCTCATCGTGTCTTTTTATAAATCAGGCTTAAAGCTGGTCTAAATATAGGAAGGGGAGGTTCAAACAACAACAATCACACTGCCACTGCCATCCCATCATCAGTCCACACATATGGACACCGCACATTTTAAACCATTTCCAGAGATGTTGGCATCTGCTCGCTGTCTATTCTGACATTCTGAAATGCCAGGGATCCTCATCCCATCCCAAAACACCTTGGTGATCACTTTCCTGATGTTTCAGCCTTTGGATTTGGAATTTTCCACTTTTCCACAAGTAATAACACACATTCAGATTCTAGCAGTAGTCTGATGTCTGGGAGCAGAATGCACTGGACTCACCAAGATAAAGGCTTGTGAATTTAGATATCTGGGTTAACTGTTCCCCAGCCTCCATCCCTCCGACTATCAACAAGTGCTAGTGTGAAGAAATGCTTCTACAGAGACACTCCAGATATAATCTGGGCCTGGATGTTATATATAGGTCAGTCTCAACTCTTCCATCATGAAAAACATGACCCCAAAACCAACTGAAGCACAACTAAGTTGAGTAACTAAACTCTGCCCACATATACTACACATAATACAGGCCAGGCCATCTGAACTCTGGATGTGTGTGTCTGAATGTACCAATGTAACTGCCATTATGTAAGCTGGCATCTGCATGTGGAAGCTAAGCAGACTCCAGGGAACCAGTGTGTCACGATAACAGGCAGACCACTTAAGATGGCAGTGTCCACTGCCTGTGCTGAGGGACAGGAGCTTAAGATAGCCTGAAGAGAAATGACCTGAGGAAGAAGAGGAAGAAATTCACCAGAGCCTGAAGGGAACTTATTACATATAAGAGATATCTTCTTTTTTGTTCCATACACACATACTTCTTCCTTGTCAAACCTGACCCATATTACCCACACTGCAACTGGAACTCTTTCTGAATCTTGTACTCCTCTCCACACTGGATGCTTACCTACTTGTTAGTGTCATTCTGGAAAAAACTGAGGATATATTTCCAAGTATGGTCACCTCCTTGTTTCACTCCGAGATTAAGTGTGAGTTAGCCTCCATGGAGCAGCTCATCTTGGTCCTTTTCCAGCAGCAGATTGACCTCGACTTTTGGCTAGCCTTGCGAAGGAACAGTCCACTAGTTTACCGGTGAAGGTAAAACATCCGGATACAGTCAACCCATCTCCTGGCTGTTCCACGTGAGGATCAAGGCCAACCACTTCCCTCTATGATTCCCAGGATGACTCCACTAATTTGGAGCTGTCTCACTTGTTCCTTGGATTGCTCTACCAATGTAGGCTCCACCACTGCTGTGTGGCGGTTGTGCTAATGGGAATCACAAGTTTACATCTAAAATTGTTCCCAAAAGGTGGATTTCTGTGCAGCAACTCTAGCTCCAGAGCCGTCTCTCCATCTGGCAAGAGCCCTTGTGTCTGTACTTCGTCCCTGCAGGGCAGCAATAGAGTTCCTTTAGAGCTCTGACTGGTCTTAATTGTCCACCTAGCCTTGGGCTATACCACTGGACTGACCATCACTGATCCTAATCTAATTTCAATTTCATTTATATATCGCCACATCATAACAGAAGTTATCACATAACTCTTTCTATATAGAGCAGGTCTAGACTGTACTCTTTACAATATTATATTCTGATACCCAACAATTCCACCAGGAGCAAGCACTTGGCAACTTCCTTCCAGCTAGCGAACTTGATTTGCACTCAGCATGATCTTCCAATCAAACTAGCCTCTACAACAGCTTAAACATCTAATTGGCATTACATTTGGCATCCAAAGTCCGATATATCCAAAACTCCTGTCATCTGACCAGTCTCACTCCTGTCCTTCAGAGAGTCCACCGGCTCCCTGTCCCACAACAGATCCAATTCAAAGTCCTCCTAACTGATAAAGGCCCTCCATAACTCATACCCACTCCACTGCCACACTCCTCCGCCTCTGCTTTTCTGATGCCAACCTCCTGTCTTCATCTCTAGGAATCAAACACTGGACTCGAAACTCAAAATTCACATTTTTAGAACTGCTTTAATGTGTATTTTCATTGTGTTTAATGATTTTAAATCATTTCAAGTGTCACTGAGTACGATGAAACCACACCAAGCTGGTTCACGTCCAATTTATCAGCTCCAGCTCAGTTTAAATCCTCCACACAAGCCAAAGTTAGTCATGGAGTTCCACAAGGTTCTCTGCTTGGACCACCACACTAATCTTGACAACAGTTCTTCAGAAACCTGTGGGTGACGTCACAGAGACTATGTTCAGGTTTTACAACAAAATGTAATTTCTATCAAATACTAGCAGGTTGAAGTGACAAAACACAGTAGAGTTCAGTGAAGGATTATATTATTTTAGCATTTTATTGTTAACTTACTACCAACTTATACACAGAATTTTGACCTCTGTGGACACACTTTTACATACACACACACCCACACTCGCTCGCTCTCATTTCAGATTAATCCCACAACCATCCTTGTAACCCCCCAACAAATCTCTTGTCCCCCAGTGTGGGGTGGCAGTTGTCAGCCCTGGGCCTGGCCAATGGTGGGGGTCTCCCTACTGTGTAAAAAATGGATGCCGGTGCTGTCCAGGATGAGGCAGCCAACCACAACATAAAAAACATAAGAAAACACACACACACACACACACACACATATATATATATACACACACACATATATACATATATACATATATATATATATATATACACACACACACATATACATATATATATATATATATATATATATATATATATATATATATATATATATATATATATATATATATTACTGATTGGTTCTGCACTTTGGGTAATGAGGATTCCCGCTCCCCTGTTGTGCCTCGGACCCGTCCTGTTGGTGGCCAGACCTGGTGGCTGCCCGACTGCCACCGCACACTGTTCTTCTAGGCTACTTATTGGTAATTAGTTGATTAATCTATTTACATCTCCCCCAAATTACCTTGATTATTCACACACAGGACACACACAGACACATCCAAAGTAAAGGCTGGTAAGTAAGGATTGGTCCTGATACTTATCCATAGCAACAGTACAGATACATGTGATGATGATGTAATAACAGACAACTCCTCTTCCTCCTTGTCTTACTGTAGAATCTCAATGTAACACAACAGGCCTGTATCACAGCAGACAGTTTGACTTGTCAGAGGAAAAGCATGTGTTACTAATAACATTAACAATGTCTCTGTTGTATTCTAGTGTCCCAGTGAGTCATGGCAGTGTGACAGTGATCCAGCAGGAACCATACCATGAGCCTGAGTCTCTCTGTTCAATCATTAATTGATGATTTACACCTGTGCTTTGTCACAAGTCACATGTCATCATATCTGCAGAGGAGAGGCCTGTTGGTGACATTGTTCTACTGTTCCTGAGAAGCTCCACAGACTCTGGTGAAGCCGGAAGAAGTACTGATAGCAGATGAAACAAGGCTTGTTCACATGTGTCCAGTTCAAAAGTTTTACTCATCTGCCTTCTGGACTTTTTAATACCACCGTACACATGGTGTTGCCCAAATGCAACAGAACTCTGAAGTCAGACGTACACACAGGCCACATATGTGCACACACACACGCACACACACACACACGCACACTTGGTTGTGGTGAGAGGAGCAGAGAGGGGGCTATGTTTCCACAACTTGTTGTAATTATGTGTTATACAACTGAATGCTGACTCTGGCTGTTCTTTTACAGAGAAGTACAGCGCAAGGCTGGCGACTAACTCAGCTGGCCAGAAGTTATGTCTGGTATGGAAGGAATGAGACGGAGAGGGGGGGGGGGGGAAGAGAGAGAGAGAGAGAGAGAGAGAGAGAGTGTGGAAGGAAGGAGCAGAGGGAGAAGCAGGGAGACAGAGAGCAGCAGCTGCTAATACAAACCAACCTCCTGCTTTCAGCTGTGGTGCACGGCGGCCATTCTACTCTGCTGCACAAAGAGCTGCAGTGTCACTCACTTCCACTGGCTGCATATATGAAGTGGCAGCAGGCTCAGGCCTTATCACAACAAGCCACTGCTGCTACAGGCATGGTCATAGAGCCAGTCACAGGAAGGAGCTCAGCCTGCACTGAACCTGCGTTTACAGAGTAATGACCTCAAAAACATCCACTGCCAAAAATACACGCACAATATATGATAGTATATAGTATAACAGTTGTGTTTTTTGTTAATAGCTGTGCATATCAGAGCCTAAAAATAGACAGCATTTGCATCACACAGATGTACTTCCTGTTCAGCAGAGAACAGAAGAAGAATTGATACCACGTTATTTGAGAGAAGGTGTATGAGACTGACACTACATGACAACAGTCGTGGTTATGACGTCGTGTCAGTCTTACGCACACCTCTCCAAATGAAATGGTGCCAAAAAATGTGTCAGCTGGTGAGAATGAAACATGAAGTCTGTGCCACAGTTTTTACACTGATACAAACAATCAGAGGGAGAAGAGGAAGTAACTTTTTTCACCATCGGCAGCATCAGAAAAAGAAGAGCCAAGAATAAAACTAATACGCAGGAGGCAGAAACATGCCACTCCCGCAGCTGGTTTGGTTTATATGCAGACTTAAGCACTGTCCGTGAAAAGAGCAGTGAAGACTGAGCATCATTTCAGTGCATGTCAGTGTTCCTTCAGCAGCTCCAAAACCAGCCATCCTGATCCAACATTACAAACAACTGTTACAACAACAGCTAACCCTAACCCTGACCTTAATTAGTATCAATGATAACATTTCATGTCAAAATGGCTGCTGTGAAAAAGGTCTACTGGCCTGGTGTTTACCTGAGATACATTCAGTTGCCAGCGAGTGTGGCATGTATTCTCAGAGGTTATTTTAATAAAAGCGTGGGAGCAACTGCTCCAGACAAAGTCACGGTCACGTGTGACCAATACAGTCAGACTTTATCTGCCACTCAGCCACAGTAGCCTTTATACTAACAGAAGAGTGTTTACAGTAGATATATTGATATGCCAGGCAATTACTGTTGCAAACATAATTACACACACACGCAGAAATTCCACAGGGGTGTGATTAGTGGCATCCCTGTAGGATATGACTCATCAGATCTCCCAGCACCGAGGCCGCGAAATTATCATTGTGATTAAAGATAGCTGCTGACGGAGCCAACTCCTCTTCTTTACAAAGAAGTCCCACATAGAAAATGTTGAGCGGCGCTAACATGCTGAGACACTCTATTAAAAAAAAAAAAGCGCTTTTATTTCAGCACTTGCGTACTTTGCTAACGTCATGGAGCAGAGGCAGAAGTCTTGGCTTCTGTCAAACAAACTCTTCATTCTCTGTCATGAATGAATCAAATATGAGCATAACTGCCAGATCACGTTTTTCCATCTCAATATTATCATCTGATTATCACTGCATCTTTTGGATTTTTACATGATGTCGTCAGTAGATTTTGTATAGCTCTGAGTGTGAAGTCAAACACACACACGTCACACGTCAAAAGGACACACTCTGAGTACTGGCAATAACTGCTGTGGCAGTACACAGGCTTTATGTTACATTCCTTCTTTATATTTTTACTTAATGTTTGTTAGTCAACTTTGTTTGACTTGTTTGCTTACAGAAATATTTGTATTGTGTATATATTTTTGGTTAAAGTACACTGCAGGTATTCCGAGATGTGCTTGGGAGAGTGATTTGGCTCTGTGAAAACATACTCTGTGTACTGTCTACACTATAAAGTTTATCTCTAGACTCTATTTGTGGTGTGGCTCTGGATCTGTCCTAAATAGAGTTGCAAAATTCTGGTAATTTTTGAAGTTGGAAACTTTCCATGGGAATTAACAGGAATTTATGGGAATAAACGGGAATAAACCAGGAATTTACAAAATTGAAGGTTGGCTCTTAATGGGAAAATATATTTTAGCATAATCTTGACTAAAACAACCAGATTTTATGCAGGTACACTTGAATATCACACTTTAGAGCCCAGAGCACACAGAGACTACTGAAGACACACATTTGAGCTCGTGGACTACATAATATTGTTCCATAAAATAATTCAAACTTGATAAAGTTCTACTTACAAATAAATCTGTTGAAATGTTTTTTAATTGTTTTATTTTGCACGTCTGCTTATGACAAAACAAAATGTTTAGATTTATGTTTGGATGTGATACAGTTTGTTTAAATTATCCCCAATTTACAGTTAATTCCCATTAATTTCCAAAATTCGCATGGAGTTTACGATTTGGAATATTCCCAAAATTCCTGAGCTTAACTTCTCATGGAAAGTTTCCTGAAATTTTTTGCAGGGATCTGATCATAACAGACTTAATTCTATCAAACTTGGACTTGGTTTATTCGTCATCCTCTGCAGAAGAAGGAAAAAGAACACACTTTGTGTCTTTAATAGAGCAGTTAATAATAAAATGATTGAGATATTCATGAATAATCGATTCATCTTTGATTGATCAGCGCTATATTAACTGACAATGTAGAAAATGAGAGGTATGCAGTGTTACAGCAATGACATCACGTGCAACACTAATTTACCACTTTGTTTATCGGTAGAGTTTGGTATTGCTATGTTTCAAATATATTCACACAGAGGCTGGGAGCCGCGTGCAAGTGGTGAATTTTCTGCTTTGCAATAAAAAAAATTAAAAAACAAACTAGCAAACTATTAAGAAAGGAAATATTTTTACACATATTTGCCTTGTTAACTCATTTTAAATGTCACTTCATTCAAACGACAGACAGAAACCCACCAGAACCTTCTCTGTTAGTCTTTCCACTGTTCCAACAATCACCAACTGCAGTTTGGTCGGAATGAATTCTTAATTTACCGAGTTTAATGTGAAAATATTCTGGCTCTACAGCTCTTTTTCCTCTCAATCCTTCTTCAGCTCAATGTGTGTGTGTGTGTGTGTGTGTGTGTGTGTGTGTGTGTGTGTGTGTGTGTGTGTCTGAGCAGTCTGGCTCTCCCCCTTAGTCTTCAGAGATAGACCATTAAAATGACAAAAATCACAGAACATCCAGCTGAAGATGGATCCAGCCGCTGATAGCGGACATATTCATCTAATCACTCAACAATATTTATCAGTGAAAGTGGCAGACTGTGTGTGCATAACGGAAAACAGGCTAAAGGCCCATGTGTTGATAGAAGAATGGTTCCTGCATGTTTCAGCTGTTCATTCTTAGTTTGAATGTGTTCAATCTAAATATGCCTCTGGCGGGAGCAGCAGAGAGATGTCACAATAATATTGTTACCACTTTTCACGTGGTTTTCATCATGGTGTGAAACTGATGCTGTGACATTGCTAACACAAATGCACCATCTTCTTGGGTTATGCTGTAAAAAGTTTCTGTCAAGTGTCCTGGACAATCTATGACTTTTTATTGCCTCAACAAGTTGTCATCTCTCTGCTGAGTGCTGCGGCGTGTTGTCAAAGAATGTGGCCCTTGAGCACTTCTCAGTGTGTTACTGAACTGTTACTGGTAGAGCGGGTCGACTAGTTATCGGAGGTTTGCTGGCACGATTCCTGGCTCCCAAAGTCCAGTCAAAGTGTCCTGAGAATGACACTGAACTCCAAATTGCTCCTGACGACTGTGACGTTGGTGTGTGAATCGTCAGTAAAAAGTACTATATAAAGACAAATCCACTTAGCATAAAGAAATAATTAACCTGGCCTTTGTTCATCCAGTCACTAGGGTTGGGTCGGTATCCGGTTTTGCAGGTCCGGTCCAGTGTACAAGCTAAAACTGGTTTGATTTGTGCATCCTGATTGAACCAGCATTAGTCATTAAACCGTCCTGACTAATTAAAAACAGACAGGAAGCAGCGCTCATTGATGTTAACCCTGTAGTGCGGCGATCACTACAACACGTAGCTTTGTTTGCAGCACATGTAGCGTTGCAGTAGCATCACAGAGCTGGTGCAGAGTTAGCATCGGTGTGTCTTCACAGTAACTTTCTAACTAGTCTGTGAAATGCAGTACTGTGTGTTTAAATGCAGTGACTGAACAGAAGTGAATCTAAATCAATCAATATTTGGTGTGACCACCCTTTGCCTTCAAAACAGCATCAATTCTTCTCAGTACACTTGCACACAGCTTTTGAACGAACTCTATTGGTAGGCTGTTCCAAACTTCTTGGAGAACTAACCACAGATCTTCTGTGGATGTAGGCTCCCTCAAATCCTTCTGTTTGTGTAATCCAGACAGACTCCATGATGTTGAGATCAGGGCTCTGTGGGGCCATCACTTCCAGAACTTCTTGTTCTTCTTTACTCTGAAGATAGTTCTTAATGACATTGGCTGTATGTTTGGGGTCGTTGTCCTGCTGCAGAATTAATTTGGGGCCAATCATACGCCTCCCTGGTGGTATTGCATGAGGTATAAGTATCTGCCTGTATTTCTCAGCATTGAGGACAACATTAATCCTGACCAAATCTCCAACTCCATTTGCAGAAATGCAAAGAACATCCACCATGCTTCATTGTTGCCTGCAGATACACTATTGTACCGCTCTCCAGCCTCTCAGTGAACAAACTGTCTTCTGCTACAGCCAAATATCAAATTTGGACTCATCAGTCCAAAGCACCTGCTGCCATTTTTCTGCATCCCAGTTCCTATGTTTTCGTGCACAATTGAGTCGCTTGGCCTTGCTTCCATAGAGGTTTGGCTTTTTGGCTGCAACTCCTCCATGAAGACCACTTCTGGCCAGACTTCTCTGGACAGTAGATGGGTGTACCTGGGTCCCACTGGTTTCTGCCAGTTCTGAGCTGATGGCACTGCTGGGCATATTCCGATTTCAAAGGGAAATGAGCTTGATGTGTTTTTCATCTGTTGGCCGACCACTGCGTCTACGATCATCAGCGTTGCCTGTTTCTTTGAAATCTTTGTCTGGGAGAGACCTTGCTGATGCAGTAGAACTACCTTGTGTCTTGTTGCTGTGTTCAGCCTTGCCATGGTTTATGACATGTGACATGAAACCGTCTTCCACAACCTCACCTTGGTAGCAGAGTTTGGCTGTTTCTCACCCAGTTTGAAGCTGTTTCTGTTTCAGTTAATGACTGTGTTTCAACCTACATGTTAAATTGATGATCATTAGCACCTGTTTGGTAGAACTGGTGGATCATACACCTGACTATAATCCTACAAAACCCCTGACTGTGTGCAAGTGTACCTGTAAGAATTGATGCTGCTTTGAAGGCAAAGACACCAAATATTGATTTGATTTAGATTTTTCTTTTGTTTGCTCAGTTTGCATTTTGTAAATTGATAAAAATAAACAATTATTATTCATATTTTTTAAAGCATTCTTAGTTTATAGCATTTTTTTTCACACCTGCCTAACTTTTGCACAGTACTGTACACTGCTGGAAAATTAACAAACAATGACGCGATTATTCTAACTCCCTAACAACCGTCGTGTCACTCATGTTTATCACATCTGTTTGCTAGGTAGCTAGCCAGCTAGTAGAGTCAGTGATGTAACAAAAGTACAAACCATAGTTTTGATCCGCTCTCCACTCTCACTCGCCCTGTTAAAATGACTATTAATAAATGGTAAATGGACTGTACTTATATAGCGCCTTTCTAGTCTTCTGACCACTCAAAGCACTTTAACACTACATATCTCATTCACACACATTCATACACTAATGGCACTGGCTGCCATGCAAGGTGCCAATCAGTTTTAGGAGCTAACCATTCATACACATTCACACACTGATGGTGCAGCCTTCAGGAGCAATTTGGGGTTCAGTATCTTGCCCAAGGACACTTCAACATGCAGACTGGAGGAGCCGGGATCGAACCGCCGATCTGATTAGTGGACGACCCGCTCTACCTCTGAGCCACAGCCGCCCCATGCAAAATACAAACTCAACACTTCCTCTGTTTCAAATTAAAAGCCCTTCCATGTTTCAGTGGACAGAAACCCTTTATGTGTTAACAACGCTTTTATTGTGAAACATTTGCACTCTCATTCAAGGCTCTGATTATCTTCCACCATCTTGCCACTCGACTCTGGAATACCCTGTACATAAAGATTAGACAAGAAAGGTCAGTCATTTCCTTCAAACGCCCTTTAAACGACTACAATTTTACAATTTATATCCCTTGTTTTTTAAATACAATATAATAATTCTCAATTAAGATAATTACAAGACATAAGAGCAAACATTCAGAATGAATGTTCCAGTTCCTTTTCATAAGTGGGTGAAGTGACATTACTGTAATGTGACCACCCAGAACTGCTATTCAGTGTCTCTCCTTGCTGAGCACTTGGCAAGTGGCACAACCTAACAACAGAGCACAACAGTGTAACACAGTGTCAGGACTCAAATGAATCATTCCTGCATGGCTCTGTATGCTCTGCTCTGCCTCTCTGAGATGGAAAGTACATGTCAAATAAAAAGACATATGAGATTCAAGTCTTCCATTGCTCAATTCAATTTTCATTCATCATTTCCAAAGATCAGAGGTTCCCAAAATTTTTCAGCTCAAAACTCAAAACAGAAATTAGGTACCCAAACTTACGGGGCCCTGACACCGCTGCACAGTAACTCGCTGCTCTGCAGTCATTTGAATGAGGAGAAGGCGACAGAGGGAAAGCGGTTACGACCACAGCAGCAGGCGTATGAAGTGGTTGGTGGCCACAAAGCCGCCCAAAATTCACCTTGCTGAACTTCTGGTGGTAACTGTGTGGCAGCGGCAGCCGCTTTGCATTTTGGGGGATGGTAGGCAAATGGGGCAGCATCAGAGTTACTGGATGTAACTTCAGTTCTATGAATACCTGCTCAGTTGTCTAAGTTTCCTAAGTTTTCCTAATTAAAATAGGAGAAAACCATTCTCTGATGGTTGGCCTGGTGAGGCGTGTGTTGCCACTAGGCATTGATCTAATAAAGGCAATAAAAAAGCTCCAAAAGTAATCTTGAGAAAAGAAATAATGAACTCAGATGTCATTGCATTTTTATGAATTCCACTAGCCAACTGGATCTCTCAGATGAATGAGAGGGCTGCATTTCTTCATGCAGGGCTTAATCTGCTCTCAACATTACAAATGGATCTTAGAATGGTGGTCTATGTGGAACATTCTTGGAGGGCCACAGGGGATGTTTTTTTTTGTTGCCGTACTTGTTGCAGTTGGCCACTAGGACAAATTGGCAATCTTAACCAGCTGTCTTCATCCAACCACAGGAGAACCAGTGACGATACCCTGATGAAACCTTACCAAACCTTTTTTTGTGAATCGTTGGGGAACTTTGTTAAAATTAGAAAGGGGTTTGAATTCTACTAATAAGTACTTAGAATGTTAGCGTGGAACACGTTTAGCTGTTTTAGAAATGTGCTAGTGGAACAAGGTCCACACAGGAAGTGATGTCAGTTGCATTGCACTGTGGTCAGTACCACCTTTACAACGTGAAACATACAGAAGCCTCGAAAGTCACCATCACCAATGAGACGCCTGTTTCAACAGGGGATTGAGGGATGAACGTGCTGCCACATGCAGACCATGTGAAGGGATGTAGACTAAATCCATCATCAGCCCCAGAGGAGATCAACAAGAAGCTACCAGGAGATACACAGAGCTCAGAAGACATGGCGGCAGAGTGAGCGGCTGAGTATGACTCAACAGTTAAACATCCAACACTGGTTAGCCCACGCATACCGCTGCTTACTGCTGTGTGTGACAAAGAGAAAGACACACTGAGACACAACTACAGGCAAGAGAAAGACAAGAGAAAACAGGGTGTGTGTACTTTCAGTGTGGTGTGTTATTGCCTTTTAAAGAGCCTGGGAGATGTGAGATAACACAGTGCTATAAATAAAGGAGTGCTTGACAGCCAACATGTTCTCAGTGTTTTATCGCTCCTCCAAGAGAAAGGAAAAACATCTCCTAAATGTCTGGCGGTCCCTGTTTTATTGTTCTGAAGGGTCTCTACAGGAAGTGTCTTCTGTCCTCACCACAGCACTCGTTTCTCTATCTCTTAACAAACTGTAGGTCTACCCATTTTTCACATTCCCAAATTTCCACACTCGATCTAGAATGGTCAGAAAATCCACCCTGTGAGAAAGTGCATGCTCTGAGTCAGAGTCTGACTGAACAATATGGGAGCCAAGGAGAGCCTCATCGTCCTCTGTTGACTTGTGATGTGAAAGTGAAGAACTGAGAATCTCGAGGTTTCCGCTGCAAACACACACCCAAAACAGGTTTTTCTGGTTCACACTTTTTAAATCTGTGGTCAGAAAAAGAAACCCACGTGGCAAACTGTTAAAATATCTCCAATACAGAGATTGCACAGATGCAGAGCAGACACATACAGGAGGTTTCCTTCCACTCAGGACAGTGGAGAAGCTAGCTAAAATAAGAATTTATTCATCTAGTATCATGTCTAACTTTAGTGAATCATAACATATAGAGTATGAAATGAATCTGCAGATACTCCAGTTCAAGTTAACACCGAATGTTTCTATGGATGTCAAAAATGTGGCCTGCAACAGACGAGGTGAGCTTTGTTTTTAGCCTAGCAATTGTTGCTTGTTGATCACTTCATAAAACAGAGCAGTCAAAAGCCAGTCACCATAAAGAGTATGTCCAGCCATGCCGGATTATATTTCCACTTCCCTGGAAGCTCATCAAAGCGGCAAGGAAAGTGTCAAGGCAAAATTCAAATGTATAAAGTATAAAGACTTGTTGGACAGAGATTTGTCAAATTATCATCATCAAGCTGCTAGAACAAAGCCAAAATAGACAAAGAGAAACACGATGGAGGCATCTCTACATTTAAGGTGGATTAATCACATGATCAATACCTGAAAAACTTGAAATATTAGCACCGATGTTGATCCAGTTACTTCCCCCACTTTAAGAAATAAATTAAATGAACACATTTATGACAAAACTTAATTAACAAAATGGCAACATCTACATATTCAATCACATATTCAATGCCATTTTCATTATGTGACAGTTCACTGACATAAGAGGTAATGGTGGTGGCCAAAAAAACATAATGTACAAGCAACAGGCAGGAAGAAGGAGACTACTCACAGGTAGAGCTGCACGATCATGGCCAAAATGATAAGATCTTTGATCAATATTGGGATCACGACTGTTCATCAATCTTTAGGAGGCTACATATTTTTATTGCACTTTCACATTTAAATAAATGGAGCACTGCATTTACTTCTATTTCTGTTCATGTAAATCTTTCCATCCTTATTCACAGAGCTCTCCATGAAGCAAAGAAAACTGTACCAAAGAGGTAAGCTCTGTTTTTAGATCACAGTTGTTGAATAAGTCATAAAATGATTACTGTCATATGCTTTGTGTTATCGATCTAGATTAAATCAACAGAACACTGCTGTCATTTTTACTGGATATTCACAGTGTTGTTGTTGCAGATGTCTGAGTTGATGCTCAGTTATGATAGGTAACATTAGCAACATTATTCTTCTTAGCCTTCATGCATTCATTGTAGTGCAGTGTAGTTTGTAGTGGGTGAAGTTTGCAATGGATGAAGACCCGCTTCAGGGGACCTTCTCCTGCAGACATCTGTTGTTTCGTTTTCATCGTCTGCTCTCTGTTGATTTTTACTCTTTGCCTCCTGACTGCAGCCGCAACATACAGGACATTTTTTCACAGGCTGCTGCTGCTGCTGCTGCACGGTGCATGCACGGCCCAATGACAGTGCCACAAAAGTGAAACCAGAACATCCTGACCACCAGTTTATGAAGCGCTTGATGTGATATGCAGCAGAGCAGCAGAGCTTTCTATGTGCACCTTAAAACTTAAATAATGTCTTCAAGTTAAATAATGAATGAACTAAACATAATTTTACAGGTTGTCTTCATTTTGATTCATAAAAGTTCTTCATTTGATATCATTCAATCATCTCAGTCTCTCTCTTTCTCTTTTCAGTTCATACTCAGGGCACAATTTGATCATGTTGATTTAATTGTGGGAACACAAAATCATCATTGCAATTAATACTGGGTTAATTGTTCAGCCGGAGAAAATCCACCGAGCTGTTTGTTCCAGTCAAAGATACGTGAATCTAAAATCCATACAGTGACTGCACATAACAGTTGTCGGTGTTAAAAATCAGTTTCTATGAGCAGGAAAGAAGTGAGGACCACTTCCGGACTACAACAACACAAAATCAACAATAGTGTGTGTGCAGGGATGTACAAACACACACACACTTCATTTTAATTTAGCCTTTCTTTTTGAGGAATGTTTACCTTTATTAGACAGTAAGCAGTATAGAAGAGACAGGAAATGAGAGAAAAGAGGAGAGACATGCAACACGGGTCTCTGGCTAGACTGGAACATGGGATGTCACGAGTCAGCATTTTGAACCTCTGGGCCACCGGGACACCCCCGTCCATTTAGCACTGCTGATGTGCTTACATACACTACATTTGGATGGAAGTTAAACTACTGAATGATCAGAGAGAAGTGAGACTGTTTACTGAGCTGAATGATGAGTTTAACCTGTCTGTCTGTCTGTCTGCCTGTGTGCCTGCCTGTCTGTCCATTAGCTGACTGCTTTGCATGAAAAGAAACAATCTTCACGGGCCTTTTGGACTGGACCAGTTGGTATGAATGGAAGTGTGAGCGTGCTGAGCAAGCAGCTAAACTGTACAGAGAGAGAAGAGGAAACAGCTGGATTTGCAGCCTCTCTCTCTCTCCCCCCCTCTCCCTCTCATCAGGACTCAGAGCCACCACAGTGGAACTGTCTGTGATTACCATAAAATATCACATGTCTGCTCGTGTTGCCTCTCTTTCCTTTTCTGGACTTGCTGCTTTGTTTCCATCTCATGCAAACATCTCTTCAAAATAAAAGCAGGATTATTAAAGTCTTCTCTCATCCACATCTGTTTGTTCTTTCAGTTCAGGCCTGATCTCAGACATAAACTAAACATAATTTTGCAGGTTGTATGTTATATCATTGTAAGAAACCAGTGTTGGCTGGCGATAGCTCCAAACTGCTGACTCAAAAAGTGAATTTCACATGTTGCTACTGAAGAAAAGGCAAGAGAGAAAGAAAGAGGAACAAAGCCACAAACTAAACAATGCTGATATCATACGTAACGTGTTCAGCAGAGTGTAAGAGCAACAACATCAACCTGACAGTGTAAAGTCATTTATTGTGTAAATGTAATACTCATTTATTAAATGTTTGTGTACTAATTAGAAATGATGAACAGAATGTTGGGAAGTGATCAAAACTGAAAAAAGGAGAGAAACTGGATGCTCAACTGATTTGCCAATTTATCCGGTGCACTGAGGACAGCCTCTGGCTGAAACACGTCCCCACTAATATTTGAATAGAATATGAAGCCCTGCAGACGCTGACAGCTTTGATAGCGTGCCACCTTTGTCTGCCTTTGAACAGATAGTATCATGTGCCATCGTCTAATAGTTAACAGCTTCGATATCCTCATGGAGCATCAGCCTGAGCAGCGTGTTGCTCCTTTGTGCAACCAGTGACACCGCGTCCCTCAGTGACAGATCAGGAGGAATTTGCCATTAGATAATAGTCTAAATAACGCAACATTATGAAGCTGTAATTCTAACACTAACGTGACAGGAAAGGGTGCTCTCATTCCGGGCAGGCCTAACTTCTTAATGATGCTGCTGACAGATGATCACAGTTTGACCCTCGTTTCAACTCAGTATCCACCCTGTTAGCAACTGTCACTCTGCTGCTTTTTTTTTGAGAAGTTAAAGGTCTACCTGTCCTGCAGCCATCAAACTGAACACACGCCTCAACAAACCATCACACTGCTACAGCCTAAAATTCATAATAGAAGCTGGGAGATGCTGTAGATTACTTATGTCTACATACAGTTTATTAAAGCTAAGCGAATGAAACTTTATTATGAGGTCATTTTGGAGGCTGCAGTTTGTGGTGCTGTTGAATATTTACATTGAAATATTTAGTTTAGACTTTTTAAGTATAACTGGGTTGGACAAAATAATAGAAACACCTCTTAAGTGCCTAATAAAGCTGTTATAGTGGAGCCACACGGTGCTATACTGCCATGTATGTTAGCTAATGTCGCTAAAATCACAGCTGCAGGCAAACACACACACACACACACACACACACACACTGACTTCCTGTGGGAAACTAATTTATGGTATTATGTAGAAACAACAATAAAAGAAGCTGAACTGACTTCATTACTGTCGGCTGAGTCGTGTGAGCTGCGTTCAGTGACGCTCGGTTCACAGTAAAAATAGCCTTTCTTCAGACCTCAGAGGTTTGTTGTTTGAAGCTGCAGCGTTGCAACACGTAGATGCAAAAAAAGTTGCACAAACCACAAAATGTGAGCAGAGAAAGTAAAGAGCAGCTGCGTTTCTCTTTTTGTGTTACAGGAGGAACTCCTGAAGCCAAAACGAGGTTAAAAACGAGACAGCAGACGGAGTTTGGAGAGAAGGCTGGAGCTTTTGGCCCGGCTCTCTTCTTACCTTGCTGCAGTGTTGACTCCTCCAGGCAGTGAGCTCACTCCGCTGAACTCCTTCTTTTTCCCTGTGTACGCAAACTACACTTCAAAATCTTCCCGCCGCTTTTCAAAGCTTCCGTCCTCTTTGTCGAAATGATAAACGCAGTTTAAACTGTTAAACAACGCCATTTTCCTCCACCGTCAGGTCCTTGTTTTAAAGCTGGGCGCTGGTTGGGGAGACTCTGGGTACATGCTGGGCTCACTCAGCCCCGTGTGTCAAGTCACCAACAAGAAACTCATGACTTCCGGTGTAAATTTTCAAAATAAGTCTCAAACGCTTGGTGATTAACTTGCTGCGCATACTGACGAGGACCAAAATAAAACCACGTTGATTTCACTTCCATTAGGGGACATTAGCTGTGCGTTGGGAACTATAATGCGTTAAGTTTGAACGTCATGTGACAAGTTAACGAGTTTGTTTTGAAGGGAGAGTAACCTTACTTCCGGTGTGATCCTGTTGAATTTCGTGGCTCGAGTTTGTGGATTATTTTTGTCGTCTGTCCTGTTCACACTCAGAGATGTCTGCGTGCACAGTTCTGTCGATCACAGACTGCAGAGGTGTTTCATGTGCAATGTCCTGCAGTACTGCTGCTGTTGTACGAGTTCAGGAAAGTTTCAGTGTCTGTTAGAGGCAATACAGCCAAAAACATGTTTTGAACGATTTGAACAATCTGGTTTATTTTGCTTCCATAACACGTCTAAGAAAACACCAAACACACATGTAGTTTATTTGACTTCAGGTTGTCTATTTGGTTCTGTAGATTCCACCATAGTTAGCATTAGATAGTGCCTCATTTGCATATTCAGACATAAAATTAATTAATTATTAAACAAACACAAAAGCTGCCCAAATGTAAGGCATCAAGTGGGGAAGTTTCATGGTGTTATCTGTTAGTATCCACCTGTATGTCTCCCTAAAAATGTTTATTGGTACTGAGTCGATTTCTGTTAAATGGAATGTGTGTAGTGATGTAGTGGAAAAGTTATGAAATATGAATCTCTGAGAAAATGAAGACTGCAGAACTACAAAGGCCAATCTGTGGAACTATATGGTGTCACTGAGGTACAGCACGTCTGTTAAAGAGGATCTGTTCATGTAGCAGCTGAGCTCACTGTCTGTCACACTGCTTTGTTCCTCCACCTGGATTTACTACAAAAAATCTGACCTCTTGTGGTACAAGAGGAGAAGCACATCTTTAACATAAGGAACCTCACGTGTGGCCCTCACTAATTATCTCTAATGTGGAATCTGCTTTTAAGCAGGGCTGTACCTCAGCTTTAAGTGGCCCCTAAGCAAGATTTCACTTGTGGCCCCATAACACTCCTAGTGCAGTCAACAAATTGCACACTAACAACTGACTGAATACTCACATAGAAATAGAAGAGAGAGAAAGAGTTCTTATCTGAACTAATTGGTTTGGATTCGTCAGATTTATCTCATGGATCATGTCAGAGGTGCTGAGGTCACACACATGACGTGAGCATTTACTGAAGACTACACAGGCACTTCAACTTCTGACACATTTCAGCCAAATGAAGATATTAACCAGAGGTCCTGTCTGATCAACAAGAGTGAGGATAAATATCAAAGCATGATTATGGTTTACACACAGGACAGAAGAAAGACAGACAAGCAGCACTGTGCAATGTTCCAGACTATCAGGAGGAATATGAATCTGTAGGTTAATGGACGTGTG
Source organism: Sciaenops ocellatus (assembly GCA_033000465.1). NCBI lineage: Eukaryota > Metazoa > Chordata > Actinopteri > Sciaenidae > Sciaenops > Sciaenops ocellatus. The sequence continues at coordinate 29,938,918 of CP136871.1, read as the reverse complement.
CAGTGAGAGTATATGTCTGGGTCTCTCAGTCATTGCGTTGGCAGCCTCTGAGCGAGTCAGTCAACTTAACGCCATATAAAGTGAGTCCAAGTTAATGTGTGCCGCAGTGACTGACCCCGTATACTTCTATTCCACACCATTTAAGTGGCAAATATTGCACTCCTCTACGTTTAGCTGATAAATTTAGTTACTTTTCTACGGAAACGTAATGCTGCCACACCTAACCATGAGGTAAGTTGTGGTGGATTTTGAATGATTGTGTTTTTTCTTCTCATTTCGTTTGTAATAATATATCAGATAGAAACCATGCAGTGTTACTCCTGCTTAAATTAACACTACACACTGAGAGAATTAACAACAGTATATTCATATATCAGAAATAAGATCAAAATTCTCTACTGAAAAAACTGAATTAAAATACTAAAAAATAAGTTGTAACCATCTCACATAAACAATCTATAGAAAAATGAACAATCTCCTGGATACTGGTTGACTGTTCACATAAGTTATGGTGGATTTTGAATAATTGTCTTTATGTCTTCTTATCTGGTTTATAAACTCTTTCCTGCATGAATTATTTGTTTTGTTTTGTGACTTTAATATAATGTGGTTTAGCAATAGATGTATAAAATATGTCTTTAAACTTTGAATTAGGATTCTTTAGAGATTCATGCACATGTCTGTATTTTATTTTAAAGTTATCTTGATTTAAAGGTGTTGTATGATCACATCAGTCACATTTATCTTTACCCTTTCTGGCACCGTGCCAATTGTGGCTCTGTTTCCTGAAAAAAACTACATTGCACCCACTTCAGCTTCTCTTCTGATTCATCAAAAATATGTCAGATAAGTTATTTCAATGTGAAAAAATGTAAATGTTTATAAATGGGATGGCATCAGGGTCAATAATACTTACTATCCTTTACCTGTTGCAGCTTATTGGAGGCACCGGTTGGCTGAACAGATTTTATTTGTAGTGAAGAATTTAAAGCAACAATAAAACAGTGCAGAAATACTTTATACATCATGTAAACACAATATTAACTCAAGTAATCTTAAAACTAGATTTTGATATAAGGACTCCTCTTTAAGACGGCTATTAAACGTTTATTTAACGTTAAGAAAAATACTCATACTCTAAAATGCACCTTTCAAGTATATAGATATACATTATATTATATTATATTATTTCATAGAAATAACTATAATAAAATATAAGTTGATATTGTGCTGTAGGATCATATAAAGCACAGTGAGCTTTTGGTAAAAGGGCAAAGAGGATCAGAAGATCATGAAAAGGCAATGAAATGCCTTCATGTGTATATTGTGTCATGTCCTCTGGGATTATATATTCCTATATTTGATGGAAACCTGCACCATTTTATATTTACTGTCTGCAGAGGTTTATATTCATTATTTTGTGTCTGAAATTGCAAATAAACGCATAAAGTTGATGCAACTATGTTGGTTGGTTATGGTTGCAATTGTCACCTGTAGTGACCCAGCTTGTGTGTGTGTGTGTGTGTGTGTGTGTGTGTGTGTGTGTGTGTGTGTGTGTGTGTGACACATCAAAGATTACACACATTTACACTTACTATTCGAAACAGCTGCTGTACACACAAAATCAATTTACTGTACACCATCTCCATCACATGCACGCGTCCATCAGTCGTCGTCATGGAGACAGAAAGGTGATGTAAGAGCTGCAGACTTGTTTATTTGCTGATTTCATCCTGGACTCGTCAAGACGTGGACCTTGCTCAAAATGCACCAAACAGATCAATATTGTTAAGAGCTGACGATGAAGTGAACCAAAGTGTGACAGTCTTTAGATCCACAACCCAAACTGTCGTGTTCAGTCACCTGTATTTTCATCCTGCTGTTTAGAATTCATTTCATAAGAGGTGCAGATTGTTTTGAGGTTATTTAGAAGAAGCAACCAGGTAGCGTCTTGCACTGGGACCATATTTTTCCTCGACGACTGGCAGGGACGACTGATTGACCTTTTTAATCCTATGGGGCGGCCTTTGCGTCATGCAGGGCAAACAAAGCCCCAGGTAGCCTTTGCGTCTGGCAGGGTTGTCAACATCCCATGTAACGTCTTGCACTGTTTTTTTTTTTTTATCCTCCCTCCTCGCTTTGGCACGATGGCTGGGTCGACTTTTCTTTCATTACATGGCAGGATAGGAACCATTAACTCTGTCGTGTGGTGAGAAAGAAAGAGGAAGATCACTGCCAAAAAGCTGCAAAGAACAACTATACAACAAAGCACTTCCACTCTCATCACCAAGAAAGCTCCTCAAGGGAGCAGTTTGGATTTCAAGCAGCTTAAAGAACCTGGAAAAACCACTCACCAAACCCGGAATGAGCTAACATCTTCTGTTAGCTCCTTCTTCACTTCGCATGGACAAAAAAGGTAAGTATGAGCTTCTGAGTTGTACGCAAATTCAAAATTGAAAATGATTCAATCAATAATTCAAAGACTGTCTTACTAACCAATTTTTGTCTTACTGTACACGAAAAAAGGTATGTATGAGTTTCTGACTCAATATAAAGTCACTTTTATACTAATGTCATACTAATCACTCTTTATTGTTCTCTTACTCCACTGCCTGAGCGGTGGATGAAAAAGTTAAATATGAACTTCTTTCTCTTCCTTTCCTAACCTCTAAGAAAATACTCTTAAACATTATTAAGACCCCTATCATTTTTAACTCTTTCTCTGCACGGCGTGAAGCTCATGCTGCTGTCGGTCTAAACATCTCTCTGCTTCGTAAAACTCCTCTATGTGATAATCCCAACATTTCCCATCAGATTACAGATGGAATATTGAGCAATTGGGTTAGTAAGGGCATAAAAACAGTTGAAGATCTATATGTCCAAGGTAAATTTTCAAACTTTCAACAACTGACAGAGAAATTCAAACTTCCCAAACATAACTTATTTAAATATTTTCAAATTAGACACTGGATCCCAATAACTGTTCAGACTTTCCTCATATCCCCCCAGAATCCCCGTTTGAAAAACATTTAATGTGTAAAACATTAAACACTAGTAAGGGGTTGATATCTGCTATTTATGTTATTTTAAATAATAACCTTACAATATATAATAAGATTAATACAAAGAAGAAATGGGAATCAGATCTTAACATAAGATACGACAACAATAACTGGTGTAATATCCTTGAAATCTCTCAATCAGTACTAATCTCAACAAAACACAGACAAATACAGTTTAATATATTTAATAGAACTTATTATACTCCATACAGACTGCACAAAATACACCACAACTCATCTCCAAATTGTCAGAGATTTAGAACCTGTGAGGGGGACTTGCTTCATATGTTCTGGAAATGTCCTAGCTTGGAAACCTATTGGAAATACATAATTAACATAGCTTCAAAAATTACAAATGTCAAGATTCCCCCTGACTCGAGGATATGGATTCTGGGAGATATACAAACTCTAGATGCAAGCTTTACTAAAAAATATTTCATATTACTTGTGGGTACAGCTGGTAAAAAGTGTATTTTGCAGAATTGGAAATCAGAGTTTCCTCCATCGCAGAGACAATGGTTAAATGAATGAACATCCTACAGCACACCTAAAAAAATCTTATTCAGTGTTAGGAGGAACCCAGAGAAATATGAAGGGATATGGGGCTCTTTCTTGGCCTTACTACCATCATTACATCACTTTAACTAGTACGTCAGTATATTACTTGCTCCCCTTTACTATTTTGTCTACAAACTTCTATGATTTTATGATTACTTGGGACCTCATACATCACTTCATTGTATTTCATTTTGCTTTTCAGATGTAACCAAAAGTGAACTGATGCAATTGTTTATTTATTTATTTTTTACCGTACCAGGGTTGAGGGTGGAGGTTGGTGAGGGGTTCTGATTTTGTATATGTCTGTTCCTTTGTTTGTCTTGTTTGTGAAATTATACATATAAAAAAGACTTCAATAAAAATATATTTAAAAAAATGAACTTCTGATTTAGAAAGAAAGTGACTTAGAATAGGGCAGAATTTTGAAAGCAATGCACAGTATCTCACGTGTAAATCCTAAAATCTAATCTCATGTCATAGTCTCATCTCATAGTTTATCCATATAATATCACTTCTTCAATATTTTTCTTTCTCACCATTCTTTATCATATTTTTGTCTCCCCACCGCCTGAGCTGCAGCTGTTCACCGTGTCCTGAGGCCGCTGAACGAGGATATAAACCGAAGCACATAAAGAAATCATCACATTAGTCCACTGAGTGTTTAATAAAACACTGTACCAATGTAATGTGAGGTTTTCTTTCAAATCACTGAGGTTGGGTTCATGTGAATCAGTTGCAGGTGTCATAAAATGTAGTCAAATTGTTGCTAAAACAACTTTTCTGCCAGGAGCCTCTTTCAGCAAGAACAATGAGTCATTTAACATATTCCAGCATATATAACATTTCAGTGAAAACCATCAAAACTCAGGGGATTAAGAAGATGATCACGTTTTTGATCACAGGTTGTAAGCACTTCAAAATGTCTATGAACATAAGAGGAATCATAAGGAATCAATCCAAGGTTTACATAAAGCTATGTATGATTTATGACACATTTAAAAGGCTTATTCTGCTACGGTGTTTGTTTCTTAAATCACAGTTAACAGTTTAATGAAACAGAACTATTATTATTATATATATCATTATACTATTATTTATCAGGAACTTAAATACGTTTTGCATTGTGTGAGGATTGCCACTGCTGTTTCGCCTGTGCCATCTTTGATTTTGTATTTTTATTATGCTCAAAATGTGGATAGGCATTCAGAGATGTGCCAACGTTAATGATGCTAATGCCTTTATTTTTCCACCCTCAGTTTTACGCTTTTGTCTGTACCAGTGGTGGGGAGTCTTAGGTAACCCCTGGGACGTCTGGTGCCCACATTATCTGTTTTTATCTTCTTTTAGCATCCTTGGCTGATTGGCATAAATATTTGGTATTTTATGAACAAATATCTGTCTTTTATTGTTTCAGAATGAATAAATTGAATTTTATGTCTGGGAATTACTTTTACCATCACTGGTAGGGAACTCACCAGTCTCGCTATGAAACTCTGGTCACATAAAATATAAATGAAAACACCTAAAATGTGATGTGCAAACACTGAAACTCATGGCACGAAGACAACTTATCAAATAGCTAATGTATTTAAAAATCTAATGTAACAAACATCATACAGCACTTAATCATCCTAATTCAAGTCTGATAGGAGGCTGTTGCCATGGTGAATCATAGTATTAAAGCTCCCCATGCGCATGTTAACTTAGAGTTGAATGAACTAACTCAGAACCAGATCAGCTGATCTGTAGTGTAAGTTCTGCAGTGCTGCCTGATTGGTTGAAGGATATTCAGTGTTGGTTTTGAGCCTTGCCCTTCTCTGGATTCTCCGAATCTTTATTGACATTATGGATTTTAAGATGGTGAAATCTCTGAATTTCTGTGTGTGAGAGTGTGTCCACTCCCAGCAGAGGGAGACAGTGAGACACCATATGTACGTGTGTGCATGGCATAACCAGCAGCTCAACTCATGCCAGATAAAGGAAGTGCATTTATGTTTCCACTGTGATTGCGCTCCTCATGCACTAATGTCTGCAGAGACAGGCTGTTGGTGTGGTGACCTGAGTTGTTACAGACACTGTCTCTACTGAAGCTTTACTTTCTCTCATATTGGTAGAGATGATCATCACTCCTCATTCTGCCAGCAGATTTACCCAATGCACTTTGTAAGTGTCAGCAGTCCTTTCAGTTTCAGATGCAAATTTGTATAGTTCCTTTTTTTATTGCTCTGATTCATTTTGTTGAAAGCAAATTTGGAAATTTGCCTGGAAAGGCTTCATCCGAGTGCATAAACACAGTCTCGCTCCACACTTTCATATATTTCATCTAGTGAATTAAGTCTTCCCATCTAAGTCAATCATGTTTGTTTTTTTCCTCCAAAAATCTATTCATACTTTTTCTTTTTTTAATTCAACAACACACCGCAATAACCTCTCTCCGTCTCATAAGAAATAAATCACTGCCTTCTTTGGAGATCTTTTTCACAGACACACACACTATGGACTGAAACAATCAGTCCGGTCTGGCCTAAACTCCATAGGTGGAGCTGTCTGCCCTCTTTTGTTGGATGGTAATCATAGTAACTTTTCAATTTTTTTGTCTGTGCCTTGGTTTTAGAAAGTTTGTCAGCGTTTCCTCTCCATTCTCTCATTTTGTTCTCTGTGTTCAGGTGCTATGCATGACAGCTGTTGTTTCACCTCCTCAGTGAGAGTGTGTAACTCTGCCCTCAATCAACTTGGGTGGCACCTGAGGTGTCCAATCAGGTTCCAGAGGTGGCCAGTGCTACCCCGGCCACCCCTCTAACTCCGCCCCTGCTGCCCTTTGTCTTCGGGCCTCCTTGATTGACAGCAACATCAAATCTGGGTATTATTTAGAAAGGACTGCCTCCCATTGTCATATATAGTTTGCTCTTATGTGTACATCAGTCTTTTCTTTTCTGTCCTATGTGTTAGGCTGCCATATACTGTATGTTTGTACTTGTTTTGTTGCTTTTCACTGACTTTGTTTAGCATGTGGTCTCTGTAAGTGGCAGAATCCCACACCATGTGACCCTGTCATGTCACCACATCTGTCATCATTGTACCCAATACCCTGATAAAGACTCTTTGAGTCAAAACATGTTGGTTTATCAATGGTTATATTTTGCACTCACATGATGAGACTGAATATCTGAGACATTAGTTTTAATTTCAGTCGTACCAGTTGGGTCAACATTTCTTAAGAAATCATATCAATGTGTGTGTTTTACTGAGATGCAGGAAGGCTGGAAGAACTCTGCTGGCAGGGTGGGGGGTCATATATTAATCAAAATCCTTAAGTAATTAGTATTTGCTTTAGTCTACTCAGACTGCAGAGTGGGCAGCAACTACAATTTGGCAGTCTAATGCAGTCCAGTCTAATCCAATCTAATTTGCTGTGTTGTGCCAGACCAGGCAGATCAATCTCAGAAATGCTAACCTTCTGGATCCACGTTAGGTAGTAATTTGCAGAGTCATCCAACCAGAATCTCGTTAAAATCAGAATTCTTTTTTTCGTTGGCTCTTCTATGATAATGAAAAAAAAAACTCCAAGCATTTCAGTTTCTTTGTGGCGACCACATCAGATTAAAGTCAGTGTACATAAAGCAGAAATTCACTGTGAATCCCAGAACTTTTCTATGTTTGATCATTTTAAACAGCTACATTCTTCATGGAACATTTTCTAAATATGACATTTAAATGACGTGACGTGAAGCTACTGCTTTAATGTCACTGGACACATTTGTTATTTCAGTTCTGCCACATTCAGAACAGACTCCTGGGACACTGAAGATTTAGTGTTGTAAAGAAATACAGGAAATACATATTTGTAGTTTGGACATCCTGTAAGATATGGTGGGATTATTACTGTGTGTGAGAAGTGTTGCAGTGGAACATTCTGCAGCTCCATAAAGTACCTACAGACTGGCCTGGAACCCAACCTGAACCCATTGCCCGCTGCAGTGAATGCAAAACTGACTGGCAAAAATGGCAAGCACACTGTGCTCATATTTCTGTCATAAACATTCAGACTACAGGGTTGTGTTCAGTTCTGTGCAGGTTTTAGACATTAAAATCACACATGGTAGCACAGTTATGACAGGTTGACCTGGTGTGAGGCTCCATTGGGACATGAGAGATTTAAAATATGAATCCTTCCTGCAAGATGACGTGCCACTATCTTTGTTGTTCTATGTTGTTGATCTGTTAGGCTGACTGCCTGGTTGACTGGCTGGCTGATTATGTGACTGATGTAATCCTTTGCCATCAGCTTTATATTGCGCGGCCAAAGTGTGCCAGTAGGATTAAGGATCTTCCCCATTTCCTGAATGTGTGTGTGTGGACATCTATTGCTCTCTACCCCTGATCTACTGACCACAGATGAAACCAAACCAACCTACCAAACCAACTGGTGTCACTCTGATGGGAGTGAGGGGGATTAAGGCCACATGGTCCAAACCATGTCTATGTGTTCGAAGGGGGTAGTCTGTGACCAAAAAGGGAGTGATGGACCATTTTCATCCTTGTTTTTCTATCTCTTTCTAGACCCCATATTCATATTGTTAAATATTGGATGCTGAAGAACAGGTTTATTGGTAACAGGCTATAGCATCATGAATGGCTACGAAAGGTCATACACAAGTAAGGGTGGAGCGAGGTTCAACACTGTGAACCGAAGCTATCAGCAGGACCACACCTCAACCATGACACTTCCAACATCCATTCAACAAATACCCTCCTAACCCTCTACTCTTCTCTCACTCTTGTATTCTGCACCCCTCCTGCACACCCCATTTCTTTCTCCCATGTCTTCCTCTCATTCTTATTCTCCGTAGGGTCCTGAGGGGGTCCGTAGTGTCCCACAACGCAGCAATGGACAAGGAGTACAGGAGTTCAAGCTTCATTTGCAATCTTTTAGTGTGTTAATAAATCTTAATGTATCTTGTTCATGGTCCAACCTGCTAGTGAAAAACTTGGTTGTATAAAGGATATTACTAGATGGGCTCAGTAACACTTCAGAAAACTACTGTCAGTTGTTTGATGTCCAATCTTTACAGTCCGGTGTAGAAGCATTCATGCTTGACAGATTTGGTGGTAAGATCTTTGTCAAAGGTTTGATAACTGAATTAGAAGATTTACTTAAATGATCCCTCAAATACTTTTTTGCCCAAAATACACCCACACAAAGGGCTCATAGACATGCAAATGTGGACAGATGGTGGAGTAATGGTGCCCTGGGTGCAGTTAGGGGTTTGGTACCTTGCTTCAGGGCACCCCTGCAGTGCCCAGGAGGTGAAAGTAGGGCCCACGCTCCATCCTCTTAAATTGGCCACCCTATGGTTCCAAGTCCCTACTGACTGAGTAACGGTCACCTCTTACATATATATTTCAACAGAAAGTAGAGGCACTTAATAAGATTCATGCAGACAAATGAATGAGCCCACAAGTTCCAGGGAAAATAGTGGTGACAACATTAAGCCAAGGGAAGGGTACGTGTTGATTTACATCTGATTTTTTGTTGTTTAGTTTGTAGATCATTTCGCACCATTTTACCCTGATAATGTTATTAGCTTCATTATTTGACATCCACCTTCATTTGATAACTTATTTTATTGTCATTTTCCCCTTTGTAATTTACTGCAATATTGTTTGGCCTGCTACATATCCACCATATCTTACCAAATTAGTTTGATTTCAGAATAATTCACATTTTAACAGACAAATCTGAATTTTCTTTTAGAAAATGAGAGAAATGCCATCCAAATTACCCAGAACCCAAAGTGATACCTCACAATCTTTATTTTGTCCAACCAATTAATTACAAATACATTAAAAGTATTGAAATAATTTAAAGCTGCTGTCCTTTTTTTTAAATTTGTTTTTAAATTTTTTTTGGCCTTTCTGAGCTTTATTTGATAGAGACAGCTTGAAAAGGAATGTGGGGATTGAGATGGGGAATGACATGCGTGAGAATAAAGAATTTTCAACCTTTTATGTAATAAATAATATTTCACTTTCTTAATAAGCCCATAAAAATCCATCTTTTTGTGTAAATCTGTTTAAAATTGATGACACGTAGGAGCTGTTGATGAGGAGAAAGCAGCGTTCTGTCTTTCATCTCCTCTCTTTGCTTTTCTCCCTCATCAGTTAATCATGATGCATCAGTACATAAATATTGCATTGCTGTAGTCGCTGAATAGAGAAAGAAGGAAAGTGGTGAGAGGTAAAGATGAACAATCTAAAAAAGAAAACCTGACACCTGCAAACAAGAGGGTCAACATGAAACAGTGTCTGTGTAACGCTGCACGACTTTTCTATCATAGACAGCCTCTCATCAAGCATCTCTGCTCTCTAAGTCAACACATCTGTCACCCCTTTTGTTTTGTTCCTTAACTTCAGGTTGCTACTGGCTATAGTAAGCACAGATCAAAAGTCTTGGTCCTGATTGATTCACATAAACATATGCTATCCATTTACATACATCCACATTTACAGCCTGACAATGCAGCTACATAATTAAAAAGTCAGTCTTTGCCGCAGAGCTACCTGTGGTGTTAAGTAGCTTACAACTAATATAACTCAACTAGCTAACTGTGTTGTGGAGTAGCTTCATCAATGATGCAGGTTGTTAAGTCATTAACCATGGGCTATGTTCTGCTTGAAGATTTTGCCTCTTTCCTTTCTGAAGTGTTTACTTGCTGCTGTCGCCAAGTGCTTGCTCCTGGTGGGAAATGTTGGGTCTCTCTGAATAATATGATAAAGAGTACGGTCTCAGCCTGCTCCACTATATGGACAAAAGTATTTGGCCACACCTGTTAATTATTGAATTCAGATGTTTCAATCAGAACCCTGATCACAGGTGTATAAAATCAAGCACTTAGCCTTGCGGTCTCCATTTGCAAACGTTTGTGATGCAAAATGGGTCGTTCTGAAGAGCTGAGTGACTTCAAGCGTGGTGCTGTGATAGGATAAGCTCCATAAAGACATAATTTGATGAGTTTGGTGTGGAAGAACTTGACTGGCTCCGCATTGAGCCCTGACCTCAACCCCATCGAACACCTTTGGGATGAACTGGAACAGAGATTGCGAGCTAGGCCTTCTCGTCCAACATCAGTGCCTGACCTCATAAATGCTCTACAGAATGAATGGGCACAAATTCCCACAGAGACACTCCAGCATCTTGTGGAAAGCCTTCCAAGAATAGTGGAAGCTGTTACAGCTGCAAAAGGGGGAACAGCTCCATATTAAAGTATTTGAATACAATGTCCCTGTTGGTATAATGTCAGGCGTCTGAATACTTTTGTCCATATAGTGTATATGGGAAGTGTCATGAGATAACTTCTGTTATGATTTGGTGCTATAAAAATAAAATTGAACTGAAATTAATAGTTGCATTTTTCATAAATGATCACTAAGCCACTTGGTTGTTTGCTTTGTTGGCCAGAAAAACATGAATTAAAATCAGTCATAAAGTAAAATCAAATAAAGAATTTTCAACCTTTTATGTAATAAATAATATTTCACTTTCTTAATAAGCCCATAAAAATCCATCTTTTTGTGTAAATCTGTTTAAAATTGATGACACGTAGGAGCTGTTGATGAGGAGAAAGCAGCGTTCTGTCTTTCATCTCCTCTCTTTGCTTTTCTCCCTCATCAGTTAATCATGATGCATCAGTACATAAATATTGCATTGCTGTAGTCGCTGAATAGAGAAAGAAGGAAAGTGGTGAGAGGTAAAGATGAACAATCTAAAAAAGAAAACCTGACACCTGCAAACAAGAGGGTCAACATGAAACAGTGTCTGTGTAACGCTGCACGACTTTTCTATCATAGACAGCCTCTCATCAAGCATCTCTGCTCTCTAAGTCAACACATCTGTCACTCCCCTACCCCACCTCCTCATCTACCCCTCCCTCCCTGCCTCCTTCCATCCATCCATCCCCCTCCCACTGTCTACCCATATGTCTCTTTCAATCCCCCACCCCCCCACCCCTGCAAACTCCCTTCTTTCCCCACCAGTCAGCCAAATGGCATGCTCTTTACACGTACCGCAGTACAGAGGTGGACTGTACCATTGTGCATGTGGTGGGTGGGTGGCAGCACGGAGGAGGAGTGCTGCAGAGAGAGAGGGAGGGAAACGAGCGAGAGAGAGAGAGAGAGAGAGAGAGAGAGAGAGGCTGGCACTATCCTTTCCTGTTCTAATCCCTCAGTCCTGCCTCTGTGTGTTGATGCTCTTTACATACACAGAGTAGAAACTTCAGACGAGAATTGTAAAGCTGTGAATGAATTTTAAGAGAGGTTTGTCGTGAGGTCGGGACACCGTCGACTGGATGTAAACTTCTGTCTGACCCTCTTTTGGTAAGAGAAGTGATTTTCAATGCAGTTGACTTGTTTGTGTCGTATTTCACCTGATTCCAAAAGCTGTGCATCTTTACTAAAATAATATTAGAATAATCGAAAATTGAGATTTGATTTATTTTAAGAATATAGAACATAAGAAGATATTCAACATGATTATGTAGTTTTTCTTTTGTTCTCTTGCTTAAATAAGTCAACGTATCATATACAGTATTATCATGTGGATGTATTTGTTAGTCTTGTTGTAAAGTTCCAGACTGAATGGAATAAATAATCTGCTGTTTAAAGCGCAGGCATCAGCAGCTGTGTCTACACAGACTGAGAAAAAACACTAACAAGGTACAAAGTAAATGGGGACATGAATCTATTGATACCAAGCAGGAAGCAGGAAAGCTTCTATTGGGATTGCTTGCCAACAGCATTATGTAATCAATGCACACACATCTCATGTTACTTTCTTTTTCTTGCAATATGTAGACTCTTTGTAACAGCCTGAGAATCTGTACGATGGGTTGAGGAGTTGTGTCCTGTTACTGTTGACTGATTTGCTGTCTAATATGGACTGAACATCAGCTGTGGTCTCTGGGTCTTTACTGTCTTCCTCAGCTGAGCTGTGACAAAGCTTCTTGTTTAGTAATGAGTGTAGAGTCAGAGAAAGTGCACATCTGTCAGCGTTGTAGACATGCCCTAAGCGCCTCCTCATTTTGCTATGCAAAAAGGAACAAATCTAAATGTTTTAGGATGATGTTCAGAAGAGAGGATCGTGTGTCGATTGACCTCAAAACAAACATCAGAACTTTGTCCAAAGTGTGTCACCATCCAAAATGACCCCATGTGGCTCCCTGGGGATGATGATATCTGTCTGCACTTGGTCCACCATTTTGGTTCAGAATAAAGTTTACAACTACAAGACTGGCACAAATGTGTGTCCTTGTGACTTTGGTGAGCGAGGGAAAAGCCAGCTCGTGACTGAAAAGTTGTCATTTCAATCCCCCAGACAGATCTGTGCGGGGAAACTGAAAAGCAAATCTTTTGCCCCTCCATCATTACCTCCTCTGAGGTGCCCTTGAACAAGGCTCTAAACCCCAACTGCTCCAGTGGAGCTGCTCTGTGGCCAGTACATCAGGCTGTGGTTGTGCTGGACAGCTTCCAGGTGTCAATGTACTGCAGGTGTTCCTGAAAAAGAGAGCATTAACATGTAAATATTGTCATTGTTAGCATTATAGGACGCTGAAATTAGCATTTAGCTACAGAACAGTGCAGCTTCACAGAGCTGCTAGCATAGCTGCTTTTAAATCAAAGATGGCTGCTGTCATTTTGCTTGTAAGGGAAGAAAATTGGTGCCTCATCAATGAGTTTTCCTCATGTTACATACAGTACACTTTACATTAATGCAGACCATAAAGCACATGTTGTAGATTTGCTTATGTTTTTCTTGTTACTGGGCATTGACTGGTTTTCCTTCATTTATATACAATATAAAAATCTTCAACTTTGACAAAGTCCGCATTTACATTTGCCAAAGTAACATGGTCATTGCATGCCAATGCATCTACATACATCGATAACACAACCTGAAAGCTGATGTGATGGATTACTACCTCAGGGAAGTGTCGAGTCCCAGTAAACTGAATTTCACCTGGCAGTGAAATGAATGTACAACAAAGAAACACATTTCAACTTCAAAGTGTAAAATAGAGGACGTGTGGTAAACATGGAAAAACACTGGCATGGTGTCTTAAAACCAGCTGATCCAGTAGCTCATATTTGATGATGCTGCCATAGCAGAGTGCAGCTTACTTTCTGCTCTGATTTGATACAGTAGACTGCACTGTACCTAACGTGTATGTGTGTGTGTGTGTGTGTGTCTGACAAGCTGTGTGTGTGTATGAGGTCTCTTCCTGCTGTAGATAGAAACGTGATGCATTATTAATCTTGTCTAAATGACTGGGCTGACTGTGAAGCTTTTTCTCCAGATTCCTCTTCTCACATTCATCATGGCTCTGAGCAGGCCTGTTTTTGTCTTTCTGCTGACATGCTTTATCACATTAGTTTCTCTCCAGAATCAATAGGTTGAAAAGGTTGTCATGAAAACAGACTGGCTGCCAAATAAGAGGTGTAGCCTCTCTGTTAAAGTACAATAAGCATCTCCAATCCCATTAGGAGAAGAGCATTATATGTGGCCTTCCCTCTGTAGTCTCTCAGTTCACACACAGTGGAATATCATTTAAAAACATGTTTCCTCACTCTGTAATGTTTGGACTGAGTTTGGGGAGTGGAATTTGACAGACACCATCTGACCCCATTATATTCATAATGCTTTATTATGACAATAATCACAGCACAATGCATTGTTATGTCATTAGAAGTTCCTCTAAGTGGTCACTGGGTGCTTTCAGTAATTAAATTCCTGATAGGCAGATATAATACATTACACTCTGGTTATAAGTCACTATAAGAAGACATTGCTTGCTTTAAAGGTCCAGTGTGTAACATTTAGGAAATGAAATTTAATATTCACAAGTACACTTTCATTAATAAATAAGAACTGTTGTGTTCTTGTTACCTTAGAATGAGCTGTTATATCTACAGCGGGGGTGAATTGTCTTATATAGTCCACCATGTTGCTACAGAACAGATAAACCTGATCAATCATCACTTGGATCTCTTTAATTGCAGAATTAAAATGGTACAAGTAGTACGAATGGTACAACATAGTGGTGCATATTTTTCTAGTTTCTGAAATAAAGATGATACACACAGTGATTCACACATCATATCATATTAATACTCCCACTGGGTCATTTATACAAAAGTTTGTTACTTTAAAAATAAAATAGAAGAGAGTAATTTCAGAGTTGTTTCATAGCAAGCTCAGGTTTATGGGGTTCATTTCAATCCAGTGGTGGGCGAGATTGTATAGTGAAGAATACCATCCCAGCATTCATATGCAGTGTTACCACTTTATATTAAAAAATCACTTCAAATAATCAGAAAGAAAATTAGTTTGTCTTTCCACTGTTCTAATAATCATCAGTCAAAAAACCTTCAGTCATCAAGTTAGACATAAAAAATATTCGGACTCTACAGTCTGTTGCTGTCTCTCTAATGGCCGACCTCCCTCTCACTTGAGCCTGTCCTGTCCCGGCTTGTCCCCACTGTGTCTTTGTTGTCCCCATAGTCAGAAATATTCCATCTCTTCACACTGTTTTCCTCTGTTGGCCTCTATGTGCTCTTTGGTTCACTGAGTCTGTTGCTCTCACACCTTCTTCCGAGGTGTAACTCATTGTATTACTTTGTTACTGCTAGTAATATATTACTATAGCTTACTTACCCCCAACACTGAAAATCTGAATGAATATCTCTATTTAAAAACTAAATTTTAAAAAGGATATCTTGTAAAGTAGTCAGACACATCTATGTGATCTATCAACCTCTGTGACCTGTCTTTCTTTTTCCTGCACTTTCCAGAGTCTGTCAGTCACTTTATGCATGAAAAAACGTCTGAGAAACGCGAAAGTGCTGGTGACTCGAGAGCTACGAGTAGAGACGTTAAACTCGGATCATTTACGGACTCGAGTCTTTCTCACTAAACAGATCCAGATTTTCCTCACTGGAGTCAGTATGTCCATAAAGATATACATTCTAACAGTGAAACACAAGCATAAGTGTGTTTTAAATAAAGTTTCTATCATCTTGGTTAGTGCTATATTTGTCTTCTTACATTTGACTGGTCGAAGTCATCTTGATGACACCACTCAATGAAATTCATCTGAGCCTGAATCTGCCTGGTTTCACACTGTGTGGAAGAAATGATCCACTCAACTCAGCTGAATCAGCAAAACTGGGTCACCTGGGACTGCTGGATCAGTGATCCACTGGTCTCTCGAGTCTCTTGAGCCCCCTGTGTTTCCAGCTCTGTACTGATTTACTCACGTAGGATGGATCTGTGGATCTGAATTTGTATCCGAATCTGAATCTGTGATACTGATTCTCATCTGAGTCCTGACTCATGGAGCAACTGCTAACGGTTTATTGTCTAGCTACGAGACTGTGGCTGTGACAAGCTAATCACAGCATGAAGCCAAACAAAATGAAAGGACACCAGACACAAAAAGTGTCAGTAATATGACAATTTACATCATCAGAGGAAGATGTTGTGGAAAATGCAGACAATTGTACCCAAGTCCTGGGGACGAGCAATTTTGGAGATCCTTACAAGTAAGTAAACGCTTTGTTTCAAATTGTGATGGACTATGTAGGCTACAGAGCAGGAAATGTGATTCTGGATTACAGGTATATTGTTTTTGTGAGCTAGAACACCATTTACTATAGCTAGCTATCCAAATGGACGTATAGTATCTATAATGATAACACTGTGTGTTTTCCTGTAAGAGTACTGATCATTATAGCATGGTGAAGTAAATGTATATGATGTAACATAAACCAAACTATTTTAGTCATTTCAAGAAGTCTAGTGAGGGGGAACAAAGACAGAGAGGAGTGTTTGAGTGGGTCAGGCCCAGTGAAGTAGTAGTTTTATTTATTTATATTCATGTTATAAGGTGGACTGCCAGGAAAGAGGTGGCGAAGAAGGAGAAGAGGAAGGCTGTCTCCAAATTTCGCCTCCAGGACCAGGAGGAAGAATGACTGTGATGTGTTGTAGTGTATAAGGCATGCCAGGTGCCCCTGTGTGTGATTGTGGACGAGAACTGCCATGATGCATGTCATGTTTGCCCCTATGGCCTAAACGAATGGGCCTAATACAAGAAGCTTCAAATCACCTCGAGCACAATCGAAACAGATGTCTACAATTTCTGTAATTTTGTTTCAATATTATGGTTTGCAGTGCTATTTTCAATAAAATAAGTGAAAATTCAAGCTATGTTTTTTTGTTTTGTTTTAGTAGTGTATAGAAGTCTTTATTGGGTGACACAGTTAGTTGAAATTGGACTGGTTCCGGGGATCTTAATACTTGATGATACTGTAAAAAAAGGCAGCTATATAAGGCAAAACACAAAACTCTTTGTAGGTAAGAACACCTCATTGGTCAGATTATTGTTAGATTGATGACATTGGTATGTCTGTTAATAATCTATGTATTTGGGCAGAGAAGCAGTCAGTGCTCACGCTCTCTGATGACGCAGCCATAGCTGTCAGCATCTGGAGTCAGTGAGCTTTAGTCAACATGGAGCTGCTGGTCACAGCTGTCTGACTTTTACGCCTTTGAGTTTCTCTCTCTGCTTCATGTCAACAGCATGCTCACTCAGTTTGAAAACCATTAAAGAACAGTCACATTCTTCAATATATGATGATCATGAAGTTCATGAAAATGTAAAAAGTCACAATTCTAACTGCTGCATTGAGCACAGCTTCATGTACCATCCTTTGTTTATATTCCGGTATGCAGATGATGGCAGTGTAATCTGACTTTCTGAAGTATGGGAGAGATTTAGTCCTTTTACCCTCCTTTAATGGAGAATAACAATGGTCTTGACCATTCTATACCTCCAGTGTGGCCACGTTTTGTAGAAGTTCAGGAGAACTTTTACTCTTTTGTTGAGGTCTTCTATATTTCCATGTGCACCGCCGCCTATGTAGCTCAGATGACATAATCTCTGCTGCTGGGGATATTAGGCGTATTCTTATTTTAGGGCATGCGTGTGCTTGTGTGTAATCACTAAGTAAGTATGAAATCAGTCAACCGTCAGATCCCGATCTGACCCAACATCTGTTCCAGACATGCCTCCTGTCTTGTACTGCTAATTATCTGTCTCACACAGAGAGACACAGAGGGAATAAGTTCAAGAAAAAACAGTGTCAGATAAAGAAGGAGCAGTGAAAGTTCACAGCACACTGCTCAGTTGAAATTTGAAGCATTTTATATTTTATGTTGTTTTATTTGGTGAGGTGGCAACAAAGTTTAACCTAATCTGTCCCAACAGCAAATTAAGAGACTGTAGACATTGATTAAGCTAGCTAATGCGGTCCATGTGTGGGGTATGTTTGTATTCGTTAGTGAGAGAATTTCTAAACTTACCAGTTTACCTAACTGAGGATCCAACTCTTTAGCCAACTCTTCTCCTTTGCAATTCAAAGACTTCTAACATTTGCACCAAAGTGCTTCACAAAGACAGACACATAGAACGTGATGTGGTCTTGTTTCTTGGAGTTAACAGGAAATGGTTTGTCTGAGAAATACTGTGGTAGAGTGAGTTACAGAAGTCCAACCTGGATGATATTAGTGCATGAATGACTCTTTGTAGATCAGCGGGTGACAGGTGTCTGATTTTGGAGATGGTTCTGAGTTAGAAGAAGCTGACAACAGAATTTAGCTGTCAGTTAAAAATCAAGTTCCGTTTGAGCTACATGCTACACTTTTAACCTGACCCTGCCAGTGCCTGGTTATTAAAAACCTTTCATCCCTTACAAGCTGCACCCTCGAGATGTACACCACCTGTCTTTTAACCTAACTGCTTCAACGCTGTGGGACCTCCCCTGTGGAGTCCGCCATGTTGAACCGACCACGTTTCTACACTAGCTATAGATAGTGACTATTACATCGTTAATGTGTTTTACAGCCACTGTAGTTTCTGTAGTTAAATCAGTTAATGATATTATTTAGAAAATAGCATCATGGTCACTCTGCTGGTTATGTAACAATAACATCTGTGAAAGTAGACATACAGCATCAAATGCAAGTGATTTATCATCTCTGCTTGTGTAAACTTTATTAAGCTGGCCAGGCATACAGGGCAATGATGATTCCATTTATTTATTCTTTTGATTGAACTGTAAAGTTCCTCTTCCTGTTACCTGTGAATGCTATAGAAACACTGTGTATGTTTTTTAAAAGCACAACCAATCAATGATAAGAAATACTGCTGATTCATTATCATATTTTCATGTAGTCTGTAAATGGACTTTAGCATTCTCAGGACAGCATTCAGAGGGAGAAGAAAAGGCATTAAGGCTTTAAAAACTTTACTGACTGAAAGACGCAGACAGCCGGTGGACTCTGCTATCAGATTATTTATGTGCTTGAGAGAGATAGTCAATACAGGCTGATAAAGGTAGGTCAGTCATGTGACAGAGATGGGCCGATGGGGGACACACTAACTCGGCCTGTCTAGATTTTAATTTCCTGCTGGCCAGCTGTCAAGAATAAAACACACAATCTATGGCTGGATCACCACTCATCAACATTCAGCTGTCAATCAAATCATTTACCACTGCACAGTCATATGGGATTTCAGACTTCTTTTTTCTATCTTATTCTGGCTTTCTTGTCTGTTTGTGCTTGTTATTGGTTGTTAGTAAGATAGTCCACAATACATTTCAAAATAACAATAAAAGAACCTTTAAATAAAAGAAAAGATGAGTCAGCTTGGATGCACTCCCATAGACAGACACCACATTGCAATAGCACATACAGAAATCGATTCAATCAAATCTTTGGGCGCTACTCAGATGGAGGCAGCTCAATCAGCCAAAATTAAAGCTGAGCAATGAGTGGATCTTTTGTGATGATACAGTCAACATCCAAAAATTCTATACAGATTACTGTTTTTCAGTTAATACAAATAAGCAGAAATCCATCATAGCGGACTGTTCATCCAGGAGGCTTTTTTGTAAAGCACACAGAGCTGGACATGCGTGTCCATTTTCAAGTGAATTGGACTGAGGCTTTTTCAAAATTGCATCTTTTGCACGTAAATCACAGTGACACCATGTAGCCAACTGGGCTCATGTTTCTTGGGAAGCACATTATTTCAAATGGTAAAGGCTAAAAATGATTAAAGATTAATGGTAACGACCACGAGTTGCTCATATCCCAAGTTTCTTCTTGGTGAGTTGCTGTAGACAAGAAGTATGTAAAATATTCGTGTAAAAGCAATTCTGAGATTTCTTTCAAAATACATTGAAAAATAATTGATGAAAAGATGTGAAAAGACTTTGAAGGATATATTACTGAAATGTGGAGTTAGAGGTTCAAACAGTTTTTTCACCAGTTTTCAGTCCAGGATTTTGTGGGTGGTCCTAAAAGGTGGCTCGATGATGCGTTGAAGCCATCCTGAGCAAAATCCCCCCACCTCCCTAACCCACAACAGCATAAAAGCCTTCAGTGTGTTATCATCTGTGCTTCTCCATATGCTAGTTATTATTCTCGTTTATACTCAGCTGCTAGCTAGCTCTGCCTTTGAAGTACTGCAGATGCATTTTCCCTGGATGAACAGCTTTATTTAAACTTCACAAACATGAACTCCAAAACACCGCAGTGGAGAAACAACCGCAAAGTAACAATAGAATTCCACACAGTACGTTGTTTCACTGAGGTACATGACTTATTGAGACAGAGACAAACAGACAGACAGAGAGACAGACAGAGAGACAGAGTCCCGCTTTTACACTACATATCTCATTCACCCATTCACACATTCATACACTGATGGCATTAGCTGCCGACTGCTCATCAGTGTTAGGAGCTAATCATTCATACACATTCACACACCGATGGTGCAGCCTTCGGAAGAAAAATTTGGGGTTCTGTATCTTGCCCAAGGGCACTTCGACATGCCTCCTGCCCTGCTGTTAGGTTGTCACGTTTGTTCAAGGATTTACGCAATGCAATGGCACACCAGTCTCCCTTGTGGGGGGCCTGATAACACCAGTCTGTGTTAAAAAGGTCTGTGTCCTCTAAGAGTCATACAGCAGAGGGAGGTATCGCCCTCAGTATATCCCTCAGTCTAGGGCTGCTATGCTAACACCTCTAATTCTGCTCCCTCTTTTGAGGGGCAAAGATGAACATTTCTGACATTTTAGAAAGAAATAATAAGCTTCCTGGATTTAACAAGATTTCCTGTAAAGGGTGCTGTCTTCTCTCGCTCCTCTGAGCTCTCCTTTTATAAAATGGAGCTGAAGGGGTCTCCATGTGTGCTGCAATGCAAGTTGTAAATTATAAATGTTTAAAACTGAATACAAAGATTTTCATTGGTTATACAGACTATGCATGGATTATTAAACTGGGTCAAGTTCCTGTTGTTTAAGCAAAGCTAAAATTAGAATTAGTTTTTTAAAATTGTCTCTCAGTCTTGCTTGATTGGGTAGTGAGCACTCGTCAGAAGCACTCTCGGTCTTGGCCCTCACCAAACAGTATATATGGTTAATTCAAAATAATAATTCAATGATAATTATAACATTTAGATAAAATACTGATAAAATACAAGCGCAAGTATACAAACATACATAACATACAAACAATCATAAATAGGTAAACAGACAGAGTTTCTACAAAAACTAATCAGCAGTCTCTTAACACATCTGATAAGAGGAGGATAGTTACAAAGTTTAGGACCTGCAACTAATAAAGCACGGTCACCTCTGGATTTAAAATATGTCCCAGGAACAGTGGGAGGCATTGATCAGTCGATCAAAGTAGCTGAGTGTTGGAACAGTGCTCTGTTCTATTCGCAGGGACCAGGCCATGTGAGGCCTTGTATGTGATTATTCAGGTTTTTGTTTTATTGAAAGCCAGTGAAGGAGGCGAGAACTGGAAGGATGATGTCTAGTGTTTGTTAACAGACTTAACAGCCCATGTAATGTCCAATTATTGTCCACAATGTTCCATTATGTACTGTAAATGAGAAATTTGTAATGTTATGTTGATGAATGAGGCTGGATCCACCTGAGCAAATAGGGCAGGACAGAGTGAAGCTTAACAAACAGTTGAACAAAGCAATGGGACATAAACGGAATTGTGCAGAACAAAGTGGAGTAATAAATCCATTGGCCATCACCCCAACCACTAATGGTGTACTGCTATTAGCCAAATGGAGTAATGGTCTGCCTTCATCAAGAGGCTCAGAGGCAGAAGAAACCACACAACCAGGGCACTTCATTATTCATCACAGTAATCTATTTTAGAAACTATGATGGCTGATAAACAAAGTGGAAAATCCTTCAGTGTAGTGTTTGTCCTTTCAAATGGTACATGATTGAATTAAGCACACATGTAATGGTGTGGTCCTGCAGCTATGGCCTGCTATCAAACAACAGCAGTGCATCGCAGGTTCAAGTCATTTAATACTGCTGGAATCAAAGCCTCTGCTGCTGCTCTCTCATAAATCTAATTTAGTGCATTATTTGGCACGTTTGTGGCCAAATGTTTCTGCAGTCCTAATTCATCCACCGTCTGTGGCTGTGTCCCAGTTTGTACAGGTATCGGTAAATACATCACATCAACATCAAGACAAATAAGAACAGTCCTGCAGTGATGTTATGACTCATTTCAGGCAAAAGCCACATTGAGGTTTTAAGCATTTATTGCAATACTAATGTGATCATGTGAAAAATAAAATTGACTGTATCTACAGTTCTACAAAATTCTTTGTTGCCATCTTGTTTTTTTGGAGCTTGTGTTAGGGAGTTGTTTTCAATAGTAAAACACGGTTACCTGCCTGGTCACAGAAGAGCAATTTTCAGAAAAGGAAGAGACATCGTCAGTGCAGTAACAGAATCTGGATCAGCACTGATCCAGATTCTGTTCCATCCGACTCACTGAGAATGACTTGTCAGTAATAAGGCAGCCACGCCCTTAAGCATACCCTGCTTTATCATCTATTTGACCCTAAATAGGATCATAATTTAGAAAACAAACGTCATGCTGTGTGGAATAAGACTTGAGATTAAGACCATTAACTCAGGAGGAAACAGTTCACTGAGTTCATAAATCACGACTCATTTCCCCCTGAAGTTCAATACAATCTTTTTTGGTACTTTTCAACCATATTTTAAAGATTTAGGTCTTTAGTGGTAGCCAATGGGCTTGAGACTGAGTACCACAGACAGGACAGAGAAGTGAGAAAGTATTGAGAGATTGTTGGTTTAGGTCTTTTCATGTGATTTGTTGACAACACTGTAGAAAGCTCAGTTGAGTAAGCTTCATACTGTAAATAGACTTAATCAAATCGATTTATAATGCTCATAACTCAATTCCCAGTGTGTGTGTGTCAGGATGAGGAAAAGAGCAAGAAAGCGAGCACTTGACCACACAGCAGGATCAGTCGCTCAAACAGAAAGAGAGTCATTTTATGGAATTGGATTCTATTATGGCTGGCGAGAGGCTTAGAAGAGAGGAGAGCAAAGACAAATGGAAAGACGACTAGATGAGCAAGCGAGTGTAATGGAGTCCAAGAACCCAGATGCAATTTGGACAGAACAGAGGAGCCAGGGCCACCACTGAATCGAGCTTTAATGGGTTCAGACAGCTCAGCGCAAAAAAGTATTTCTCCCATCTGTCCTCTGTCCTCCAGTGTCTGTCCAACACTGACACAAAGTCATGTTTTCAGTGTTTTCAGGTGTTCTTCATGGTATTTTAGAGTTTCTCACTTCCTGATAAACCATAAAAAGTTATTGATGATGTCATCCTGCACTTGGGGGCGTGTACTAATTTTTCATCCAATGAAACGCTTTCTCTCTTCTGACGCTGCCGGAGTGGAGTACTTCCTGTTTGATACAGTCTGTGAGTGATTGTGAGGGCTGCTACAGTCATCTATGTCCGGGCCTCACTGATTACTGTACAAAAGCACAACTTCAGAACTTTATTCAGTGATTTTGGTCAAACTGGGTCATATATATATTTATATATTTTGTACAGAATATATTTGCCGCTTTTCCTGCTGATGTCCTCTGGCTGCTCAGCTTCAACTCTCTGTTTCCTGATGGACAGACTGCTTTGGCCTAATGATTAGTACAAAGTATCATACTGCTAATTAACTGCTGCTAATCAGCTGTTAGCAGCAGCCGAACTCGGTTCAAGCACAGCCTCTGAAACCAAACTAACAGTCGAGTAGCTAACCAAACTGACTCAGCCTGGAGATGCCAGGAGCCAACCTGCCAAGAAAACCACCCCAGTAGACCACTGTCAGACTGGCCACTTCTGGTTTCAAAGGTTTTGTTTGGTCCCAGGTTCGGCCATGTTCACTTGAAGCTGAGTGCTGACAGTAGCTCATAGCTCTTGCTGCTGTGCAAAGCGTAAACGTAAACGGCAATCAATAATCATGACAAGTCCCTCCCTATCTGCCTGCTTTTACAAAAAAACATGGAAAACAGCACTCTGCTTCCTGTTTCATAGGAACATGAGACACAGTGTGACCCCAATGAGGACAAGTGGTTACAGGTACTTTTCAATAATTTCTAAATTATTTGAACATTTGAACATGAACTTAAGCATCAGTTATCATTTCCACCACCTTCTCTGTACATGTACAGAATTGCTGTTCGGTTGAAACATACTGACGCCTTGTGAAGCACAAACCAGTATTTGACCTAGAGGTGTGTTTTGTATGTGTGGCCTAACAACATGCAAACACTAACCTGTGTCCACAGCGTGGAAACAGTGAACTGTGACTTGTCTTGTCTGAATAGTCACGTGGCTTTCTGTTTGGACTGCATATCAATATGTTGACTATTCTGATAAACTGTAGGCGATAAAGGAAATTACATTAAGACATTAACTGAGACCAGAGACGCCCCACTGAAGAATCATTTCTTGTATCTGTTTCACGTGGGTTAAGCCATTGTTATTCCCCTTTAGGAGAGCAGCAGCAGTCCTGAATCTGTTCACTCTAATGATAGAAGTGAACGTGAGCTCAGATTATGAGCGATTCTTTCTCCTCAGAGTCGCTGAACTAAACATTGGACTCATTTTTCACAAGATACACATCTTCTGAACATTCTGACACTAAAATTATGTTTTTCAGACAAATCAGGAGAAAATGAACTTTGTTTGAGACCTGTCTCTGTCTCTGATATCTCTTCTGTCTCTTTCTGTGCTGAATTATCAATCTGTTTCACCAAAGATGATCTCAACTGAACTATAACTAAAGAACTTTCTGAACCTTCTCTGGTACAACGCATCTTTGCTGACACATGAATCTCTGAAATCCCTAAAACACAATATTATCAACTTCAGATGTAGAGAAGATGCAGTTGGCATATTGTTGGGCATATGAATAGATACATATATTTGATTTTATTAACTTAAAGGTACAATATGTAAGATATTTACTGTTTTAAATCATAAAATGAACATGCTATATCATCAGTTCTTAAGGAAACATGCTAAGTTGAAATACTTGCTTGTTGACAAAAACCCGACAGCCAAAATGTTCTTATTTTCAAATTTACCGCCTGGGCGTCTCTTTGTTTATGTTTTGGCCTTTGTAATTCTGATCGATTAGTTCCGTGTTCGATATCCGGGGTTGCCAGGTATGAAACAAATTTGCAGCAAACACAGCGCACTACAACGATGGAAGCAAGCGATCGCAGCAGTTTGACAGAGTTGGACTCTACCAGACCTGAGAGACAGAAACAGGCGTAGAGGTTAGGTACACAAAAAAACAAAAAAAACAAACAAGCGACGTTACAGCAGCTGGGAGAGTTTCATAGTTTATAGTGCATGAACTCCGTTTTGATAGTGCTCAGTTTGAGTGGTATTTGACAGCTATCAGTCACCGGAGGAGACGGGCTTTGGGGGTGCAGCGGGTTGTGGAAGGTGCTGACGGTGTGTTTAGTTCAGCTGCCCCACACCGCGACAGCGGTTGAGAGATTAATTACGAAAACCTAAAACCAAATGAATGCAGAAATCACGTAATGGAAATGCTACTGCCAGCGAGTCTAATGCAACACTGACGACAAATAAATAAATAAATAAATAATATCAAATAAAAACAAATGCCCATAACAGAAGCAGTTGCCGTGGCAGGGCAGTGGTAACTGCCTTAGACACCGGCAACTGCCGCGGCAGGTCAGTGGGGAAGTGCCACTACTAGCTGCCGCTGCCACGAATTGAGCCAGCCCGTTCGCTGTGTTTTTGTGGGCAAGTTTTTCCTCACTCGAACCGAGGGTCTAAGGACAGAGGGTGTCACTCCCTGTACAGATTGTAAAGCCCTCTGAGGCAAAATGTGTTTTGTGAATTTGGGCTATACAAATAAAATTTGATTTGATTTGATTTGATTTGATATGTGTGCTGGACGTAACCGCTATGAAACAATCTCCCTCACTCTGATTTACTGCGTATGTATCTCGACCAGTGCT
Source organism: Sciaenops ocellatus (assembly GCA_033000465.1). Lineage (NCBI taxonomy): Eukaryota > Metazoa > Chordata > Actinopteri > Sciaenidae > Sciaenops > Sciaenops ocellatus. Next base: position 29,912,828 of record CP136871.1, on the reverse strand, counting down.
CTCTCTCTCATTACAAACCAAACTAAACTTCTTCGTGTCACTATTATACAGCGTAAATTGCGAGTCAGACTCAGATTTAGAAGCTGATTCATGAAATAAACAAAGCCAGAACACAACAGGTAGAATATCAGAGTTTAGATAGTTACGTTAACGTTACATTTCGTTCGTCCTGCGCTAGTGAAGGTTCAGCGGCGTCAACCTGGCACCCTGCGTGAGCGTCGTCTGGGGAGGGGGGGCGACTTGCTCCACTGCTTGGAATTCAATCTTACATATTGTACCTTTTAAATGTTAGAGTTCATTGATTCTCTTTCAGAATGTTGATTTGGGATTTAGTTCTATGATGGCAGCCATCCTTCCATGTATAACTGAATAAGAAAATAACTAAGGTTTAGATGTGAAGTTAATTCATATTTGACAGAAGTTAATATAATATATATTTGAGTTAATTTACTGAAAATGGTTACAAAGTTAACTATTTACATATTTATGTTACACATTTATTATCTACATATTTACATGTTTAAATATTTACAGCTGCATCTTTAAGACAGTCAGGATATTCTGTTGAATCTGCCTCTCTGATTCCCTCACGTTTACCTCAGTCAAGTCCTGGCTTCTGGTTGATTAGTTTCATGTGAGAATTCCGAACAAGGAAGTGAAGTTGCTTAAGAAAGTTATCCATATCATCCTGCTGTATCTTCTCATAAAGAGTGATCCAACCACCACACATCCAACCCTCACATCACATAACTAATGTCTCAGAAGCTAACATTAAGAGGTTTTTAGAACTTGGACAACAGTAGCATCAGTTTCTGATACCATTGATTTATTGCAAACAGCCCTGAACATTGTGTAACTTCCTTATTTTTATGTGAATATCAGCAGAAGAAGGCTAGCTCTTTCTTCCTGATTTTGGACCTAATGCTAAGCTAATCACCTCCTGGCTCCAGCTCAGCACTTTACACACAGGCATGTGTAATACTTGCCTTCTTCAAGTTCTAAACAAGAAAGGAAATAAGCATTTCCCAAATTTTCTCTTTATTATTCTTTAATTGACCCCTACAGCCACTCACTTTATTGATGACTTACAAGATATAGCTGTAATCTGTATACTGGCTTTAAGGATTAAATAAAGTGAAACAGTGTTTATAAAAGGTAGAAATGTATATCAGAGTAGAAGGTTGGATTCAGTAAATTATACTATGGGCTAACATGAATCTTCCCCTGATCATGTGCCTCTATCAAAATCATGTTCTGGGGTAGAGACCAGGAATAATTAAAGGCAGCATGTTACAAGCACACAGCTCCAGGAAGTCCACGGGCCACCACCTGGTCGATATGCTGTATGCATTAATCAGACAGAAAGAGACGCAGAGGCTCTGAGACGTGGTGTTGGAGAGCTACCATCAGGGAACACCACATGGGTCGAAGGTCTCCATGATTCATGTGCCTTCACCACTGTGTTTTTTAACACACTGCTGTGTGCACAGGCCTTGTGAGGCTCTGCAGTGTTGTCAACCCAGTGCAGTGAACACACTTCTGAGCACATACACGGTGCTGTTGAGTTTTATGCACAGATGAATGTTTGCTTAAGAACTACCTCTTTGCTATCATAGCATTTTATACAAAGAAATTAGATAAATTAAAACTATTTCTGCAGCACTGTGCTGCATCTCAAAATTGCAAAGCAACGTCATGATCCATGGTTTACTGCTGGTGTATGATGGGGCGCACTGGGCTGGCATGCTGAGTCAACCCAGGCCCATTTTTCATTCCGAGTCTGTCCCCACGCACGCACAGAGAATATGTGCCTTGTAGGCAGGAGCTGAGCTGTGGGTGTAACTTGGCAGCAGCACTGACTGTCTTCCTGGCTGAGAAAAGCATCCATATGGTGGACACGACCCAGTCACCTGTAAGACAACACGAACAGGAAGGAAGACTGAGGGCTCTATTTTCGTGTCAGTGCGGGGCTCAGTGTGCAGTGTCACGCCGGCAAACAGGACTTTTCCTGGGGAGCACTGAGGATATTCTCTCGACTGCACCAGTTTGGTGTCTTGGTCACCGCGCGCCACAGTGGGACGTGAGGCACAGTAGATGAGGTGGCGATGCCAGTCCAGTGTTTCCGGTGTGTCTTGCACAATCTGCCACTAGACTTTAACCTCTAACAGCTCAGTGCACTTGTGTTTTATAATATATTGGTTTATTTGGTGAGGGTGCACACATGTCTCTAAAATCACATAAAAATCTATTCATAACCCTTCATGTTTTTCATTTTCTACTTTAATTTTATGATTTGTGATCAAAGATAAAAAAAGTGCTAGTGCAGCAGAATACAGATGAATGAATTCATCTTCTCTCACTCTCATAGTTAGCAGCCCACACTGGTTTTATAACTTTCCTCTGATACATCTCCTTATCAATTTAAAGGCAGCACGGATCAGTTTTGTCCGCATCTCTAATTAGAGTAATGTCACACAGATCCACTGCTTACAGTCTGTGCAACAAGCGCCAGACTGTTACGAAATAACCACAGAAACCTTTGTGCTTCTGTCACATCACACATATTGCTATCAGTTATTTTACAGTTTCCGTTGCAGTGTAAATCAAAAGGTGTGCTGCAGACACATTGACAGTTCACACAGTCTCATAAAAAAAAAAAAAAATCACAGATCAATTCAAACTTCTTTGTCCTCTCATGAAGCCCTCAGGACCTGTGAAGTGTCGTCTGCATTTTAAATTAGACCTTTGATTATAAATGGATGTGATGAGCGACATGATGTGAGTGAGACTGTTAGCCTTAAATTATGAATTATCTTCATACATATGAATTATTTAAGGCGAACTGCACCATCTGAATATGACAAATGAAAACGGTTATGATGTCAAATGATGTCATCAGGGTAATCTCGATATTGAAGAGAGACCACCCAAAGTGTGACATTATGAACTGGTCAGCCTCTTGATATCCATGTAATCTGCGTTGAGCTGAATTCAGTGATCACTGATATGTGTAGCTCTTAATGGGCTACATGATACTTAGCTTTCACAGTACACTGACACTGGGCTCTATTTCTGTGGTTAAACGTGCACCGAACACAAAGTGCAGTCAAGGGCATCCACTTCTTGGTTGTTTTGTTGTATGGTACCTGCAGCACAGTACAGAAGAATATGATGTTTTCCTTTTCTTTTGGAAGCCATGCACACTGCACTGTGACACCTCAGTGTGGATTTCGGGTTCAGTTTGGATTTAACTATAGAGTCCGTCTGCCAGCAAAGATTCTCATCAGGAACCTGAAGAAATGCAGAAAAATGACATATACATTATTTTCCATTTTTTTCTCAGCATATTCACAGTCTGGTGGTGCACAGGGAACAATCTTTTTAGGAACAATGTTGGATTGTCTGTCTGTCTACAAATTTTGGTTCAGATTAAAAAATCTCAATGACTATTAACTATTAGCAACAGATATTAACACCACCTGGACGTTGACATTTGTGATTTGTGAGGTTCTTCAGTCATCCAGGTCATCTTTCTTCGAGACGGGTAAAATCTGGGGCAACGTAGATCTGTGAAGATGTTTTATCTCTAATCTAAGAGGCTTCTTCAGTTCTGAATGACTGATGGGAGACCCCGGTATATAGCTTAGGTGCATTGACCGGGCCATAGTTTGCACTTGGTTCATTAGTGCTCCTTGTCTTTGTGATCACTGTTGAGGTCTTGTGTGAACAACAGTCGCAAAAGTACTGACTGATATGAGTAACTTTTAGGATGCTAACACGCTATGATGAACAAGGTAGACAACATACCTGCTAAACATTAGCGTGTTAGCATTGTCATTGTGACCACACTGAGGTTAGCACTAAGCTCGAAGCACTTCGATGCCAATGTACAACCTCACAGAGCCAAGAGCATGGCTTACTTCACTCACAGGCTTTTCTTTGTTTTCTGTGCTTGTTGATAATGTGGCCACCTTCACTGAGAATGTAGAAGGAGAAGCACAGTGTGTGCTGCATGTAATAAATTCCATTCACTGTTTAGTGATGATGAGTTAGAGGAGTTATGAGGCGGATCAGTAGCATGAGGCAGGTTTTACTTTAATACCCATCAACTCATGAAGATTTAAAACTCTATGGATTTCTATAGAATTATCACTTCATAGTTTCATAGTCTTTATTTAGTGTACAAATGTTATTGTTGTTGGTTAATTGACAGAAATTTAATTGGAAACTTTTGATAATTATTCATATTAAATTAAATGTTTCATGTCAAAACATTTCATGATTCCAGATTCATTGCTTTTTCCTTTTAATATTTCAAATACTTTGATGCATTTGTAATAATGTTGAGGTTTGGACAAAACAATCAGTCAATCAATTCATGGAGGAAATAATCAGCAGATTAATCCAGAAGGAAAATAATCAAAAGCAGTCGATACAAAATAGTTCTAAAGGAGCTCCACCTCAACAACTCCAACGCCATCATTTTAAAGGTGTTCGTCCAGGAATGGATAAACAGCCTGTTATAAATGTTCTTGTTGTCACATATAGAACTCTGCATGGTCTCAGATAGATCTGCTCCCTCCTTTATATCACCATGAGATCATGTAGGTCTCTGACCAGGCCTAACCGATTGTTCCTCATGCTCAACTGAAAACTGACGGTGATCGTGTCTTTGAACACGCTTCCTGTAGACTTACACTCTGCTTCAGCTCAACACCCATCTATTCAAACTGGGCTTTGCCTCACCTGTTCTGAAGTGTTTTCATGTTCTGTTGTTGCTTATGTTTTATTGTTTGCTTCTTTAATATTGTTATATTTTGCTTTGTAAAGCACTATGTGACCCTGCTCTGTGAAAGGTTCTATTCTAAATAAACATGTTCTTCTTATTATTAGCATTATAAACAGTGACATGTCAGATTACTCTTACATTTAGCTCACCTCATTTGCACATTGTCTCTTAAGTTGTGCAGCTTGACTTCATTATAAAATCAAGTGTCAGTGCGGGGCTCAGTGTGCAGTGTCACGCCGGAAACAGGACTTTTCCTGGGGAGCACTGAGGATATTCTCTCAACTGCACCAGTTTGGTGTCTTGGTCACCGCGCGCCACAGTGGGACGTGAGGCACAGTAGATGAGGTGGCGATGCCAGTCCAGTGTTTCCGGTGTGTCTTGCACAATCTGCCACTAGACTTTAACCTCTAACAGCTCAGTGCACTTGTGTTTTATAATATATTGGTTTATTTGGTGAGGGTGCACACATGTCTCTAAAATCACATAAAAATCTATTCATAACCCTTCATGTTTTTCATTTTCTACTTTAATTTTATGATTTGTGATCAAAGATAAAAAAAGTGCTAGTGCAGCAGAATACAGATGAATGAATTCATCTTCTCTCACTCTCATAGTTAGCAGCCCACACTGGTTTTTATAACTTTCCTCTGATACATCTCCTTATCAATTTAAAGGCAGCACGGATCAGTTTTGTCCGCATCTCTAATTAGAGTAATGTCACACAGATCCACTGCTTACAGTCTGTGCAACAAGCGCCAAACTGTTACGAAATAACCACAGAAACCTTTGTGCTTCTGTCACATCACACATATTGCTATCAATTATTTTACAGTTTCCGTTGCAGTGTAAATCAAAAGGTGTGCTGCAGACACATTGACAGTTCACACAGTCTCATAAAAAGCTTGACTTCATTATGAAATCAACATCAGCCACAGAAGAGTTGCAGACTTTACAATAAATACTGACCCACAGATGGTTGCTCTGAATACATTTTAAGTGAAGTATTCCTTATTGCATGCAGCCAACAATGAAACTTGTACAACGTCACACCTTCAGCATCATGGAAAAAGTTCAGCTCACAGACCACGACTGAATGATGTGCATCAGAGGGGATTTTAAATAAATAAGTGGGTATACTCAGCACAGCTGCGTGTACCTGCACTACACCACTGCAACAGTCAAATTTGACCCATGGCAGCTGCTTGGTCTGTTGTCTCTATCTGTGCACATGCCTGATCTGCCTGCACAGAGAGCCTTCAATAGAAAAAATCCAGGAAGAATTATTTTCTTTAAACAGCATTTCAAACTGACATTGATTTGACTGAACAAGATTATTCATGCGTGTGTGTTAAAGACTGTTTGGTTCCACAATTATGAGATGGTTGTGGGGAAGACTTTCTTTCTCCTGCTGATGAGCATGAGCACAAATAATACATGCCTCTGTGAGAACAGTCCAACATCGAAGTCAACGGTTTAAACACATTAAAAGGATTAAAACAACATTCATGAATTCATGTCTGGAAAACTGTAAGACATGTATGTATAATTATGCGTTTTCTTTTGAGAAAGAACTGACCCTTTTCTGTTTGTTTTTCTGTTGTCAGGAGTGAAACCTGAAGACAAGATCTGAGGACTCTGAAACCACCACCAGCACCACAACCACTAAACGCAGAACACACGTTTGATGTTAGATGTTAAAACCATTATTCAGTATTCACTTTAAAGGCCAGTGCAACGCAGTCAGTGTAACTTATGAATGTGACACTTCTCAAACATTCTTTCTGAAATTTAACACCTGTCAGAACTAGTAAGCCAAGATGGCTGACCCCTACCAAAACAACGTATACCACCAAGGAGGGGGTGACAGGTATGGGACTTATGGCGAAGGTGGTGGCCATGATGGATATGGTTACCAGACTGACTACCCTCCTCAGGAAGAGGACGCAGCGAGTGACGTGACCGAAGGACACGATGAAGAGGATCAGATGTACGAAGGAGAGTATCAAGGCATACCACATCCTGATGAGGTGAAGGCTGCACAGAGAGCCGCACGGTGAGACACAGGAAGTTTGTTCTTATTGTTGTGCAAATGTACCAGATACCGTAAAAAAATGTGCAACAGTATGTGTGCAGACTTCACTCTCATATTTTTAGTCACCTCAACTCTCTCAGACACCAAAATTTTCATAACCTTCACATATAGCAGATGTATAGTGCAGCTGCTGTGGCTGCTGTGCCAAACATATTCTCTCTGTAAAATGTTCTAAAGTGCTTTTAGAAGAAGACAACAACACTCTCCCCAACCTGATTTGACTGTGCTGGATCCCTCAGGTCACGATCTTCAACCTTCAGATCTCAACTTAGTCATGAACCCCCTTTAATGCCTCATCTTCAAAGACCATGGAGGTTTTATTTTTTTAGTCCATATGCTAAAAATTAGGCACGGTGGTGCAGTGGTTAGCACTGTCTCCTCACAGCAAGAAGGTTCCTGGTTCAAACCTCGGCTGGAGCCTTTCTGTGTGGAGTTTGCATGTTCTACCCATGTCACATTTCCCCTCTAAACATCTTACATGGTTTACAATTTCAAAGTTTAATACAAACATTTATTATTATTATTTATAAGTTAAAACTATCTCCAACTCAAACTAGCTCCAGCCAGTTACTGATGTCAGTTTTATCAATCTAATAATATAATAATGTTGCTGTATCAGTTACATGAGAGAACATTTTTGTTCTGAAAGAATATTTTAACTCTTGATATTTTTTGCTGATGATACTTTTGTACTTTTACTAAAGTAGGATTTAGTATTTTCAATGCAGGACTTTTACTGTACTGGCCCCCTGTATCAGAGTGTAATCCCACTGTGGTAAATATGGACAGCTGTACTCGAGTATTTGTTCTGATTACATTACTTGTGACCAGAAACAAGCAAGTCAGAAGCCCAGCTCAGCTCTATGGTCCAAAACACCTGCTCCAAACACTAACACTCCCCCAGTGCTCAGAGCTCACACAGCCAGGCTAACAAACTGAGCTAACATTAACAGCTGCCACAGTTGTCTGCAGTTTACTTCACTGTCCATCAGGAAACTCTGTAAATCACAGAGAGTTGAGGCGGAGCAGCCGGAGGACATCAGAGGGAAAACCAGAAAACATTTTCTCCATAAAATATGATCCAGTTTCACCAAAATCAGTCAAATAGTTGGGGATAGGTGGTGTGTGACTGAAAAGGGTTACATACTTCTTGTGGGTGATCGTACCTGAAGTAAAAAGTTAAATAGTTGTAGAACAGATGTACAAATGTCAGAGTAGCAGCAACATGATTTAAAATCTGTTAATGGCAGAAAAGTTACACAGTGTTGATTAAAGTAAAAGATCTGCATACTTCCTTCACCACTGGCTCGGTTTAGAAATGTGTATATCTCCAGGCAGCCTCGGCTTCTATTCACTGTTGTATAATGCACTCTGCTGACTTGTGTAATCCATCACAGTGAACACCAAGTCTGCATTCATATTTGTTGCATTAACATTATGAGGTAATGCAGTGAAGCCTTTTTAAATCACGCCACACTTTTATTCCATTAACACTTAAAGATCACACTGATTGATGACACAGCTCAAGTGTGTTTCTGCTAAGTGAGTTTCCAATCCTCCACTATATACTAATCCTAAAGAGGCTTTGAGTTGTGTGTTCACACTGGAAATGTAAAAATATTATACAATGCATGAGACAAACACAATGATGATACTACGCATGGCTGCAAAAAGGTAAATTGAAGATGGTGGGACAGCTCTGGAAAGTTCTAGGAAAACAACAACTAAGGATGAAATCATGTCCCCTGTCTCTGGTTTCTCTTGCTCTTTGCTCACATGTTTCACACATGCTTGTCACCAAAACCCTACAAGAAAATCAAGCATGTTTGAAAACTGTTGTAGGGTCTGTGACAACTCACAATGAGTCGAGGACATGTAGAAACTAGAGGACTCATGCTGATGGGCAGAGCGTGGGTTTTAAAGTCAGATCAGAGAAATTTGTCTGAGACTGAAAAGTTGTGGTGAAAGTCTTGTAATCTGCAATACTAATCACTTGTTGTGGGTAAAAACAATGATGAAAATAGTTCACAGAACAACAATTTATAATCCATTATTACACAGTTGACAGTGGTTTTGGTTTGTGTGTCTGTAATCCATTAACTGGTCTACCTGCAATTATGTCTACCACTACTTTGTTGCTACACCTGATTAGAAGTGGCTTTGTAATGTATGCACATCACGATAATTCAGATTCTATGAGCCAGAATGAGCGTACACATGAGTAATAATAATATAACTGTGGTTGCGCAGTCTGATTTTGTTCATCTTCTCTCTGTCACACTGAGGGAAACAAAGATGGAACAGCTAGTGCAGATATATCAGTCTTCCACTGCAGAACAGTAGAGTTTAACTGTCACTCCCTCTACTTTCTTTTCTTTTAACCATGACTCTAGGATTTTTCACAATGGTTAGATCAGATTTTCAGCGATATCTATTCCCTAACACAAATTCATCTTATCTTCCATTTTAAGGGCTTGTAATCTCTTGTTGGGAAGAACAAAAGGAAAGCAATAGGAATCAAAGATTGTTCTCACTGTGAAACACATCTACATTTCTCATCATCTTTATGACTTCATCTCTTTCTGTGTTTCAGGGCTAAAACTCGAGCAGCTGGCAGTGCAGTCTCCGAACTTGAGGAGTTATCTGAGCAATATGAGGACATCATGGAGGACTGTGGCCACGGAAAGTTCCAGTGGACCCTCTTCATAGTGCTGGGCCTGGCTCTGATGGCAGATGGAGTCGAATGTTTTGTGGTGGCGTTCGTTCTACCATCTGCAGAAAAAGATCTGTGTCTGTCCAATGCAGAGAAAGGAATGTTGGGTAAGGGCTTTAATGATTTATTGATGCTTACAGTGTGGATTCTTGGTGAGAAACGTTTTTCTGTGGTCAGGTCCGTGCTGCTGTCAGTAAAGAAGAATTTGTGATGTAGGGATGCATTGATTTTCTGTGGTGGTCGGTCTTAGCTCTCCCGAACAGAAATACAAAGCTGCCTCTAAATTCTTCAGAGGGTTTGACAGAGGAAAACAAGTTGTAATGAATTCTTCATTAGCTGAGGGACTGTTCAGCTGATCGGATCAAAGCTTTAAACTAGACATGATGACTTGGATCCAGCCTATGTGGCTGACATTTACCAGATAACATATCAACCTACTTTAGTTGGACGGTATGTGCTATGAATCTAAAATGTAAAGTACATCTTTAAGATGAGCAGGAGAAGAGAAGAAGGGGGGAGGGAAGTGGATGAGGAGTGGTTAGAGGAGAGGAGGGAAAAAAGAGGTGAGGTGACAGGAACTGACAAGTAAAGAAGAAGGAAAGGTCAAAACACAGGGAAAAAAGAGAACAGGGGGAAAGGGGGAAAAGAAGAGTGGAAAGGGGAGGGTAAAGAGGAGGAGATATGAAGAATAAGAAAAGAGGGGAATAGATGGAAGATAAAAGAGAGGAGAAGAGAGAAAAAATAGCAGATGAGTTGAAGTGAAGGAAAGAGAAGCAGAAAGGCAAAATGAGAGTAAAACTGAGTGGTGGCCTCTATTGACCTCTGCTGGTGACCAGATGAAACTGTGTCATGAACATAGAAACATTAACTGCCTCACTAAACTACATTTACATGTGAGGCTGGGCAGACCCCCTTCTTTCCACAAGTCTGCAACCAGCAGACTCAGACAAGCAGCAGACAGGGTGGAGGCTGCAGCAGAGAAGCCAAGTTTCCAACTTTCTCTCTTTTCTCACCATCTGTCCATCGGGGGGGTGACCCTTATCTGCAATCCACACACACACACACACACACACACACACACACACACACACACACGCACACACACACACACACACAATATTTTGACTTTTGTGGCTAATGTTTCGCTGTCTTGGGAATGAGACTGAGAAACTGAATTGATTCTGATCAATTCCTAAAGTGCTGAGAAAAAATCAGACCTATAGACTGATAGATTATGCTTTCAGATATTCAATATTCTGCATCTGTGTCTCCTCCTCCTACACTCTCTTCCTCTTGGGTTTTGTTCTACTTATTCTCCCAGCATACCAGAGGTAGCAGTGTTTTCACCAAGACTCTGTGTCTGTGTTTGGGTTCTGAGTCAGCAGATACAGCTGGAGTAATTGATACTCTCTGTCCTGACCTTGGAAAGAGCCGCACAGCATTTCAGTGATGCCCCATATTTCAGGGACGCACTTTGAAAATAAATATGCATTATAGCTATCTATAGTATGGCTAGGGCAGGAGACATGAAAGTTTTCATGTCCATGTCCAGATGGGGTTTTATTTTCTGAAACCAAATGTGTCTGGTCACGCAGTCATCTCTCCCCTGTTGCACGGCCATCTGCATACTGAGGTGTGATGTTGTCAGCGTGTGTGTCTCTGGCACCAGGTACTGTAGGCCTTGGCAGAAAAATGCTGCTCATCAAGGTCTTGAAATTTTAAGGCCAAAATGAGCTGAGCTAAGCAATTTTCTCCCTCAATACCTCGGTGTACGATAGTTAAGCTGACTGAAAGAGAAATGCCAGGCGTTTGGTTCACACAGTCCTGTCATTAGGGTTATGCATGAGTAGGACTTAGTTGGGTTCAGGGGAAGATCATGGTTTGGGTTCAATACTTTGTGATGGTTAGGCGACCTTTGTTATCATATAAGCACATGGTTAAGATTCTTTAAGGTTAGGGAATAATATAACACCATTGACTGGCAGTTAGAAACAAATACAGCAGTTTCTTGTGGGTGTTCCTTTGCTACCATCATAGTTACTACTGGAAGGCTTTGTCACTTCAGTCTGAACATATGATGCTTGAACCGATCAGTTGTTTTCGTCTTAGGAGGACGATTTTGAACCTGCGATCACCTGCGATGCTTTGGTCAAAGATAGTTTGGATTTTTGAGAAGAGAGAATTTTTGAGTGAGAGCTTCTGCGTACTTTCAGATTTAGAAGCCATGAAAATTTCCAAATGCTGAGCAGTTTAAGGAGTTTTATGCATCTACAGATAACCTGATAACTTCTCTGGAGCACTTTGAGTTCTCTGAAGACCCTTTTCTCCTTGAGAACCCTTCTTTTGCCGATTAAGATTTTCTTTGGGGAACTGAATGCAGAAAAGAGTTCTTTAAATCACAACTGCAGCTCTTATGGTGCTTTGTATGTATAATAATCTTTTTCTTCCTTTTAAAGCTTTAAAAATACTGATTACTGATTCTTTAAATCCCCCTTGTAACAATGCAACCTGGTTTTGATAAAACCAACAAAGAGACTTTGAGCACCTTTTTTGTGAACCTGAAGTACGTATGGCTTTATCTTTATTCAGATATGATTTATCTAAAATAAGTTAATGGGAGAATACATCAGCACAGTGGTTCAATGGCTAGCTTTGTCGCATCGCAACAAGAAGGTTCCCGGTTTGAACCTCGGCTGGAGTCTTTCTGTGTGGAGTTTGCATGTTCTCCCCATGTCTGCGTGGGTTCTCCCCACCTACTCCGGCTTCATGCAATTAACAGGTGAACTGGTGACTCTAAATTGTCCGTAGGTGTGAATGTGAGTGTGAATGGTCATTTGTCTCTATGCGCCCTGTGATGAACTGGCAACTTGTCTCGCCCAAAGTCAGCTGGGATAGGCTTCTGCCCCACCGTGACCCTGATGAGAATAAGCGGTTACAGCTAATGCATGAATGGGAGCACACATGATCACTACTGCTGCTATGACAACCACTACAGTCTTTGATACTACCACTACTATGACCCCCTTTACAAGAACTCTCAGTGTGTCCAGTGCAGCACTTGGAGAGCGGTCCTATTTCAAACTGTCAGCTAACGTTGATTGGATGATTGATTACATCTGCAGCAGTTTCTAATTAAAGTGCAACTAATGAGTTTGTTTCAACAGTAGCAATAATTTCAACCATGCTGCAGAGCACATGCTACATAACTGAATGATGTGGAGTCTGACTCAACTGGAACTTTAAGGAAAGAAATTGAGTGCTGGACGCTGTTAGCTGCTGCTGCTGCTGCTGCTGCTGCAAGCTGATGTGAATGATGAAATGTGAAATACATGGATGGGCTGAAAGCTGAAAGAAAACAGTCACACAAAATACAACATTGTTTTTTCCTGGAGAAATATACATATTCGCTTGTTTTTTTCAAACCATGAGCTGTAAAACAAACGTCTGGTCAGACAAGTGAACCTCCATGACTACGGTGAAGTTAAATTCCTGACCTTGTTCAGGCTTGTGAAGGTTTGCCTGATTGAAAAGGAAGGAGGAATGTTCAAAAAGTTAGTGGCAGTGTTAGTGGTTGTAGTAGGCAGTACAGTGGAATAGTAATAGTCTGTTTTTTTACTAAACCATGCATAGACTCATATCAGTATCATCAGTAGCATGAGGTCGGATGATACTGAAAAAGAGCGAGCTAAGGTAAGGTACGATACCAGTTAGCATGCAGCTGACATGGTAAAGATTTAAAAAAGATTTAAGATTTAAAAAGCAAAATAAATGTGTAGCTTAGAAGTTCATATAAATATTTAGTCATGTTGTTATTTGATGTGACTGATGTAAGCACAGCACCAACTCTATCCTCCCTCTGTCTGTGCAGGTCTGACGGTGTTTATGAGCATGATGGTGGGAGCGTTCGTGTTGGGCGGTCTGGCAGACAAAGTTGGCCGTCGGCGTTGTCTGATTGTGGCGTTAGCTATAAACTGTATCTTTGCCTTCCTGTCTTCATTCGCCCAGGGCTACGGTTTCTTCCTCTTCTTCAGGCTGCTGTCTGGCATTGGGTAACACACACACACACACACACACACACACACACACACACACACACACCGCACATGCACGCACACACACACACACACACACACACACACACACTACTATTGTTTCTAGCGAAACACATAACACATTTGCTATCATTAAACCACATGTATCATGACAATGAATCAGATCTGTGCAACACTATAGCACAGTGTACCACACACCACATTTCATTGCATTCATTAGTAGGTGGAATTTTCATTGACGCTCAGGTCTCAGGTGTGTAAAGAAAGAAATCTTGATATTTTCATGATATATACAAACAGCCATGTTGTCGTCTATTTAGAAGCTATTTTCTTTTCATTGTTTCATCTTGACAACGTGTTTTTTCAAAGCTGCACTGAGCAAGGTTTTAATATGAAAATACACTTATATAAATCACAAAGAGCGATGTTAATTTTGCATGACTTTAAGCTTTATTATCATTTGAACAGGTGGGTTCTATAAAAATTCACCCTCAGTACAGTTGTCATGAATGGGGTTTTTTGTACCAGGCTGTAAACATGTTTATTTCTGCTGTGAAGTTGGACATTTCAACATAGGGACTCATGGAGACTGACTCACTTCTGGAGCCAGACTCAAGTGGCCGCTCAAGGAATTACAGTTTATGACACATTGGCTTCAATTCCCAGGTTGCTGCTTGGTCCAAACAACCAATGCATTCGAGACATCTGACATTTTTTTTATTAACACCCCAAAATTATATAATTATAATTTATTTATTTAAAAAATATATGTGTGCAGTTATAATTTATGTATATATATCTTTGTCCTTTTTTATGTTTAAGTAAAGTTTAGAGAACCAGTGTAAGAAACACTGTAATGTGTGCAGTTGTATAGAGGAGGACATGACCTTGGTACCATCCCTGCAGATCATCTTTCCTCTTTTCTCGCTGGTTGGTATAAACCTGTAGATTGATGCTGCGTGCAGTATGCTTATACCTTAATGGATTTCTTAGTACTGGTATTTTACTGTCATTCAGACCAACCAAAATGTAACACATACTATTGTAGCATAATTTTTATTCAACTGGTCTTTTAAAGGCTTCATAAATACCATACAGTGTTTTCAGACATTAATGCAGCTTTTTAATGAGGAGACCAAACAACAAATTAAGCTCCGCACAATCCATATGCAAGGTCTGATTTCATTGCAGTGACACAGCAGCGTGTTCCATCTCAGAATAACTGTAGTCCACAGGGAGCCACGCTGACTCAGAAATGAGGTCACAGACTGAGCACAGCACAGTGAAAGTGATAAAACATCACTAACAGCTTGCAACCAAACACTTGCTTGGCTCAGGTATATAATTTGTCATGTAAATTTCACACAAAAAGCACCCCACTAAAATATCTTAAATTCTGGTTTTCTCTAGATTTTAAGTTTTAATTTGCTACATGACTTTTGATTTGTCTTATAATGTTTGATTTAGGAGTAGTCCTTCTATCATGGCAAACATTCTGATGAAAGAAATCCTTTAGCGCATAAACTGTTACAATGATGAAGCATGGAATTCAACGCAGACTTAAGTTCACATAGTCCATTAATGCCTTCATCTATATCTTCCTGCGTCTGTCTAATTCTGTCTTCCTTTGTGCAATTATTCCTCCAATAATAAAAACAGTTTGTTGCTGATATTGTGGTTGTAATTATAACTCTCTCTGTCCCCTTACTTTCTCATTATCACTCTCTATTCTTAGTATTGGTGGCACAGTGCCGATTGTGTACGCATACTTCTCTGAGTTTCTTCAAATGGATAAGAGAGGAGAGCATCTGTCCTGGTTGTGTATGTTCTGGATGATTGGTGGAATCTATGCTTCGTTCACTGCCTGGGGAATAATACCCAGATACGGTAAGAACTTGTATATGGATATTTAAGACTGCCTGTGAAGAAAGTGGGTCACTGTAAATGTGTGATATAGAGTTTTCTCAACCCTGCTGTTGGACTGTAATTACAGACTTCTGTAGACCTGATTTTTTTTAAATGTTGGAAATATATACATAATGCACACAGACCTCCCTTCATGCTATTTGAAAACAGAATACAAAATAATGCCACCTTCATGATATCTTGACTTTAAGAATCATGCATATCCCAAAAGTCTTCTAAACTGATATAAGCAGTAGAGCATGGGAAGGATATAGCTGTTGGGGTCTGAAAAGATCATCGGCATAAAGAGAGCTTATGATGCAGCCCTCTATGTTCTATACCTTGAAAATCTCCTCCCACTCCAGCTATCCCATTGTGCTTCTCGTAACATAGACCTTTATTTGGACATTGGGTCCAGTGACCTCACACAACTCCCTGCATCAACCTGAATGGAGATCTAATCAGCCAGAATAACTCTAAACATCAGTGGTGGCGTTGGCTTTGGGGACCACTGATTAATCAAAGCAAAGCAGATCTTTCTAACGGTCAACAACAGTCTCAGTAGTCCAGCACATTGATACCAGTGATCGAATTCTTGACACATGAGGAGTTTGAATGTGACCTTGTGTGTGTGTGTGTGTGTGTTTTGTGTACAGGCTGGGGGTTCAGTATGGGCACAGAGTTCCAGTTCCACAGCTGGAGGGTGTTTGTCCTGGTTGCAGCTCTTCCTGCTATTGCCTCTCTGGTTGGACTGACCTTCATGCCTGAGAGTCCCCGCTTCCTCCTAGAGGTGAGACATGTTTACACTGGACAAACAGTTAAGTAGTTCTGTGGGCTTCATTATACCTGAACCAACTGAACTGAATAAATAGTTGTTACTGAATGTAACTTTAGTTCTTGCTGTCCAGTTCAAATAGCAGCACCAATGCATCCACGAGGCAGTTCCAACAAAGGTGTTCATCGCACATAATGATGTACCAGCACACAGAAAGTCATGATGCATTTATGGTTAAAGAACGTAGTCAAACACCTTTTAGGGCACGATTTAGGGTAAGATACTACAATACCAAAGCACATACACTGTTATTAACTTGCATGTCTTTGTGTTTGTCTGTATGCTGAGAAGAATGCCAAACATGATGAGGCGTGGATGATCCTGAAGCACGTCCATGACACCAACTGGAGGGCCAAGGGACAGCCAGAAAAAGTCTTTACTGTGAGTACACATCGCTACCCAGTGTGCATGTGAGTACATATATATGTACATATATATGTGTACATATATGTATATATATATATATATATATATATATATATATATATATATATATATATATATATATATATATGTCTCACTAGCTAAAAATTCAAGGTTCAGCTGAAAGTGTTCACATTACACAGGTAGGCTAGATGTGAAGGTAGATGCATGTTATTTCCATTTTTGCTCAGATGTTGTTTGCATACAACCGCTGAGAATTTATAATAAAGTAATACGATTAAGAAATTCAATTTTGCTGTGAAAGGCATTCAAATATATTCAAACATAATCATATTTCAAATCAAACTGAATTTGGCAGATGAATATATAGAGAATATATACACATTAAAGTATAATATTTTTTATTTGAAAAACTGAAAAAGTTTTCACTGTTCATATTCAATATGAGCATCTCAGGCCACAGCTATATCTGTAAAACCTCTGCTAACCCCCTGTTCTCTACCACTGGCCTGCAGTCCATTGCAATCCATTTTGCTGGGGAGGCGCAAATCAGAATCAGTCGCTAGTAGACTTACTCAGTTTGCATTTGAACACCTGGTCGAGGTCGAGTGTGGCTTGGCGAGGCTGGTTGCTAACACTAGCATCAGGTGTTGCACTAGCTCTGACCTCCGAGCTCGCTGCTAGATGCTTTGAGTTGAGCTGATAACAGTTCCATCTGGACATTTTTTAAATCTGAATTTTCTGTTCATGGGGCCAAACTGCGTCTTCTCATCTGCCTCCATCATGTTTACAAAGCAGGTGTGGGCGGAGTGTTTTCCCAGCTCAAAGGTGGTTACCACCACCGGCAACTAGCGTTTAAGGAGCATTGCCACCACCTACTGTGCTGGACTGTGGGCTAAAGTTTTCTTATTCCACTAATTGATGCAGCCTGATTTTTTTTTATTGTGTCATTTTTTAAAAAAATAATTAATGGAACTTATGCATTCATTTGAAAGCACTAATATATACGTACAAACCTGATTTTGGTTGTATTAAGCATATCTGTTGTAGTTATAATTAGTACTTGGATCGTATCGTAACAGTGTAGTGTGAAGGTGAGCTTAGTTAATATGTCTGATTAGCTTAAACTGACTGTACTCTATTTGGACTGTCTAACCTGACTTTTCTCACTATTACCCTCCTGCAGTGGTGGAAAGTAACTAAGTAGGCTTCATTTACTCAAGTACTGTTACTTATGAGTTTTTGCAATTTGTACTTCTACTTCACTACATTGCTCCTGCATCCATACCCAGGTGAATTTCAAAAGTGGAAACCAGTAGACAAAAGTTCCTGATTTCAGTCACGTTCCACTTTGCCAAACTGTATTTTCTCTTTTCAGGTGACTCACATCAAGGCTCCGAAGACAGCAGAGGATGAGTTTATCGAGATTCAGAGCGCTACAGGAACAGCTGTACAACGATGGGCTGTACGCTCACTAACACTCTGTAAACTGGTATGTACAGTAGTAACACACCCAATACAAGAACAGATTAGAGCTTGCAACACGTTGGCTCAGTGGTTTAAGCCTGTTGTTAGAGTGGATGTGGGTTTGTTTTTGTATTGTTTTCTTGTTTGCCTTCAGAAAGACAGGCAGACCACAGGCTAGTCAGCCACTACACCCCAGAGATTCTGTCTACTGTTCTGTTTATTCTCACACTCAGTTCACCATGGTGCACTATTTCATTACAGTCATCACAGTTAGCAAACATGTTAGCTCCTTAGCTTTGTTTGGCCACTAATGAGACATTAAGTTCACGCAGTCTTATTTTTATTTGTACCACTGACCCATGTCTCACAACCTTCTGCAAAGTATTGTTTTTTGTGCAGCAGTTCATATTAAAGGAGGCTTAAAGAAAAGTGAATGATGCTACACAGTTAAGACAGCTTCCTCTCAGGCCCTCAAAAGTCAGCACTGTGAAGACGGTTTGCTATTGCTCACTGGCGTGAATTCGTAGGTCTAAATTCACCAAAGTTGAACTCGACATGATCAATTTGTGCAGATTTTCTTTGCTACACTAGCAAATCCAAAAACCTTGGCAATTCCATTAAAATGATTTTGCTGTTTTGTATGCTAGTCTGCCTTTTTTCTGTCCATCTGTATTTAAGAGAATAAAATAATATAATATGTGATGTCCAACCTAATGTCTGTTGGTTTCACAACTAACAGATACTGCATGCTGTTTCCAACAGTTTCAAAAACCATCAGATGCTCAAATGATCAAGCTACCTAAAATGACAATATGGTTTAGAGCCAGAGGGTGTCGACTTTCTGCAGGATATAAACTCACTATCTGCATAACTGTAAAACATACTCTTATTTTGGAAGTCTGTAGCTTTGTGATGTAAAGGGACTTGGTTCTTGATTCAGTGCTGCATATGAATATTTGTCCCAGGTGTTGAAGAACGTAGCGTCTCTGCTGTCTCCAGAACTGAGGTTTGCCACACTCTTCATGGCCATCATCTGGTTCTGCATGGCTTTCAGGTTAGTTCACAATGTCATGAATTACACCACCATCATCTAAGTTGATAAAGACAGCAGACAACATTTAAGCCAAGCATGTTACAAGTACATGGTCATAGTCCTAGACTGCCTCAAAAGATCCAAGCCAATTATAAAATCAAAACATTTTATGAAGTAAAGCAAGAATGTGATAATGAAGCTGACCTTACAGAAACATGTGAAATTCATGTTTCTGTAAGGGCAGCCTCACATGTGGACACATGTAGCAGCACAAAACAGATAGCACATGTTGCAACATGTGGAGCACATGTGGAAATCTCAGCACAGGGGAATTGACATGAGCTGTGTAGGATATGCTGATGTATGATGTATGATGCATGTGAAATTCAGAGGGTTTTCTGAATAATTTTATGTTATATTTTATGTACCGTCTATTGATTCAGTCTTCTCTTGATCTACATTTTCACAGTTACTATGGTCTCTCCGTTTGGTTCCCTGACATGATCAAACACCTTCAGTACGAGGAGTACCAGGCCAAGGTCAAGGTAAGGTGAACCACTAATGTAAGTCATAGTACCACAGATCATTTTCACCTGCTCAACTCATAAATGTACTCATGGTTTAAATTAACATTGTTTGGTTAAACTCATTCATGTTGTTTCGTCTCTGTTTAGGTGTTCCACAGGGAACGAGTGGCAAACTTCCATTTTAACTTTTCTTTAGAGAACCAGATCCATAAAGAAGGGGAATACATCAATGACAAGTGAGTCTGAGAGTGTGTCACTTTCTGAACACAAAGCAACTGAACAATCAGATTTACTTTCAGGATTTCAGCTTTGATATTCCTTAGATTGAATCAAAACATGAGTTAAATAGCAAATAAAATAAAATAATTAAATAAAAAATAAAATAAAACATCTGATCTGTTGTTTTTTTATTGACTGAATTCAGATCATGTAGTCAACATAGAAACAGGGAAATTTGTATTATTTTCATACTAAAAAATCTGTGAAAATATTTCAGTATGAATGCTTATGTTTTTATGTGGCCAGTGTGGTCCTGTTCTAGATTGTAGCAGTAATAAATTCTCAGTATAGAAGAATCTTTTTTCTCTTTTGGTTGAACATGATAAGCTATTAAAAATCAGTCAGCAGAGTAAGGCAGCACTACTTTCCATAATTAGGACTATCAATCATTTCATTTGCAGTTATGTTGTTATCATGGACTGTGTTTTGCATGCACGTGTCGTATGTGATGCCCTGGAACCCATAAAACATTAGCCATATGTCTACGGGTAATAACTTTGTTGCATATGCTAATGGTGAGAACAAAAACACATTGATTTACACTGTGAAGACAGCAAACCTGAAAAGGTTTTATGAAGGCTTCACACTTTTAATTTATCACTGTTTTTGAATATTATAAAGAACATATTTTTATTTTATATACATGTGTATGCCAGAGGTTTACTATCCATGTGGGTGAAGTTGGTAGAGATATCACCCCTAATTTTGTTACGGCATCCCCAAGTCTCATAAGTTCCTCTTAGCACAATGTTAAAACTCCACTGGGCATTAAAGTGTTTACGGGTACAGAAGCTGAAGGCCTCTACACAGGATCAGCAGCAGAGTCATTCAGCAGGATCCACTGTTTAGGGTGAAGGGTGAAGATGGTACACCACAATGCTAACTTAGGTGCTGTGAGGCATGCAGGTTTAAAAGCTCAGCGCTGTGCTCATGGTTCAATAACCTGTCTGTGATCTTTCAATGTGCAGCCAGTGAGGTGACAGAACGCTGTGACGTAACCTGAAAGTGATTTACGATGAATGAAAAAGATGATAAAATTCTTTGTCGTTGGGCTCTTAGCCCCTTTCTCTCCATTGACCGTGCCCATCAAAGCCGAATTTCAAAATGTTGATCTGGGAGGAAACTTAAGAACTTGGGGTTGCTATTAGATACTACAACAAAATAATGGGAGTGTATCTTCAAGGATACTTCACCTCTGCACATTTTCAGTGCAGATATACAATATGTTACATACTGTATATTATTTAACTTCTATAATTTAGCAGAATTAAAACAGACAGAATGGACAGTTATGTATAATATTACTATATAGATTATCATTACCAGCGGTGGCCATCTTGGATTTCTCACAGTTGAGCCATTCTGTCCATTCTGATTCTGTGCTGCCACGACAATAGAAGTGAGAGTCCATGTTTTCTTTGTCTGTTGGTTTGTGTGTGTGTGTCCCATCCCATCCCCATAGGTTCATCAGTATAGAGATGAAGTCAGTGAAGTTTGAGGACTCACTGTTTGAAGACTGTCATTTTAAGGACATCAAGTCCACCAACACAGTGTTTGAGAACTGCACCATCCGTTCCACCGTCTTCTATAACACAGGTAGGTTGAAGGAATTACATCTCCAGCACAGGAGATAAGAGTCAATGCAGTTTGAAGGTTAAATACTTGATTTGGTAAATCAAACGCTTTATTGACAGGAACAAATGGCAGCCTATCGATGTCTTTGGACCATACTTGAACAAAAAAAAACTTTTTCATTTGCTCCATCTTCACCTCAAGCACTGTTTGTGCTGTTTGTTAAGAGAGGCAGCATTGTTCCTGACATGTTTAACCACTCTATAACAGAAAGGTTGAACAAATGTGTGCAATGCTCCCATGACACTCAATATAAAAGGTGAAGAGATATAAAGGTAAAAAGAAAATGCTGTGCGTGTTGATTTTTTCCTCCTCCAGAATGACAGTTTCTTTGTAGCTCATTAATTTAACAGAAACCCTTTAATTGTAATTAGGAACCTTCATCAGATTAAGCATTGTGCCCAAGTCCGTCAAGTGTCACAGTCAGAATTTAAGTAGTATTCCATCAACGTTGACCAGCAGGCTCGCTCCAATCGTCCATGCTCCTTTTAGAAATATGCAAAATTGTCAGGAGTAACAATTTAATACACAAAGTAAGGCAGACTAGATAATTTAACTTCTGATTAAATTCATGTTCACTTCCAGTATAATCCAAATACAGATCTGAAAACAGATACTAGTCTTGGATTACACCCTTATTTTTAGTCTGAGCTCATTTGCAATGAAAAACTTCCTTTAAGTGGCAGAACCTGGTTCATGGTGAATGGATATTGGCAGTGACCTGTTGAGTTAAAGAAAGAGAGGGGCAGAGAGGGAAAAAGATACAGCAGCAATAATAATAATGGTATCAACTAATTCTAATAGATAGAAATAATAGTAGTAGTAATAATAGTAGTTTTAATAAAAGGACTATAGCAGGAAGCACAACCACAATCCCCAATCTAGGTGTAGCCATGATCCACGAGAACCCTGAAAACAGAAAAACTCTGGGGAAGAAGCTAAGTTAGTAAGATGTATTAGTGGGACATGGATGTTTACAGGTGGAGATGGAGAAAAGCTGCAGTGCATCATAGGAAGTTAGAAGAAGTAGGAAGAAGAGGAGCTTGGTAGCTGAAAGCTCTGGCTCCCAGTCTACTTTTGGAAACTATAGGAACCACAAGGAACCCAGTATTCTGAGAGTGCAGTGTTCTAGAGGGATAGTAAGGTACTATGAGCTCTTTTGGATATGATGGTGCCTGACCATGAAGAGCTTTGTATGTGAGGAGAAGAATTTTAAATTCTATTGTTGATTTTAGAGGTAGCCAATGCAAAGGAGCCAAAATGGGGCAGCCTGATAACAAGGAGTTACAATAGTCCAGTCTAGAAGTAACAAATGCACGGACTAGTTACTCTGCATCCATTTGAAACAGGATAAGCCTGATTTTTTGCTGTCACATAGGTAAAAGAAAGCAGTCCATGAAATTAGTTTTATGTGGACGTTAAAGGACAAATCCTGATCAAAGATAACTCTAAGATTCTTTATGTGGAGCTGGAGGCCAGGGTGACCAGCACCAGATCATTCATGATGACAGCTTAAAATGATCAGAGGTAGAATGGGTCATCCACTACTCAGTTACTCAGTTACTCAGTTACTCAGTGGCTCAATCCCCCGGTCCTCCAGTCTGCACATCAAAGTGTCAGAAGGGCAAGATTCTGAACAGCAAATTGCTCCTAAAGACTATTGCACCGTCAGCGTGGAAGCTCCAAAACTGATGAGCAGTTGGCTACTTGCATGAAAGCCAATGCCATCAGTGAATGAGATATGTAGTGCAAAAGTCATGATCTGATCATAAGAGAGACAAAAATATCAAACAAAATATAATAATTTAAAAAATAACAAAGTAGCAGCAACAGAGAAGACCGAGAAGGTCCAGGGCATAAAAGTTTCATCTCTTCAAGAAGTTTCATCATGTTCCATCTTCTTTCTGTTCTCTGCAGACCTGTGGGAAGAGAAGTTCATCGACTGTAAGATGGAGAACACCACTTTTGAACACAACAAACATGGCTGCCACTTGGACACTGTTGAAGAGAACGATGTTCTCATTTACCTGGTCAGCTTCCTGGGCAGTCTGGCTGTGTTGCCAGGCAACATCATCTCAGCTCTCTTCATGCAGAAGATTGGAAGGGTCAAGATCATAGGTGATTTTTGGAAGTTTGTCAAAACCTTTTTTCATGTGGATTCTGCTTCAAAATATCTGACCTGTGCTTTTCCAGTTTCTATATGACTAAGGTCAGCACTCTGAGCACACCATCTGTTAGAAAAAGTGAGGGTTCAACAGAATCAGAATCAGAATCCGAATTGGGTTTATTGCCAAGTAGGTTTTCACATGCCAATAACTTGTCTTGGTGTTATTGGTGCATAACAGCAAAAATGTTTATCTTCTTTATATTTTTGCTGTTATGCTGTTATTAATCATCAAAGTATAAATATATACAATATGTTTTAAAATGAAAAGAGCTGAGCCGTTTGTGCAGAAATATACAAAGTGTTCACCAGGTATTGTGCAAATGCATACTAATCAAAAGGAGGTAGTCCAACAGATAAAAGTTGAATAAAAGGTGTGCATTATTATAGAGTCTCTCTCTCCTGGGTAGCTGTATCGTGAGAGTTGGTGTTCGAGGGGGCACCATGCCTTGTGATTGAAAAATTAGTCATGACACCATCTCAGGGATGTCTTTGAAGACACACCTTCAAGTTGCTCAGGACAGGTCGCCCCTGTCCTTTATAATCTAAATGGGCTGTCGTGCTTCCTAAAACACAGTGCACATGCTCAACACATGCTTCAGTTACCGTATACTCAGTCCATACTTAGGCTGGAACATATTGAACCAACAGTATTATTTGTGGTGGGTGAGACACTAGACTAGACTAGTAAAAAGACGATGCCCACACCAAGTGCACATTTCATTTTTTAACTGCACTTTGTCTATTTCTTATTTTCTAAGATTGGAATTCTTATTAAGCAATATCAAACTTGAGGCCGTGATGTTGTAGTGAATATCAGCGTGCTGTGATTAACTTCAGCATTCACCTGAACAAATCACAGACGTGCTGATCCTTAGTGCAGCATCGTGACCTTGAGAATGATATTACTTTTATACAACAGTTCTTCAAGAGCTATTTATTATTAACAGTAATAAGTGACAACAGATTATGGTTTGTTTATTTAATCATTTATTTGTCTCTGCCAACACAAATAGTTCTGCAGCTGCACTGTGACTGCACGGTGGCTAATTATCAGATCAACATTTGCTGAGCCGACAGTGTTAATGTAATGGTCCTTAGAACACTGGAGAAAGCGGAATGACACATGCAATTACAAGTCTCAGTGTTGTTGTCCTCTGTGGAATTACTTTTGTGTCAAATCAATCCAAACAAAACTTCTTCAATGTCAAACAAAAATAAGAGCTTGAGAAAGAATAAAACTTAATTTAACTGTAAACTGTAATATCAAAAGCAAAATAATGTATAACTTGAAAACAAATGATTTGTTTTTATGTAAAATATCTGTATTCCACTTCTTTGATAACGTGTTTGTTTACCCTTCTCTTTGCTTCTTTCTCAGTTATCAGTCTTTTGCTCTCACTGTCAAGCTTCAATTAAATTTGTGTCAAAAGAATTCAAACAAAACTTCTTCATTATCAAACAAATATAAGACTTTAACAGAGAATAAAACACAATTTGAGAGAGAAACATTCTCACTGAGACCAAAAAATTTAATCTCAAACATAAAATTTATAACTTGAAAAAAAATTACAAATATATCAGTCCTTTTAAGTTTTTGGATAAATATGTTTTTATTTACAGTTCGCTTTGTTTCTTTTTCAGTAAACAGGGTTTTGCTCTTGCTGTTGTCTTTGCAGTTTCGCTGCCACCTCTGTCTCGTTTGTGCTCCCTGATTTTTTGATTTTCTGCAGTTCTGACACAAACCTCTCAGGTGCGCGGGCTTTTTCAGGGGTGTACCCCATTGGCTAAGGGGTTTTTGATTGACAGCTCACTGCTCCGGAACTCGGTCGCTGCAAAAGGCGGGTTAACAAGCATTTCGGATAGTGTAGCAGCTGGACATTGAGACATTATATGCATGAATTAATTCCTGCAAGTTTCATTATATACCTACGTTGTTTGTATTCTACGGAGCCCCTCTGGTGACATGGTCAAAAAAATAATTAAATTGTGGCCATGAAATAGGTATAATGTGCGCATGAAATACTAATTAATAATATTAATATCATTCCTGGACAGCGGGGTAAGCAAATCGAGCACACCTTCTCTAAGGTCTGAGGCATTAGTGGGGCTAAAGCTACACAATGGACAGGGACAGCATGATAGAGTTTTATTTTAGGCTGGGAATGAGCTACAAAGACATTCTGAAAAGCCTGGCATTGCAAGGAACCATCATTAGCAGCTTGTAGCTATGACAGGGAATATATGTAGTCAGATCTGAGCTTATGTGTGTCGGTAACGGCGCACACGTACGAGAGACACCTGCCTGGGTGTGACCACCTGCCGGGTGCGCCGTGCTGCCAAAATTAATATTTTGTGGCAACGAATTAGTATTTCGTGCGCACGTTATAGCTATATTGTGGCCACAATTAAATTTTTTTTGACCATGTCACCAGAGGGGCTCCATAGAATACAGACAACATAGGTATATAATTAAGTATTCATTATACACTTTATTAAACTTGCAGGAATTAATTCATGCATAGAATATCTCAATGGCCAGCTGCTACAGTATCCGAGATGCTTGTTAACCCGCCTTCTGCAGCGACCGAGTTCCAGAGCGCTGAGCTGTCAATCAAAAACCCCTTAGCCAATGGAGACACACCCCTGAAAAAGGGTCCGGGTACCAAAGTATAATCCGTTTTTCTGTCAAAACCAAAATAGGAAAAAACGGAAACAGTGCCCCCTTTTCCTTTTTTTCGTTTTAAACCAAAAACAGAAAAACGGATTTTGCTCTCAGCATCAAAAAACGAAAAAACGAAAAAAACAAAATCAAATAACGGCCCAAATTTGGTTTTTGCAAATTCCTTTTTTTCGTTTTTTGTTTCTTATTTATTAATATGACGGCGGACAGACCGGAAGCTGAAGTGACGTGTAACAACTTCAAAATAAAAGTAGCGTGCTAACTTATTATCATGCATAATAAAGTAAAAAAAAAAAAAAACTTGTTATCATACACTATTATAGGCTACCGTTCTCTTTCTACACCCATGTATGGTTCACATTTATTTTAGTCAAGTGAAACTATAACAGCTGGTTGTTTGGGAGAACGTGATACATAATTATTATTATTTTAGCTGAGTGTGTGAATGCACATTGTGGAAAACTTTTACCCGAATTACATTCCCTGCCTAAATAAAGAGCATCTATAAAGTCACCAGCAGAGGTCCCCATCACGCACAGTCAAGACTGACACGGCTTCAAATCACAATTAATTATCATTAATAATGTTAATAATAATAATAATAATAATAATGTTAATAGTGTTAATAATCATTGAAAATGAGAACTTGTGAAGTTATAACTTCAGTGCTGATGTTTAGCCACAGGGTGGCGCAGTTATTACATGAAGAGTAAACCTGATGGCTTTATTACGAAGGAGGCTCAACATAGCCAGTCTCTGTGTTCATGATCCAGCTCAACAAAACCTATAGCCCCGGTCAGAGTTAACTGGTGGTATTTTCCGGTTATTGTCCGGCTCTGAGCTTTGTGCTCTGTGCGCACAGGGGCAGCGGTTGAGAGACGAAATAAGAAAACTTCGCAAACTCACTGGATAAGTTTCATGGTGATCTGTTAGCTCAAAATTTGGCCCTGGTCACCTGTAACGTCTCAAAATGATTTTACAGTACGTATCTTTAAACGTTGTTTTCTCCAGATGAGTTTTTTCTCAGACAGACTTGCGACAAATCTCCACTTCAGCAGCACTTACATACACAATCTATCTATATTCTGAAGGTTAGCACAGAGGTCTTTGTTCATCTAACATTCAGAGCCTGATTCATACATTATACAACATTTAAAGGCGCAGTGTGTAAGATTTGGGGATGTTATTTTCAGAATAAGGCAAAATGGAATATAATATTCATATCTATGTTTTCATGCATGTATGATCAACTAAAAAAAGAACATTTTTACTTTTGTTACTTAAAAATGATCCTACAGTTTGAAACACCGTCTTTCTACAGTAGCCCAGAACAGACAAATTAAATACTGACTCTAGACAGGACCGTTTAAGTGTTATTTCTTCTTAACATTAGGAAGATGAGGGTGATGTGAGGAGATTGCAATGCAGCGATTACACCACTACATGCAACTAAATTCTACACACTGGACCTTTAATTGATAAAAACATGATGAAAATTTACTTTTTATGACCGTTTATGACAATAGTGATAACCAGATGTCCAGAATTCCCTCTGTATTGTCATGTTTTTTTTTTCCTGGTAGTCCTGCATCTCTATAAATCTGTATTACTGTATCTAGAGAGGTTCTGTCAGTCAAACATTGGAGGCTGGCTGACTGTCATAGTGTTTTCAGAGTTCAGTCATGGCTTGTTGCGGCTCATCCAGCTTAAGCTATGTTTTTGCACCAAAGTGAACAAGATAATATAATGAGAATCCACAGGATTCTATAATGGCATTCTGTGATCTCCTCAGGTGGATCCATGCTCATTTCAGCAGGCTGCACCTTCTTCCTGTTTCTGAGCTTCAGCCAATCAGCGATCATTGCCCTACAGTGTCTGTTCTGTGGCGTCAGTGCAGCAGCGTGGAATGGCATCGAGGTGGTGACAGTGGAACTGTATCCTGCCTCTAAAAGGTACCACACCACATTGTTACAGCAGTGAAACAACTGCACAAGCTGACAGAAATGTCACGTTTAAAGCTCTTCAAAATCTAAATACTGCTTCCTTTATGAGGCCTGTGTCATGTAACGTCATGTTCTCTCTCAGGGCCACAGCGTTTGGCGTGCTGAACGCTCTGTGTAAGCTGGCGGCGGTGCTCGGCAGCTCCATCTTCGCCGGCTTTGTGGGTATCACCAAAGCCATCCCTATCCTGCTCTCCTTCATCGCGCTGGTGTGTGGCGGCCTCGTGGCTCTCAAACTACCTGACACGCGGGAGAAAATCCTACAGTGAGGTCATGTAATATCCAGAGAGGGGGCGGGGTGGAGGCGGGAGAAACATATTTGTTTAATGTTGGAAGCTGTTTGAATTGAGTTCAACTTCACTCTGCATTTGAAAGGAAGCAAGAATGGAAATAACCCACAGCTATTAAATGTTAAACACCAAGCTCTCTTTTTTTTCATCTTCATGTTGTTACATGTTTTCAATAGCGATGGCAGACTGATGTTTCAATGAGGCTGATGCTGAGAAAACATTATCCTTTATATGGTGCGATGAGTCTCTCAAGACACACTGGATTTACTAACCACATGATGAGGACGTGAGTGAGGCATCGTGTTAATCTAACTGGTTTTCATTTGCTCGGCTTCTTGTCTTTCAACAGCATACAGGTAGTTTCATGCATGATGGAGATTAATGTCAGAAGCTAGCCAAATGTTTTCTGTGACTGGAACTTTTTTCAGCTTTTCAGCAATCCGTTGAAATCGTGAAAGAATCTTTGTACTTTGTGCACCACTGTCCAATTTTCAGTCATCGACAACTGTCTCCTTGTCTTGTGCTGTCACAGATGTTTTCTAGTTCCGGCTTGATCTTCACATATCAGGATACTGTACTGATACTATATCTGTGGTCAGTATACAAAATCAAGTTTATTAAAGGATATGTTAAGTTGTCAGGAGATATACACTATAAACATACTGCAGATAGATATCTTAGCTTCACGCCTCTGGGTGACATCTAATAACAGGAGATTCACTGTCAATCCGCAGTGCACATTTGAGTTGAGCTCTTTATATCCCTCTATAGTTACATATGTTGACATTTGATTTATGTATATGTTTTGTTCATATAGTGTTGGTCACTTACCGTTAGCAATTTTAAGACATTCAACATTTGCTGGATGGTTAGTTACCCTAAATTGCTAAATGTTAGCACTGATTCCCATGAGACGTTACTCATTTACGTTATCAGAAGATCTGCTGAGTCATTCTGACACACTCAGTGTTGTGTTCCACCTGCCTGATACAGTAGAAAAGAGGCGATCTAACCAGTGTTAGCTGTCATTTAATGGCTCCGACTGTGGTCTGTGGGACAAACGGTCAGACTATCAAAACTCACAGCATTATTAACATAGTTAATGTAGGGAGTGCTCTGAACACAGATGGGACTAAGCAGCAATTAACTGTCAGCCTCTCAGCTAGTTGACTGATGCTATGAACTATTTTTAGTGCCCACCTACATATGCCTCACATTGAACAATAATAGAATCAACAAAACTTACCCAGGTGAAAATAACTGTACGTTGATTTAAAAGGGAGAGAAAGAAAGCAACATGAACACATTCAACAGACCAAATGTTATCTAACTATCATCTGTTACAGAAGATATACCCATCCAGAACATAACCCAGTGAAGATGTGCTGAATATTTGAGACCTTCAAGTAATTTTGTACAAAAATGATTGATTTATTTATTTTGGAAAATGTCTCGGTTCTTTTTTGCAGAGCTCAGAATGAACTCAGTTAGGACTAACGCCAACGCTCAACTCATCACACTTTAGACAGGCTAGAATGTTGCCGTGGGATGAAGTGAAATAACTACTTTTTTGTCTATTGAAGTACAGTTCATCTCTCGTGCTGTGTGTTCAGTATCAATTCTTCTCTGGAGGTCGCTCTTATATTCAGATAACAGCTAGGTAACATTTGGTCTGCTGGGTGTGTTCATGTTGCTTTTTCTTTCTCTCCCTTTAAATCTCATTTTTCCACTCTCACTTGAGTGATGGCATTATTTCACCATCTAGTGGAAGAAACTGAGAATCACAGTTGGTTTGGTTTTCCCGTTGCAGTAGAAATCCTGCAGAGTCAGAGGTGATGTATAGATGTAAATAATAATATGTTGGATTCATGTTAATGTGTTTTTTCATTTTTGGGGAAAAACTTATTAAACAATCAGTTGGCAGAGCTCTTCAGTTCCATGTGGAATCTAAGTCATTTCTAAATTGATACCTTTTAGGTTTTCGACTGTGATGTTCTTCAAACACAGTTTATGAGCTCGCTTTTCATTCCTCTTTTCTTTCACTGATCACTGAGGCTTTTCCCTTTAGCTTCACCAACACTCTGAAATCAAACTGCACTGAAGCAGCTCCAGCACTGCTTTGATATTTTATTTTTAATGCACAGTTCGATGTTGAATATGTATTTATTACATAAGACTTTGTGATGTGACTGGTTGTGTAAATGACTGCATGTTTGTCTGATGTTTCCTCTTCGGTTTGTCTTTGACATAATGTGTATGTTTCAAATGATCTCAGTCTGTATTGTCTTTTATTACCACAAAAATAAAGAGCCAGCAACACATTTATTATATGATAGATCTGATATTGTGTCACAGTGAGAAGTGACTGCTTGTCTGTGTTCTTCCAAAAGAGACTTTTAGTTTGAGCGCTGACCAGCTGACGCCAATCTGAACTCTTCGTCTTCTGTTGTTTGCTTTGCTTTGATTGAACTTTAGCTGTGATCCCAAAGCTGAAAATGTTAACTGTGTCTCAGCAATAAACTGCTGCTTTATCTGACACTATCATCACTACTTTATTTTATGAGACACACGTTTGTTTGTTTTTCCAGTGAAGAGAGGACAACAAATGATCTGGGTTTACTGTGCAGGTACATAGAAATAATAATAAAAAAAAACCTGATGTAGTCTGGATGAGCTTTAATTGTTGTGTATGGTCATTGAGTCTCTCCTCAAAGCATACATGAAAGTTTGAATTGGGAATGTGAAATATTTTTGGTACTAGTAGATTCAGTACATGCAAAATAACATTTTCTACTTTTTCATGTCAAAACAGACAAAAATTCAAAATGAGTCCCTTTAATAAAAGTTAATGGTATAAATATGAGAAATAAGACCAAAAAGTCACTGCTTGACATGTTGAAAATATGTTTTCTTATATAACATTCATTTAAAAATCTCTCATTTGATTCAAAGTGTGAAGGACTGAAGCTGACTGGCATTGAAAAGCATTTGCACCATGTGAGGACAAATTCTGTCCTCTCGCGCTGTATCATCCCAAACAGAGCTCGACAATTAGCTGCTGTTTCAGTTCTGACCTTTTCTGCACCGATCCTGGCTGATGAACACAGTGTGTCTTTTTATTCATTCATGTCTTTGTTTATTCGGACCTGTGTGTTACGTTGCTGTAAAAAGCAGAGATAAAAAAGCCATAATGTGTTCTTTGTTTGAATATTTTGTCTTTCTTTTCGTTGGTGGTGGAGGAGAATTCTTTCTGTGCAAATGTTTTATTGTTTTGATTTCTGTGTGTATTTGTGGCTGCGACAAAACTGACTAATAAAATGAGTTCATCAATGCACGTTGTTTCTGATGAAATACATCATACACCACAGATCACTGCAGGGCTGAAAATCAGATCTTAATCATAGAAATCAATAATATATATATATATATATATATATATATATATATATATATATATATATATATATATATATATATATATATATATGTATATATATATATATATATATATATATATATATATATATATATATATATATATATATATATATATATATAATCATAGATCCTGAGTAGAACACAAGACAACATTGACTTTGAAAGAGCAGACGTTTGTATTGATCATCAGTGCAGCAAACACTCACTCTGACAGATGAAGATGCTTTAAATATTAATAAACATGGATTTGTGTCAGAGCTCTGGTCTGAAATCAGTTCTTATGACTTTGGAAATAAAGACCACTGATGTATCACGTTTGTCCAGTTTCCTCTGGGTTGGTGGAGGTTAAATAAAAGCATAGACCAGACTGACGTCATGTCATCGAGTGTGAACTCTGTTTGGGTGGAAAGAATTGCTCCTTCACATAGTGTGAGAAAACTGAGGCTTGAGGTCCATGAAAGTTTATGAGCCTCTAGAGAACAGTAATCCTTCATTTTGGTTGCAGTGTAAATATGATAAATATTAATTCTGAATGAATTATCATCATAATTCATGATTCCATCCAACTCTTTTGAGTCTGTGTGAATTATCCACCCATCCATTATCTGTAACTGTGTATCCTCATCAGAGTCATGGTGGGCTGGAGCCTGTATTAACTAAAACGTTCACCTAACCTGAATTTCCCCACCCATCTCTTCACCTGCATCCTTCATTAGTCCCGCAGTATGTATACTGCTCCATCTCCACCCACACTCCTTGGATTCTCTTTACCTGCCTCTGGTCAGGTTTGTTTGCCTGCACAGCTTGATCTCCTGGTTTTGACCCCTGCCTTCCTTTTTGTCTGCTAAAGAAAACTGAAATTCATTTTGACATTGATTAGTCTCTGGAAAAACGTCCATGACAGTTCGTAAAGGTCTTTTTGTTTTCTAAATCTGAAACATTCAAAATTGGAAAATTGGAAATAACTGAGAAGAAACATGCAGACAGGTGGTTTCAAACAAAGAATGAGGATTTCATAGAGATGTATTAAAAATGTTGCAACAACTCATAGAGATACACACTATGTTCAGGTGAAAGGACATTAAGGAGTCAGATCAAACTGGGCTGCATTTGGTCTTTTAGTAAACACTCAGTTTGTTCATTATTACAAAGGCAGTCAGAGCATGCACTAACAAAATGGTTACCAAATGAAAACCTCACACACTGCACTGCAGGGCAGAGTGTTACTGTGTGTGTTTGGTCTGACTGTTGAACCAGTCCAGAATCTCCTGCTTGTTCTCTTGCAGCCAGTTGATGTTAGCCTTGGTCTTCTCCAAGGCCTGCTCCACAGCCAGTGTGGCAGTGCCAAACCCTGCTGCTTCATGCTCGTCCACAAACTTCTCCAACTGACAGAGGAAACACGAGACAACAGTTGAGACAACAGTTTGACGTTTAGAATGTAGCTAGGAATTATAATGAGTACATACGTGTTCCAGTTCAGCAGGTGTCGAGAACCTCTGTGTGACGCCACTGATCAGAGAGGCAAAGTTGAAAGAGCCCACACCATACCTGAAAAAAAAACAACACCAGCTCAAGTCACTAATCACTAATTGCTCCAGTTCTGTCACACTGTCTTCACACAGTGAAGCAGTAACAATGATGATGATCATGAACTCTAACCTTAAGCTCCTATAACACTGTCAGACAGTAAGACAAATAGGATCAACACTTGATGCAGCAGAAGTCTATGCATTCTTCCTCCTTGTCAGATCCTGGTGCCTACATTACCAACAATGCAACTTGACCACTGACAGTTCGGCTGGAGGTTTGGGTGTTATTATAGCAGTGTAGCCTCTAGCAGAGATGAGGAGCTGACTACAGAAGTCTGGTGAGCTCACTTCTTTCAACACTGACATATTTGTTATTATTTCAAGCTTGTCATCTTCAGCTCCAACTGACTGATATCGTACAGTCCTCTGTGAAGCCAAAAATCCTAGCTAAGCAGATTCACATACTGTAATACAGTACATGATGTAATACTCACTGTGTGAACATGTACTCCCACTGTTCCCTGACAAAGTCCCATGCAAGGCTCTGTCCCACTCTGTTACTGGCGACATATGTGATGACGGAGGTGGCGTCCTGCTTACGGATCAGAGTTGAGTTCAAGGTGTAAGACAGATACCTGCAAGGACGAAGACAAAGACAATGTCACTCTATCTATCTATGAAATCTATGAAATAGTGCAGCCTTTGCTGAAAATGATTTCGTTTGAAATAATTTTAGGACTCAACTATTTCAGAAAACGAAAACTTATTAATTTATTTTATGGTTTTATGTTTAATAAATTCCAATTAGTGATTAGCTGCTCTCTGCAGACTCTTGGTTACCATTTTGTTTCTATATGGCTTTCACATTCTGTCACCACACAAGCTTGCCATGTATTTATTAGCAAAAACTTGTGAGCTTAGCTTGGTTGCTAACTGCACAATAAGTTCACACAGTTTATTCAAAATGCTTGTACCATCAGCCCTGGTCCAGTAAAGCATTCTTTGTTCTTTTGTACATAGGAGTTTTAAAAAAGGGTGAATTGTGGAACACAGCTAATAAGTTAGAAAAATTTCATCCATTTTCATTTCAAGTCTTCAGCTCTTCTTCCACTCAGCCTGTCCCCTCTAACCTGTGTTGTTATTCTCTATTTAAATGCTGACACTTGGCCACATATTTTAACAGCACTGTATTGATTTTCAGATGTACGCTGATGATGATGATGACGATGAAGCTGTGTGTACTTGTTAACATGATAACACAGTAAATGTGTTACCACTCCCTGGCTTTTTTTTATGACTACTTTACTGAGGTGTTTATCATCTGATATAAAGTGTGAGCGCTATTTAAGGTATGATTTGAAGTAATTTGAACTATTATGACAAAGAAAGTATAGGCTTGTATCCTGCTCGAGAGAAGAGGACACATCTTAGTAAAACATGGAAGGAAGCGCACCTTTCCAGCAGCGATGTCTTGTTGGTGCAGGCCAGCGCAGACATGAGTTTGCTGGCCTCACTGGCTAACGTAGCGTTCTTGAACTGTGACCAGCCAAAGTTCCACTCCGCCTCATCACCTGCTGCTATGGCACTGCAGTACACAGCTGAACGCAGGTTGGGATGGATCCTGACAAGAGAGTTGAAGATGCACTGACTCATTGATTAACTTTAAAACAAAGACAGAACAAATGATGTACAAAATAGACCAACATATTGTGATGAGGGGTTTTCATCCATTGTTTGAACCACGTGTTGGTCAAGTTCTGGCATTCTGTTAATCCAGTCCTGCAGGCCATACGGATGGCATTCACCTGGTTATACCTGCAAGAACATGAAGAAAATAACATGGCTGTAGCCATTTTATTAAATCAACAGAAAATGTTGTCAGGTATGACCAGTGACCAAGTGTTTGTCATGTGACACATGTAATGTGTCCATTACTGTCTGATGGAGAGGATGAAGAAAGCAGTCCATGTTCATGTCCATTGGATTAACAATTTGAAGACATTCTTACATATTATTGTTTCAGACTGACTGAAATAATTCAATGCATGGATGATATGTGGACCATGTGGACCATGTCCTTGCTACTCTGTGTCCTGTGTATGTGTTCTGCATATTAGAGTGTGTATCCAGTTGAGTGGACTCACTGGTCAGTGTGTTTGTCAGGAACACAGGTCCAGTCTGATGTCACATTCTTAAAGTACAGGAAGAGGGGAGTTACCAACTTCTTCATGTAGTCCTAGAGGTATTACAGAGAGATGAAGGTCGATCAGTCATCACTGTTTTGCCTCTTAATGGCTACCAGGAGGCATAAAGATGAACATAAGTGTATTTGATGGATCCAAGAGGTGCAAAAAAAAAACACTTGGTACACAGGTAATGTAGTGTACCTGCATGGGCTGATAGACTTCAGTACGGTCCAGCATGAGGTAGTAATAGTTCAGATTATCCAGAGCTGACTGCCAGGGCATGTATTCTGTCTCCATAGACAGATAGGAGGTTGTCCTCAGAGCCAGAGTAGTGGTGACTAACTGAGCCCTGCACAGAGAAGCTGATTAGATTATTTAATATAAAGTTTGGATTTCTGTTTTTGATATTCCAGCCTCAGGCTAGCCTGGTTGAGTGAGTGGGAGAGTAAAGAGCGAGTTAGAGAAGCTGCCCCTGAGTTACCAGACTCTGCCTCCAGCCTCCACAGTGGACTTGAGAGGACAATCTCAACAAAAGATATTTCATAACCTAAGGACAATACTGACATGAAATATGCTCATTTGTGAGCGGACTGTCAACTCTTTTGATTTACTGACTTTCATCCAGCACCCTTATGCACAGATTTCACTTCAGCCCCATTATTAGTTACACTCTGAGAATAGCAAGATTGTAAATATGTTACTTCTTCTCTAATTTCTTAGCAATATTTAAAAACATTAGATAACATTTCTTTTGCAGGGCAGGAACACTTTTGTTAGGCCGTTTCTGTTATTCATATAGTTTGATTTGGTTTTAACTCACAGATACTAATGAGACTAAGCATGCAAGCGGACGTACCTGGCCAAATTGAAAGCATCATCCACAAGCTGGGCTCTGTTTATCAAGGGTATAACCTGCACAGCAGATTGAAATACAAATTATCATCACACAATTTACAAATACTGAAATAAGTAACAGAAGAGAGAATGCAAACAAAGAAACAACTCAATTTAGCCACCGTGACAACGTACCTTGTGCTCAGAGTTAAGCTGACTCAACAGTCTTTCCCAGTTTCCAAGGTCATAGTTTACCCGGTAATATCCGGTGACATTGATGTTAGCCAGAACCCAATCAGCACTGTTGTGCACCCTCAGGTCCAAGTTTTTGGCTGACAGAGAATCAGAGAGGGAAAAAGAGCTTTTAAGAAAAGGAGACCTAAATTATAGACTAGCACTCATCATGATTTATTAATGTTACAGTTTATTATATTTGTATAACCATTACATATTATTAGCATATTATTACACACCTTCCAATTCCATCAGCCACCAGATACCACTCTGAACCACACCGGACTTCATCCACCTAACAGGAATCAGCCACTCATAGCTAGTGGAGACATACATGAACTTTTATTCAAGATTTAGGCAAGGAAGCAAAGAAGAAATACTAAATATTACATGGAAACTAAATATTGCCACATATGTCAAAGCAGCTGTTTTACAACATCTGTGCCTGTAAAGTGAGTAAAGTAAGTCATGATGGAGGATTAATATGATCTTCAGAGATTTACACAGTGAAATGTGGTTGAGTTACATACTTGTAGGGTGATTCCACTGTAACATTAGACTGTGGATCCAGCAGGAAGTGCTTCTGGGAAACTTCTCCTTTGGTAGTATCTATGGTAACCACAGGGAAGCCCATCTGGAGCACCCAGTGGTTCATGATTACATAGACTGGATGAGGAAGTGAAACATTATTGGCTTTCACCGCCTGTTGACAAAGGTGACAGAAAGCATCTGTTTAAAGTCATTAGTCAAAAATGTCAAAGTGTGTAGTTTAGGACATTATACATTACTAATAAATCCACAATAACATAGATAATAAATGTATTTTTACACCCCAAGCATATTTGTATATATAATATACATATAGAGCAGGAGTCTTCAACCAGGGGTCCACGACCCGTAGGAGGTCCGCAAAGGTCCTGCAGGGGGTCTACCTATTTTTGTCTTAATAACTGACAATCTTCACCAAAATACTGATGAATGTGAGGGTGCAGATAATTGAGAAACTACAAACAGCGGAGGCATTTGCACTCCAATTGGATGAATCAGTGGACATCACAGCTCCTGGCATTTAATAACCAATAATAATTATGCATGAACTTTTTTTTAACAATGTCAGGGTAATAACCCCAGTATATAAATTTAATGTATAAGGTAAAATATAAGTTAAACAAAGTAAATCTAAACGTTATTATAGGCCAGGTTTAAAATGTGAAACAAATGAATTAGATGTGGGGGTCCCTGTTTTGTTTGTCTCTTGTCCAAGGGGTCCTTGGGCTGAAAAAGGTTGAAGACCCCTGATATAGAGTATATACATATAATATAATAAAGAATACAGCTGCTCGCATACCAAATAGTTATAGCTGTGCAAACAATGAATATGGGGTAGCATGCATACTCCTTTTGAAAAGATGAATTTATGACTTTAAGTTCAATAAACTTTAAATATACAAAACATCAGTCCAGAAAATTCAACAAATACAGTCTGTATATGATTAAACAAATGCTAAATGGGGTTTGGATACTTGTATACATAAACGTACAAAGTCAGTTATCTTTAAATCCAGTTGTGTTGTTGAAGATGATTTTATTATTAAATATCTCTGAGAGTGTGTGACTCTTTGGTTCTGTATCGTGGAAATAAAAATAAGAAATCTTCCATCTTACCATTTGTAGATGGTCCCACAAGTCATTCCCTACTGTGTTACTGTAGGCAAAGTGATTAAGGTAGCTCTGGAGAGAAAAATACAATCAATCAGCATCCTGTCAGAGTCACTCTTTCCCTGCGGCTCAATTAGATGCACACAGAAATATATGTACACATTATGTAACCGTGCCAACAACGATAGAAACAAACGTACGCTGAGTCCCTGGACAAAGACAGGCTCTGAGAGGAAATCAGACAGCATCCTCAACACTGCTGCACCCTGAGGAGCCACAGACACACAGACAGAGGCAAGTCATCAATCTCTAAATCAATCACTTAAGTAAGTAACTCATTGATTACTTGTCTGGTTGACATTTCTGCTTTTCAGTGCATTTTTCCGGCCTGTGCTGTGACATGTTGACATGTTTATGCTGTCATGTGTGATGATGTCTTTGTACCTTGCTGTATGAGATGACATCAAACTGCTCAGTGATCTGGTCTGGCAGGATGATGCTGTCTTCTTTAGAAGACAGAGGATGAGAGGAGGTCAAAGCATCGACTGCAAACACACGGTGGACGTCATCAAGCACTATCAAATCTTTCTGAAGCAAACAGACAGACAGAAGTGTATCAAGGTTTTATAATGTGCAAATTTAATGAAAGTTAAATGTAGATATGTAGTGATAAGAGTTGTGTCCACACCACGTTCCATTCAGGCTCAGCATGGTCTGCTCCCAGGTAAGACACGTATGAAGCAAAGCCCTCATTCAGCCAGACCTCGTTCCACCAGCGCAGAGTCACCAGGTTTCCAAACCACTACAGCAGAGGCGACATCGGTCAATTTGCTGTCCATTCAATGAGTAAATCAGTCAATAGATACAATACAATTCACCATGTGTGCTAATTCATGAGCAATGATGCTGGCAGTAGTCTCTTTATTTCTGTTGGAGGAGGTCACAGGGTCATAGAGAAGGTGGGTTTCTCTGTACGTCACCAAACCCCAATTCTCCATCGCACCGAAATAGAAGTCTGGCAGAGCAATTTGATCTGTGAGGTAGAGAACAGGTTTAATCCAAGAAAAAGGAAGTAAACTTAAAGTGATGACAAATATAAACCCACAACTACAACCCAAATCTCAAGCCACCATGACACATCATTGAATAAATGCTCAGTTCGTCCAGTGTTGTACTACAACAGGACTCTGGATTTTATTTCAAGAAGAATCAAGACCAAAACTGCAGGGTGTCAATAAATACCATGTGGAATGTACTTGTCTGATTTGTACTTGTTAACATCATTGCTGTGACTGGATGTAAAACAAAGCTGTGGCTGTCAGGGAGGAGGCGTTGGCCAAATTGTCTGAAATAAAATTTGGCTGCTTGGTTTTGGTTTAGGTAGTCTTGACAGCAACACTGGTTCTGTCCAATCACAAACAACAAGCATCTGAAATGTTGTGCTTGGACCCTCAAGGCCACAGTATGTACTGGATCTGTCTGTGTAACATAGATGGGTGTAAGAATAATAACACACAACCCTTTCAAGTAGCTTGATGGAGAGGCTCAAACAGAAGTGAGTGTTTATAAATGGACCACAGTTTAGATCACAGAAAACTGCTCAGACGACCAGGACTTTTCCTCAAAGGATTATGAAAGAAGGCTCACCTGACTTGCTCAGAGGATAAGTGATGTTATAGTACAACTGGAAGAAGTCCAGTATGGGTCCAGTCACATTGAGGGCGTAGTTTCCTTGTCTCTGGTCAATGGCCGTCCTACGACCCCAGATACGGATCTGAACACACAACAAGTGCACACAGCTTTAATTATTAGTTAAATTAATTAGTTAAACTAGGATTTGCATGACGATAATTAATGGATTCACAACTTGTACTTTGAATGATTTGAATAATTTTACATTTACATTTAGTCGTTTAGCTGACACAGTACTAGAGGGATAGATTTCAGATTTTTGTCCAGTTGGTAGTGTTGGAGAGGAGGTTCTCTCTGAAGAGCTGGAGGTCTTCAGGAGGTTTAAGAAGGTAGGGTGGTAGGGAGAGGGATGCCCCTGCTCTGGAAGGAACTGGTAAGACGTTCCACCAACGGGGAACAACAGACGAGAAAAGTTTGGATTGATCTGAGTGTACGGGTGACAGAGCCAGGCGTCGTTCATTGGAGGAGGTAACATATGTCTGTATGAGGACATTCAAGTAGGTGGTTGCAGTACCGGAGACAACTTTAGAGGCAAGCATTAGTGATTTGAATTTAACATGGGCTGCTACAGGTAGCCAGTGGAGCTCGATGAGCAGCGGGGTAACTTGTGTCCTTTTGGGTTGATTGAAAACCAGGCACGCTGCCGCGTTCTGGATCATCTGAAAGGGTTTCACTGTGCAGGCTGGGAGGCCCGTCAGTAATTTAGTCGTGAGATGACCACAGCCTGTATCAGGAGTTGGATAGATTGTTGAATCTGGCTCCTAAGTTAGAGAGGGATAGGGAGTCAATTTTGATGTTGATGTCATGGTGTAAAGTAGGTATGTTTTCTCACTGAGGATGTCATGATGGAGGTTTTTTGCCTCCTCCTAGATTTCAAGTGTTTCCTGTCGTTTTCCTCTCCCTCTGTTCTCCCATCTCTCTTTGTTGTGTGTCACCGGCTGTGGCTGTCCCTTTCCCTGTCTGATCACCTCACCACATCCTGTGCATCATCCAATCAACCCATGCAGTACAAAAGACCAGCTCAACCTCCCAGACTCTACCAGATCATTCATTTTCCCTCATGGTAACAAATGTCACAGCCAACTCTGTTTGATTTTGATTTTTGTTGTGTTTCCTGTTTAACCTTGATCTCCCTGTGTTTCAGGAATCCTGCAACCATTCCTCTGCCATGTCCACCTCTGTCTCACCTCTGCACCATTCTGGAATCCGTCACTGCAAGATCCCCATCCTGCCACAGCACTCTCCTTTGGTTCAATAAACTGTTAAACTGATTCTAGTCTCTGCTTTGTGTTTGCAATTTGAGTCTACTACTGTTCAACCTAACAGGTTTTTTCTCCTCCCTGTCAGTGTCGTGGTTTTGGGTTTTTTGTTTAGCAAGTTACCTTGCTTTCACAGCAGTGAACACAGTCAGTCTGCCTGAGAAACACAAGGGGGAATGATGACAATAATGACAGCTCTGCTTGTGCTATTACTGCAGAAACATATAATGTTATCATGTCCATCTGTGTTTGTCTTCTCTGAATGGGGACCATTCCATTTAAGTTAGCACCATTGTGGTCAGTCTACATTAAAGTGATGAAACATTAGTAATGTTATTTACCAGAGTGTCTCCTTGTGTAGTGTTGATGTGTGCGTAGTCAGAGACAATGATGGCCAGTAAATAGGTGGACATTTTCTTGGAGGGCTCAAACGTGGTCTGTGTCACAGCTACTCCATTAATAGTGGTGTTAACGATATCTGAAACGACAAACACAGTAAAACAAACTCTGAACAATGTAAATTAGGTGTTCCACTAGGTGTTTTTGCAGGTGCTGAATGGAGGGGTCATCAGCTATATGAGCCCCACCTGCGTGGATTTATGCAAATATAAGTCTGTTTTGATACATGTAGACTGCACTCACGACTTTCCATGCCATTGGACAGGGCTACAGTTCCAGGGGGGTGGATGAGAGTTATGTAGAAAACAGCTTTCATAGCTGGCTCATCGAAACAAGGGAACGTCTTTCTGGCATGAGTTGGATGCATCTGAGAGGTGGCAACAATCCTGAGAATGAACACAATGAACAGCTACTATAATGAACATGTGGAGGTTTGAAATTCACTCTCCAAAACAAATACTTTACAAATACTTACTTTTGCACTCCATCTTCTTCATATTCACTCCTGTAAAAGCCTGCTAAGTCATCAGCTAGTTCTCCAGTGAACTTTGTGTAAAGCTGATACTTGTGTCCTTGAGTTAATTTACTGGCAAGCTCAATAACCAGATACTGTGTTTTAGACTGCAGCCAGATGGACTTAATAGTGGGAGCAGATCCACCACCTGGACAAGAAATTAATGAATTAGAACTGATGAGGAAAAGTGATGTAGAAATATTATGTCAAGACAAAAACAGAAAGGATGACTAATAACTTTAGTTTCTTCTTTTACTTTATTAGTCACATATTCTGAGGCGGAGTCTGCCTAAACAGGCAGATAACTACAGATACTACTGGAATAGAATTTGAGCCTCACATTGCGCATGCTCCACCATTGCGTGTGTGTGTGTGTGTGTGTGTGTGTGTGTGTGTGTGTGTTGTACCTGAAGCACTGAGCCTAGCGATGTGCGTGTTATCCAGTGTAGTGTAGTTGAGTTTGTTGGAGTGGATCAGGATCAGATCAGTTTCTTTCACACACTCAAACTCTAGAGTGGACCGGCCTGATGAATTCATGGAAATAACAAAGACATCATCATCATTCCAGACAATACATCTGACTCACAGTTCACTAACATTAGATGGAATACATGTTGTCATGAAAACTATGATTGATAATGAAGAGAAAAGAGATTTCAATATTAAAATGATAAATGGTTTTCTTAATATAGAGTAATATAACAACACACTGCATTGTAGTCAACAGTTGCTACCTCTACCTCTGGCTGAAATACACGATGAGAAACTACAGGTTGCAGGCAGGGAGATTTCAGGAGTGTTAGAAAAAACACAGTGAAGTACAGTTGTCCTGTTTGTGTTAATTTAACTTAATAGTTATAATCTGATGCACACACTCTGAACACTGAAGTCTAGTATGGTGTCATTCAAAATGTCTCAGATATCCAGTAGAAAGAGTGAAAAAAGAAGAATTCTTTCTGATAGTGCACTGTGTATTCAGCTGTAGTGGAATTTAAAATGAACAGTCACAGAGAAAGTCAGAAAGTGGCTAAACGTTGTCATTACACACATTAGTCAAAATGTATTTCTGGAATAACTTTATATGAACGTACACTCATTGTGTGATTTAAATTAAAAAAACAAAACTAAAATAAATCAATAAAAATGTAGGAGTTGAGCCAATGACCACTAACCCACAGAGAACACAGTATCTAACTGACAATACTCCAAAAAAGTCGATCCTCAGTAAGTCCACTAGGGAGCAGCGTGGCACCATGATAAAATGATATGGTATGGCATGATATGATATGATATGATATGATATGATATGACATGATATGATATGATATGACATGACTTTGGCTGCCTGTTTTGATCAGACTCATCATCAATTATCAGCTGTTTATATACACTAGTTAGTTAAGCTTTTCACTTTACATCTTTTAGTAGACCATCTTTTGGAATTGTCCACTGATTTTTTGTGTCATACCAAACACACACACATTGAAATGAATTGAATTGGATTGAATAGAAGTGAATGGCAGTTGATCTGTCCTCAGCTGTGGACAGTGACTGTTGTCAGGAGGGCAGAGGAGAAATAAAATGTTGAACCAGATTTGTTGGGTGGCCAGCGTGCTTGCTTAATGTCTATATGTGCCAATTGATAGTAGGATGCAACTGTGCACAGTGATGTCTGTGAGTCTACATTCCTGATCAGTGATATTTTGCATCAGGCTTGATCCTTAAAACAGATAAAGTAATTATTGTAGGTGATTTTAATATTCATGTGGACAACCACAATGATAGTCTTAGTGCTGCGTTTATCTCTTTCTTAGATTCAATTGGCTTCTGTCAGAGTGTAAATAAACCGACTCATTGTCTGAACCACACTCTTGATCTTGTTCTCTCATATGGCATTGAAATTGAACATCTAATAGTCTTTCTACAGAATCCTCTTCTATCTGACCATTTTTTAATAACCTTTGAGTTCATATTACTGGACTATAACCTTTTGGCAGAAACTCCTACAGCAGATGTTTATCTGACAGTGCTGTAGCCAAATTTAAGGAAGTGATTCCTTCAGTATTGAATTCAATGCCATGTCTCAATGTAGCAGAGGACTTGCCTGCTTCCTTTAGCCCCTCACAAATAGATCATCTTGTTGATAGTACTACAGGCTCATTATGAACAACTCTCGACTCTATTGCACCTCTGAAAAAAAAGATAATTAAACAAAGGAGGTTAGCACCATGGTATAGCCAGCAGACTCGCAACTTAAAGCAAGAGGCACGTAAATCTGAACGCAAATGGCGTGCCACTAAACTGGAAGACTTTCGTTTAATCTGGCAAGATAAT
Organism: Sciaenops ocellatus; assembly: GCA_033000465.1. Lineage (NCBI taxonomy): Eukaryota > Metazoa > Chordata > Actinopteri > Sciaenidae > Sciaenops > Sciaenops ocellatus. Next base: position 29,867,905 of record CP136871.1, on the reverse strand, counting down.
CTTAAAACATACAGGAAGGCTCTCCGTAGTGCCAGAGCAGCCTATTACTCTTCACTAATCGAGGAAAATAAGAACAACCCCAGGTTTCTGTTCAGCACTGTAGCAAGGCTAAAAGAGAGCCACAGCTCAATTGAGCCATCTATTCCTTTAGGTCTAAGTAGTAATGACTTCATGAGCTTCTTTAATGATAAAATTATAACTATTAGAGACAAAATTCATCACCTCTTGCCCTCAACAGGTACCGATCTGCATTCTTACACAGCAAGTTTGGAAACAGCTGTAAAACCTGATATACATTTAGACTTTTTCTCCCATCGACCTTCATCAAATTACTTGAGTAATTTCTTCATCTAAGCCCTCAACCTGTCTCTTAGACCCCATCCCAACCAGGCTGCTCAAGGATGTTTTATCTCTAGTTAGCCCTTCTTTATTGGATATGATTAATCTGTCTTTATTATCAGGATATGTACCACAGTCTTTTAAAGTAGCTGTAATTAAACCTCTTCTTAAAAAGCCCACTCTAGATCCAGAGGTTTTAGCCAATTACAGACCAATATCAAATCTTCCCTTTCTCTCTAAGATACTTGAGAAAGCTGTAGCCAATAAGTTGTGACTTTCTTCATAAGAACAGTGTATTTGAGGATTTTCAGTCAGTATTTAGAGTGCATCATAGCACAGAGACCGCACTAGTCAAAGTTACAAATGACCTCCTAATGGCATCAGACAAAGGACTCCTCTCTGTACTTGTCCTGTAAGATCTTAGTGCCGCATTTGACACCATTGACCATCAAATTCTTTTACAGAGACTGGAACATCAAATTGGCATCAAAGGAACCGCCCTAAGCTGGTTTAAGTCGTATTTTTAGATCGATCTCAGTTTGTTCACGTCAATGATGAATCCTCCATGCACACCAAAGTTTGTCATGGAGTTCCACAAGGTTCTGTGCTAGGACCACTTCTATTCAGTTTATATATGCTTTCCTTAGGGAACATTATTAGGAATCACTCCATTAATTTTCATTGTTATGCCAATGACACCCAATTATATTTATCGATCAAGCCTGATGAAACCAATCAGTTAACTAAACTCCAAGCATGCAAAAAGTTGGATGACCCACAATTTTCTGATGTTAAATTCAGACAAAACTAAAGTTCTTGTAATTGGACCCAAGAACCTCAGAAACTCTGTTTCTAGAGACTTAGTTACTTTAGACGGGATCACCCTGGCCTCCAGCTCCACCGTAAAGAATCTTGGAGTTGTTTTTGATCAGGATTTGTCCTTTAATGTCCACATAAAACAAATTTCGAGGACTGCTTTCTTCCACTTACGTAACATCGCCAAAATCAGACGCATTGTATCTCAAGCGGATGCAGAAAAACTAGTCCATGCATTTGTTACTTCTAGGCTGAACTATTGTAACTCTTTGTTATCAGGCTGCTCCAATAAGTCTCTTAGGGCTTTGCAGCTAATTCAGAATGCTGCTGCACGTGTTCTGACAGGAACCAAGATCAGAGATCACATCTCTCCCATTTTGGCTTCTTTGCATTGGCTACCTGTTAAATCTAGAATAGAATTTAAAATTCTTCTCCTTACATACAAAGCTCTTTATGGTCAGGCACCATCATATCTAAAAGAGCTCATAGTACCTTACTATCCCTCTAGAACACTGCGCTCTCAGAATGCTGGGTTCCTTGTGGTTCCTATAGTTTCCAAAAGTAGACTGGGAGCCAGAGCTTTCAGCTACCAAGCTCCTCTCCTGTGGAACAAACTACCATTTTGGGTTCGGGAGGCAGACACGGTCAACACTTTTAAGAGTAGACTTAAGACTTTCTTTTTTGATAGAGCTTATAGTTAGGGCTGGCTCAGGTCATCCCTTAGTTATGCTGCTATAGGACTAGACTGCCGGGGGACTCCCTCTCGCTCCTTTCTCTCTCTCTCTCTCTCTCTCTCTCTCTCTCTCTCTCTCTCTCTCTCTCTCTCTCTCTCACTCCCCATCACCATCTGTAAACATACATGTCTCATTAATGTATGTTAATGCATGTTACTAACTAAACTTCTTCCCCGGAGTTTCTGTGCTCTCTCGTCCAGCAGGTTCTCATGGATCATGGCTGCTGCTGTGGTCCTGCACGACGTCCACTACTTATATTATTACTGTCATTATTGTTACCATATCTCTGTGTACTCTGTATACTGTAATCATTTTATCATTCATTGTAATTGTACAATATGTCTCTGTTGATTTGTTCTGTACATGTGACATCTATTGCACGTCTGTCCGTCCTGGGAGAGGGATCCCTCCTCTGTGGCTCTTCCTGAGGTTTCTTCCACCTTTTTTCCCTGTTAAAAGGGTTTTTGTGGGCATGTTTTTCCTCACTCGAACCGAGGGTCTAAGGACAGAGGGTGTCACTCCCTGTACAGATTGTAAAGCCCTCTGAGACAAATGTGTTTTGTGAATTTGGGTTATACAAATAAAATTTGATTTGATTTGATTTGATATCATTCTGTGAAACTGTGCTGACTGTTCAGAGTGAACAAACACGTAGAAATGCTTGCTCATCTCCAATCAAAGGTCATGGTCAGTTAAAAGCTGAACAGTTGAATGATCCAAAATGACTGGCATTCAGTTCAGTTAGATGCAATCTGACAAGAGCAAGACACACTGGAGGTTCTGAGAAAGACTGAGGTCAATGGGTTGCCAGATTTGATAACGGAAGTTAGAAAACTGCTTTGGCCTGCATTTAAACTAAGACAGGATGTTTTCCCGTCTCATACTGTCTCTGCTGCTCTTTTCTTTGCTGTATCTGGCAACCCTGCTGTGTCACAGGGTTGCCAGATATTTGCATTCTAGGACAACTACACTCATCTCAATCCACTGGTCGTTTGTCTGGTGAATATAAGATTGACTGACTGACTGACTAACCGACAGACTGACTGACTGTCAGTGTGGGTGCACATGCTCTGTGCTGTTGGGTTTCCATTTGTAGCTATAAGTAGGTGTGTTATTTGACTGTTTTTGTACATGTAAATGTTCCGTGGAAATACACCACAATGAGATTATTAAAATATGTTGTTAATACTAACAAAACTTCTGTTGCTTTATCTTTGTTGAATTAAAACGATCATATCAGGAGTGGATAGTCATTTTGTCAATGCATACAGACAGAAAAAAAACATAGGATTATATCAGTTTTTGTGGATTGGAGGCTGTCCAAATTTCGTGGCCCTGGCAGTCTGCACTGTGCCTTTGCTCAGAACACCAACCACTAACTTCTGGATGACTGCTTATATCTAACATTCATTACAGAAGAGGTAAATAATAGTTAGTTTCTCCATCAGCAGCAACCCTTAAATCAACCCTATCAGCAACAAGGCACACCGTGAATAAGAAGTCCTAGTCACCTGTAAAAATGTAGAGGCCAGTGTTTGGATCAGGGCTGAGACGAGGCCACAGGCTGATGTTGTAATAGTCAGGGACCAAATCAGTGGACAGACGATAGCTGAAGGACAAAGGGACAAATATTTACTTTGTTCATTCAAGGCTTAACATCCTCCCCATGAAGAAGCAAGATGAGAAACAGTTCATGTTGTAATGTAATCCACTGTTATGATTCTCACAAGTGTACATCATGTTAGACAGCGTAGACAACATGTGACATATCTTAGAAATCATCTGACTTACAAACATCTTCATAATGTTTATGATTCACAATAGTTAAAAAATCCCAAAGTGTTATTATAGTGACATAACAATTAAGATACCATGAAGGATATTGATATATTGCTAAGCCCCAGCACGTCTTTATTCCCATTAATAATAACATGGTAATAAGTGTGAGAGTTCACAGTATGTTCACAGAATATTATAAATGTGCAGGTGTACAACAGGATGAAGTGGCCCCAAGTAAATAGAGGTTGTGTGTTAATATAACGCTTATAGCTTATTTTTTAACTTTACAGGTTCATTAAAAGGCCTTGATGGGAAAGTTTTATTGAAATATTTTATAGTTGTTAATGTTAGTTTATTTTTTTATTTTTTCATCACATTAACTACAATTTTTACACTTTATGCCGCATTTGGCGGTGTAATTTAATAAGATGATCTATCCTTCGACAAAGACTGTTGCATAAATATGTCATAAACATGAGCTCTCTGAAAAGTTTCAATAAACTGAACTTGACATTACATTGCATTTGTTTTAAACTGGTGGACCTCTTTTTGTTTATCTCACTCACTTTATTGTAATTATAGTAAAATAACTTGTAGCTGAGGTTCAGTCATTTTATCTTTGTTCCTTAAAGAGTTACACTCTGTGTTGTTAAAATAAACTAGAGTAAGGGCTCAAGACTTACTGGTCTCACATTGTAATGTATGTCACATTGCACATTGCATAGTGACAGCACTATGACTTTCAGCACACTGTATATCCTGTATCATCCTTCTAGGACTCAGAAGTGTCTTACCTGTCCCAAGGAGCTATGACCTCATCACCATCACCTCCTCCTGTCAGGGCAATAGTCCACAACGTGACAATGGTTGCCACAGACACCAAGGCTAAGACCACGAACAGGATGCACAGCTTGCTGACTCGGCAGCTTTTCCCCATGGCACAGATAAATCCAAAGTGAATCTCTGAGAGAGAGAAGCCTCGTGCTGTTAAACTTCTTCACCTTTTGGTGGCAGTTGCATAACTGCTATTACGCAAACTCTATAAAAGAAAAAAATCCAAGGACGTCCGGTTTGCAGAGCCTCAGATCTCATACACACACACACACACCTTCCACTGGTGGATAAATTACGGATGATATATGAGGACAGAACAGCTCTCGTGGGAATGGTGGAACTGGAAATCTGGTATCTGACATCTGCTCAGAAGTGATAAGGCTGATAAATTATCTACTATGTTTTAGTGGATGTTCACATAAAACATTGTGTGTCTGCTCATAATTCACACGTGTATGGTGTAAACATTTATTGGCTTTCTCTCATTGGGTTCATAGGTCTTACCTTTGCTTCTTTTTAACTAGTTGTTAGCAATTCCAGCAAATAACAGCACATACTGTTACATACGGCTTTATATCTTTAAAATCTTGGAAAAAAAAAAATAGAATGTACATTAAAAACAATATAACACCAATAACAAACAAGACAAAAGGACAAAACCAAGGACCAAAACCTCGTTCTCTCACTCCACGCATGGCACCCCAACAGTCGTAGTATGACCAGGTAAGATGGCTAAATCATTTTTCAGCTGGCCCACAAACCAATATTAGACTCCATAACTCTGATCACACTTGCAGTGGGCATCTCCAAGTTAAAACATTAAAAAACAGAGACTCCAATTGCTCACCGAGAGCTTGTTGAGGTTTTTCCACCTCATAGCGAGTAAGGCCAACAAAAACGTGTTTTATTCTTATATCCAGAAGCCAGCAGATGAAATAAATCATTTATAATTATAGCAGTTGCAGATGCTAGTCATAGAGAATATATCTGACGACTGAGAGAAGACTCCTTTCCAAGGACATTCCTAGAGCATCTAGAGGAATATACTAGGAGCCACCTAAGAACATAGAGTCCATCTGTATCAGCCATGAATAAACTCTTATGAGAGTTGAACAAGTTCTATGAGCAAAGAGGTAGATGTATTAGTGATCAGGACAAAATTTGGGGTTCAGTATCTTGCCCAAGGACACTTCGGTAGATGATTGGCGGTTCTATCCCCCTTTCTACCTCCTGAGCCACAGCCAGAATAAGGTCTCTCAGGGATATCTTGGGGTTTATGGTGCAAATATTTATGATGATTTATTAACAGAAATGGAATATAATACATATAACTATGTTGTTAGTGCTATATAATGGCCCTATGAAACGAGTCGCTCTGTTTTTATTACTTTAGATTTCGCCTTTTTATGTACATAAACCGCGGGTCCCCCTACATGGAGGCTGACATCTTGCGCGGCACAGTAGCGATTCGCCGCTACTTTGCCGAAGAAGGGAAGAAAAAGACGGATGTGACGTAGAGGCGGAGGAAGCCGTGTTTACTGGTCGCTAACGGCTAACGGCTAACTTTGTTGCGTTTTGTTTGAGAAATTACATTTAGACAAACGGAGGAACACATTTATTATTTCTGTGCATCAAAGAAGAGAAAACATGAAGAAGAAAAATGAAATCGGGACTGAGAACAGCAGAAAGCACGGATAAACATCGCCGTGGACTTTCTCTCACGGATATCACTGATGACGGATTAATGTTTTCAACGTGACGCCGAAGTTTTCTGTTTTCATCTGGAAAGGTAATTCAGACTAAAGTTACGTGTGTAAATGAAAACTGTTGTTTGAAAGCTTTAGCCAGAGCACAATCACCAAGAATAATGTCTCTCTGTGTCCGTGTGTCGCGTTTAGCTTTTGTTATTTGGACAGCAGTTATGCCGTGATGTTACGGACATCAGCTGATCAGCTGAGTGTAACGTGATAGAAAAACGTTTTGAAGCTAACGTCAGTCAGACACAGAGATGATATTTTACTGTGCTGGTGGAAAATATTTATTTAGTGTAACTAAATGATGAAATGTAAACCCGGTGCAGTGCACAGCATTGTTTGCTTTCTCAATTATTTAACAGAAACGTGCAGTGTATTTGTTTTAGTGCAATTTTTATTGTGCTCACACGTATTACTGTAGATTAGTTTGTAGGCTGACCAGTGTCTGATCAACATGTCTAAAGACGTGAAAACGTCGCTGCATGATGTCTGATACTTATATGATCAATCAGTTACGTTGCTGACGTTTCCCAGGCAACGACACTTTACAGCAACGCATCAAACTAGAGTAACGTTACAGTAACATTGTAATGTAAAGCACAGAGCTGCTGTACTACTCTGACATGGTCAGAATACAGTGACGTTACAATAAGTTTATAATATATATACACATATATTTATACTGTCAGTGATTTCAATACATACTAAAAACAGTTTGACTCACTTTGATCAGCTGACATATTCCCATTTACAGAACTGTCACACAAATCTGTTTATAATCAATCTTATGTATTCTTTACATGTGCAGTCTAGGTTATTAGTTATAATGAATAACTGATAATCAATGATTGAAATTTGTGTAATTACAGTTTCAGAAGGCTGTACAAGAGAGATGCCAGAAGATACAGCGTATACACCCTGAAACCTGAAAAAACAGATGACCGCAGAGGGCTCAGTGTAGTGCCCTGGACACCAGCACCAAGTCAGGAGAGGGCGAGGTAAGTGACACACACACACACACACAGTAAAATGGCATTATGTTCAAAGAACTGTAGAGAACTATAATAAAGCAAATGAACTTCATGTGTGATGTCACTGTCTTCAACAGGACCAGTTTCCTGCAGCTGCTGATTTGGAAAGATCCATGCAGAAGTTCACCGGGCTTCTTCCAACAATACATCTCTGAATCATGGTGCTCATGTCTGTCAGGATCATGGAATGAAAGAGCTGCAGCACACTGATACACTCACAGTTTTTACTGCTCAAAAAAGTTGTTTATATGATCATGGCCAGCAATTCTCATTCTACGTTCAGACTGAAATGGACAGGTAGCGATGTCAGTTAAAAAGAAGAAATATATCTACAAAGTTTTGTTGTTTTTCACATTAGCTTTTTTTTGTGTTGAACTTGTAAATTAGGCTGCACCTGCCCTGTTATGTAAATGTACATATAAATATACACAATACACTATAACCTGTAGTGGTAACATAATGACACTGCTGGGAAGTACATGTTCATATGTATATCATTGAAATAAATACAGCACATACATCTGTTGATCATGTTTTATTAATGACTGTTCACGAACACCAACATATTTCAACATTATAATTCTAGACTAAATATGTGTGTGTGTATATAATGTCTGTGCTGGTGCATCAGAGGCCCTGTCTGCCTCTCCAGCAGCTCGGTCGTGAGGTCACTGTGCTCCTCCAGGTTCATCTCTTCAAGTCTCTGAAGACAAAAACACAGAAAAACAAATATTTATATATTTATATAATTTATATTTATAAGTTTCATGACATAATGTTGGAAATGTGATACTACAGATTAGTTTGTAGGCTGATCAGCGTTTGATCAGCATGTCTAAAAAATGTGTAAATATCACTACATGATGTCATCATGATAATTATATAATCATTTTGTAACCAAGCGATGTCACTTTACAGCATGATACAGTAATATTTTATATGTAAAGCACAGAGCTGCTCTATGATGCAGACCAGGTCAGCATATAATAACGATACAATAAGTTTTATACATACACACCTCAGTTACTGCTCATAGAAATGAAAACTGTTGTTTGAAAGCTTTTTAATATTTTATAGTAATATTTTCCTGTGTCAGTGATAAATATGTAACTGCTGCAGGATTTATGTAAACTAGACTTTAGCTTCACTGTTTGGTCAGACAGGTCGGGGTAACATTATGGAGATCAGCTGTCTGCTAACAATGATGTCAATCAAAGTGTAACCGTGGCAACAAGTCAAACTGCAAACTAACGTTACCGTGACAAAGCACGGAGCTGCTACGTGTTTTATTGATGTTGGTCGGATTATAATAACTTTACATAAAGTTTATAAACTTACCTCCGTCACTGCTCTTCAGCCCGTTAGGCCTCCCCCTCCTCCTCCTGCTCTGGTGTCGCTGCGTCCCCGGCGGCTGACCTCTTCACCTGGACACTTTGCAGCGCCTGGGGGAGGAGGCTTAGCCCCGCTCACTATCTCACTATCAGACTAAACTCTGATAATATATTAGTTTATTAGCTTTACGTCACTAATATTAGCTTTTATTAGCATGTGGACCAGCTTGCTAACGCTAGCCTTCAGGGGCCGCCTATTCGCTCGAGCGAACAAGTCGTAGCTTCTCCGAAGCGAGGCGTGTTGCGTTCACACGTAATCGGAAATTACAGAATCTAACAAACAGCGTTCATACGCAATCGGAAATTACAGAATCTAGCGAACAGCGAATCTTACACACTGTACCTTTAAGTTTTTTGTACCACAGGAATGCAGGGAGAATAGCTGAATTGGCCACCTTGTTAAGGGGAAAAAGATTTGGACCAGTTAATCTTTAAACCTGATGGATTGATGAATTAACTATTACCCCAAGCAGATAAATTGCAGATATCAAAGGATCATGCAGAGGACAACAGACAATTGTGTTTATTCTTGTTTCCAGAATACAGTACAATTGTTGCCTTACACTATCTAAAAATATCCAATGCTGTAAATGCTGTGTGTAAAGTGATACATTTTTGAAGTTTCACATCCACATCATTAACCTGTTGACACAGAAAAAATGTAAGCATTTCATATTGACATTGTGTTCAGTTTACAACAAGAGCTTATGCTGTGCATTAAAGCATATGTTTGGAAGTACTGTTTGTGGCCAGAGCTATATTCTGTCTAGATGGATCTAGGTAGACAGACAAACACCTCAAGCATGTGCAGGTATATATGTAAATAATAACAGGGAACAACACTGGTTCAGGCTTACATGTGATGTTCATAGCACACAGCTGTCATAACCAGAAAGAATAAAGCTTTGTCAGAATCTGAAAAATAAATAAATGAATTCTTCTATAACAATTCAGTTCATCATAATTTGGTACATAAAGCTTTAGCACTTCAGGGGTTCAATATGAAATTCAGAGAAAAGTGCAGTACAAAATGCAGTTCATTTTCATTTTCTCAGCTGATATAAACAAGAGGCCAAAGAGGACACATGTTTAATTATGTCCTATGTTTTTACCCAGATTGACACATACAGTATACAGGATACTGTATACAGAATAATACAGAATAATCATGTTATGATCATAACTTCATGATTTTGTGATTGCAACATCACTAAATTATTATCTAACAGAATTGTTACACCTAAGAAAAGGCTCTGTAGCATGCACAAAAAAATAAATGTGTTCTGTATTAGTGTGAAATTATAATTCAAAGTCATCTCAGGAATATAATTAAATTATATATTTAAAAAAAAAAAAAAAGTCCTTTCTGGCCCTCTGTCTAATTTAAAGTATCAAAATACCCAGCTAAATTTCAACCACACTGAGATACAACAACATCATTATTTTGATGAAAAACATTTTTAAATTACATGAAGTAAATACAGAGATCATTTGGGTTTTGCTTCTTCAAACCATTTCAGAACATTCTGCTTGTTCTCTGCGATCCATTTCATGTTGGCGAGGGTTCTCTCTATGGACTGATCCACTGCCAGGGTCCCAGAGCCAAAACCAACGTCACTATTATCTGCCTTGAACTGTTTCAGCTGTCACAAGAAACAAAACATAAAAAGTGAGCACTGAGATGACGAAACATAACAAATACAGACACTCAAACACTTTGTGACACAGTTTAATCTAATCGACACACAGCCGCTTGGTTTTTTGTTTTGGAAACCCCTCCGGTCTCTTTCTATGTGGAGTATTGCTCTTACCATAGCCCCAAGAACATCCCTTAAACATGCGGAGAAATCCAAAGAAGGACAGATCTGATTGGACAGTCAGTGTTTGGGGGAGGGGTTTAGTAAACAGTTAATACTTAAAACTTTCCACTAATTTACTCAAACATTACAGCTTCATTTGAGACTTTCAATTGGTTCTAAAATTTCAGAGTCTCAGGACTAGAAACTGGTGCCTTGAGACTAGATGATCATGAAGATGTGCATGTCCACTATTTAAAAAATTTAAAAGCATAGCATAACAAAATGAAGTAGCGGCTGAACATAATCTGGAAGGACACTTAAGCAGTCTAAAAACATGAAAATCCTTAAGGTGAAGATACAAATTTAGTTTGCTTGTGGGTAAAACTGTGAAAAGTCAATATAAAGTAAACGTGGGAAAAAAGAAATCTAACCTGCTGGAGCTCATATTCAGTGGAAAAGCGCTCGGTGACTCCGTTGATAAGGTTGGAGAAGGAGAATGATCCACCACCATACCTGTGAGTGAAAACAAAGCCGAGACATAATGAATAATCAGGGACATTTGTATGCAAATGAATAGTAAAGCCGGCAGAATCTTCTTTCATTGAGAAATGAACTGTTATTTCAAGGCAACTCTGATAAAAGCCTCCTATACCTCCCGTTACACCCCCCATTTATTATGAATGGAATACATCTAGACTACAACTTGACTAGACTACTGTAATCCCCTCCTGACGGGCCAGCCAGCCTGCACAGTGAAACCTCTTCAGATGATCCAGAACGCGGTGGTGCGCCTGGTCTACAACCAACCCAAAAGGTCACATGTCACCCCGCTGCTCATCGAGCTCCACTGGCTACCTGTTGTAGCCCGCATTAAATTCAAATCTCTAATGCTCGCCTACAAAGTTGTCTCCGGTACTGCACCTACCTACTTGAATGCCCTCATACGTGCATATGCTACCTCACGACCGTTGCGCTCCTCCAATGAACGACGCCTGGCTCTGCCACCCGTTCATTCAAGGCAATCCAAACTCTTCTCGTTTGTTGTTCCCCACTGGTGGAACGCACTGCCAGTTCCTACCAGAGCAGGGGCGTCCCTCTCTACCTTTAAAAAACTCCTGAAGACCCAGCTCTTCAGAGAGTACCTTCTCTCCTAGCACTCGACAAATCTACACCTTAAAGAACTGTCACTAGCACTTATTACTGCACTAACGCTTCTTATCGCACTATACCTTGATTGTTCCCTTTTCTGCAAGTCGCTTTGGATAAAAGCTTCTGCCAAATGACTAAATGTAAATGTAAATGTACATTGATCCCTTTATCATATTCCTCTTTACTTGTCACGTGTGACCTTAAGATCGAGCTTTACAACTCCTGAGAGAAGCTAAATGATAAATGAATGATAAAGCAGATATACATGAAGCATGATACATGTTTACATGATTATCAAAGTATCACTATTAGTGTAAATGTCTCTGAATAAAGCTATAATATCTATATTTTATTGCAAAAACAAATAAATAAATGAATGTTTCATTACCTGAGATTTAAAGACAGAACAAATGACTTTATCTCAGTCCATCAAAGATGTTTACTTTATGTGGTATGTGCAGTTGATGATTGTCGCACTAGTTATATTACATTTAAATAATATGAACTGCCACTGGAACACTGGATCACACTACTAGCTCAACTCAGCTGTAACCATACTGAGCACCCATGATATGTTCTGTCAAGAAGGTTTTATGAGGGCTGAAGACCAAAAGGTTATCTGAGGCATGGAGGATGGTTGGTCAATAAAATGAGTCACAAACAATAAAACTGACTGTAAAAGTGCATATCTGCTATTATACGATGATGTGACATTGGATCTTTTTATGATGCGACTGTGCTTCAGTGCATCACAGGTCACATGTGTGTTACCTAACACACCATATAACAGCCTTGTACTCAGAACTGTAAAGCTCATTTCAGCACCTTTAAAAGTGTTGTGGACAGATTGTAAAGCTAAGCAGGCTTTGAGGACTGAGTTATAGACTACAAATCCAATGTCTTTTCTCATGCAGTGATGTTAGTGACTAAAAAGTATTGTCTATTGTATATATACTTACTCTGTGAAAATGTATGACCATCGAGCCCTGACAAAGTCCCACGCCAGAGACTGACCAATCACGTTGTTGGCAATGTAGACTATGGTGGAAGTGGCATCCTGCTTTCGGATCATGTTTGGATCCAAGGTGTACTCCAGGTACCTGAAAAAGTACAAGCAGAACAGAGTATATGTGTGTGTGTTTACTGGTCAGTAATTCAGTCATTCGGTTATACGTATACTGTTGTAAGGCTGTATTAAAGCTATCTGTGAACAGACCTGTTGAGCAGCCAGGGTTGCTTCGTGCAGGACAGGGCATAGCGGAGTTTGTCAGCTTCAATAGCATTGGTGTTGTTAAACTTTGACCAGGCGAAATCCCATTCTTTAGCACCACCTGCTGCAATGGCGTTACAATACACAGTGGAACGCAGGTTGGGGTGGATCCTGAAGAATGAGAACATCTTTAATGTTCAGTAAATTATGATTACTGATTACCCTCTTCCCTTTTTTGTGAGTCACATTGGATAAAAGTGTCAGCTGAATGACTAAATGTAAATGTATAGTGGTATAAGTACACTCACGGGTTGACATCAGAGGCCATCCACTGAGAGAACCAGCCCTTGACCAGGGTCTGGCATTCCGTGTGGCCTGTCCTGCAAGCCAGGCTGATAGCATTCACCTGATTATACCTGGAGAAAGGAGAAACAGGAAGTGGAAGAAGTGTTAACATGAACTTAGAAAGAAAACATGAAGAGTATGGGTGGGAACAGAGGAAGTAACAGCATGGTGTTTGTGCAGTGTTTTTGAGGGAGAAAGATTAACAACATTGGGGGGTCTTTATGAGTACACATTTGGCTTGGCCTCTTCAGATTATTATTATCATTATTATTGTTGTTGTTATATTTGATACTTTGTTTCAATAGTTTGTTAAATTATGACAAATGCAAATTCAGGAGGTAGAACGAGTTGTCCACTAATCAGATGATTGGCGGTTCGATCCCTGGCTCCTGCATGTCGAAGTGTCCTTGGGCAAGGTATTGAACCCGAAGGCTGGATCTGTATGTGAATGTGTGTGAATGTGTATGAATGGTTAGCTCCTAAAATTGATGAGCAGTTGGCACCTTGCAGGGCAGCTAATGCCATCAGTGTATGAATGTGTGTGAATGGGTGAATGAGATATGTAGTGTAAAAGAGCTTTGAGTAGTCAGAAGACTAGAAAGGTGTTATATAAGTACAGTCCATTTACCATTTACCATTCTGATGAATGGATGCATCTTCATTTAAATGAAAGATGACTGGTAAAGTGTACAGCACTGTGTCTCTTTCATGTAATCAAACACTGGGTTTCACACTATATTTTACTAGTCAGCTGGTTGGAGCTTGAAGAAAAAGATTTTTATTTGAAATATTTAACTAACAGTATTATTTGTTACTGTATTTAGTTTGAGTTTTGACTTTTATTACATTATGTCAGTTTCTGGGCCCCATAGTTATCTTCAGATGACTTGTTTTGTCTGACCAACGTTCCTCAAATACATAAACGCAGCAAATTAACACACTTGAAGCAGGAATCTTGGACACACCTACTGAATCCCACTTTAACCTCAGGGCCTAGATCTACTGTCCATATTGTTACATTCTTTTTAGGTTTTTTAGGTTTAGGTGGTATGCTAACATTTGTTGGACACAAAAATCTCTTATCACTCTATTAAAAAGTATGATCCCCAGAACATATTTCTCTTTACTCACTGGTCCATATGTCCAGCAGGTACAGTTGTCCAGTTTTTAGTCATTTCTTTGTAGTAATTAAACAGAGGGATGACCTGGTTCCTCAGATAATCCTGAAAAAAAGAAAAACAGAATAAAGCAAATGTGATAATTCCATAAAGGTTGGAATAATCAAACTTATTTTGGTTTGGCTCTGCACCTGCATGGGACCATAAACTTCACTGCGGTCAAACATGAGGTAGAAGAAGTCCAGGTTGCTCACAGCTGACTCCCAGGGCATATACTCCGTCTCGTTGATCAGGTACTTAGTAGTGCTGAGGGCCTGCACTGTGGGTATGATCTTTGCCCTGTGGGGTAACAAGACTGTGAAAATGAATGTGATACCTTAAATTTCTACATATTGATCATCATTGATTAGTCTTGAGTGTTCTAAGTTTTACCCTTTAATTGATTAGCAAATTAGCTGTGAACTTTCCTCAAAGTAATGCCTGACCTCACTTTTTTCCCACAAACCCTGTTAATGATCTAACAAACAGGATATTGCTTGCTCTTAAACATGTACTTTGACTTTACTGAAGGTAACAAACAGGTTGTTTTTCTACACCTCAGTAATCCACATGATCATTCTCATCAAAGTAGTTGGACTTACCTGGCCAGGTTGAAGGCATCATCCACCAACTGAGCTCTGTTGATCACCCGAATAAGCTTGAAAAACAGGAGAAATAATCCAGTCACTACTCTAAAATGATGCAGCTTCATAGTATCTATATTATATATGGTGAGATAATATCATAATATCATCATGTATCATACAGCTGTGTCTTACCTTATGATCTGTCCTCAGACAATCTAGGAGTCTGTCCCAGTTGCCCTGGTCATAGTTGACTCTGTAGTAACCCACTACGTCAAGATTGGCTACCACCCAGTCATTCCCTGTTGTCTTCATTCCAGTGACTGTGGCTAAAGAAGAAAGGGAGGGTGCAGTTAGTCTTTGTTGTTGTGCACAGTATCAAGAGAATCCGAGATGCTAAATGAATTTTATTCTTTTATCAGTGTCAATCTTTGCTTATTATTTGTCTTCTGGGGATGATTTTCTGAAAACTCAGCCCATGAACTCTTAAGGCCCTGATATTGTTGAGTTTTCTGCCAAGATATGAACCAGATTTTGCAAATCAATCAGTGCTTTCAGCTGCAGTACCATGGGATGTCATGAGACCTTATGACCTTGTGAAATATGACTGTCTCATAGTGGAGGCTTTTTGCCTTCTCCCTTTCTGGTGTTTCCTGTTGTTCTCTCCCTTCTCTGTCTGTCTCTCTCTGTTGTCTGTTTGCTGAGCGTAGCCTCCGTGGTAAGTACAGACAGCCAACTTTGTACTCTCTGATCATGTCGTTGTGTTTTTGCTAATCTTGTTTTCCCTGTGCCTCCGGAATTCAACCTGTCACTCTCCTTGCCATGTCCAGCTCTGAAATGTTCCTGCACCTGAAGTATCTGTCGAAACCAGCCATGTACCGCTCTGTGTTTCACTACCAGCCCTGCACCATTTCCAACCGCACCACCTGCCTGCACCAACCTGAGTCATCCCTCAAGTCACTTCCAGGCTCACAGCCTTTTAGTATCATTCTACCAAACTTCTGGTTGATTCTGGTTTCTGGTCGGTGTTTAAATTTGGCATCTGAAACTGTTCATTATAACACAAGTGGTGTGACATTGTTACACCACAATAAGACCTTTTAAGCTGTGTTCAGTTATTAGAGATTTCTCATTTGTATAAAACATCACAAATACGCAGGTAGACACAAATTCATCTAGTGACTGTGCCTGCATAATTATATGTGACAATTAATCTGACAACATGAACTTATCACTCTCTTTTTAAAAAGTACTGGTGCAATGAGACACATTGTGCAGCACATTACAGGTTGTAAGTAAGTCTTACTGACAAAGGAGCAACTTTTAGTGCACAAATAGCTTGTGAATTACAAAGTGTCCAAAAACTTCCTAAGTATTAAGATCAAAAGTGACGTCCTCCTGATGTTTCTTCACCAGTTGGGAATTAGTTTTTCACACTCACTCTCTATACAGACATGGTTAGTGCATGTGTCTCTAATTGGCTCCAGCTGTCAGATTTCTGCAAATAGCCAAGGTGAAAATTAGCTTTTCATTTAATCTAAATACAGTTTTAGGGTGGAGGTCCAAGTAGGTTGTTGGGCGTACATGGGGTGAAAGTCAGATTTGGCCGGTGGGGGAACCCTAAGATATATTGTTGGTGTCTGTACAGCCTACCTAATTTATTCGTCAGCCATTGTTGTGTCTGGATGACTCCAGTCTTCATCCACTTGATTGGAACAATCCATTGATAGCTGTAGGTTTACAACTGCATTATTAAACCTGCACATAGTGTTTGTTTTTTTATAAAATGAACAAGGGAGGGTATATCAGCATCTTTCTTTCAGTGAACTTGGCAGCATTACTGTAAAAGTACTCGGAGCACAAACACAAAAAATGAATGAATCCCGGAAAGGATGAAAGACAGGCAGTGTACACTTAAACTTACTTATAGGGAGACTCTGTGGTGACATTGGAGTCTGGATCCAAGAGAAAGTGCTTCTGAGATACGACCCCAGTGCTGGTATCTATGGTTACCACAGGAAAGCCCATCTGCAGCACCCAGGTGTTCATGATATTTTGAACACTGTCAGGAAGTGCAGTTTTATTAGCATCAACAGCCTGTGGAAGCAGATGAACGACAAAAAATATATGACGAGCGATTCCAGGGCTCAATATACACACATGGTATGACACTGTTGTCATACCATGTGTGTATATTGAAGTTTTGTGATGATTGGAAAATCAATGTCTGACTAATAGTCTTATTTGTATACATACATAATGTTTACTTTACAGTGCAGTAGCACTTATATCAATGGAAAAATGAAACAATGACGTATCAGTAGGTAAGAATGCACAGGAGATACATTTGTTTAAAACAACAGCTAAATGTTCGCTTCATATCTGAGGAACATGCCATTTGCAGATGCTTCCATAGGTCTGTGTAGACTGCATTCCCAAATGCAAATTCAGCCAGGTAGGTCTGCAGGGTGGAAAGAGAAAACATATATAAATTAGTTATTTTGACTTGGTGATGTTCTTTCAAAATGTTGTGGTGATTTGCTCATTGGTTTGCCACCACACTGCTTACTGCAAAGGCACGGTCTTCATTTGTTATTTTAAGTTATATAAAGTTATAAAGCATAATTAAGAGTGTGGCTTCTTTGACTGACAGGTGGGTGCCATTACAGGTGGCTTGTATGAGCAACCTCATTCAGCCCCGCCTCAGCTCCACCCATGCTCCACCTCTTCTCACAGTGAGCTTCACAAAGGCTCTTCAGAAACCAGAAGGTTACGTCACAGATACTACACCCATGCTTTAAACAGTCTATGGTTGATTCTTAGCTCCCTCCCTTATGTTCATACTGAATGATTATGATGTTCTCATGCAACATTTGAAGATCAATTGCACGCTGTGACCAAGTTACTAATAGAGAGTCAGTATGTCTCCATATGGTCCTTACCTGGAGTCCCTTTGTGAAGACTTCTTCAGTTAGGAAATCCGACAACATCCTCAGAACAGATGCTCCCTGAGAATATGAAAACAAATTTTAAATGCTGAAATGGTGGATTTATCTGTGGATCAGAGATGGGAAATATGTTGCTATATGCCTTACCTTGCTGTATGAAATGGCATCAAACAGCTCACTGATCTGTGCTGGTTTTTGGATATCCTCTTCTTTAGAGGACAGAGGGTGAGAGGAAGTCAGAGCATCGACAGCAAACACCCTGTGGACGTCACTGAGCACGATGAGGTCTTTCTAATATGACACCATTGAGACAGTATGGTTAAAACTGCACTGATCACCGTCATCCTTCATTACACTTATTATTGAAGCCATGAGGTGGAAAGGAAATTCTTACCACGTTCCAGTCAGGTTCAGCATCGTGTGCTCCCAGGTACTCAACATAGGACGCAAAGCCTTCATTCAGCCACAAGTCATTCCACCACCGCAGGGTCACCAGATTACCAAACCACTAAAGAGACAGCACAGAGAAAAGGTGTGATTGCTATGCCAAGAAAAACTAAACATGAATAAAACATCCCTTTACAGACCTGCAGACTTGACTGCTTGACTACACTACACGTCTTCTATAAGAAATCTTTGAAAAGAAAATCTAATTTAATCAATCCAATGCTCTGTCATAGTAATAGTAAGTATACAAAGACATGAAAACAACTGACCTGCAGTTTGCTTACAAAGATTTGTAATTTGGACTTGAAAGCCACTTTGACAAGACCACAAACTTACATCTAAGGTCTAAGAGTTGACTTGCTTTGGTGATACCTGAGACTTGACTAGGACATGCTTTCTGGGATTTGTGTTTGGACATGATATTTGACTTTTGATAGACAATCGAGGACTTGAGACTTGACTTGAAGCATGTGATTTAGACTTTGTATTGGTTGGCTTGACCTTCCACTCAGACTTTCAAACAGTTCTTGACAAGCTTCTTGAGTGAGGTTACACTGAATCATTCCAAATATATTTTGTTAAATTTTGGTAAATTATTTTCCAAACTGATTAAAGAATAAAGAAATAACCACCAGGGATCACCATTAAAAAAGGTATGGGTTTGAGTTTGTAATGTTAAAACCTAACCATGTGAGCCAGTTCATGAGCGATGATGGTAGCAATCCTCTGCTTATTGGAGTTGGAGGAGAATGATTCATCGTAGAGCAGTGCTGTCTCTCTGTATGTGATCAAACCCCAGTTCTCCATGGCTCCAGCATTAAAGTCTGGTAAAGCTATCTGATCTGCATTAGGAAAGAAATTATTAGTGGTTGATTACCTGTAGAGTTTATCATTAAATGAAACTTAATAACTAAGTGATCCGAAAAGAGAACAAGGTTTGGCGGTACTGTGACAAAGGTTCTATAACAACCACATCATCAAGTTTGGTTATGTTAATAATTGATAATTGAAAGGAAAGCATTGCTGATTCATCTGAGTTCATCTGGAGTTTTTTGTACATGTAGAGGTGTGTAATGGTGTTCCATTGTATATATTGGTTTGATAAAGGAAAATTCTTTAACCTGGGTCTTATTCTGAGTCTTATTCACTTCTTCCATGATCATTCAATCTGTGGGGCTTTTGCACTCCACATCTCCACTGCAGAGATTCAGGAAATGACTTAAAACAAGACAATTTGTAGAAGCCTCCTAAAGCTTTCCAAACAAACTTCAATATTCCATGTCATCTAATTTCTTGTATACACCCAGGGGGTTACTTAGCAACTGTAACTAACCACACAGGGAGCTACGTTCAATCCTATATCTGTCTTTAAACCAGACTCATTCCTATCCTGATCTTCATGTGTGGTGGACTTACCGGACTTAGGCAGAGGATAGCTGGAGTTGTAATAATTCTCAAAGAACTTCAGGATAGGTCCAGTTTTGTTAAGAGCATACTGTCCTTGACCAGCAGCAATAGCAGACTTTCGGGCAAAGATACGAATCTAAACCCAATCACACAATACATGCAATAAATCACATTAGATAGTTTTATTATGCACACTTATCTTCTGTAGACACAAAGTAGTAGTAGTAGTTTGAAGAACAAATATTGGAGTTATGACCTCTTCATCATTATCAGAAGCCATGGAATCTTTGTCCATGTCTTTTGAAAACATGAATATTGAAGAATAGTAACACTATGTGTAGATTTTTCTTAGATTTAAAATATCTGTATAATACTTTTGTTTGTATAATAATGAAACAATGCAGCTGAAACTGGATGCATCTTGGATGTTCAATTTCCACATTTGTACAAATCATACTGCAGCAATGTCTTTTTAGATACTGCCACTAGTAGGCAACAGAGTCAACAATGTTCAAATCATACACCACCACCGAGACACTTTAACTCACATTAGTGTTAGATTGTTCACAAGTGTGCATCTTTCCAAACCATTCTCATTAATTACAATGGCATTACTAAGGTAAGCTCTGACTGAGGGTAGTCCTTAATGTTATTTATTAAGGAAAACCTTCTGGGAGATGGAGTAGTCTAGGAAAAATAGGTAGGAAAAAGAAGTCTACTTTGGGTCAGCAGTCGGTCAACAACAGCAGTACAAAAACATCTCTCCTGGTCCTGTGTGTGTATTTGTATATTTCATACCTGTGTGTGTGTATGGAGTGAAAAAACTTAATTTCTTCTGGATTAAAAACTAATTGGCTCAACTAACATATGTAATGTTATTGTGACACACTGAATGGTCGTGTCTTTAGGTCTTTTTGTCATTGGTAGCTTCAGAAGCGTCGGCTCATTTAATGGATGCTCATTTGACTCGGGGCTCAGTTGTGTACCTTGTGCATGGGTAAATTTGTCAAACCTGCTGTTGTTAACACCAACATATGCTTGCTGTGGTCACTATTGACATGGCTTCCATGATAGCAATAAACTTGGGTCTGGGTTTGTTTAAGTACACCATACAAGCTAATCTAACTGTCAGTTTTCCATATTGAATGGAACAAATGTGGACTAAATCTGTCTATACTCTGTGCAGGATTTAAAAACCCATATGACGTTGGTCATTCGTATCAAAAAGCTGCATTTATTGAGGAGGACAGGGTGGTTACTTACCAAAACTCCATCTATGGTGTTATTGACGAAGTCATAGTCACTGACAATGAACGCCAACAGGTAAGTGGACATTTTCTCAGTTGGCTCAAAAATTGTCTGTCGCAGATTACGACCCTCCTTATTGATGATTTTTGATTCTGTAGAAGAGAAATTCATTTTAATAAAATACCACTTTTATTAGATGTTCATGATTTTTAGGTTTTTTAGGCTCCTGTAAATTCTCATTCAAATTTCGCAACTGTTACTTTACTTTACTTTCTTTCTGAGTTCATCTTTAAAATTCACTTCAATACACTTCATTATTTCATTATTATAAACAAAATGAACTGTCTTCATCACTGGTTTTGTCTGAAATTGTGAAAGCAATCTTGTCCAACTATCATCGTAGCGTAACTAACCTTTTTCTTCACCATTGGACAGGGCTACAGTTCCTTGATCATGGATCAGTGTAATGTAGAAAACTGCTTTCATAGCTGGCTCGTCAAAACAGGGGAAAGCTTTCCTGGCATCTGTTGGCTGCATCTGAGTTGTAGCAACAACCCTGGCAGGAAAAAGAGCTTGATGTTTAAAAGGATGGATGTTTTTAAAAAAATAAAGATATTTTAGCCAAATACTTGTACTTGGAGTTTTAATGATAAAATGTACATACATTTAATCCTTCTGTGTCAAGCATACAGATAGACTCAGAATCTGTTTAGTCTAAATTAGTATGAAGACCGAAAACAGAGTAATTTGCTAGCCTAGCTCTCTCAAAAGTGAAAAAGGCAAAAGTCTTTCATACTGGTTCTGTCTTGTTTCCAAAGATAAACACATTTTAGACACATTTAGAAATAAAAAAATAAGCTGCTGTTTGAGGAACAGTTGATGCCAGGCATTGAAACCATTTCTCAACTATTAAGCAAAATGGCTGCATGTGCCATGTCAAAAAGAACCAACCATGCAAAATCCAGGAGAGGTGAAGACTACAGCTAACAAGACAGAACATGTGAGCATGTCTAGTCTGACTAAATAAAAAATAGGAAACCAATGGAGCAAACACAATTCTTATTGGTATACTGCCAGTTTACAAAACCTCCAGGGCTAATTTTTGCCCTAGTTGTGTTTGTAAAGCATATCCTCTGACACCAAGCATACGTACTTTTCCACTCCGTCCTCCATGTACACGCTCCTGTAGAAGCCTCCCAGGTCATCAGCCAACTCTCCAGTAAAGTTAGTGAAGAGTTTGTACCTGTGGCCCTTCATCATTTTACCGTTCAGTTCCAGAACCAGGTACTGAGTCTCAGGTTTGAGCCAGGAAGTCTTTATTGTGGGAGCTGGGACTCCACTCATTGAGGTCAGCGTTGCTAAGTGGCCGTTCTGTTCATCTTTGGTGTAGTTCAGCTTATTAGAGTGGATGAGAATCAGGTCAGTCTCCTCAGCACATTCAAACTCCACACTGGACTCACCTGAAGAAACAGCATGAAATAACTGTGATCAGCAGGAGCAACATGTCTCAGTGAGTTGTGAGCAGTTCATATCATGTTGATTCTACTACTACTGTTCCTACTTTTGAAGCTAAATGAACATTTAAAAACCTCTAACATCATCTGAAAAACACAAGTAAGTATTAATTAGTTTAAATGACCATAAAATGTAATCTAGAAAAGCTCCAGACCAATCGAGCAAGGACCCAAAACTGAGAAAAACTCTTTTACTTCTTGAATGTTGTGTTGTCCTTTTAAAATGAGCAATAAAATGGACATGCTAAATCTGTTGTTCAGAGTGGTAGAAAAATTGTTCCAGTTTCTTTTGAGGTTCATGAATAGTGTGTAACACCAAATCTAAAGCCTCTGCACATTCACACATTACAGCTTTGGCTGTGTAAACCTCTTTTTAATACTGTCTGAGTGTCTACAGGCTAATGCATCTCCCCTCTTCTCCTAGGTTAGGGCTGTCCCCATTAAGTTTATATGTCGTATAAAATGTAAAGACCATACAAAACTGACAGATTTCCCCCAACTTCAACTAAGAAAATGTCATTTTCAAACCTGCATTGAGTTAGTACTTTACAGTAGTAAAGTGTGTGTCTAAGTTCTTTATATTAAACCATAATACTGTGATAGACAAGCCCAAATCCCTGAAAGCTGAAGTTTTCTAGAAGGATGGATGTTTTCTTCTTCATTTTCTTTTCTTTTTTCATTATACCATCTGTAAGCTGTCTTCATTCGTTAGTCTTCATCTCCATCTGCTTTCCCCTAAAAGGAATGCCTCCAAGCTCCTGCTGATTTTAATTCTTGTTGACCAAGGAGGCTAGACTTGACCCTGAATACCAGCTGAATGCAACTTTGTAAAACTAGAGAAAACCATGTGGCTCCAGAGTATTTGTGATGAGAATTACAAACATTAAGGTTTACCAGTAAAGATGTAGAGTCCAGTTGTCGAATCTGGAGTCAGTCTCGGCCACAGGGTGAGATTATAGTGGTCCGGCACCAGGGTCTTGGGCAGCCGATATTTGTCCCAAGGTTCATTGGATGGGGTAGGTGTTGTAGTGATGTCTGGAGGTCTGGATGTTGTTCCGCCATCCGTTGGTGAGACATTATTATTTTTAGCTTTCTCCTGTGAGTAAACAACAGACAGAGCTATGATAGTAGACAGGGCAGCTACTGACAGGATGATACCCACTATCCCAACAGTTTTACTGATGAAGAAACCTTTCCCCATGTTGCCTGCCTCACAATAAGACACCGCATGCCAAGGTGGAAGGTGAACCTCTATATGTAGCCATGGGTAGCATCTCCCCTCCCATTCATTTTACTAGGTGATACATTAACAGATTGTAAATACCAAGCTGAACTGGTGAAGACGAAACTGTCTCTGTCTATCATCATATTGATTTTAAACTATATTTTTACTGCACAAGTTAAACAATTCTACTTCTGTGACTGAGACACGCACAAACAAAGACAACAAAGGTTTTCAGAAGATAATCAGAGGAAGGGCTGGTACAGTTATCTGCTTTCTTTCTGGGAGTTATGAGAAAATTCCCATGGGTGTATAGTAAATATGTAGCTGGAGCCAGCAGCAGCTACACATCAAGACTGGAGATGGAGGGAAATACTTGTAGTGTATGTAGAGACGGTGCAACTGATCAAAGTGGGGAGTTTAGTGTGAAATGTGTTAAATGTAGTACTTTTATTTATCCTGTATTACATATGAATTTATTTTATTATTTTACAGAAAATTATGAAATATAGAGATATTTTTTGGGCTAATGATTATAATGATGTTGTTTCCTTCAGTTCTTCGTCTCATTTTCCATTCTGTGGTTAGACTTTAACAGAGGGGAAGATTTCTATCATCATTTTATGAAAGTCATTTTATGGTCACATGGCTGTAAAACATAGTCATAATGAACAGGAGGTGAGAGGAGTTATGAAAGGTGACATCTATTTGCTGTCCTTAACCCTTCCAGTTACCGCAGCTCTTTATCTCTAAATCGACCTTCTGCCCTTCCTCTCAGTTACAATAATTTGACTTTTTCTTCAAGAAGGCCTTTGCTTCTTGTGTTGCACATTGACAGGATATATACAGTGGATGACGAAGGTGATTGCACTTCATATATGGAGCATGTGACGGTCTTAGATGTCGTCTAAATTCAAAGCTGTATCAAACCATGCAAATGCAAATGTGTTTTCAATAAAAAAAAAATGTAACAAACGTAAATAAAGCTCAATCATTTCTCCATTAACAGTGGTTCAAGTGACTTTGTATAATGTGAAAGGGTCACATGTAATAACAAACTCATGGAGAATTATCCCCTCTGTTGTTCCCCTCAGCTCTACGCAGTCTTTTAACCTAGTTTAGCATGGCACAGCACATTGATTTGGTTTTCCAGCCTGCCTCACTGCCTATCCAGCACCAAACAGCAAACAGAGTGGTCCATTTAGCAGCTATAGAGACAGTTAGACACAATACAACAAAGTGATAAAACTGTGGAGGCTGCAAAAATCATTTGTTTTATACCATGGTCACAGACAGCACTGCTTTTTGATTGGCTGGCAGGTATCCATCGATTGCAAATGGCATAAACAACTGTTCAACACTAACATGGAGCCTGAAACAGTGCTCAGTTTATGTTACACTGCAGGTAACCATGGTAACAATACAAAGGTTACAAAACAGAGGGTTAAACAAAAGTTTCTTGTCTCTTTGGTTTTCTTTGTCAAGTTACAGGTGATATAAGCATGATAATACAAACTGCTGTGTCTAAGATAATAATAATAATAATAATAATAATAATAATAATAATAATAATAATAATAATGATACCATATACACATCTTCTGTTTTAGGACACCTTACCTGTCTACAGGAAGGGACAGAGCAGACTCTACTTCCCGATCAGAGCAAGCAAAACAAAAAAACTGAACAACAATCTATCTATCTATCTATCTATCTATCTATCTATCTATCTATCTATCTATCTATCTATCTATCTATCTATCTATCTTATTGTCCATTATTGCTAACTTGTCCTAATTGCCAAAGGTTATCCATGGTGTACAACATAGTTATAGCTGAAATTATTTTTTCCTCCATGAAAGCAAATCAAATCTCTAATAAACTGCAAAATCATGAATGTGGAGGAGTCATGTCTGAGTCATGACTGTAAACACTTCATTTTATGCTACTACAACGACCCCCAGTACGACCACACTGGGGTCAGCTACAACTGTCCTGTCCTGACGTACTGAGAGTGCTATATGTGCTATGAAGCTAACACAGTTACAGGCCGATGCTTAAACGTTTATCTCGCATGACTCCAACTCTCTTTCCAAGAATCAAAACGACTTTATTTGTCCTAAGCAAGATTTACAGTGCAGTATTAGAGATAGACTGCATTATTAAAAGCCTATAAAGAAGAATGTGTCCTTCAAAGGGTGTTAATAGTTGTATTAGTTGTTAGGAAACATTTCAGAGGTTCCAGTAGAATCCAATAAGGAAGCAAGAACAAATGGGTATTGTATCTGTGGCCTTGTTGTTATCTCTGGATTACTCTGATAAAAGTATCTCTGAATTTGATTGTCAGGTTAAAGTTGAAATGAAAGGGTTCATTGATTGTGGCAAAGCTGAAGTAATATCATTCAGCTATTCAACAATAAAATAATATGATAACATTATAATAGCCTTGTCATTATTAATGACAGTACAATACATACAGTACAATATAATAATAAAATAATAACCATAATACATAATACAGCGACGAGGAGTGGGAGATGGGGCCACCAGAAATGTGATTTTTGATTTTCAGTTTAGGAAACTGTTTTCTTTGTGAGAGGAGCTCCAAGTTGTTCTTGTATTTGTTCATTTTGTTGATTTCTGACATGTCTCCTGGCAGACAGAACTGTGGGAATGAAGATGATTCTGCAGTCCAAGATTCACTACATCTATCATGACATCAAAATATTGTCATGTACTTTCATGAACACTGGAGATTTATTTAAGGAGAATTTGCAGTAGCTCTTTACAGTGAATCATTTTGAATATGTAGGCTCAGTTTTTGATCATTCTAAAATAGTTGGTGTCGAAGAAGAAGAAGAAGAACAACAACAGCGAGAACAAGCACAATACTGGCAAATACAAGACATGTTTCAGAAAAGGTTTCCAAAGGTTTCAATTCACATACAGGGTTGCTGATCTACATCTAAAGAAGATAAGATAAGCCTTGATTGATCCACAGACAGGAAGTTCAGCACCACAAGGAGAGAAACATATATAGAGGTACAGGTACAGATATAGAAAAAAGCAAAAAAAAAAAAAAAAAAAATAGAAAATAGAAAACGAACAGTGTGATTTATAATCCCCTGAGTGGATAATAAAAAACATGATTCATGAAAATCGTTTGTGAACCCTTCATGAAAATAAAATGAGAACAAAAGTAAAAAAAGAAAAAAGAAAGAAACAATACAAGAGCAATTAAAGACAAAAAATTAAGGCAAAAGTGACAGTGGTGTGAGTATACAAATACCTGAGGTGGGTGTTCACCTCAACAATAAACTGGACTGGGTGAACAACACATACGTCCTGTACAAGAAGGGTTAAAGTCGTGCAGGACTCACTGTCAAATGACACTGTGGTGGCATCTACATTATTCTATTCAGTTATGCAGTTATCTCCTATGCTGGGGAGAGGGAAGCACTGAGAGACAGACAGAAAAACACTGCACAGACTGGTCAAGAGGTCCAGCTCTGTCCTGGACTGCCATCTAGACTCCATAGAGGAAGTGTTAGCAAAGCTGACATCCATCATGAACAACTCCTCTCACTGCATCAGACTGTGGAGGCCTTAAACAGCTCCTTCAGCAACAGACTGATACTCCCACCATGTAAGAAGGAGATCTACTACAGGTCCTTCATTCCAACAGCTGTCAGACTCTTCAACACCAGCATGACTTCATCACTTTCTTCAGCATGACTTTCTATATATTTCTTACTTGTTAGTCATATTTTATCAACCTTGTGTATACAAGCTGCTGTGACAAGTGATTTTTTTCCGGTGTGGGATCATCTATCTTATCTTATCATGTGTGATTTAATTCAGCAAAGTCAGCGAGTCGGTAACATTTTATTTGAAGGGGTGTTCATAAGATTTGCAAATGAACCCATCATAAATCTAAAACAAGAACAGAAGTAAAAATAGAAACTATACAAGAGCAATTACAGACATAATTACAAGGCAAAGGTGACAGTAGTGTAATGTGATTAATGGCACCAAAGTAAGTTGGAAGGGGTGTTCATAAGACTGACGTGACACCATCATAACATGACATAACATGACATGACACCTGTCATGAAGGAGAATGTATGGATATTTTTGAATTAATGAATGTTTCAATTCTGTCATCTTTAGTGCAAAGTCGACATTGTTAGAGACGTCTTTATAATGACAACTTGAGATTAACCAAGATGACCTGTCATGAACATGCCATAGCAGGCCAAATTATCAAACTTTAACATGTCAACATTACATCATACTGCCATATGTGGTTCTTAATCTCGATCTCAAGTGCAGTGATAAATTTTGGATATGTCGGGAAGATGACATTATGTTTTATTACACTGTCAAATCCTTTTAGAGCGGTGTGATGAATAATTCACCTGACCTCAGCTGAGGTGGTACATTTTGGACTTGTCATGCAGATGTAATTTAGTTTTATTACACAAAATGCAAAATCCTTTTATAAAGGTGTCATGAATAATTTACTTGACCTCAGCTGTCATGAAAGGTGTCATTAAATGTTGTATGGCCAGTTTTACGGCAGAGTACAATACTGTGGTGATGTACAGAGATCCCTAATGGACAGACAGCTAGATCTACTTGTTGCTAAAGTAGGGTAACTGTTAATGACTGCTAAGTGTAGCATTTGTTAGGTAGATAGCTCAGTTAGCCATCCTATTATCCACACGGTGCCAGAGGCCAAGCAGTGATTGAAAGCCACCTAGGTACTGCATTTCATGTCAAACTGGCCACTGTCAGCCTCAGAGGCTGTGTTTGGTCACACCTCATCTGTATTTACTTGCTAACAGAATGCTATCATATACTATGTAGTGGTCAAGAAGGCCAGCTCTGTCCAGTAGTGGTGTATGAGTCACGATTCATTCGACCCTGGAATTAATTCCAGGTCCTCCTGCACTATGGAGTCCAGTGTGGTACACCCTAATTAAGCTCTGTCATACTGAAATGATCTGTAACAGTGAAGACTATGAACTGTTTAACATTTTAGAGCAAGTTACTTAGGTGATAAATGTTTAAACGTTAATAATCACTGTGTTTTTTGTTCACCTTTTCTACAGTCTAATTACTGAAATATATATATATAAAAAAAATCATATAGAATTAATTCATCATTTAACTATAGTCTTCTACATTTTGGGTTTGCATCCGCTAATAATCCTAACCCCTTGCATTTTGAAGCTGATCATGGAGAAGTGCCATCAGCATCAGTACTTCTTCAGAAAGATAAACTCCTTTAGAGTAAGCAGAATATCCTCACTAAATTTTATAACCTCTTTATTGTTCCACTCTATCACAATCTAAATATCTGTTTATCAGTGAACATCTGCTCCAGAAGCACAGACCTACCCCCCAGGACTCTGTAGTCTCCCTGATGTCACCCACCGGTTTCTGGAGAGCCATTGTGAAGCTCAGTGTGGCGGTTCTTGTCATTGCTATCTTATCTGTCCTACCTCTGATACTGATCAACTATTCCTAAAAAAGGCAAAGAGGTGGAGCGTGGGTTAAGCAAAGGAGACACACACTCTTAATTCTGCATAACTTTAAGCCTTAATATAATAAACAGTTGAGTTCTATAAAGATTCACCCTCAGTACAGTTGTCATGAACGGCTCTATAGACACCAAAATCATCTTTTGTACCAGGCTGTAAACATGTTTATTTCTGCTGTGCAGTTGGACATGGGGACTTATGGGGACTGACTCACTTCTGGAGACAGCCTCAAGTGGATGACAAGAGGAACTGCAGTTTTTGACACTGGTGTTCCTCATTTCACAGCCATGGAGGATGTCTCTTGGACAGGACTCTTGAACTGAACTGATGAAATATTATATAAATATGTAAATATAGATATAAATATATGCGATATGTAAAATAAAAAGTGACAGAATGAAATGTTTTTATTATTATCATTACTGTTGTTGTTGTCATATCCAGTCCTAATATTCATATTTTATTTTCACAGAAAGAATAAAAGTTTTACAAACTTGAATGAAACTGCATTAACACAGTCCCTGTTTCACAGTTTTAAGAGGTGAAAGATGACTTTCCATTTTTGATTTATCCCACTGAGATTAAATGTCTATTTTCATGAGACTCCTGGCCAAGACATGCAGCAGCACAAACTAAATCAGTAAATGAAGTAAATTAAAACACATACAAACAAAATAAATAGCATTATAACATATTACATTGCAGAGAATAAAAGGTGAAGACAATAATATCAGGTTAAGTATCAATGATTCTGTCTACAGGTCTTTCAAAATAGATTCAAAAACATCACAGTTTTGTTATTCCAGTCTGTACCCAGTGTCTGCTCGAACATTTAGTTCAGACAATAAAAGTCCTCAGCACCTTTCAGTTCTGATTTTTCCGACAAACCTGAAGGCAGCATAAAGTATCAGGTCACCATAGAAACAAGACGCTCTACGCTCTCCGCCTCGTGCTGCAGAAATTGTTTTTTAACCGAACTTTATCGATATTTTTGGACTCTAAAAGTTTATCCGTGCTGAAAATGCCTCTGCTCGTGACAGACTACTCATGGACACAGACAGAGTCGACGGTTTACATCAGTGTGCCTTTAAAAGGAGCCAAAGCCGGGAAAGTGGACATCCTGTCCACAGACGACTATATCAAGGTAAAGACAGCTAACCGGGCTAACAGCCGTTAACGTGGTGGTCATACACTCAGTCACACAGATAGAATGACTGACGAAGAGAAAAATTATAGAATACAACAACTAAGAAGACTAACCCAGCGTAACATTCCTCGGTTGAACTACACGTTTAGCTACGTTCGTGTTTGGTGTCTCATACAGGTGCATTACCCTCCGTACCTGTTTGAAGCCTTCCTGTTTGAACCTGTCGACGACGTGAGGAGCTCAGCAAAGTTCGGAAACGGAGTCGCAGTCATCAGTTTACCAAAGAGGAGCAACAAAGAGTGGGAGCAACTCATGATAACTACAGGTAAGAGGTGACCTGGATGCATCAAAGCCTCTGGTACTGTCATTCAGGATCCAAGGGAGGGGGCAGGTGTGGAAAAAATGCTGTAAACTAGGAACGCTTTTTAAAAAAATCTATTTACAAAATGCAAACTGAGCAAACAAAAGAAAAATCAAATCTATATTTGGTGTATTGCCTTCAAAGTCAGGGGTTTTGTAGGATTATAGTCAGGTGTATGATCCACCAGTTCTACCAAACAGGTGCTAATGATCATCAATTTAACATGTAGGTTGAAACACAGTCATTAACTGAAACAGAAACAGCTTCAAACTGGGTGAGAAACAGCCAAACTCTGCTACCAAGGTGAGGTTGTGGAAGACGGTTTCATGTCACATGTCATAAACCATGGCAAGGCTGAACACAGCAACAAGACACAAGGTAGTTCTACTGCATCAGCAAGGTCTCTCCCAGACAAAGATTTCAAAGAAACAGGCAACGCTGATGATCGTAGACGCAGTGGTCGGCCAACAGATGAAAAACACATCAAGCTCATTTCCCTTTGAAATCGGAATATGCCCAGCAGTGCCATCAGCTCAGAACTGGCAGAAACCATAGAAGCCATACCTCCGACATGGAAACAAGGCCAAGCAACTCAACTGTGCACGAAAATACAGGAACTGGGGTGCAGAAAAATGGCAGCAGAATTGAAAATAATGTCAAAGAACAGCAATAGAATAACATCACAATAGAAAACATTATATGTAATAATGTTTATTATAGAAGTAATGTGAGTAAATCAGTGTAGAGTCATTACATGAAGTAAGTAAAATGTAATATTAATGCAACTAAGTAAGTAATAATAATAATGACAATAATAATAGCTGAGTGAACCACTCTTTGCTATTTCCATACCACACAGTGATGTTCTCCATCAAGATGATCTCAATCATACAGGAATAAAAATGCCTCAGTATTTGAGGGGACTCCTGGAACTTCCTTCAGCGTCTGAGGTGAAACACTCTGCTGTGTCTTGTGTTGCTCACCACTGAGTTAGTATGCAGTGTCTTTGTCAGAGAAAGAGCATGGAAGTGATCACATATAGTGATACTTAGCTGTATGGACGGGTCATAGTCATTAAATGACAAAAACTCAACTATCATTTTGTCTTAAAGATATATTTTCCTTTGTTTTTACTGGTGCCTGGTAAAACGTGTGTCATGTTCAGTTTGGCTCTGTTTTGCATGAGAGCACTACAATACTGCCACTGTGCTGCTCTGTGAGATGGACTTGAGGTTGTGTGATGTGTGCGCTGCTGCAGAGGAAATGAACTTCCAGTTTATGAACACCACCACAACGTTTCATTACCATCCTCTGTCCGTAGAGCAGTCTGGACTGCTAGTTACCAGCTATGTACATACATGAACATACACACATCACTACTTTTTCCACGACTGCAAGAACACTAAAACAAAGTGTAGAGATTTGGCTATGCAAGACTGCGGCTACGAGCCACGCTGAATTAGTCTGAGCAAACAGTGCTGAAGATGTTTGCATGAAAGACACTCAGAGCTCCCTCATGTGGTCAAATGGTATACATGAAATGCTAATTGATGTATGATGAAATGAATTATTTTCTTAATGAATTTTTACATTTTACACTTAAATCTTTTTTTGGCATACTAAATAGTTTGGTCACATGTTTTAGTAGTACTATGTTTTTATCATGTAAATCTTGTTTCAATAGAATAATTTCATTTGAATTTTTTTTTCAATAAACTACATAACACTGTGTAACATGCAATGGATTCCTTCCCTAGTTACTAATACTAATAATAAATATCTTTCTGCAAATTACACAGACAGACAGATAGTATATTTTCAACAATAATCAGTTTAGTTTTCTTTAATCTTGGAACAATGGTCATTGTTTATACACTGTATTCAAACATTTGTCTTTGTTTCTTTTGGTTTACGTGACAGCATCGACGTTTTTAAAATGGAAATGCAACATTAGTTTGGAAACTTCAACACACTCAAAAAAATAATTCGGCCACTTATGCATTTCAGTTACATGGAAAATTTCCGTCCATTTGAATGACATTGTTTTAATATAAATAAACTAACAAACTTAATATGACGCAAGTAATAAGATTTATGTAATAGTATTAATAAACTCAAAATGACTGCATTCAATTTCACTGTTGGGTTTGGGCAAACAAATTGATTTTATTCATATTGAATGCATAAACCTGGCTACTACTACACTACTGTGTAGTGGAAGCACATTGAGTTTATTAATACTACTTGCTTCACATTAAGTTTATTAGTTGATTTATATTAAAACTATGTAATTCAAATGGATGGAAATTTGCTATGTAATTGAAATACATAAGTCCTGCATTTTAGCCGAATCTTTCTTTTTTGAGTGCAGTTTGGTGCAAATCAAACATTCTTTTGGGCCCAGTTCATTTCACACACAGAACATCTTCAATGAAAGAGTTGATGAAAAGCATTGTTCTGTTGGTATGAGGGTAAAATAATGTTAAATCTCAGTTTCCCTTTGAAAACACATGGACTGCATGAAATTATGACAAAGAAACTGTGCATTCCTAACCATGGCTCAGGGGCTGAAGTCTGGAAAAGGTAACACTTTGTGTCTGAATGGTTGAATAAGTCACAATGATAATTACATTTAATGTAGTCAGAAAATCAAATATATATAATCCATTTTAAAATAACTCACAGATCATACAAATGAAGCTCTGGGCTGCACATGGCCTGCAGGCCTGAAATTGAAGGCTCTGATATAGAGATCAGCTCAGAGGGGAACAGCAGTGAATCATTTTTAATGTCTGCTTGATTTGATTACAGTGTGTGACCATTATAAATCATGTGTTTCAGATGATAAAGACAAAAAAAAGGAGATCAGAGAAAAAGCTCTGTTAAAATACCAGGAGAAGCTTTCTTCAGACTCCACATCCAAGGCAGAGAAACAGCAGGCAGAGAAAAAATATGCACTGGAGACAATGATGAAGGTAACATACTCACCAATGACACATAGTGAAATGACCATTGAAAGTCTGCTGTGTAATCTAGAAGGACTTACATACAGTATGTTGTACTTGATCTCAGCTTGAAAAGGAGGAAAGAGACAGTATCCAGAAGATGAAGGACATTAAGCGAGAGGAAACCACAGCAGAGCTGGCAGCATGGCAGCAGAGACTGAAGGAAGAGGCAGTGGAAGAAGCCCAGTTAAATCTCCAAAGTCAGAGTGACAATCAGACAGAGAAGCAGGTAAAAGGACGCTCAGGTGGAGGAAAGGTCAAACTGGGTAGGTCATTTCCTGTGTGATCTCATTTGCTTCCAAACTAGTTTGGTTTTGGTATCTTCGTGAACACTTTCCTGTGCTTAGATCAGAGAGGCAACAGTGAAGCAAAGAGCAAGAAAAAACAAGCTGACCTGCCCGCTCCAAGACATGCTGGAAACATTCAAGTCTCATTTACCCCACGAGTTTTCCCAACAGCCCTCAGGGAATCAAGAGTGCCGGAGGAGGAAGAGGTGAGAGTTAGCATCCCCCGGTCTGATCTGCAGGTCTTTTCCCTACTGTTATACAGTGGTGAGCGTGTTAATGTGGAAGACCACTTTGAAAGGATTTTCAACAAACAGGCACAAAGATATTACATTTGAAACTCTGTGAACTCACTTTGATGTATACTTTGACACGTGATCATATGATATGTCTCTTGTTACAGTATTATTATACTGTGTAATTTTAAAATGAGTTGCAGTTTGGTACAAAAATAACTTTGCGTTAAAATAACAAATATAACTCCAACGAATAATTCAGCAGAGGGAGAAAATGTATGCATGATGTTACTAGCATCAATGACACAGCAGCTAACGCTTGCCAACTTGCTAACAGTTTTTACATGGAAGCTCTCTCATGGGTCAAATATAGGCATGTCTTAAATTTGGAACATTTCAAGAAAATAGCATTTCCATTGTCCACCATATGCTTTGTGAGTGGAATCAGTATGAAGATTGCACTTTTTATATTTTAACCAACTAGTGGCTCAAAAAGCAAGCTGAAGCCAGGCGTGCAGTAAATGCAGATGTTCAAGAGCTGGAGGACCTAAAGGAGGAGGAGCGGAATGCTGACTGGTTAAAGGACAAAGGAGAGTAAGTGAATCGTGATCTTCAAACTTTAACAGCACTTACGTTGTTCTGAACCACAGTAAACACTAAAGTGACTCTTTCCTTCAGCAAATGTTTTGTGACCGGGGACTACCTGGGTGCAGTGAATGCCTACAATCTGGCTATCAGGCTGAACAGAAAGATCCCAGCTCTGTATTCAAACAGGGCTGCATGTCATCTGAAGTTAAGAAATCTTCACAAGGCCATTGAGGATTCCTCTCAGGTCTGTTCTGCCCTGTGTGTTCTACATCTGTGTTCATCTGTTCCACACTGAATTCAAACTGTGTGTGTGCAGCCTCTATACAGGGGCCGCGCCCCTTTTTGCTCTGTGCACCAACAACAGGTCAGGCCAGGACCTCTGACAGCTTTCTTTTCTCCTGTACTGACATGCTATGTGCTAGCTTGTCTATCTTGAAAAGACACAGACTTTTCACATAGACAAGCTAAAACATAGACGAGCTAAAACATAGACGAGCTAAAACAGCATATCTAAGTACAGGAAAGGAGGAAATTAACCGAGGCTTAGGAAAGGTCAATTGTTGGTCTGGGCCTGAAATTTGTTTTGATAGTAAGAAAAATACAGAATATGACTAGACTGAAGTGCATACTGGCCCCTCAACAAGCAGCTGTTGTTAATATTAATTATAATATTATAGTATTATTATTATTATTATTATTATTATTATTATTATTATTATTTTTACCAGTGTTCTGAGTTCAGTTGGTGGTGAATCATTACACAGTGAACTGGATGCATGTCAACTGGTTACTGGTCTCCATTGAGATACATTCACTGTAAACTGTGTGATGTGACGGTATGGAGCCTTTTGCATGAATGAATCAGATTCATTTTATATGAAGCTGGAATAAACATCATGTTTCTCTGCAGGCTCTTGATCTGTTGACTCCAGCAGTTGCTGCCAATGCAGCTGCCAGAGTCAGAGCCAGTGTCCGCAGAGGATCTGCTTTCTGCCAGCTACAGCTCTATGCAGAAGGTTTGATTTACCGTTACTATACACTTTGAATTTTATAATGTGTTTTTAATTAATCACATGATAAAGGAACACACATCAACTATTTGTGTGTTGTGTTTAAAAACATGATGATGGAGTAGTAATACATCACTGGCTGAACACCACCTACTCTGTGCTGTCAGCTGATCGACCTGTGACGTGTTTTCTCAGGGCTACAAGACTACCAGGCTGCCCTGAAGATCGACCCTTCAAATGAAGCACTGCAGGCAGACACGCAGAGAATCAGAGATACTGTTCAAGGCACTGCAGCTCCACCTGAGAAACAGTGACACACAGAAAATGTACTGTACATATCTGACATGGCTGTTTGTTTGTGGTATTTGTCTGTTACCTAGTGCTTTAATAAATGATAACAGAGAAACAAAAGTGTGTGTTTATGTAAACTACTAATAAAAGGTTTATGAGCTACAGACCTGAAGAAGTGCTGAAGATGTTTGCATGAAAGACACTCAGAGCTCCCTCATGTGGTCAAATGGTATACATGAAATGCTAATTGATGTATGATGAAATGAATTATTTTCTTAATGAATTTTTACATTTTACACTTAAATCTTTTTTTGGCATACTAAATAGTTTGGTCACATGTTTTAGTAGTACTATGTTTTTATCATGTAAATCTTGTTTCAATAGAATAATTTCATTTGAATTTTTTTTTCAATAAACTACATAACACTGTGTAACATGCAATGGATTCCTTCCCTAGTTACTAATACTAATAATAGATATCTTTCTGCAAATTACACAGACAGACAGATAGTATATTTTCAACAATAATCAGTTTAGTTTTCTTTAATCTTGGAACAATGGTCATTGTTTATACACTGTATTCAAACATTTGTCTTTGTTTCTTTTGGTTTACGTGACAGCATCAACGTTTTTAAAATGGAAATGCAACATTAGTTTGGAAACTTCAACACACTCAAAAAAATAATTCGGCCACTTATGCATTTCAGTTACATGGAAAATTTCCGTCCATTTGAATGACATTGTTTTAATATAAATAAACTAACAAACTTAATATGACACAAGTAATAAGATTTATGTAATAGTATTAATAAACTCAAAATGACTGCATTGATTTTCACTGTTGGGTTTGGGCAAACAAATTGATTTTATTCATATTGAATGCATAAACCTGGCTACTACTACACTACTGTGTAGTGGAAGCACATTGAGTTTATTAATACTACTTGCTTCACATTAAGTTTATTAGTTGATTTATATTAAAACTATGTAATTCAAATGGATGGAAATTTGCTATATAATTGAAATACAGAAGTCCTGCATTTTAGCCGAATCTTTCTTTTTTGAGTGCAGTTTGGTGCAAATCAAACATTCTTTTGGGCCCAGTTCATTTCACACACAGAACATCTTCAATGAAAGAGTTGATGAAAAGCATTGTTCTGTTGGTATGAGGGTAAAATAATGTTAAATCTCAGTTTCCCTTTGAAAACACATGGACTGCATGAAATTATGACAAATCGAGAAGTAGTTCGCTGTACTGAGTGATTCCTCCTTTTCTTTCATTCTTAGCTTAAAGGTTTTCTCCAGTCACGTCTCAACAAGAGGAACAGTTCTGAACTCTTTCAGGAACTAATGTGTGGGAAACAACATGACCATGAAACACCACAGTTCCTGTATAGACTCAGGGCTAAAACAAAAGCTGATCTTCATGTCCAGGCCGGCCACCACAGACCTCAAGTACGAAGTCCAGACGATTCAGAACGTGCTCTTGAGAACTGTATACCATGGCCTTTGAACCAAATACAGCCACTCTGTAAACTGAAACCAAGGTCAATAAACACTGGGAACAACTGTACTGAACTGGACTGTGCCAATTCAATACAGTTTGTAAAAGTTGTAATGCTAATTGCGATTAGCATGCCAGCGTGCCACTCTCAATTAGCATGTTAGCATGCTAGTAAAAGTAGTATAGCTCTCAGTGTGGTTGCAGTCATGTTGACATGCACTAGCATGTTGGTTGTCCTATGGTAACACGCCAAACTCCATGCATTAGGTTTGTGATTTTTTTTTTCCACATTATTAAGAGGGCAGCTTAAAATTTATGCTAACTATTGCTTTCAGTTGTTAGATAATGCCAGTTTTCTTGTTGTTGCTATAACAAATGTTACAAATTTGTGAGCTCATTTGGGATCAGCAGCACCATCCAGTAGGGTGACCATTTCCATAACACCAAAAAGGAGATTATGCAGCATATCAATAAATTACTACGGTGTACATAGGACTCTGGTATACTCTCATTTATAGTACAATTTTGAGTGGTTTAAAGATGATGTTTGTGTAGCTGAATAGGAAAAAATATTAATGAAAAGTCAAAAAGTGTTTGTTCATAGTATTTGTATTTATTCAATACATTGTGGTGTTCAAAAAGTGACCACTGAGATGAATCTTTTAAAGTGCAGAGTGCCACAAAACATAACATGTGTGGACTTAAATGTAAAAAACAATTAACAGGTAATGTACATAATAAAAAAATGCTTTTTCAAAAGAGATTGTAAAAAAAAATACATTCAACTGCTCAAAAAGTATAGCATATAGTCTAAAGTGCTTCATTCTTTTGGGGACTTGTCTTCAGTGTCTGTGTGTGTGCAGCAGACCTGTCTTTAAGCAAACTCCACATTCACCCTCTGTAGCAGCTCAGGATCAACAGCCCCTCTGTCATTATGGCTTCTAAGCCCCCACTGCCCCTGGGCCTTTTTATATCCTGCAGAGACTGGTACAAATAACAACATAGCAACAATATAGTTATCAACCTTCCAAAATCTGTATTGTTTTAAACCCAATAAATATAAATATTTCATGTAGCCCATCAGTGAAATCATAAGATTAGTGTACTCACCAAAATAGTTGATTGTCTATCTGCAATACTTCTGTTCTTTCCTGGCTGCATTCAAGAGTTTTTTTGTTTCCAGTGAACTTCTTGTACATCTCTGTGCAGGAATAAGTGAAACTGACACACACTTGCAGCTCAGCCTTGACACTGTCCACATCCAGACAATTCCTCTCGTTTCTCCATGCAGTTGTCATCATTGAAAAGACACATTCTGTGTGTGCATTGCTGCATGGGATGGAGAAAATATAGGCACTGACCTTCCTGAGATTCACAAGTGGTACATCTGCTTTGGAAAACAGTTTCAAATATCGTTCCTCACTGTGGCAACCTTCCATTTCTGGTGAACTGAAGGAACCTTCCACCATGGCATATTCCTCATACAGTCCATCCATATCAATGTCCAGATTGCAGGCCTGGACAGCAGCACTGTAGTCTTCAAATGGCACAGCAGTTGTGAGGCCAAACTTGGCCACTTTGCTATGAAAGCTTGTGTCAGAGAAGTCATATCTTCCACTGATGTATTTCTTTGCTATTTCATAAAAAAGCAGAAAATCGGCCTCACATTTTTTTGACTGGCAAGGGGGCAGCTGCTTCAGTTTGGTGTTGACAGTAAACCCAAAGAACCTGTCCTTCATCCTTCTTTCCAGCTTTTGTTTTAGTTCAGTCATTACCTTAAACACCGATGTAATGCTGAAGGATTTTGCCTCAAGTGCTTTGATCGTGTCGGAGAGCACCTTAAGAACATGGCTGAGAAACAGAAAATATGTCTCTGACACCTCATTTCTTTCCTCTCCAAAACATCTCCACACAATTCTGGCACATTCCCCCTCACCCTCACTCTGGAAGTAGCTGGTCAGGGCCTTCCAATATT
Source organism: Sciaenops ocellatus (assembly GCA_033000465.1). Lineage (NCBI taxonomy): Eukaryota > Metazoa > Chordata > Actinopteri > Sciaenidae > Sciaenops > Sciaenops ocellatus. Next base: position 29,828,250 of record CP136871.1, on the reverse strand, counting down.
TCAGGATTCTGTCAATGGATGGCAGCAGGGACAACCACCTGGTGACAACATGCCGCAGCAGGTTGCATTCCTCCACCTCCACAAACTCACAGAATTCCTTCAATTGTGCTGTTCTGCTTGCTGATATGCTGAAATGGCTGTAAACCTTCAGCACAGCATTTTCCACATCAATATCAAGGCTGCTTGCTGCATATCTGGTTGCATTATGCAGAATATGGACCAAACAGTTTGCAGGGAGCACATCTTTTTGGCTCAGTTTCAGCTTCTGATACACACTGTTATGTTTGCCATAATTGACACTGGCATTGTCTGCTGCATATGCAGACATGTTTTTCACCTCTAAGCCAGACATCTCAAGTTTTGCCAGCAGCTGGTTTGTTATGGCTTCTGACGTTTCGTTGCTGTCACTATAAAAATCCAACAGGACATGTTGGATGCCTTCATCAAAGTGAAAATACCTTACCACAATGGGAAAACACTTGGTTGTTCCTTTATTTGAGGCGTCGGTTGCCACGGAAAAGGGTAGGTTGTTTTCTTTTATGTAGTCGGTACGTAACTGTACCGAATAGGGAGCGATGACGTTCTCGCACAATGCCTTGGCTTTTGTTCGGCCACAGGTCATCCCTTTAGCTGTGGGCGAGTCACTGAAAATCTCCCGGTCCACTTTCACGCCGCAGTCTACACTTCTGTAGGATTGGTGATGCTTTACAGCATGGTACACCTTGCACAGCTTCGCAGCGGTTATTTTGTCATCCAGGGGCGATGAAACTTCACGAAAAAATGTCCTCATTGAAGAGGTTTTTACTTTTATGTTTATCCGTACCCGCATGCCGTTCAATTGCAGCTTTCCCCTGACTGCTCACGTCGACATCGCATCGACAAAGTGTGCAGAAGCCATGGAATGAGTCTCGACTACTTTTCGTTATAAATTCATGCTATTTTGTCCATTCAGAATTAAACAAGGTCTTGCGTTTTGGCATGATGCTAACTTTCTGTCAATGTCATATGACGCAGCACATGGACCCTTGTTTACTTTTTTAACCAATGATAAGCAGATATTTATTTGACACCGCTTTTAGCCAATCATTTGTTAGACCAGATATGTTACTGCGTTGGATGCATTTTTTACAGTCTATGATTGGATATTGTGCTGCAGCCCAGCAAAGATAAAAAACTCCGCTCTTCAAGCCTAGTGCCTCAAAAAGGAGGACAAATACGCGTCCGCCTTGATGCTGCGCCGGACGCCGGACAGGGCATTGAAAATCCGGACTGTCCGGCCTAAAGCCGGACGCCTGGTCACCCTACCATCCAGAGAAGCTGATCCAGTCATCTATGGACTATAGGGAGGCAGTGTGAGATGTGACGGAGGTCAAGGGACCACAAGTGACCAGCTAAGTAGCATCAGGTAACCAGAGCACAGTGCGAACAGGGATCCTGGACACAAGGAGCCTTGGTGAACATGTTACAGCTGGCATTAAAGTGGATATCATGGAAACCTGAGCAGGAGCCAGTAGCTTCTGATGTCCAGGTGCCTGTACCTTCACTATTGAACACATCTGACATAGATAAGACTAATACAGACACCAAAGAGGTTGATTACCAACAGATGCTTGTTAGTTATGAAGAGTTAGGCCTCAAACTAAGAATACAAAGCCTAATCCACCTCAGATCCAGGGAGTCCAGATAAGTAAAAACATATCAGACATCAGTTACACTAGTGTGGTTAAGCAAATAGATGAGGCACTGGCAGCAAACCACAGAGAGAATGGTATCACTAGAAGTGTACTCATCAAGCCAGGAAACTTTAAAGACATGCTAGTTAATGAAGATGGACTAACCATGATTGAGCTTAAAGGTTTTCTCCAGTCACGTCTCAACAAGAGGAACAGTTCTGAACTCTTTCAGGAACTAATGTGTGGGAAACAACATGACCATGAAACACCACATTTCCTGTATAGACTCAGGGCTAAACCAAAAGCTGATCTTCATGTCCAGGCCGACCACCACAAACCTCAAGTACGAAGTCCAGACGATTCAAAACGTGCTCTTGAGAACTGTATACCATGGCCTTTGAACCAAATACTGTATAAACTGAAACCAAGGTCAATAAACACTCTAATGAGCACAACTATAATAAAGGGCAGCACGTTTTCCTTGTCTCAATTATTCTGTTTTAGGATAATTTAGTTCACACAGCCCCATGCTCAGAAGGCGCTACATTGTAAACTCCATAAGCCTCCATAATAAAATAGCCAGTTTAGGTGAGTAGTAGTAGGTATAGGTCATATGTGTATATGTATTCACAATGTGTTCTAAGCCCCATCAAGTTTAAAACTAGTCAAGACACTTATAACACATCTAGACAGGATGGTGAGTTTGGAGTTTGGTTTCATCAGGCTTGATCGATAAATATAATTGGGTGTCATTGGCAAAACAATGAAAATTAATGGAGTGATTCCTAATAATGTTTCCTAAAGGAAGCATATATAAGCTGAATAGAAGTGGTCCTAGCACAGAACCTTGTGGAACTTTGGTGTGCATCATTGATATGTACAAACTGAGATTGATCTGAAAAATAAGACTTAAACCAGCTTTGTGCGGTTCCTTTGATGCCAATTAGATGTTCCAGTCTCTGTAAAAGAATTTGATGGTCAATGGTGTCAAATGCTGATGGAGAAAGTCACACAAGTGATTGGCTACAGCTTTCTCAAGTATCTTAGAGAGAAAGGGAAGGTTTCCACTATTAATGAAGAGTAATAGGCTGCTCTAGCATTATTTTATTTTATCTTTAAATAATGTAGGTGGACGGGGGACAGACACAGTCTCTACACTAGAGAATTGGGTGGGCAGCTGCTCTAATGGAAGTGCAGAGAAGCGTGTAAGACTGCAGCTCTGCTTCCTGGTCTCAACTCTGGGTTGTCATGGTTTTGGTCGACTAATAAACTTGGCCATGTTTCTAGATATGAGAGCTGCTCCATCCAAAGTGGGATGGATGCCGCCTCTCCTAATCAGACCAGGTTTTCCCCAGAAAGTTGTCCAATTATCTATGAAGCCCACATCGTTTGCTGAACACCACCTCGACAGCCAGCGGTGGATTGACAAACATGTCATCATTGGTCATTGGAATCAGAACCAATCAAAACTTTGCTTAGTTTGGCTTCCTCTTTCCTGCATAAAATGAGTAAAATTGAAACTCAAACAGTGAATAAAGCATGACGTGAATATTTACATTATCAGCATTCAGTCTGTGGAGAGAAGTCAGAGAACAGCTGTTTGTGTCGGTGAAGGTCTGTCAGAGGACGGTAAGAAATTTAAACTTTTCATCTTTTTAAATTGATCAAATCAGTAGTCCTATGTTACTGCATGAACCATCAGAGCTCTTAACACTCCTCCATCAGGGACTAGTTTGATGTTTAAATATGATCAATAATCAAATCAAGAGATTTCCTTTAAATGTGTGTTTTAATATCTTCTAGAAGGGTTTTATTGAGACAGTCAGTCTTTTATTTTGAAATGATCTATCTGCATGTGTAACTTACAGTAGTGGAAAGTAATTAAGTACATTTACTCCAGCACCAGCGGCATTTCAGCCATTTAAACAGCTTCATCACAGTTTTTGGAGCAAAAACAGGTATAGAACCTTGTGGCTATCAACAAGGTCATGTTTTTTGTGGAAATTATTAATGGGTGAAGTCTGAAATAAAGAAGTTCAAAAAGTCATAAAGAGTGCACGGTCGTGCCTTTCCTATAGTTGTACAGAGACAAACTCATAGTTGACACTCCCTCTGTGATTAAGGAACATGACTGAGTTGAGCAGGTTGAGACCCGTCCTGTGGTCCTGTATACAGACAGTACAAGTTCAAAAGGTTACATATAGGTCAGAATAAGAAGCTGCACTAAAGTTCTCAATTACAATGAACATAGACATATTTGACTTTGTTTGAGTTTGAATACTTTGCTCTCAAACTATCATCAAATGATTTTTTTTTTTTTTTTAATGATTCACTGAATAATGTTTAATAATATTCAGCCTGTAGAGATCAAGACCTCTCTAAAAGGAGCACACAGACTGTCTGTATTATATTTGAGATCTGCTGTGAAGTGTTATTCATTAAATGCTGTCATACAGTCACAAAGTAGATTTTATTAATGACTTGTTAACTTTAATGGTTGACAAGTGACATTAAGAGAATAAAATAAGAAATAGTAAATATTCAGTAACCTAATAAGTTTACACTCTCAAGCTGCCCGAATCAATCTCATGCCTCAAAACCGCTCCTTCATGAAAATATAGAATTATGTATGTTAAATTGTGCTGTGTTCAAATCATCATCATGCTTTTGTGTTTATCCTTGCTGTCATTGATCAGACAGGACCTTTGTTGTTGAAGTTACTGCTGATACAGTACATGATAAAGTGGTACTAATCTGTATTCTCCTCTTTTATAGTTGGGAGCACACATTATAGTGGCTTAGTCCGTGCACCTTTTTACCAAGGTACGTGTTTGTTTGCAGGCAGGATATTGTTGAAATGTTAACATATGTGTTCTCTGTAACTATTAACTTGCTATTCTTGAATTTATAGGTTGTCAGCTGCTGTTTTGCCTGGGTTTAGCTTGCCTTTAAGATTGACTCATGTTGTTTAGTTTGGACCAGCTGGTGTTTTTAATTGTTTAATATTGTGTTTTGCTCTTTTTTTCCTTTTAGTGGCATTAGTCGGCTTTAGTGGAGGCTAGGCACGGTAGTGTGGTTCCCCTCACGGTTTGTAGTGTTAAAGTTCACTGGGACACAGTTTGCAGTGCTGCACCATTTTGCCGTGATTGCTGTGAACACGCGTGGTGAGTAAGTTGTTGCACTCCTGGAACACACCCTTTGGTAGGCTGCCTCCCTGTAGCTGGCTTCTGTTCACCCCTTTTTGTTAATTTCAGCATAAGTGCTTTTTAAAGAATAATTTTTAGTGTTTTTCAAAAGACATCTGTTAATAAATGTTATATTTTCATAAGTTGAGTTATTTTGTGTCATTAATTCATTTTTTACAGATCTTCATTTAGTAATTATTTCAATTAAAATTAATAAATTTTGTCTTATTTTGGAACCACATCTCTGTCTTGTCTGGGTAATGAACTTGTGTTGTCCGCTTGTCATGAGAGATTTCCTGGGGTGAAATTCCCCAGGTGGCGTTGTCTGTCAGCTCGCCTCGCCACATTCAGTTAATATGTGACCACAGCGCACCTGACATAATAAATGAGAAAATCTGACAAATTCAAACAAAACAGTTCAGATAGAAACTCTTTTCCTCTATTCTATTCTTATGCTGAATTTCTAGTTTAATAATTAGTTTCTGCAGGATCCATGATCTGTGAACTATTTGTGTTTACTGTTCACATAATGTCACCAGGGCCGTTTCTAGCTGTTTTGGGGGTCCTATGGAAGATGTTATTTGGGGGGCACTATATTGTCAAACTCTGAGGGAGAGATTCCTAATTTTTTCAGATGATCTGTGGCGATGCAACAGTCGGTTACATGTTAAGAGTAAAACAGGCTAGTACATTAATAAATGCAACAGATGCAGCATGTTCCTGAAAAATGTTTGATGTAAACTTTGAAAACAAGGTGACATAAAAACTCTCTCCACCAATCCAAAACAGTAAAAAATTAATAAATGAAAGTACTTCGATAAATAAAAATACAATGGACCAGCCTCCATATTAATGTGCAAAAAAAAGTAAGAATAATAGGTAGTAAGAAACATTCACATATTAACATATAACACTGCAGCCCCTTCAGCACCAGTTTGGATTTGATTCTGCGATTGTGGTATGTAGAACCACGAGTCTGATGTTTGAGGCCACTGAACAAGATCAACAGAAATCAGCAATGCAAAATGATCTTGAATAAAAAATACACGAAAGCAGCATCTATTCTAAAGTAAATTAAAACAAACCAACAATAAGAATAATAGTTAAGTTGTAGTTTAAAAGGAAAAATATCTAACTGTACAACATGATCACACTACTTTGTGATCATGATATGTATGATTACAGTCTTATATTTCCATTATTCTCCTCAAAAGATAAAGCAGACCTGGCTTTGCTACTCAAAAAATACATATATTTTCTTTACAACCCCAATTCCAAAAAAGTTGGGATGCTGTGTAAAATGTAAATAAAAACAGAAAGGAATGATTTGCAAATCTCACAAACCTATATTTTATTCCCAATAGAACATAAACAACATATCACGTGTTGAAACAGAGACAGAGACATTTTATCATTTCATGGAAAATATTAGCTCATTTTGAAATTGATGGCAGCAACACATCTCTAAAAAGTTGTGACAGAGCGATGTTCAGCATTGTGTAGCATCCCCTCATCTTTTAACAACTGTCTGTACATGTCTGCAAAGTGAGAAGATCACTTGCTGGAGTTTTGGGAGAAGAATGTTGTCCTCCCTTTCTTGTCTAATGCAGGATTCTAACTGCTCAACAGTCCTGGGCCTTCGTTGCTGGATTTTTTATTTTATGAGGTGCCAAATGTTTTCTGTCGGTGAAAGGTCTAGACTGCAGGCAGGCCAGTTCAGCACCTGGACTCTTCTCCTGCTAAGCTATGATGTTGTGAAGGATGCAATACGTGGTTTAGCACTGACAGTGATTTCTGGAAGTGTTCCTGAGCCCGTGCAGTGATTTCCAGTCGAGAATCATGCCCGTTTTTAATCCAGTGCTGTCTGAGGGCCTGAAGATCATGAGCATCCAGTTTTGACCTTTGACCTTGTCCCTTGCACACAGAGACTCCTCCTGATTCTCTGAATGTTTGAAGATGTTTTACACTGTAGATGGTGGGATCTTCAATGTCTTTACAATTTTACATTGAGGAACATTTTTCTGAAATTGTTACACAATTTTTAGACGTAGTTTGTTGCAGATTGGTGAACCTCTGCCCATCTTTACATCTGAGAGGCTCTGCCTCTCTGAAATGCTCCTTTTATACCCAGTCATGTTACTGATCTGTTGCCAATTAATCTAATTAACTGTCAAATGCTCCTCCAGTTGTTTTTGATTTGTGCCGTATACTTTTCCAGCCTTTTGTTGCCCCTGTCCCAGCTTTTTAGAGATGTGTTGCTGCCATCAATTTCAAAATGAGCTAATATTTTCCATGAAATGTTACAATGTCTCAGTTTCAACACGTGATATGTTGTTTATGTTATAAAATATGGGTTTGTGAAATTTGCAAATCGTTGAATTCTGTTTTTATTTACATTTTACATAGCGTCCCAACTTTTTTGGAATTGGAGTTGTATATTATCAATATATTTTGGGATAATTAAAAGTCTTTATTTGTAGCCAGGCAAACCAACTCGTTTGTTGTGTGAAACACTGATATGCTTAAAAGCCTATAAGCTTTTTTTATAGGTTATAAACAAAGCCAAGCTGCTATGGTAGGGAAGCTGTGACTGTTTGTGGGGTAATCAAGTCAAAATCATCTTTGGGCTGTCACACAGTGTCTGACGTCTGCCGACATGTGACGTCTACAAATAAGGACATGTACTTTTAATTCTCCCACAGTATATTGAGGCTGAACTTGCAGCTTGGGGGCCCCCTGGTGGCTGTGGGGCCCTATGCATCTGCATAGTCTGCATATAGCAAGAAACGGCTCTGAATGTTACTGTTTGTAGCTGTTTGTCAACCCTCAAATACAGATACAAATACCGAGATTTAATGTTAATTAATTTGTCCATCTCTGTTGTGTGCATGTGTGTATTAGTTTATTTCTGATGGCCAAGTCCCAGCTACAGTCAGCTTTGTGTTTCTTTTGTCCGATTACCACAAGCTGGCTATTAACAGCACTAACAGCTATTTAGTGTCTGGTATCAGCTTTATTTGCTCTGTGATGCACACTTACGTAACAGCAGTAGTTTCTTAGTTGAATGTCTGTGTGGGGCTTCTTCGTTTTCAGGGTCTGACTTTGGTTCAAACATATAAGGTTGTAACGGTACGTGTTCTCCGGCAGCCAGCCAGAGAACAGTAAACTGTACCTGTTATGGTAGCCTGACGCTGAACTCAAGTTGGCACGCCAGGCGAAATGAGCCAGCTCATTAGAACAGACACTGAAACTGGCCATCAGAGCACTAAGCATTACAGACAGGGTACAGAGAGGACTGCTATGTTTGATTCATGAGGAATTTTGACCAAAGAATTTCACAGACATGTCGTTAAGACACCTGGGAACTGTGTGAACTTGTGGAAAAGGGGTATAATATGACTTCTTTAACAGGTGTGTCTAATCAAAAGTTATTTAGTGGAATTTCTTGCCTTCTTATTGCGTTTGAGACCATCGGTTATGCTGTCATTAGTAGTGTCGGCATACAGTAAATAGTCCTATTCAACTACTGTAGTAATCCATATTATGACAAGAACTACTGTGCTAAGTAAAGAGAAACAACAGTCCATCATTGCAAGACATGAAGGTCAGTCAACAGTTTTGAATGCGTGTTCAGGTGCAATCACAAAAACCATCAAACACTATGATTAACTCTCACGCAGCAGACACATCTCAATGTAAACTGTTCAGAGAATACTGTGTGAATCAGGCCTTCATGAAACGATAACCAAAGGAGAATAAAACTGTTTGGGCCAAGAAACACAAGGAATGACATTCAATCAGTGGAAATCTGTACTTTGGTCTGATGTCTTCTGCAGCGACATGCCATTCCATTGGGTTTGCGCATAGTGCAACTATTACTTGTATTTCAGCAGTACAATGACCCAAAACACACCTCCAGGCTATGTAAGGGCTATTTGATCAAGACGGAAAGTTTTGGAGTGCTGCATCAGATGACCTGGTACCCACAATGACCCAAACTAAACCCAGTTGAGATAGTTTGAGTTGAGAGTTGGACCACAGAGTATGAAAAACAGCCAATAAGTGCTCAGCATGTATAGGAACCCCTTCAAGACTGTTAAAAAACCATGTGTGTTATTTCATTGTTTTATTTTCCAGTGTTGATCAACATGAGTTGGTTGTTATATCATAAAGTTATTAAAATTTATGTTTTTTATCTTTCAGGAAAACACAAGTTGCACACAAAAGTCACCACATGACTGCTGGATAAATCATCAAAAATGGGGAATGCACCTTCAGAAGCTAACATGGGCAACTGCCTGAGATGCTGCAAGTGTAATAAAGTCCTGCCTCCATGCAAATCCTTCAATGATTTTTACACAGATACTGTTCATGGGCGGGTCGTATATGTGTACAATGGAGGTGAATACTACAGACCAGTTGGCCATGATAATATGTACAAGTGTGAATACTGCTTTAATAAGCCAATCAGAGATCAAGAGAATATGAGGAGAGAGGAGGAGAGGAGAAGAGAAGAGGAACGACAGAGGAGAGAGGAGGAGAGGAGAAGAGAAGAGGAGCGACAGCGGAGAGAGGAGGAGAGGAGAAGAGAAGAGGAGCGACAGAGGAGAGAGGAGGAGAGCAGAAGAGAGGCTGAAGAGAAGAAAAGACACGAAGAACTGAATCAAAGACTACAAGAATCACACCAACAAGTCAAAGAGCAACACGAGAAACTGAGAAGCAACATTTCAAAAGAATCTGAGTGCAAGCGACATGTTTTAAAAAGTCATCTGGATGATTTTGAAGCTGATGATGAATCAGGCAGTGATGAGTTCCTAGAAATCCTCTCTTTGAAATGCGGCATCCCAGTTCCATCTCTGACTCTCAGTCAGCTGACAGCTGATCAGCTTGGCAAGATCCTGTCAGTCCTGGACGAGCTCCTGTTTGATGAATGGATTGATGGTCCCCCATCCCTCAGCACTCTGCAGCACGCTCAAGTGTTCATCACAGAACAGAACTGTTCGAACAGTGCCCTGTTTCTGGAGATATCTGAGGGAGTTTCCCTACAAAGCATCTCTGACCACGTGCAGTCCCTGGTGGAGTCCATCAGCCAATCAGCATGCAATGTTTTTGAGAGTTTCCTGCTGACTCAAGCTGTTGCGGCGAGTCAGAGGAGACTTTAAGCGCCCCGCCCTGTGTGTGCAGCGGGGAATGCGCGTGCACGCGGACGCCGGTGAGCGCTCGCCCATGCCGAACCTTTCCGCTGAGTGCGAGGCTCCGCAGGTGAGGCAGATGTGCAACTAAAGGAACTGGGGAGCGGGCAGGAAAGCTTTTGTGTGTACACGCCGGGATTTGTCGGACGTTTATGGAGAAACGGGCAAGGAAAAGGTCTTAAAAAACTCTAAAAGGACTGCCGGTTTTTCACCTGTGGTAAGGTCGAATAAAGAGGCTAAAGAGCACTGAGTGAAGTCCAGCGTTTGGTTTTAAAGAGAGTGAGGCCCTTCCCTTTCAAGTGTGGGAAAGCTTGTACTGGGACAACACTTAACACAAGCCCTGTATATGAACCTGATGCACTTTTGCACTGACGATGGCAGCTTTGATACTGATGCAGTCCTTATTGCCAAACAGTGGGCTGGAGATGAGCTTTCCACTGAGCAGCTCTTTCTTATCGAATTCCTGAGCACACTCACAGCATCACTGCAGAATGTAGTTGAAAAAGCCTCTGTGTTCATTTTAAATATGGAAATCCAGTGCTTGAAGCTTCTCTTATCCACACTCAAAGATCTAAATAACAAGGAAACCCACTCAGAATCCATTGAAATGCTCCTCAGACTTGTCCAAACAAACCAATGGACCCCAACAGAGGCAATGACTCTGCTCAAAGCACTGTCACAGAAGTATTCCGAGGATGTCTCAATAACTGAAATTCTTACATTGGTACAAGTGTATGACATATCACCAGAGTGGACGAATGTCTCTGGTCATTCTCTCATCCAGGCTCTTGACTTTGCTGGCCCTGAGAGATTGCATCAGGATTTCCAAAAGACTCTCAGAAGCAAAGATGATAGTAACCTAGTTGGAGCTCAAGCAGAATTAAAAATGTTATGGAATTTAGGTGATTCTGTGATTGATATGATAAAAAACGTAACTACTGGCATCTGACAATATTCAGAAAATGACCCAAAAGATGCACCATTTATGAAAGATTCTTTGAAAGGTGTGAGCTTGAATGCAGATGACAGACAGAACTGTCTGTCTCAACTCTGCAAAGCTGTTTTTGACACAAAAGGCCAGTGGCCCACAGTGAGCCAGATGCTGCGGTGGTGTGCGTTGGTGCTGACTGAGAAGAGTGGAGCAGTTCAGGTAGTTGGTATGGAAGAAAACCCATGTGTCACAGCCATGTTTGCAGCCACACAAGCTTGTATGGGGAACAAACTGGCCATTGTGCTAAGCTCTGATGTTCACTCAGAGAAACAAACTAAGGAGTGGTCTGATTTCTACAAATACTTTGGAATTTCTCTCAACACAAACATGAAGAAAACTAATGTGTCATACAGGAATGTCTATGAAATGGACATTGTGTATGGTACCATCAGTGACTTTGTCTCTGATTACCTTCAGCACGGCATAGAGGTGATGGAAACAGGAAACCCTCAGTTTAGTCGTCAATTTATCATTGAAGAACAAAGTCTCAGTTCTTTCCATAATCTGGAACTTTCAAAGCTCATGGACAATGATTCCCTCGTGTATGCTGCAGAGATCCTGCAAAACCTCATGGGTAAATTTCACAGTGAAGGTGTGGAACTGAGGCAAGTTTATTAAGGCTCTTTTTCAGGTGCTCCACAACCTAAACACAGACTCAAACACTGATGATAAAATCATCACTAGTTTAAAGAAAATGACTGGACAGGGATTGCCTCCTAATCAGGTCTTCATTCTGACCTTTCTTGAGAATCTCCTTAAAGAGGTTTCTGAAGAAACAGAAAGTGAGAAAACATGTCCTGCCAGCAAATGGTGCTTGGAGATTTTATTTGCTTGTGCGGAGCAATTCCAAACATCAACAACTACAAAAGACGTCTTCCAGATAGTTTCAAACCTTGAAGCACAAAGACTTTGGTCACCAGTCGAGGCCTTAAACCTCCTTGGAGCATTAACTGACCACCATCATGATGAAGACTGTATTTCCATCATGAAGATTTTACATTTAATGACAACATATCAGGTTTCTACCAAGTGGACAGATGACAACAGCCAATCTCTCCTTGAGCTCTTAGATTCTTTTATAACTGTGAATCTGATCAAGCATTTAGAAGAGAGCCTTAGAGACGAGAAAATAAAAAGCCTTGGCACTTTTTTTGATGAATTACGGCAGATGAAAGACATTGATGAACAAACACTGATTAAATCATACAGTGTAGTAACTCATGTCACAAACCTGATCAAAACAGGTGACATTAAAAACCACAAAGATGTACAACGGGCTAAAAATCTGAGTCACAGCATGGACACAAAAGACCTTCAGGAGCTCCTGGCAGTCTTATGCAATGTTGTAACCCTGCACAAGGCTGAACGGAAGTGGTGGCCCAGAGCCACTCAAATGATAAGTTGGTGCCTCTTGGCCTTGTCTGACACTGGGAAGCTCCTGGAGATGGGCACCGGAGAAGGAAAGTCTTGTGTCATAGCAATGTTTGCAGTACTGCGTGCACTTAGAGGTGAAAAAGTAGATGTGGTGTCCAGCTCTTCTGTGTTATGCCAAAGAGATGCAGAAGAATGGACCAACTTCTACAAGTACTTTGGTGTGACAGCTGATACAAACACAAATAAAACCACAGATAAAGATCGAAAAGAATACTACCAGAAGGACGTGGTCTATGGAACTATCGAAGCCTTTGCTGCAGATCATCTTCGCCAGATATTTGAGATGAAGGACGTGAGGCCTGACCGCAGCTATCAGTGTATCATAATCGATGAAGTGGACTCACTGCTGTTGGATCAGGGAGTGCAGCTGACCTACCTGTCCAGCCCCATGGTCTCCATGCAGCACCTGAACATTATTCTGGCCATGATCTGGGGCCACGTCAGCCAGTATGGCTTCCTGTCTACAGGACACAAGACATTTGTACAGGGTCCTCCTGCTTCATTCTTCAAGGCCATCTTTGACTCAATAGACACAAAAGAAACCGAAATTAATGATCCAGTGGACATTTTACATATTGCTGAAGAATCCAACACTGTGCCAAAAGGATTTACAGAGGAAATCTACAGGAGTGAAAAGGATGAACTTCTAATGAAACTGAAAACTGTGAGTCAGGATGTTGTGGTAGATTTCTTCAAAGAAATTGAGAACTATGTCCTCTACGGTTTTACAGTTTACACCTTAAATGACAATGGCCTGCTCTGCCTTAGAAAGTGCAGCATGAGTCACAACCAGAACATTCAGGAGCTTACATTTCTTGTCTTGGAGGAAGGCCTGTGTTGTGCTCTCTATGATTCAGAAAAAAACTCTCATCAAGGCCATTGCAGAATTAATCTCAGAGAAGGTTCAGTACACCCCATGCACAAAAAACAAAGACAAAATCAGCATTCCTGGATTCTTGAAGAATCTTGTGGAGAAGAAAATGTCAGTGTGGGTTCAGAATGCCTTTCTGGCCATGCAACTGAAGGAGGGACGTGAGTATGTTGTAGAAAATGATAATGTCTGTCCAGTGGATTTCAGGTCTACTGGTATTGTAGAACTGAATAGGAAATGGGGAGATGGTCTGCAACAGTTTGTTGGGATTAAACACCACATCAAACTGAGCACAATTTCAATAGTGACAAACTACATTTCTAACATCTCTTTCTTTGAAAAGTACCATGGGAAAATATATGGAACCACAGGGACACTTGGGAGCAAAGCAGACATTCTGTTTTTGCAGGACCTATATCCAAATCTGTCTGCCTGCAAAATGCCAACATTCAACGAGAAGAAGTTATTTGAGGTCAAAGGTACTCTGAAGACTTCAAATGAAGAGTGGAAATCTGAAATAAAACGTGTGGTCATGGCTGAGATTTCCCCAAATTCATACAGAGATGGAAGAGCAGCCCTGGTTATCTGTGAATCCATCAACAAAGCCAAAGAGATCCATGAAGACCTGAAAAGCAGCCTCCCAGGTAAAGTCATTCTCTACTGTCGCAATGACGGAGACAGCTTGAGTCAAATAAATAATGAACTGCTTCCTGGTGAGGTCACTGTTGCCATAAACCTTGCCGGGCGTGGCACAGACATACAGGTGTCCAAACAGGTGAACAACAATGGAGGATTATTTGTGATCCTCTCCTTCCTGCCTGAGAACACAAGAGTGGAACTCCAGGCTTTTGGTCGAACTGCGCGCAAAGGTAAACCTGGATCTGCTCAGGTAATCATGTCCACTGAACACCTGCAACAGACTTTCAGGACAGTGTCTTCTCTAGAGGAAGCTAAGAGCACAAGGGACAGACTTGCAGCAGAAAAGATAAATCACATCATGAATGATGTTGCTGAGTTGAAACTACGGGAAGACCTGTTTTCAGAGTACTGTGAGACTCTTCAAGATATTCAAAAAGATACAGATGGAGATGACAAAAGAGCTGTTGTTACCATCATGAATGAGTTTTGGGGGATATGGTTGCAAACTAAATCAGAAGAAATTGAGCACTTGAAAAGAAATGAATTGCAAAACAGTTTGAAAGCTGATTTATCATTGGCAAAGTCAGACCTCACCGTGTTCCAGCATCTATCACTACATCAAGTTTGGAAATATCGCACTGAGTGAAAAACAATGGGATGTCAGCACCAGGCTATTTGAAGAAGCCATGAAACAAGATGAAAGTTGGGCAGCCATAGCTTTTTACGACCATGCTTACTGCACTATTAAGCAGCAGAATGGAGATTACCTCCTTAAGGCCAAAGATGATCTAATGAAGGCAAAGGAGTCTCTGAAGTATCCCAGTGAGGAATCCATGTTTTGTCTACAGTTTGTAAAAATGTCCTCTGCAAACTCAGCCAACATTAACCCAACCAGCCTTGAAAAACAGTTAACAGCCCAGATCAATATGTTAGGTCACTTTGACCAAAACATTGATGAGGCTATCTAAAAGTTAGATGAAATAAAAGAGAGAGGGAGGGATGGAACGGCCAATAAATCACCAATTATCTCCCTGGTGTCGAATGCCAATGAAGATCTCCAAGTGGAAGCCAACAACCTCTACAGTGAAGGTCTGAGATATGTATTTTCTGTGGAAGAGGAGCCTCGTTTCTCATGGGAAGGTCTGCTGGTGTTCTGTCTTGGCATTTTACAGATTATTGGAGGAACATTGCTCACTGCATTTACATTTGGTACATTAGCTCAAGTTGGTATGGGACTGATCACTGAGGGAATATCAGACTGCATCTATGGTATAGAGTCCATGGTGACAGGAGAATTTAGCTGGAAGTCATGGGTGATAGAAAAAGGCATTTCTATTGGTGTATCTCTGATTGGGTTTGGAGTTGGAAAGCTGATTGCAAAAGGCTTCAAAGCTTCTAAAATATTAATTAAAGGATTCGGCAAAGACAAATATGAAGAATGCAGCAAAATACACTACTAAAAAAATAGCAGAGGAAATCATTTTCTATGGATTAGGGAAGGCAGAAGAGAAAATACTGACAGAAATACTAAACAGCATCAAAAATGATGTGAAAAAGAGAATCAATGAAAATGTGAAATCCAAAATGAAAGAAGAAGAAAGAATTATCCTCTCACACATTGATAATGAAAAGCAACTTCATGATCTCCTGGAGGACAAGAACAGACGAAGTCAACTGTTGGCCATTTTCAAAGACTTCAGCAATATTGCACTACACCCATTCTATGCAGACCTCAGTTGGCAGAACAAGCTTAACTCATCCATCTCCAAAAGGAATGACAGAGCTAAAGCAGAAGTTAAAGGAACAGCACGAGGAATTCTGACAGCAATCGAAGTGGTCCATCTAGGTGCACTGGCAGGAGACGCTGCCATAGCAGTGGACAGCCTGTCCAGCAAGTTTTTCTCAGACCTTCGTGAACAGCTGAACAAATTTATAATAAATTTATTATCTATAAAGAAAAGAAAGAAAATGGGTTTTCAGAGAAAGTGAAAGTAAATGAACTGTCTACTTCAGACACTGAGATGTTGAAAGAATTCAAGCTGGATTTAGCTGACACCATCTCTACTATACTGGCTGATGCTTTAGTAGAAGTGTTTCACCAGAAGTTCTCCATTCATCTTGTTTCTCATGCTCAAAACAATATAAACAGCGTCATTGGTCATTGTGTAAGAAAAGGCTTAAAGAGTGACAGAACAGAAGAAAAACTCAGAGCTGGACAGAACAACAGATATATTGCGCACATGCCAGTAGACCGGAAGTCTAAATATAAACTTGCAGGAGAGGCAGGTAAACACTCACAGTCACATGCTGAAAAGATCAGGAACCCTGACACTGTTGGCACCATTCTTGATATCAGAATTCTGTCAGAAATAGACAGACTTAAAAACACTAAGGTTGTCATCCTAACAGAGAATAGCCATGGCAAACTTACAAAAATGCAGGAGCTGGGCCCAGACTCTAAACATGCCAGTGAAACTGTGACATTGATCTATAGACCAAAGAGTGCCCAATACCCAAATGGCCATTATGATTTGTGCATCAATAACAAGACAGTGAACATAGACAATGATGACAAGAGCTGCCTGTTTCATGCATTGGCACAAGGCATGAACCCAAAGCCCAGCAAAGAGAAGATCGCTTTGGAAGCAGAACGCCTCCGATCTGTGGTGGCCGACACTGTCCTCAAACAGCCAGGCCAATGGGAACCTTTCATCAAGCGCAAAGAGTGGACTGAAGCAATCAGAGGAGGTGACTGGTACCTGGCAGAGGGAGGTGCAAGAAAGAGAAAACGCACAGCCAGACAAATCAGAAAAAAAAAACAATTTGACCAAAATCAAGTTGGGAAAATGGTTGGAAAAGTAGAATTATACAAGAAATGTCTAAAAGATCGCAGAGAAAATCCAGGAATTGGACAGTACATCAATGGAGACCATCAGCCACCAGTGAGTAGTATTTTGGAAGCTAGTCACAAAAACCAGAATAGCAAATTAGCAAATGCCATGCGTGAAGTGGCAACAAACTCATCTCTGAATCCAGACCTGATTAAATATGTGAAAACAAATCATGGCTATTACCTTCCAGTTGTTTATGTACCTCAAGAAATTCATAAGGAATTTCCCAGTTCAATATGTCCACCCTTCAGAAAATACTTAGCTACCACCATAAGCCAAGATGATGTTGTGGGCTCATTCAAACTGACCATCGTTGGCGCCATGCCGAGATTCAAGTTGGACAGCACCAAGAACTTCAAAAACTTTAAGGACAATAACGTGAGTCAAACCAGGCTTGCCATTTTTGAAAACAGTTTTCAGCAACACAGTGAAAAGATGGTACAGACATGGTATAACCTGCTTCAAGACAAAGGAGTCATGACACATGACCATCTTACCACCATTACTAAATGGATCAACAAAGAAGGCTACAATGACCAAAATGATCCACACAGGGAGCAAGTCTCTAACCTCCTAGAACAACAAGGTAACATCACATTTAATATGATACTAAAATAAAGCACACACACATACAGCATTCATACATGAGTGTATGGTATTATGGTTAAAAAAAAAAGATCACTGTTTTATCACTATGGAACACTGTCGTCCAACATCATTAAATATGAGATTGGTGTCTTATTTGCACATTTGTCCTATTACTGTCCAAATTCATAAATTCTCATTGTGCAGTCACCTGCAGTTCCAGTTCCAGTTGCAGTGCAGTTCCTATTGAGTCTATGGGAGTTTCTTTTAAATATACTGTATATGTATATATATTTACTGAAAAGGTACACATTAAGAGACTATTTCATCATGGTAAGCAGTTGATCAAAGTGGATTTGTGTTTTATTTACAGAGCGTCAACTCCTGAGAATATGACTGATGAACAACTACAATGACAGCTACAGAGATCTGCCACCTCCCTGATAATCAAGAGACCTGTCTTAATATGTATCATGAGGATTGTGTTTCCTTTTGGTTTCATTCAAAATAACTTTATTTTACTATCCAGAGGTTTGATTACAGAAGAAATCCTAACTACCTGTCCTATCTCATCTCAAAAGTGAAAGACAGGAAATATCCAAATTTGCTAAAGTTTATTCAACTTTAAATCTCTTTGAACTCCATAAGGGAAACAAAACATTGACTGTTTAATTGGCAAACCAATATAATATGGTTATTTTACATTGTAACAGTATGTCACTAGCCATATGGTTCTGTGGGCAAACATCCTCATTGAAATGTATAATGTTACTGTCCATTTACCATGGTGTCCCTGGAATTCACTCATCTCTAAAGTCAGCTTACCTTTTAAACATTCATTTTTTATGTTGAGAAGATTCAGTGGTCCAGATAATATATTTTGATTTATGGTCTGGGAAAAACTGCAACAGAGAGTGTCGAGAGGAGGAGAATTCATGCAGTTGTTGATTTATTCCTGGATGCTTATTATTTTTAGAAAATGGAATCAAAAAGACCAAAAACAAAAGAAAATAAAGGAGGATTCCTCAATGAGAAATGTAGATGAAGCCACAAAGTCAATATAGTTTGTATTTTAATATATTTACAGATATTCATTTATTCTTTTGTACTTTGATATATATTCCATAAATACGTGTTTGATATATTCCTATATTATTCTTATTTTAGTGGAGTTCATGATAGAAAGTGTGTTTCCGTGAGTTGGTAATTTGGTTTTTAAAGTTAAAACATTTACTTATTCAGATTGTGTTGTGTTCCCCTTTTTTCTTTTACATTTACATTTTACATTTATCTTCTTTTACATTGTATTTATTAGTTCTATGTTGATTATTACTTTTTTAAAAGATAAGTTAAGATAGACTTAAATGATAACCACAGCAGGGAAATTCACTTGTCACAGCGGCTCGTACACACAAGATTAATAAGAGAGTTAGTGGGAGTATCAGATCAGTCTGTTGCTGAAGGAGCTGTTTAAGGCCTCCACAGCCTGATGCAGTGAGAGTTCATGATGGATGTCAGCTTTGCTAACACTTCCTTTATGGAGTCTAGAGGGCAGTCCAGGACAGAGCTGGACCTCTTGACCAGTTTGTTAAGTCTTTTTCTGTCTCTCTCTCAGTGTTTCCCTCTCCCCAGCAGAGGATTGCACAGAATAATGTAGATGCCACCACAGTGTTCAAGGCCTTGTCCGGCGAGTCCAGTTAATTGTTGAGGTGAACACCTAGGTATCTATATGCTCCCACCATCTCACTATTCAATCCCTGGATGTTGTTATTTTTCAATCATCTCTTTTTATATCTATTTTTACTCATTTATTATTATCACTTAGTTAATCATTGAACTGCTTATTTAGCTTATCACAATTATGATTTGTCATTTATCACTTTTTAACATGTAAGTAAATTATTACAGTGTATTGTAAGTTTCTATCTGTAAGTTTTAAGTTTCCTTTCATGGTGTAGACGGGCTCTGTTCAGAAAGGTGTTGGTGATGATGAGTCAGCTGTGAAATGGCCGACCTCTCTCTTAAGAAGAAAATAAAAACAGTAGCAGTGTCAAGAGGTCACAGTCCGTAACCCCACGTAGGTCCGGAGTAGAGTCTGGCTTTTTCTCCTGAAGAATGAATAATTGATGTCACCCAGTTTGGAGATTAGATAATATAAAGTAAAAGAGATTTATGTGACCAAAAATGTAATCACAATGACTTTAATTTTCTTCTTGTATGGAATATACAAACTGTTGGAAAATAAAAAAATATATAAACTTTCAAAGTCCCTGTCAGTCAGTATTATTTCTGGGGGACAGTTTTCTTCAAAGAAGGACAACCTTCAGACCACGAGAGGTAAACTCCAGCGCATCCACACTACAGCAACACTAATGATAATCTTAGGACATACACACACCATACACTGTAGGGTGGAGAATTCTGTGAAAGGACCCCGCACTGGGTTGACCAGATGTTAGGTTTTCTTTTTTTTCCTTCTAGACTAAGATCCTGATAAGAGGTCACATGGGGAAGTCAATAGGGTGACTAAAAGATACTCCCTCATTGGTGTTTTCCCTGTGAGCTAAAAAGAGAGTGCCGTCAGGGTGAAAGGCCTTTTTGGACCCGTCTTTTAGGCCAGAGGGTAGAGGGCCCTCCTTCGCCTCTCCCCTACAAACTCAATGATTAAGTTGTCTTAAACAACAAACATGTAATTTTAAATGTTGGAAAAGTAGCAGGTGGAAGTATACATTATACTGACTCAGCAACATTTAGCAATTTGTTCTTCTCAGTGGATTTCTGTCGTCTTTCAGTCAAAAGTTCTTTTAATACTTTCTTTTAATATAATTTATTATAAACTCTCTCAGTGTATTATCTTCATAACATTTGTGAATATAGTATCTATTAGCTTAGCACAGTGTGATGTGTTTCTGCTGGGTCTGCTGGTTTTTGGATACAAGCTTATACTATACACTGCACTGCAAGACTTAAGAAATGAACTTGTTAAAAAGTGAACAGCTACCAGACACTGACAGATAAAATTCACCTGTCACTCAATAATAACTCATAATTTTGTGTCTGAAATCTGTCTTTTTTATATTCTACTGCCATTTGTGTGTGGTGCTAATTTCCCCACCATGGTTGTGTAACAAAATGCTAATTAGATGCATAAATAAGTCATAAAAATAAACTTGAATATGCTGAAATGTGGCTGCTAGTTTGATCTGTTATCATACAAATACAAATACAAATAAAACTATCTGGTAAAGTGTTAAAATATGTTTTGTTCTGTATTTATAGCAATTACAGAATTACATTAGCATAACCTAGACAAATGAAGTTATGCTAATCAGTAGTATATGCTGATAACTAGCATCACTGAGAGGAAGAAAAACTTACCATTCTGTTGCAGGCTGAGAAGAACGACGTTGATGTGAAGGGCAGTCAGTGTCCTCTGACTCCAGATCAGATTCTGGTTCTAGTGGTTTTTCACATGTAGGGCTGGGTAACTCCAATAATGCACTTGCACTGGCTGCTAGCCGTAGCATCTATGTTGAGGTCATCTTGGATGTTTCTTCAGATTCCCGGTTAATCTAAATATCAGCAAAAATGTGGATCATCAGCGGACCTGAGGCAGGCCGAATGACGCCTCAGTGCTCTGATAAGCCATCTGTAACAACACCTGTAACAACAACATCTGTCAATCAAGCGGTAAAACAGTTAATTATGCATAACTTTGAGTCTTAATATCATTGGAACAGGTGAGTTGTATAAAAATTCACCCTCAGTACAGTTGTCATGAACGGGGAAATTAGCTATAGAGACCAAAACTGTTTTTTGTACCAGGCTGTAAACATGTTTATTTCTGCTGTGAAGTTGGACATTTTAACATGGGGACTTATGGAGACTGACTCTCTTCTGGAGCCAGCCTCAAGTGGACGAGAAGAGGAACTGCAGTTTTTAGCACTTCCACATTGGTTTCATTTCCCCGCACAGGAGGTTGCTGCTTATTGAGTACTTATTAATTTACAACATGGTAAACACATAATGTTTGGAGAGGGCTTCTCTGCACACTTTCATCCTTCCGCCGTCTATTACACTTGTGCTGCTGTCTCTCTCTGTGTGTCTCTTCTCAGGTCCAGCTGTGTCCAGCTGTGTTGACCCTTGTGTAGTCCTCCCGTCAACTATGTGACTTTAGCCCTCCCAGGTCAAAAAAGACCCAATGACATTAGACTGTTTTTAGGACATGTAGAAAAAAATAATTAACTATATAACTAACTAAGACACATCGATCAGTTGATGGTCAGTTTTAGTCAAATATACAAAATTGGGCCTCATTTATGAGTGGAAAAAAGTAATAAATCCTGTGTATTTTTTCAATAGTATGCACAGAATGGGTTTTGGTCAAACTTCTGTCTTGAGAGCATGGAACATTTTTGGATGGCAGCAAAAAATAATGATATAATTACATCTGTAACAACTATTTTTTGTTTCAACTTCTCAGTCAATTCACAACACATTTATTCAGTATTTTTGAGAAAGGGCTAGCTCAATTCGTGGCATCTAGTAGTGGCACTTCGGGTGGCAGGCTCAGCTGCCACTGACCTGCCACGGCAGTTGCCGGAGTCTGAGGCAGTAACCACTGCCCTGCCACGGCAACTGCTGCTGTTATGGGCATTTGTTTTTATTTTTTATTTTATAAAACAGTTGTCAGTGTTGTATTACACTCACTGTAAGTATCATTTTCATCACGTGATTTCTGCATTAATTTGGAAGGTTTTCTTAATTAATCTCTCAACTGCTGCCGCTGTGTGGGGCAGCTGCCACTGACATGCCGCTGTGCATGTG
The DNA here is from genome assembly GCA_033000465.1 of Sciaenops ocellatus. Taxonomy (NCBI): domain Eukaryota; kingdom Metazoa; phylum Chordata; class Actinopteri; family Sciaenidae; genus Sciaenops; species Sciaenops ocellatus. The sequence continues at coordinate 29,805,962 of CP136871.1, read as the reverse complement.
TATGTGTGTGTGTGTCCGTGAGGTAGGCAACTAAATAAAGTGTGAAACACATTGTTAATTTAAAGAATAAATATTTGAATGGTTGCCAGATTTGTGTTTCTTCGGTCACTTTGGTGAATGGAATGCTTAACCCTGATTAAAAAGTTCATTCAACAGCACGTTTTGTGTTTGTGGGGTCATTTGTTTTTACCGAACATGATCATCAAAAGTGTGCAGAAACAACACTTATGATAGGATATGACACTTTATGACATAAGTGGTATGAATTGAATGCTTTAACTATAACATTACCCTTTATGCTGGAACATTTTAGGTTGATTTTAAGCTGGGATATTTAAATTAGCTTCCATACCTGACAACCCATTGGGGCATCAACTCAGACGCCGAAAGGGGATGACTGCCCACCTACTTGTCAGTCAAAATAGCCCTTGGGACATTTAACAGCATAGATCTCTTTGCCATTACAAGCACAAGATATACCTGTCAGGACGGGCTCAAGGCAGGACTCAGACGCAGAGGTGAGCCAATTAAGGTGACTTTATTTCAAAATCAGCAGAGTGAGTAATTCTCAAACAGAGTGAAAAACAAAAGTGCTATAAAAAAAACTCCTGATGTGGCTGTGAAATCTTATAAAAGTAAAGTCGCTCCGAAGGAGGAAAAACAAAGATAAACACGGCTATGAAATCTTACAAAAGAAAGGTTGCTCCAAAAGGAGGAAAATCACAATACTAACTACACTATCTAAGCAAACTAACCTGTCCTCAAAGGGGGGGAAAAATAAAACTCTAACAAACAAAAGGCGCTCCAAAAGGGAGGAAACAAAACCTGGTAGAGGAAACTACAGAAAACAAAGAATCACTCCGAAATAACGGGAGGAAAAGCAAAGAAAGATTAAACCTGAATAAACACAAAATCACTCCAAAGGAGGAAACAAAAACAGCTATCTCTAAACAGTCAAATTAAACACTAGAACTATGCTATAAAGTTACAAAGAAAAATCACTCTTTCGAGGAAATACTCAAGGCAGCAAGGCAAGGCAAACTGTGGCTGTGGCATGGATCATGGGCACGGGTAAATCAGACAATAACGACGAACACACTGGCACAAGACAAGGGAAACACATGGAGGGAAGGGAGCACCAGGTGCACACAATCGGTGATTAGGGAAGACAATCAGACAGGTGACACACACAGAAGGGCAAGTGACCTGAAACAAGAGGAGAGTTACTTTTCAAAATAAAACAGGAAATGACGAGACAAAAACACCAATATAAGACATGACCTCACCGCGGTGTGACAATACCGTAACGACCGGAGAGGCATTATAGGTAATCATAATTACTCGGATGAGTCTGTTTGTATTTAGGAAGCATCTGTTAATTTTATTAATTTGAAATGACATGATTGTTACGATAATCAGTGTGGTGCTTAATGGCCTTTCAGTGTACCAAACTGTACCCTCTCCCCCACACACCAAGTTCTGGGGAAAACATTTTTCTTTTAAGTCTGTTCATTACCTTTTGTATTTTCAATTGCTTTTTCATTTACAACAACTGTGACCCGTGAAGACCTGTATTTAACGTCAGTAAGCATTACCAAATGCCAATGATATAATTTTAGGAGTAAATAGGATTGTATAAGAATGCAAAACAGCAGGACAGCAAGGTCTGTCAACATGCCACTCAGGCGCCATTGCTACTATTTGGGCAAGGGTTTGATCAGAAAAACTTATGTGAGAACTTGTAGAGAAATGCAATAGAAAACCACAGCATTATTTACACCAAAGTCTAAACTGAAATTATAATTGAAGCACAATACAAAAACAGTAGATGTATATAATAAATTGTGGTTTTGGTGTGCATTATAAGTAGGCCTATACATAATTCAGGATCTTTTTGCACTATGACAAGTGTCATTCATTCATTTGTTGTCATATCTTGTTGATCATTCATCTTAATGTATCCACAGACTATTGACTTCTGGTTGGTTCTGTTGTTCTGTCCTGAAAATGGAAGGCGAGAAAGGCTACAGTTTGTTATATTTAATCCATATTGAAAAATCAATGTTTTCAAGTAAATTAAAGAAAATAGTAACATAAATTTTACAAAATGTGAAAATAATATGGCTAATTTATTTCCTAAACCTACTTTTTTTTAACAGCAATTCTAAAGTTCTAAAGTCTAAGTCCTGCAGGGGCGTTGATTTAGTCACCTATGCTGTTGTTCTTCACAGGTTCGCATCAGACATTCTCTGATGTCACATCATTACTACCAAAAAAGGTTTAAAATTTGCTCATTTAAACATCTGCAGTTCAAAAAACAAGACTAACGAATTAAGCTTAATATTACAGAACAATGATATCCACATAATGGCTATTTCAGAAACACATTTGGATAACACAATAGAGGATTCAGTAGTTTCTATACAAGGGTACAATTTATTTAGACTGGATAGGGATAGATTTTGAGGTGGCACAGCTTTTTTTCTGAAAGAGCACATTCCAGCTAAAATCAGAGATGATTTGAATAAGAATGGTGTTGAGGCCTTATGGCTGCAAATTCATATTCCCTATTGCAAACCAATACTAGTATGTTGTTGTTATAGGCCACCGTGTTCAAATGTTGAATATTTGGATAATATATGTAATATGTTACAGAATGTAACATAGAAGAACTTTGAAGTTTTTTTTGTGGGAGATATGAATATCAACTGGTTGGCTAGTAATTGTGCATTGAGAAAAAAGCTGAGTGATGCAGCTGCTGTATGTAATCTATCACAGATCATAAATATGCCAACAAGAATTAATATTAACAGGCAAGGTTCACTCTTGTCAACTTCCATAGATCATTGCTTCACAAATGCCCCGGAGAAATGTTCAAAAGCAGTGTCCGTACCTGTATGATTTAGTGATCATAACATAACTGCACTAACTATAAAAACAAAGGTACCCAAAGCTGGACCGAAAGTAATACTTAGAAGAATATATAGAACATTCACTGAAAAAGAGTTTATAGATGACCTTAAAAACGTGAACTGGCATACTGTTCTGGATTGTTTGCATCCAGATGCTGCATTAGTCACTTTCATGAAATTATTCTCAGCTGTTTGTGATAAACATGCTCCAATTAAGAAGCTATCAGTTAGATCAACTAAAGCTCCCTGGATTGACAATGAATTGAAAAGCCATATTAAAGAAAGAAACTTACTAAAAAAGTCTGCCATTGAAAATGGTAGCCCTGCGGAATGGCAAGCTTACCGTTCACTGGGGAACAAAATCACTAAAATGAACAAACAGAAGAAAAAACAATATTATAGATCTAAATCTGCAGAATGTAAGAATGATAGCAAAAAATTGTGGAGAACACTTAATAATGTAGGTAAGTGTAAACTGAATAAAGCATCTTCACTTATTGAATGTGATGGTGTATTTATGACAAAACCAAAGGATATTGCAAATTATTTTGGGGATTATTTCATGAACAAAGTCGGCACAATTAGAACTCAAATGTTGCCTGGGCACGGTAAGCTTTCAGATTCCATTATTAAAAAAGAAATTATGCGGGGGAAGGAGTGCAGCTTTCGATTCAGTATGATCAATGAGGAGGAGATAGAGAAACTTCTTTTATCAATTAAATGTGACAATCCTTGTGGCATTGACAATCTAGATGCCAGATTATTGCAGTTATCAGCGGGAATAGTGGTGAGGCCTATTTTTCATATTTTCGCTTTTTGTTTTGATTTATGTGTGTTTCCTCAGCTGTGGAAGGTTGCAAAGGTAATTCCACTGCCCAAAAACAATAGAGAGCCTTTCTCAGGACCAAATAGCAGACCGATTAGTATTTTACCTGTCTTAAGCAAACTTATGGAGAAAGTCCTTTTTAACCAAATTCAGAAATACTTTGAAGAAAACAGCATTAATTCTGAGCACCAACATGCCTATAAAACGGGCTATTCGACCTGCTCAGCCTTAACAGCTCTTACAGATGACTGGTTAAAAAGGATTGATGAGAAATTAATTGTAGGTGTGGTACTGTTAGATTTTAGCGCAGCTTTCGACATCATAGATCATGAGTTGTTACTCAGAAAGCTGTTAGCTTATAAATTCAATGATTCAGCTCTTAAATTATTAAAAAGTTACCTGGCTAACAGAAAACAATGTGTAATGTTTAACGGCACCCTCTCAAGCATGCGACGCTGAGTAGTGGTGTTCCACAAGGGAGCAGCCTTGGGCCGCTCCTATATTCCATCTTTGTTAATGACATGCCATATGCATTAAAACGTGCGGGTATAGGGATTTATGCAGATGACACAACATTATATGTGTCCGCAGAAAACATTGCATCAGTTAATAAGTTACTTCAAAATGAATTAATGCTGGTCTCAGATTGGATATTGGAGATTAAGTTAAAATTGAACGTCTTGAAAACTAAATGCATTGTTATCGGCTCTAATCATGCACTGAGGTCTGAACCCAAACTGTGTCTTTCTATGCAAGGCATTTCTATTGAACAGGTTAGACAAACCAAACTATTGGAAGTAACAGTGGATGAAACTTTATCTTGGTCAAGTCATATTAATAATATAGTAGCTAAAATGAGTAGAACAATCTCTAACATTAGAAGAAGCACTTATCTGCTTAATAAATCAACTGTTAAACTACTAGTTAGCTCTTTAGTTCTGTCTCATCTAAACTACTGCCCAACAGTTTGGTCCAGTGCTTCAAAGAAAGATCTTTCTAAACTTCAGCTTATTCAAAATAGAGCAGCACGTCTGGCTCTGAGATGCTCTATCAAAGACAGTGTTATGGGTATGCACGCCAGGCTCTCATGGATGCTGGTGGAGGAGAGACTGGCTTATAGCCTAATCATGTACTTGAGAAAGACTTATATTTCCCATAAACCTGTTTTTATGTTCTTGCAACTTCAACCAACAAATGTGAAACATGGTTACAGCACTAGACAGGCCTCTGCTAACAACTTCACGCTGGAACCTTTACCTCGAACCAATGCACTCAAGAAGTCTGTAATTTATAGAGCTGTAGTACACTGGAATAGTCTCTCCATACACTTGATCACAACTGCTGGAATATCGGGTTTTAAAATGAAACTGAAGGCTGTGATTCGTCATGAAATTATGGTGAAGAACATAAAATTATGAGTTGAACAGTACTATGAAATTATGAAATCATGGATGCTTAAGGTGACATAAAATGGAGAATCATGTTAAAACATTTACTTTGAATGATGTAATTGCGTTTAATCATGTCAATATATTCACGTTGAATGATTTCATGTAATTCTTCATACAACTTTCTATAATCATGTTACTATATTTATGTTGTGTGACTTCATGTAATTCATTTGTGAAAATGCTGTAATGTGTCTCTGTTTGATCTAATGTGGACCCCAGGAAGAATAGTCCTCATTTCAATGAAGACTAATGGGGATCCAAAAGATACAATAAACAATAAACAATTACTGGCCTGTGCTAGTTCTGAATGTGTCTTCTGTCAAGAAGAAACACTTGCAAATAAGGACCACCTTCAGAAAATGCATCTATCTATCTATCTATCTATCGTGTATTTTTTGGAAAACGATCAAGGTAATAAGCACTGCTGAACTATAGCGATGTGTATGATGTGGTTTAATTGTTTTTATTTGGAGATTTCAGTGTATTTTACCAATTTGTTGAACTTGTTTTTCAGAGAAATTTGTGGTGGCCTGTTTCTGCAAAGACAGCACCTGAGCATCAAGAAGCCATTACCACTGTCAAATTGTAAATTCAGAGCTTTAACACGGTCAAGCAACTTCATGAAGCATCTCAAAGGTGTACAGGTCTTCTGCTGTGGCATACAAACATTTTAATTTCTATAGCAGCCCAAATCACCAAGCACTGAACCCAAGACAAATGAAAATGTGATAAACTCTGTGCTTGTCATGGTCCTCTCCTTGTTTTCCATCCCTCCTGCCAGTACTTTTCCACTCACCTGCCTGCCATGCCCAACCTCATCAGTGCAACCACCTTCACCTGTGTTTCCTCACCTGATCACCTACCTGCCCAACATTTTTACCCACTCATTAAATTCAGTCTCTGCCACATTGTCTTTAGCGCCATGCAAAGCTCTCTCGCGTTTATCTCCAGACTGCTTCCCTGGTTTCGACCCTGCCTGTCTCTGACCCGTCCTCATCGTCCCTGCCCAGGTAACCAGACCAACCTTCTGTCCCAGACTCCTCTGCCTGCTTACCCCTTGTCTGTCTCCTGTTTGCCTGGATTCCCTCCCCGGAGGTTTCAACTATATGGACTTTTGTGTTTCCTGTTTACTCAATAAACTGTTGAACCATTCCTACTCTGGTCTCAGTCTGTGCTGTACTTGGGTTCAACTACACGCCCGTTACAGTGCTCTGATGAAATGTGTGTGCAGGTTAATGCATCAGATCCAGATCCGCTTTGCATGAAATATACAGTATCTAAATTCAGATAAGCATTGAAACTAACAACGGAATATAAGTAATATAAAATATTACTTATGAGTATGACATGAATTAATGTAACACTTATCAATGTTTTGTTTATGTAATTATACCCAATAAGAAATCAGTTACAATATCATTAGAAGATAAACGGTTAGCCTTTATGCAAAGAAATGACAAGAATTGCAGGGTCATTTTGGGGACAGTTTTGCACTATAGGTAGTTGTACAATTCATAATTAATGTTATAATGCAAGTAAGGGAAATCAAAAAGCAGCACCTGACCTGAAATAATCGTATTTTCTCAAAGAACAGCACTGCATATTATTCTTGTCTGCTGTACTTTGGCCACAAAATTGTGTTGTGGGTGCCACTGTAATTTTCAAAAGGACTGTTACATTTTTCACAAATACTTTTAATTCCTTTCACCCAGTAATTTATTGTCACTGAGAGCTCACATTATGATCGTTACAGTCTTTGAATGCTTATTGCTTAGGACTTGCCAGTTGGCACTCTGTTTGGTTTTGGTCACTCTATGAAGCAGTTTGTTTTATTTTGTTCTAATCTGTTTAACTTTTAAAACACTATGATGTTCACACCTATATCATAACTGTATCTAATTTTAATTTGTACTGTGCATTTTCACTATGTCTATCTCCTGCAGGTGTTGCATCAAACAAAAGACAAGGTAATACATTTGTTGATATTTATATTTTTATATCTCCAAAAATACCAGCTCTGATGTTGATTGTGATAAGTAATACTGCAGAAGCTTTTGATGTAAAAGCTATGGCGTGAATTCCAAAAGTCTTTTTCAAGTCACATACCATTCTGTATTTTCTTGGCTATGTGTATTAGCACGTTATGTCTGGACTGGCTTTAAAGTGATGACTCCTAGGTTAGATTTGTTGGTGCTTATTTTTATAGCAGATGAATAATTTGAGAATAACACAAGCATAGACCCTCAAAAAGTCCCCCAGGAGGATCAATATGCGTTTTTGTTTTTGCAGAGAAACCAAGCACTTTAAAAAGAAAAGTGGGCAATCACAGAGGATTCCACAGACAACTTGGAACTGAAAGCCAGTCCATTTTGCATGTCCACACTGCATTGCTGTGCTTAGTGCACAAAAAACTTTAAGAGACACAACAGAGATGTACATAACATTGAAACTACACCAATGATATGTATTGACATCAAAAATGGAATTTATGTCACTCCAAAATATGATCACAGTCCTGTTTTCCCCATCCATGTCATAAAAAACACAAATACACCAAAAATTTACTGTGAGGTAGAGAAGTGTCGCAAATTCATGCAGATTGCTTGGTCTTCGGGAAATCCTGGTAAAGACTGTGCACATTTGGAAAGAACAAAAAAATGCAAAACCATATGAATGCCCAGCCACCAGTCCTCACAAAGACCTCACTACAGGACATGTTGACCAAAGGACTGATATTCACTGATTGGGGTGTCAAATGTGAAGAATTAAATATTGCTGCAAACAACTGTGGAGTGGACAGTGTATTTCCTTTTTTTTTTTTTGAGATCAAGGACACTCCCACTTTTTTTTTTTGTGTCTTTACAAATGATACAGACAAGTGGTGTCAATTTGGCAGAACTAGGGTGGCATTTTATGCAGTGGCAGGACAGTGGAACTGTCCGTGTCGAGGAACAAGAACATCACATTGTTGTGTTCATCGTATGATGGAAATGTGGTGGATTTTTCAGGAGTCCCCGGGCACCCTAGTGGCCACCTCTGACATCCAAGTGGAGGACATTAATGACCTAGAAAGTCACATTGTGGAAAGTAGCATCATTTGTGAGCCACACAATGTAAACACTTACGAAAGTCTGTCTAATGACAGAGTACATCTCAACACAAAAATGCATCCCATGCCTGCAGGACTTGCCCCTGGAGTTGAGGACACAGGAGGACGGACCACCACAATGTTTTGTCCCCTCGGAAAACACCTGTCCCTACTTCCCAGGGCCCAGCACTTAATCCCTACAAAGTAATAACTACCCAAGCTACAGCGTATGGGATGAACTATGTCCAAAAAGGTAAGTCAATAATTCACTATAATAAGTCATTTGCAGCTGTTATGGAAACTATTAAAAAAAATTCTTAATTTATAAAAAAGTACTGTTCTTTCAATTTACTGGTGTCTCTGTTGCGGTAAAAGAGTGCCCAAGCTGTACTAACGTTGTCAGGTTCCAGGATTACTCTTCTGGATTCCACAACTTTAACAACCGGGTCATTATAACACTGCCATCGTGAACTCCTGCTGTCTGGGTTGGCGGTAAGGCAGCCATAAATGGTTTATGTACTAGATAAGTACATACAGTGTATATATAAGATTTAAGCAGAACTTTGTAATATATGCATTTGGCAATGATTTACTGATAACAGATTTCACTTTATGTGTTGTTGAATTACAGAACAAGACAACCAGTGGACAAATGCTGGATACCCTGTTGTTTTTCAATGATAACTGGTACCACCACCAGACAGTGTGGAAAGTGTAGTGTTAGGCAAAAGATTCGCTGTCACTCAGCGATCATCTTTAGGTCCACTTTATTAACTTATGGTAACATAACACAGGAAGGAATGAATGACGGCTGTTCTATTCTTTTGGCGTGCTGGACTCACCAGTGTTACAACATAAAAGGTCCGGCTTTAAACAACCACTATCTATTCCTATGCCCTGTATTACTCAATAAAACACCATTACAATACAGAAAGCATTCCACCACTTCCTTTCATTGACAGACTTCAAGTTTGACTTCTTCTGCTACCTGTGCGGATACCACCCAGCTGTGGTAATAGGAGATGCAAACTGGAAACATGTTCTGATCTGGATAGGTCAATGATAGCATAAGGCATATCAAGTTTGTACTGCATAGTGACAGTGCTATATTATTATATATGTAGGAAATTTTAAAAAGCTCAAGTACAACGTTATCAACTTTACACTGAGCTTAGATAAGCATATGTTACACTAACAAAATCTTTGAACAACTGCACTTAAAATGTTATATTTTTTACAAATAGGAACATCCAGAGATTAAATTGGGCCGGAGCCCTCCGGAGCTCAGCTCCGCCTCCTCACCTCGGCAGTACAGCCAGCAGGAGCTGAGCTCCCTCTGCTTCGGTGTTGGACCTCCCCACTTTTACCAGTAGGCTTCATCAGTCTGTTCACTCATCGCTGTTTCCAGAGCGCTGTGTCAGAGCTTCATTATTGAACCCGTTCTGCTTGTTTATTGATATAAAACCTGAATCAATGAAACTCCAGTCCATGTTTTCACTGATAAGGGCACCTTCTCGCATACCGCGCGTACAAACACGCACGCACACACGCACACACACACACACGGTGCTGCTGATGCGCCACCGAAAGCGGGAAGCTTAAGGTGAGTCAAGTACTGTCACAACAAAATGTTCAGGTCATTGCTAACTTACTGAAACTAAATGTCTATTTTTTTCACCTGAGTGCGTGTGTGTGTCTGAGTGTGTGCATCTGTGAGTGTAGTGTAGAGAACAAGTTCTGACGTTCAACCACATCCTGTTGTATTTTTCTTTATTTTTTTAAATAAATTATTTATTGTTCTGACAGCTCAGGTTCCTCTGAGGACGGATTGGGCGCATCAGCCCAAACAGTCAAAAGTTTTACATATCTGTGAATATCTCCGAAACGGTTTATGATAGAGAGATGTGTGGTTTGTGTCTGTCCGACACTTCCTTGTTGTTCTATGCCACTGCGTAAAAGACCAATCGAAAAATAGATGTTCGGCAGACTCCATACGCAGTCGACGAATGGACAAACCGTTACTAGGCAGACTAGTTTCTTTTTCAACCAATCAGTGGAGGGTAGCTATGACGTATTCTGGCCAATCAAAGGACTCTGGGGGGGGGGGTCTTGTGGGGGAGGGACAACAGAGAGAGAGAGCTGTGTGCGTAGAACGGAGTGCAGGGGGCAGGGAGCACACAGAGCAGAGTGACAGAGGGCCCAAAGTGACTGCAGAGTGACAGAATAACTTCATAAATACTATTTCTATTGAATGACAGGTTCCCCTCAACTTTCTGGAGGGTCTATGCTTTGTTGAGTGGCATGCCTGAAGAAAATGAGGCAAAAACGCATGGGACCTTTTGTATTGAAAGGGCATTATTTTATTGTTCTTCACATATTTGGTTGAAAAACTGCATATGTATGTCAGGCAAAGGGATTGAAAAATAAGATTTTCATTCAAAAACTCTTCTCTAGTACTGTTTGAGGTGTGATTTTGAGTAAAAAATGACAAAAATCTACTTTTCGTTTTTGAAATTCTTCAGTGTATTGTAGATGTTTCACTCATACTTACTTTATAAGCACATTGCATGAATGCCTATGATAGCCTAGGTTCTCCTGAATCTATAGGTACCAAACACATGGTGTTCCATATACATATTGTTTTTTTTTTTGTCCGATTCATCGATTAATCGAAAAAATTATCGACAGACTAATCGATTATTAAAATAATCGTTAGTTGCAGCCCTACTGTAGACAGGACTGCTCTGTTCAGTTTAACTTGTTTTGATTATAAACATGAAAGAATAGAGATGTAAATAAGTAGAGATGGGATTTATGGCTCTTTGAAGGGAGCCGGATCTTTGGGATCCGTTCATTTCAAAGAGCCATTCAAAAGACTGGCTCATTTGGCTCATTTTTTATATTTATTCACTTTTAAGAAGCCAGCCTGGGGTTAATTAATTTTATCCTGGAAATAATCACAGGGAGGAATGATAGGCTGAGATTTGGATCAGAATAATTTCGAACTCAGATTTCCCACCAATATCTGAGTTTGAATTATTCTGAAATATTGATTATAGCTTCATTTGACATGTGTGGACAAGATTTTAAAGTCTGATATGGATTCACTGTAAATATTCGACTGCTATATCCCTCTGATTGACAGTGAGATCACTATTTACCCTTTGTATAAAGTGTGTGTATGTGTGTGAAACTACTTTGACTTATAATAATAATGGATTGGATTTATATAGCGCTTTTCCCAAAGCACTTTTTTTACAGAACCCATTATTCATTCATACACATTCTCACCGGTGGTGGTAAGCTACATTTGTAGCCACAGCTGCCCTGGGGCAGACTGACAGAAGCGTGGCTGCCAATGTGCGTCAAACGGCCCCTCCGACCACCACCACCAAACATTCATACACATTCATACACATTCACACGCGGCAAGGTGGGTAAGGTGTCTTGCCCAAGGACACTACGACAGCGACCGGGACAGAGCGGCATTCGAACCGCCAACCCTCTGATCATTGGACGACCCCCTCTACCACCTGAGCCACTGTCGCCCCGACTTATGTTATTCATGCAACACCTAAACACTTATAAATACACAATAAAAAACAAAGCAGGCTACAATGAAGTTCCAAATGCATCCAATGCTGCTCCTTTTTCTTTGGCTCATTTTGCAGAACGACGACGGACGGTCCTCCCCCTCCTTCAGGCTGCTGTTGACTGCACTGCCGATTCCGACGCACTCGCTTTTTTTTTTTTTTTTTTTTTTTTACTGAGGCACTCACGTGAAGGGAGTGTGCACAACTCATGCAATATTTGCATAATATGTAAATATTGCATGAGTTGTCTCCTCCCCATGCTCTCTCCGTCTCACTCAGTGGAGGAGCAAAGAGGAGCTTGTGTGAGCATCTGTGTGAACCATAAGTGTGAAAAAAAAAAAGAACGGCTCCCAACCAAATGCGACTTGGTTCCTATCATTCATGTTAATGAGCCGGTCAAAAGATTTGGTTCATTCGTGAATGTCAAAACTCTATAAATAAGTAATGCAAATAATAGTGTAAATTGATGGGATGCAAATAAATATTGTTAATATGTGAATTGATGGTGTATATTGTGAATAAGTTTTACAAATTGCAGTGTAGATTGATGGTGAAATGTAGGCTAAATAAGTTACCAATATGTGAATTGATGTGAGATATAAATAAGTAGGTTATAAATTGATAAAATATGTATTAAACCGATGGTGTGAGGTAAATACAAATGTTTTGAGAGATATTGACCACTGTGAGAGAAGAAGGGCTCCCCCTCCTTACAAAAGCCAATTTAACCACTGGGAACATCTGTGGCAAACCCATACGCCACATCGGTTTGCCACTCCACTTTGGCACCATGGATGGGAGAGCACACCAGAATAATAAACATTTTCCCAAAAACTGAAGTCAAAAAAGCAATGAAAAAAAGGGCTGATGACCTCAAGCAACCCCCAAAACATAAATGAGGACATAATAATAGGTATTCTCAATCAACAGCCTCAAAAGAAAGAACTCCAGGATGCTTGTTATGCCCTTGGTGTGTCGTCAGAAGGGTCTATTGCTGATATGATGAACAGGCTTCTGGAACTCCTTAACTTCAAGGATATATATCCATATATCCTTTTCGTGAAGCTGCAGAAAGCTGGTGGTAAAAAAATAGCTTGGTATATGATTTTTATTAATTTTTCTAACTTTCAATAGCATCATTGTGCTATATAATCCTTTTTCTCTATTCTTTAGGTGGTGTCCTTCACTTTTCCTGTGTGCATGGTGTTGTGTACTATCTAAACCAGACCTGGGCAGTAGGCGGCCCGCGGGCCACATCTGGCCTGTTGGCTGTACCTATCCAGCCCGCGTGAGGTTACCCAGAAATTAGAAATCAATACAGTACAATCAGTGCTTTTATCTTGAAGCCGATTTTCGTACGTACGTGCATGCGCACTTGGCTGCACAGAAATGCGCTGCACAAAAGAGACAGTTAACTTGTTGTTAAATGGCATCTTACGGTAAAAAAAAAGAAAAGTTGACACAGAATGTAAACTTTTTAACAAGAGCTCTCCAGACGAACTATAATGAGAAGGCTAGAGGACTCATCTTTGTCGTGGAATAACGAGGGAATTTAAGGTAACAGATGAGCTGGCAGCAATGCAATCAATGAAAGGGATGACAACCAGGAGTGATTTGTTTACAAAGGTAAATGCATGCTTTAACAGGCTGGGACTGAAATGGAACAAACTGGCAGGTGTTACAACGGATGGTTGTCCAAATCTGATGGGGAAAAATGTCGGACTACTGAAGAAGATGCAGGATAAAGTTACTGAAATAAACCCTGAACAGAAATTGGTATTTTTTCATTGTATTATACATCAGAAGGTGTTGAGTTGTGCTAAAAATGAACCATGTTATTGATGATGTAACTAAAATAGTTAAAATATTATTTGACTTACTCCACATGAACATGTATGCATGTATATGTATTCTTACCAGTAGCAGCTCAAAACCATATGTACTGCATTTTACAGAGCAATGAAATTGAGCAGAATTGAGTTCTGAGTATTGGTCTGGCCCTCCACAACCTTTGCAGTATCTCATGTGGCCCCTTGGGGATATTAATTGCCCACCCCTGACATAAACCTACTATTCTGGGCGGAGTCAGCAAGGGACCACACTGATGGTCTACTAAGTTTTAAGTCCTTTACCACCTGCTACATTTCAGATATACACTATATTGCCAAAAGTATTCGCTTACCTGCCTTGACTTGCATGTGAACTTAAGTGACATCCCATTCTTAATCCATAGGGTTTAATATAATGTCGGTCCACCCTTTGCAGCTATAAGAGCTTCAACTCTTCTGGGAAGGCTGTCCACAAGGTTTAGTTTATGGGAATTTTTGACCATTCTTCCAGAAGTGCATTTGTGAGGTCACACACTGTATGCAGTGGTGTAAAGCACGCCGCCACTGGACTCTAGAGCAGTGGAGACGAGTTCTCTGGAGTGATGAATCACGCTTCTCCATCTGGCAATCTGATGGACGAGTCTGGGTTTGGCGGTTGCCAGGAGAACGGTACCTGTCTGACTGCATTGTGCCAAGTGTAAAGTTTGGTGGAGGGGGGATTATGGTGTGGGGTCGTTTTTCAGGAGCTGGGCTTGCGCCCTTAGTTCCAGTGAAAGGAACTCTGAATGCTTCAGCATACCAAGAGATTTTGGACAATCCCATGCTCCCAACTTTGTGGGACACACATACAACTATAGTCATGCACCCTTACTATCATACTCTCTCACAAACACTACTATAGTCATGCACCCTTACTATCATACTCTCTCACAAACACTACTATAGTCATGCACACTTACTATCATACTCTCTCACAAACACTACTATAGTCACACGCACATACTACTATAGTCATGCACACTTACTATCATGCTCTCTCACAAACACTACTATAGTCACGCACACTTACTATCATACTCTCTCACAAACACTACTATAGTCACACACACTACTATAGTCATGCACACTTACTATCATACTCTCTCACAAACACTACTATAGTCATGCACACTTACTATCATACTCTCTCACAAACACTACTATAGTCATGCACACTTACTATCATACTCTCTCACAAACACTACTATAGTCACGCACACTTACTATCATACTCTCTCACAAACACTACTATAGTCACACACACATACTACTATAGTCATGCACACTTACTATCATACTCTCTCACAAACACTACTATAGTCACGCACACTTACTATCATACTCTCTCACAAACACTACTATAGTCACACACACATACTACTATAGTCATGCACACTTACTATCATACTCTCTCACAAACACTACTATAGTCACGCACACTTACTATCATACTCTCTCACAAACACTACTATAGTCACACACACTATCATACTCTCTCACAAACACTACTATAGTCATGCATAATACTACTATAGTCATGCACACTTACTATCATACTCTCTCACAAACACTACTATAGTCATGCACCCTTACTATCATACTCTCTCACAAATACTACTATAGTCATGCACACTATCATACTCTCTCACAAACACTACTATAGTCACACACACTATCATACTGTCGCACAAACACTACTATAGTCATGCACACTTACTATCATACTCTCTCACAAACACTACTATAGTCACACACACTATCATACTCTCTCACAAACACTACTATAGTCATGCACACTTACTATCATACTCTCTCACAAACACTACTAGTCACACACACTTACTATCATACTCTCTCACAAACACTACTAGTCACACACACTTACTATCATACTCTCTCACAAACACTAGCTATTATAGTCACGCACACTTACTATCATACTTTCTCACAAACACTATAGTCATGCATACATACTACTATAGTCATGCACACTTACTATCATACTCTCTCACAAACACTACTATCATTACTCATTACTAGGTATTTTCAGACCTGGAGCAACAGGTGTATTAGGGCAGAGCGGATCCTCTCAAGCTAACCTTAATAGCAACCAAGCAAATTAACCTCAAAATTCAAACACAACAGTACTTTGGCGGATGGGCTTCCAGGTCAAGGAGGAGGCAAGGTCATTTAATTTTTATTTAATAAATACATTTAATTTAATTATAATTTAATTTTAGTTTTTTATACACACAGCCCTTGTAGTTGTGAACATCAATTTATTTTGGGTAGGTCATTTCGGACATGAGGCAGAGAAAATAGGCTTTGTGATGAAGAGGTGAATAGACATAACTTACCAATAATTATTATAGTTTTTTATTAACAATTTCTCTTCCTGCTTCTATTTTAATTTGATGAAGTATATCAGTGGAGTATACATTGTACATATATTATTGCTGTAGGCTATCTGCTTTTATACTAATGGTTTATATTTACAGATTTTATGAAAATCTCACATGTTTCTCTTGAAGTCTTGTTGGTCTCTCTGACACATTTTAGCTCTGACAATATGGCCACTACAGAAGCCTGCAGAGCTGTGATAGAAAGGTAATGAACGCAGCTGTTAACATTGATTTCCATTCTTATAGGAGTTTATGATTAAAGTTTATGATGTCAGAAATCAGTTGGGCCGTTCGATTGCTGCCTGACTGCCGTTCAGAGCGGATAATCGTTTCTCGTCTCGCCCTGTACACTGCATGACAAACGACACTAGTCAGCACTTAAAGTCTCAAGGGAGAGTCATGCGATTCCGAATCGGGTCAGAAACGTGGCTGAAATCATACAGCATATGCCTGGCTTAAGGTGCTTTTAACAAAAACATTGGCTTACTGACAACATGCAATTACAGTGCACTCTTTTTTTTTTTTTCCCTTTCAGGCCTAACACCCCGAACCATCCCAGTTTCAACAAAGATGTCATCTTGTTACCCCATACTGTATGGGATGAAGTTTGTAAACATAAAACAAAAAGAAAACTTCATGAGAATGGCTTCATTCTAAGCGCCTTTGAGATTAATAAAATGTGGGACTACAGGAAAGTCATTGCAGAGATTCGAGAGGCATTCCAAAACAAAATTCCAGAGGATGTCAGGTATTATATTATTTGAATTTTTGATACATCATGGATTGAAACTGGCCTTGCAATTGATTCCTATTTCTTTCTATGTTTCTTTATTCTACTTTTCTTTAGGGCCGGGACTTTAACGCGTTAATTAAGATTAATTAATTACACAAACATTAACGCGTTAAAAAAATGAACGCATTTTAATCGCACTTATTTTTGTACCGCGGAACGTTTCTCACTGGATGAGTTTCAGGCGTACCGATTATACTGGAGCACCAACTAACGTTCATGACTTCAAACAACAACAAACCAAACATGAAGGAAGAAGCTGATGAGACTGCTTTGGTTGGCCCCGTGGATGGGAAATTTTGTTTTAAAAAACGGACGGATGGAACTGTCGATAAGAGAACGGTTGTGTGCAAATTGTGCAAACAGTTGTGTGGAAAAAAATTGCTTCTCACTGTTCTCAGGTCAAATATTTCTATGTGATTAAAAATGCGATTAATTTCGATTAATTAATTACAAAGCCTCTAATTAATTAGATTAATTTTTTTAATCGAGTCCCGGCCCTACTTTTCTTATTTTTCCAGTGTTGAACTGTTGATGGCTTGTGGCAGCAAATTAGTGTCACCAAAGTTGCGCGAGGGCCAGGAGTTGAATGGCCTCATTATCCATAAAGTCTTTAAAGCAAAGGTGTTGTACATACGGCCAGGAAGGGATCTTCCATTTCAGGTAAGGGATTTAAAATGAATGTTTATCCAGATAGCATACAGTTGTCATTATTGAGAATAACTCCAACATTTTGTATTTTTTGTTGTTTTAGTTTGATAGCACAGATTCAGATGACTTTGTCGAGATAAACACCACAACAGCATCTAACAACTTTCAAGCTGGAGACTATATGTGTACATGGTCCAGGGGAAACCAAATTTCAACCCAGCCTCCTGCCACCCCACATGCGTCCAGTGACACCACCTTGACAGCTACACTGCTCTCTACACCGCAAGCATGGAGTGACATTGCGACTGAAGCTGCACCCCCAGAAGCATCCAGTGCTTGTGATGGTGCAGGGAATGGGGTTGCACCCAGTGCTAGTGGTGTTGCAGGGAGGATTGACCACTATGCTGCCTACCTGTCCATCATGGGTTCAACCTCAGACCTCTCTTCTGATGACGAGATCCAAACCATGTCTTGAGAGTCATGCGTATGTAGCCCATGAATCAAATATTGTTTAATTAGTTTCTTCATGAACATTTATGCTAGAAGCTAGATGCTTCAGATGGTTAAGAGATGCAAATTTGCATTTGTTATATATCTAGTTAACCGTGCCATTGACAGCGTGTTTTTGACAAGGGCAAGGCCTGATCAATGATTTTTGAGTTATTGAGTCTTTTTCGTTCTACATACTAAATCATTTTTTACATCAAACAGTACTTTCTGTTCTAATAAATTTTATAGTTAGCCACAGTGTTATATTCTGCTAACACTCAAGATCCAATGGCTATGTTTGAAGAAACTAACTTTGATTAATTTATCACATTTTATGCAGAAAACTAGAGAATTGTAACACTTTATTGATATTTATTTCTAATCTATTTCACTCAACAGGGTATTTGAACACACAAACACAAAATCAGCACAAGAAGTCCTCTTCAGTCTTGCATCTCAAATTGACGCCACCAAGAGATGCAGATTCAACATCAACAGGTCCTCATTGCTGCATGGTGCTCTTCGGGGGTTCAAGAGGCTGTCCTACAATCCCAAGTATCAGATGAATATTAAGTTCTCCGATGACTTGGGACTGAGTGAAGAGGCTGTGGACCTTGGTGGCCCGAGAAGGGAATTCCTATGTTGCTTATGGAAGCCCTTGCAGTCTCACCAATGTCCTAGCATTAGACAGCACAGGTACATGATAAAAACACATGCTGTATTTTGGGAACTCTATATGCTTATTGTTCTTTGAATCTTTTTTCATTATTATGCTCACATCTTACGCCATTTTTTGCAGTCTAACTACTCCATTTACTAATTATGCGTAGCTTCTTCTGCACATTATTGTTTGTGTTTGTGAGTTTGTAATACTCTTTATACATTTTGGCAATATTACATTTTTTCTGCCATTTTTGTCCCATTGGAAATGCATTGGAATGGTCTTCAAACTTGTCTACTACTTCTACTAGTTCCACATACTTTCAGGTCAGACATCATTGCACTTTTAAAATGTTTCACAAACTTCACGAACACGTCCCTATGGTGCGAACGCAGACAACACAGGGGTCACAGAAACCCCGTAGTTCGGGGTAGAGAGGGTGCTGGAACTAAAGGTTCTGGGTAGTTTTGGTGTGAAAGTGGCTATACACTCCATTCCGCGAAGTCTGTGTCTGTCATTTCTTGTCCTGCATCGCCACCTACTGGATGTCACACACTGAGCTTTTACTGCACATTTTTTTTGTCAGTAAGTTTGTGCCATATATTTTTAGCGATGTTCTCCCTCTATGCCATGTTTGTTCTAGCTTTAAGAGAGGATCGATATTTCATTGCTGGACAGGCCATTGCTGTCAGCCTGGTGCATGGCGGTCCTCCACCAGGATTCTTTACACCAGCTCTGTACTCCCATCTGTTTGGTGGCAGTTTCACGATAACGCCTGTTCTGGAGGACATTGCTGATGCTGACCTCTATGAGAAAGTCAAAAAGGTCAGAATATATAGTGAATAAATACACATTATGTTCAGCTATGCTATGATATTGTGTGCTGCTTTTAGGTGTCTGAAAGTACATCTTTTGAGGATCTGATGCCTGCCACGGAACCACTCCAAGATTATCTGGCAAATGCTGGGTGTCTTAGGCCATTGAAATGCATTGAAGACAGAGATCTGTTAGTTCAAGATATTGTGATGTTCCAGGTGGTGCACAGAGTCTCTGGGGCATTTGAAAGGTTTGTAACACAACTCATAAAGTTTTTATTGTAAAGATGACTGGTGGCTTTTACAACAGTTTCATCTCCAAATGCATGGACATACATACAATATAACATTGAACGGAACACTTTTCATTTAAATCAAATTGGAGAAGGTTTCAAGCAACTCATGCAGTTAGCAACTCCTTAATTTCTGTAGAGCACACTGCCCTATACTATTTTCACGTTACAATTACATTCTCATCATAGAGATGGGCTGCACATAGAACAGCATTTTAAGAACAACATTCTGCTAGATCTTGTAAAAAACAAACAAACAAAAAAAAAAACATTGTACATCTTTAACCAAACTACACTTTAAAATGTATTTACCAGAAATAAACTGAATTATTTCAGATTCTGACAGACAAATATTTCACGTTTTAGCAGCCTAGATGTCTTTTTAACCTCTGCTGGCATTTTGAATTAGTAGTTTGAAGGATTTTATTTTGTTGTCTCATCTTTTAATTTTTGCAGATTTAAAGAGGGACTGAAAACCCTTGGTGTCCTAGATGCCATGAGGACGTACCCGGAGAGTTTTAGACCCTTGCTGTGCCATCAACCACCTCCACTCGCAGCCAACTCCATGGATCAGCTTTTCCAAATAAGACTATCTGTAGCAGGAAGCAACAGGAGAATGGCAGATGAACGTGTTGTGCCATTTTGGAGAGATTACTTAAAGTATATATACATATATATGTATATAGTGTGATATTTTCTGTACATTGACATTGTTCTTTGTTGGGGTTTTTTCTGTGCATTAGAGGAGGTCGGAGCCTCAAAGCTAAGCGATGTCTTAGCCTTTGCAACTGGTGCAAGCATCATCCCACCAATTGGCTTCTCCCCTCAACCAACAATTGATTTCCTACATGAACAGTCTGTAAGCCCAGGATGCTGTTTGCCTATGGCCAACACATGCATCAACTGTCTGAAGCTGCCACTTTGTGACACATACACTGATTTCAAAGACAGTATGGTATTTGCATTAGAAAATACTCAGGGTTTTGGTAGAGAGTAATAATGCTGAATTTAGGAACCCTGTTTTCCCTCATATGGTCGGTTGAAAATTTGCTGAGACCATTTTTGGGGCTGATAGTTATAACTTTGAGTAGATGATTTGGGTAACTGTTTTTATTTGTTTTTAGAATATAAAGAGGAATAGTGATAAATGTTTGTCAAGTTTTTTATACTGTTGTGTACAGTTGTCTACCACTTAACGTTACTTGCTACCTCACAGTTACATCATAGTTCAGTGTTACCTATGGCCAACACATGAAACAACTGACTGAAACTGCCACTTTTTTTTGACACATTTACACTGATTTCAAAGACATAGTGGGCTTTGATTTAGAAAATACTCAGGGTTTTGGTATAGAGAGTAATATTACTGAATTTAGGAACCCTGTTTTACCTTAGATGGTCAGTTGAAATATTTGTTTTGAGACCATTTATTTTTGGGGCTGATTGATGTGATTTTGAGTTAGTGTTTTTATTTTATTACAGTTGTGTACTGCTTACTGTTATTAATTGTTTTGTGGTAGTGATTTTATGCACTTCATTCACAATTTTTATTTTGTTTTCAATATTATATGTTTTCTGAGTGTATACATTCGTATTATAACTGAATCACAGATGATTTGACCTAATGGCCTCTACCACAAAATGAGAGTTCTCTGCTACAAGATAAGAGTTGGTGAACACAAAATGGAGGGGAAGCAGACAAATGTAGCAAGTTTGGATATTCTGGCAACAAGCCCAGACATGTAGAGGGCAGTGGCCTTGAGGCCTAGCAGGTGCATTAGACAATCTCACTCTTTTGATTTTTTTCTTTTTTCTGTTTCACAGACTGTTAATGTAGGCTAATAGCACCATGGTTGATGTGATGACAGATGACAAATGAAGAATGAAGTTATGTCACGTAATACTGATAAAGAGCCAGACGCCAGAGGCCAGTGGGTGATTGTAACACAGGCTTCTTGATTGCTAATTATTAAAACATAGTTTTTAAAAAATAGAATAAGATATGTCTGAAACATAATAGTGTAACACAATGTGTCAAGATGTTTTAAAAAAACAGGACAGACAGCGGGAGAAAGTTAATGGTGTATTGTTAAGAAGGATAGTGATAAAAAAGAAATGATGATGGCATTGCTGCCCCGGGGTTGACACCATTAGGTAAAGTCCCTTGGGTTTTCCCCACCCTTTGGGTTTTTCCCATGAGGGATTTTTTGACCGTTTACACCGGTAGAAACAGGTGGGGAAAACCCGGCCAGCCCACTGGGCAGGGCTTAGAAAGAGTATATAAAGAGATGCCCCGAGAGGCATTTTTCAGACCTTTCTCGTAGAGGGCTCCTGCTTGTTTTGTCTGTACAGATAAATAAAAGCGGATTCTGTTCACAAACTCTTTGATTCCTGAGTGCTGATTTCCAACTGCAGTGGAGGACATCACTCTCCTAGCACATTCACACTAACAGCTGAAGGTTGAGTTGTTGCAACACAGTCAAAGTAAAAAGAAGAACCATAAGACACCACAATATTTAACAGCCAACAACTCCAAACGTTATGTCGACATTCTGCAAGACTTAGTCAGCTCATACAACCGCAGCTATCATCGTAGCATTAAAATGACCCCGTCTGAGGTAACAAAAGAAAACGAGCAGACTGTTTTTAACAATCTATACCCAAAAGAGGACAAAGATTTGGTTAACTTCAAATACAAAGTCGGCGATTCAGTGAGAATATCAAAATTGAGAGGTTCTTTTAAAAAAGGTTACGAACAGAATTATACAGACGAGTATTTTACTGTGGCAGAGTGTGTACCACGAAGACCTCCAGTTTACACCTTAAAAGATTATGACGGAGAGATAATAGAGGGGACCTTTTATGGACCAGAGCTACAAAAAATTATTATTGATAATACCCAGACTTTTAAAATAAAAAATATCTTATCTAGACAGAAAAGACGGGGACAGAATATGGTGCTCGTCAAATGGGTTGGATGGCCTGATAAATTTAACTCGTGGATTTCGGAGAGACAAATCATTCAATTGCCGTAACGAGTACCCAACAAGGCGCATACTGGGACGTTATCCTGACATGGACGGAGAGGGGTTTTTCGTAACACTGCCTAGCAATTCTTCAACATCGTTTTATCCCGACAACACCATACCAAATTTTAGAACTAAGTTGAAGTGGGCATGTACAACATTTTTGTCTATACCGACATTGTTGAATATCAAGCTGTAGGGGACAGCTACGTCCCCCTTTTAAGAATCGTACGTATCGCTGGAGCAAACAATCGAATGATGACAAGGACGTATGACCACACTATCATAGGCTCTGTAAGACGCACATTGACAGCATCGAGATATCGCTCAAGTCGGACCAGAACCAGCACATACCTTTTACATACGGAAAAACAGTAATAAAACTACACTTTCGACCGGTTAAACATCGCTTTTAAACAAGGAGCGACCATGTATCAACCACACGTCAACAGCATGTACAAATACGCAGTGTACTACACAGCTCAAGCCGGTGGGGATTTACCGGGATACAGTGGTCTCAGTTCACAATATGGCGCGGGCCTTGGAGGTATTTTCCGTGGATCGTTTAGACTAGCTTTTCCTCTGCTCAAGAAAGGATTTACAGTCGCTGCACCGCATCTGAAATCGGCCGCTAAAAACATTGTTTCAGACGTTATTACCAAAGTTGTGGACCACAGCAACAGACAGCAAAACGGGTCAGGAATATTGACGATGTCACGCCATCCAATAAAAAGGCCTCCTGGACAAAGGGGGAGTTCCCAACCAAAAAAGCGTTAATAAGCGTTTAAATAAGAAGCATGACACCAAGGCCCTGAGAAATACACAGGCAAAGCGAAGGAAGCCGACTAAACGCAGCAAGACAAGGGCCAAGGATATATTCTAGCAAGAATGTCTTTGTTACATGATATGTCAAAAGAATGTGTAAAATCGGAGTTAGATCTGTTTCTGGTGCCTTTAACGCAAACAAGTATTGAAAAAAGTTCCTATGTGGACATACAGCCGCTTACAGCTATCTCGGATTCTGCACCGTTGGAGTTTTTTTTATTTCAGCGAGTAGCGAAGACTATCTGGATCTAAACAACACATACCTTTTGACACGCGTCAAGATCACCAAAGCTAATGGAGGAAACCTGGCTCAGGGATATGAAGTGGGGTTTATTAATTACCCCGGAGCCACAATATTTTCGCAAGTTGACATTTCTCTGGGGGATAGACTCATAACACAATCATCAAACACATATCCTTATCGGTGTATTATAGAGAGTCTTCTAAATTATAGCAAGGACACTTTGGAAACACAATTTGAAACCAGATTGTTTTGCATGGATACTGCAGGACATATGGAAGATGTGACGGCCGGAGGGGACAATGAAGGACTTATCAAGAGAATGGGGTATACGGAAGGAGGTCGCGTAGTAGAAATGATTGCCCCCATACACTCTGATTTGTTCTTTCAAGACAAACTGTTGATAAACGGCGTCGATCTTAAGATTAAATTTACGAGAGCTAAAAATGAGTTTTGCTTAATGCATAATACAGTAGACGACTTTCGTGTCAATATCTTGTCGGCAAGTCTGTTTGTAAAAAAAGTTACTGTATCTCCCGCTGTTAAATTAGCACACGCTAAAGCTCTAATGCATAGTAATGTGAAATACCCCATTGACAGAGTGTGTCTCAAGAATTTTAGCATCCCTGCAGGCACTCGCGTATGTAACCAAGAAAACATATTGTAGGGACAAATACCTAAATTAATTGTTTTAGGATTTGTAGATCATGAAGCATTTACAGGTAGTTATGCCCGTAATCCGTTTAACTTCCAGCATTGCGATATATAATTTCTGTGTTTATACGCCGATGGACAATCATACCCCTCAAAACCTTTTCAACCTAATTTTGCTAGGGGTAACGCCATTAGAGAATATCATCAGCTGTTTTCTGCCACAGGAAAATATCTCAAAAACCATGCTTTAGCCATAAACTCGCAAACTCGTGCACAAGATGCACTAAAGTGTCGTGAGTGATGATGGATGTGTTGTGACTGGTCAGAGTGATTCCCTTGCATTTTAACTGTGACTTGTTATGGAGTGTTCGGTAGGCATAACATTTTGGTCCTCCTGACACAAACTCCACAATGTAGTCATCGCCACTGCTGTCTCCATTAATCTCATCAGTTAAGTCACCAAGAAAGGGCCCTGTCTCGGGAATCCAATCTCCGTCCTTTGACACAAAAACCACACTGTCTGTGTCAGAATAGATGCACCTCTCCCCTAACCAGTCCATTAAATCATACAACATGAGCCGCGCATATGCTGTTGTCATGGCCCCCATAAAGATGTTAATGTTTTTGGTTTTGGCAGCTTGTGCTACAGCATGTTGCCACTGAACAAGTGCGACATGATCAGACACGAATGAAAACTGTCTGACATCATACTGATCGCTGAACATGTAGCGGGCCAATTGCTCAGGATCTGTCACCAACTCACACGTGGCCTGATTTTCCCGCATAGAAAAACGACCCCACAAAGAATTAAGCAGCAGCTTGTTGATGCTACGCACAGCTTTGTTGACAGCAATTTTTTCAGCATTTAACCGGATCCCCTCTCTCGCATAGTAGTCCTGAATGTATTTCGCTTTAGATTCTGGATCTTTTGCAAAACTAGGGTAACCTGAAGCCTCCTGCTTACGCTGTAGGAATGTTTTAAAGAGGTTGTCGCTCTTCTCAGCAAAATGCCACACTTCATCTATTTTGGACACTACGTACCCTTTTTCTACAGCCTTCTGCAGCTCGAGACTGACCCACGTTCCTGAAAGAGACCTCTCAGAATCACGGTGATTGCATTCACCGGACTGGTTTTCAGTCTCTGCGCATGTGCAACACAAAGGGAACATGAGTTTGTTGTTGCAGCGGTATGGCAGTACGGGGTGATACAAACCTCGGGGTGGTAACACAGTGCATTTTATTAAACCAAAGTACTTGTCAATGGCATCAAAATCTCGGAAGATTATTTTAGGGTGACCGATGGGGTAGCTTTTATGGGCCTGCACGGTTGGGTATAACGAGGTAAAGTCATAATAATGAATTTTCTCACCCTCCGCAACTTTGCAATGCAGTTTGTATGCATTGGTACGACCCCCAAACAGAGCTTTCCGCGGGTCGAGTCTTTCAGGCGCGTCGTGGTTTCTCAAAAAGTCCTGTAGTCTCTGATCTGTTGTTTTGGCTCGTTCCCACTCACATTCCCACATCACCCGCACATGTAATTTGTGTGTCTGTCTAAGACTGGTTAGTTTTTCTTTAAACTGTCTGTAGAGAACACCAAAGGCAATGTTATTTACAGCATTTTTATATCCGGGGGTGTAACACTTTGGACAACCGTGCCAAAAACATCCAGCAAACTCGTATGCAGTACGAGCACCATCCCTTTCACAAAAGCCATCAACATGGTACGGACCAAATTGCACCTCTCCTTGATTAAGGGCATGCCGAATTTCTATATCGTTTTTGAACGCTTCAAATTCCAGCCACTGCATGGAGGCATTGGAGAAGGTTTTGTACTGAGTGATGTATGTGCCATCATGCGTTAATGCCAGCATGTCAGGGGGTAGAAATTGTGTTTTAAACACAGCCATGCAGCATGAAGCAAGTGTTGTACACTCAAAGGGGTCCAAGCCCGCACACTCAAGGAATGCTTCACGATAGACTACACAGGCTTTGCGTAAAACAACAACATCATTGATCCCGTAAGAACGTAGCTCAGCCTGGAAATCAAAGACCTCATGACACACTGTCTTTTTCTGACATGTTGTCATACCCATAATAATGAGGGTTAGGGTACGGTCCTACATAGTCAGCATTTTCAGTGGTGTTGAACATGTGTGGGAAGTAGCCTTTTTTGGAATCTTCAAAACCTAAGGCTGCAGGAGTTTTTGACAGACGCATCGGAAGAAAACTGTAAGAATCTAGCCACCTTTGCTTGAACTGATCGTTGTACATTAACAATACTTTACTTTCGCGCATGGTTAATCTAGGGGTGATGCCCTGTTTGGTGAAGTAATCTAGTAGAATGTAATTGTCAAACCCTGACGCATTGTGTGCAATGAATGTGTAATTTTTGTACTTTGGATGTCTAAATTTCTGCACAAAGTGTTCGACGCATGATGAGCCGGAGGCCCACCATTTGGTGTTTTCAAAATCAATCGCACAGACAAAATTGGCCTTGTGTTTACCGCTCTCTGCTGTTGTTAAAACACATATCTGGTTTGGGGTTTGGATGGTTTTTGGGGTTGAATGAAACATTTATGCGTCGTGTCTGATTTTAGTTCTTCACCACAATGACCGCATTTCCCTTTCTGACATTTATGTTGGGTGTTTGGTTTGTGGCTCACGGCGTACAGATGACCACTGTCTTCACAATATTTTGTGCTATCGCAAGGTTTGAATCTTTTGCGACGCTGTGTTTGTCCAATCATTTCTTTATGCTTTTTAAAACAAAACTCGGATCGGCAAAGACGCAAGCAGTCGGAGCAGCGTATGTTTGCTGTATTTTGATGTTTGTAACAATCGTCAGAAAGGCACACATTGCAAAAGTATTTACATTTGTGAAAAGCACGGGTGGTGTAGCCCTTGTAACAGAACTCACACACATAGGTGCTTCCGAAAAAGCCTGTTTTATTTTGAATCATATAGTAATGATCCTCGTTAAGGTAGAGCCATACTGTGTTGGAGTGGGGTTGCTCATGTGTCTGAAAGAGTTCCAATTTTTTGGTGCCGTGGTTGTGGTGGAAAACAAGGATTTTAACACCCAGGTGATTCTCGAATTTAGACACATCTCCTAAGGACACTTCGTGGCTCAAATTAAACCCCGCTCTTGTGTGGATTTGTTGCGCCTGTATTTGAATTTCGCCCTCGGTCATCTGTGGGTGCATGTGTCACACTAAACACGCAGAAAAACACAAATTATTGTCTGTATTGGTTGGATTGTAAAGGCATGCTTTTTTCTTTTTGATAATTTGATCATACGCGACACTTCCTAATTTGCGTCTTACACCACCCCGTTTGTTTAAAACCGCCGTGACTACAAATTCAAGACCCTCGTCTGACAGCATTTTGTCATTGCTCTGCATGACTTGTTCAATTTCGTTGAGAAACGTCTCAGAATTGTAACTATTACCGGCGTTTAATACCGCGCACACGTCACTGGACAATGATGGACCTCACAACACTATGTTTAAAACACCGTCGGGTGCCGCAAGGTTTGTGGAGAAATATACCACGTCTGTTAATTTATGTCTCAACGTGGACAACGTGGTTCTTAAATCACACATTCTAATGCCGTGCAAGTCTAAATGCTGCCTAATTTCAAGACCGTTAAATCGCCTCCGCTCTGTAATGTGAAAATCGCGCTGCCCTCCCGCCCTTTTTATACGATCAGCCAATTCATTACTGAAACATTGTGATAAAACATTGTTTACTGTTTGAGGTAGTCGGGGGACCGTGTTGACAGATTGCGTAGTGTGAGGCATTGCACCACCCGTTTGAAGAGATTGTGAATCATCAACTATAAATTCTGAGGCATCTCTTTTTAGTATACCCACATTTTGCAAAACATCAAGAATCTCAGTCGGGGTCATTTCATGATCAATATCTTCTAAATCATCTACTACGTTTTCAGCATCAAAACAGCCTAAGAGGGGAGAGGTTGTCTCATTTTCAAGCCAGTCATCACTGCTGTCTAAGTCCGAATTATCCTCATCAAGTTCTTTTAGTATAGCATCACATTCTTTTTGTAAAGCATCAAATTATTTTTGGTTCTCTTCCCAACTTTTGTGGGGAGGGGGTGAATCATCAAAAAAATATTCATCATCGCTCACGACAATTTCACATCGCCTGCTGTATTTTGATTTGCGTGTACATTTATGCGACATGTTTAAACGATGCAAAATGAAATAACAAAATCAGACTGTTTTTTAAAACGTTACAACTGGGTGCTAGTGTCTTTAAAGATTATTTAAATGATCTGATTATTCTGTTGCTTAAAATTTGAAAACGCTTGCGCATGACGTTTAAGTATCTTATATTACCTGTCGTACTTCTACATATATTTGTTTGGTTATCATACAATCTATCTACTTTTTTTGTTAAAATATTTATATTTGTACTTAATTCTGTTAAAACATTTATAACGGCACGGTTCTCAACACCTCTTGGAGTACTAGTTTGTTCGGCCCTTAAACCCTGGGAAGAAGATTTGGTTATTGGTTTCTTACTATTTGCCTCGCCCGAAAAGATGCACTCGTCCCAACGTTCGATTTCCGAGTCCGTCCAGTCCAATAGTTCAGGGAGTTCTTAAGCTTCAGGATGTGCGTTAAGAGAATATCCAGGGGTTATCAGTCCAGCCACCTCTCTCAAGTCCAGAGCGCTTGGTGCTACGCCACGTGCTGAACTCTCCCCAACGTTGAAGTAGTCCTCCGGAGTGTCTGAGATCAGAATGGGACTTGATAACAATACTGCTCCCGCTTTCTCAGAGGCTGTTGCTACAGATCCTTCTTGCCGAGAAAAAAGAATCCTGCGTCTGCTGCACGAAGCCTGGGCCCGCTTCCTTATGTTGAAGATACTAAATACCCCTGCAAGAATATACAAAATTGTAGATGTTAAAATTTGTGACCAAATTGCTTTCTAAACAAAACATTTTCAGATACAGGATACTGACCGCCTTTCACAGGACTTTGAGTGGGAGATTTCCTCTGTTTTTCGGGCGTAGACTTTTCTGCATCTGATGTCCACAAGCTCTCGTTGCTGTTTTGGGATGGTGTATCATCAAATGCCTCTTTACTAAAACAAGGAAAAAACAAAACAAGCTGAAACATATATGGCCGTGATAATACATACGTAAAACGAGAATGTAGATTCCTTACCTAAGAAATGCGGTCTCTTTCTTGAATTGTTGTCAGAATTAGCTCCCTTAGGAGATTCAACGGTCCTCAATGCTGTTTTGGATACACTTGAATTTAGAAAGAAACACATAAAATAAAACAGCATATACCATAATACAATGCTAAAAGACAGAAAAAATAATGTTTTTTTGTTGAAGACTTACCAGAAACAAGAGCCATCTTCACAGAATGTTGACGTGTTCAGTGGTACGACAGCAAGTAAGCAAGGTCTTCACTAATGGTGAGCACGAGACTGACTGCTAAGAAAGTACCTGCTTATATGGGAATCCCCACTGTCACACCTTATGTCGTCATTCATGATGTTACATCCTTTTTTCCCCTTTTAATGTGAATGGATTAAAGAAAGTTAACACCTTTTGCTGCCCTTGCATCCTGTTCCCGCATGCATTGGGAAAGCTCTCTGACACCTCTATTCGTTCATGTCCTCTCCTATGTTTCTTCAAATTATCTTACACAAGTAAGGTTTAGATAACTCAAATTTTAAAAAAAACAAACAAAAACAAAATAAAAGTAAGAAGCTAAAGATAACTCAAATTAAAAAAAAAAAAACAAAAACAAAATAAAAGTAAGAAGCTAAAGATAACTCAAATTTTAAAAAACAAAATAAAAGTAAGAAGCTAAAGATAACTCAAATTTAAAAAAACAAAACAAAAACAAAATAAAAGTCAGAAGCTAATGAAGTGTTTTAACCCTTGTTGAGGGCTTGTTTAACATTGTGTGTTAAATGAACGTAGTTTACCTTCATTCAAACCATTACTAACACCAATGCTGTGTTAGTTGTTGCTTTAAGTTCTTGAGGATACAGGTTACACCAAACAAAATCATGTTTAGCGTTGTGAGAGAAGCAATGTTACTTTCTTTCTATTCCTTAGATAATGATAAGAGGATGTTTCACCTTTTTTTTTTTTTTTTTCCTGTTAAATAAAACAAATTAAACCAAATCCTAAATCCTGAGAAGTATATATATATATATTTAGCGTTTTACAATCCTTCAACCCAAAATGACACCGTCACATCTGTTGTATTTTATGAACCCCCATCCTCCCTTTCATGCCCACACATCCCCTAACCCCCTCGTTTATGACACTTCCTCTACATCGCACACACACACACACACACACACACACACACACGTGCACAACAGCGCCCTACATCACACCCACATGCGCGTCACCCTCGCATCCATGCATTTGCACTCACGTACATGTCCGGACAAACAGCAGCAGAATGTCCCGTCCCAATACTGCAATAGTTGTTGAAAATAAGAGAATGTACAACTAAATAACGTTTTGCCACTTTTCTTCTTACCACTTTAAGTTCTTGAGGATACAGGTTACACCAAACAATATCATGTTTAACGTTGTGAGAGAAGCGTCACACCCGCACCCATACACGTACACTCACGTACACGTACGGAGAAACGACAACAGAAGGTTCTGTCCCAATACTGTATTAGTTGTTGAAAATAAAAGGTTATAAGGCTAAATAACATTTTCCTGTTAAATAAAATAAATTAAAACAAATCCTAAATCCTGAGAAGCCTAGATACATTTTTGGTTTTACAACCCAAAATGACACCTCCACATTTGTTGTATTTTATGACCCTCACCCCCCCTCGTTTATGAAATGCACGTGCACTCACGTGCACGCGCGCACACGCGCGGCCACACCCCCATGCACGTGCACCTGAAAAAAGTGCCTCTTATATACTACTCACTTCCAAGAGTTTTTCCTGATAGGTGACTGGGAGCTTGCTTTGGTTTGCTTCAGACAAGAGAAATGGGTTTCTCACCCAATCCAGCTGTGCAGATTTCTCCTCCATGTCAGGAAAGTAGGAATGAAAATCCTGAATCAACTTGGTCAAATGTCCCACTATGACCAACTTG
The DNA here is from genome assembly GCA_033000465.1 of Sciaenops ocellatus. Lineage (NCBI taxonomy): Eukaryota > Metazoa > Chordata > Actinopteri > Sciaenidae > Sciaenops > Sciaenops ocellatus. Next base: position 29,774,260 of record CP136871.1, on the reverse strand, counting down.
ACTGGAGCTCTGTCCACATCCTCACTAGAGAGAAAATCATCCAGCTGAGGAAAGCAGGTGAAATCCTCCTGTGCACGGGCCCTTCTCCACACCTCTGCTTTCTTCAGGAAGCCACCCACCTTGTCATACATGTTTAAAATGCTGAAGTCCTTGCCCTGCAGAGACATATTCAGTTCATTGAGTTTGCTGAATATATCTGCCAGATAGCACAGCTTTGCAAGCCAGTCTGTGTCCTGGAACAAGGTGGCATGGGGAGATCTGTGCTCAATCAGAAAGGCGTGTACTTCGGATCTTAATTCCAATAGCCGGTTGAGTATTCTCCCTCGAGAGAGCCAGCGCACTTCTGTGTGCAGCAGCAGTTGTGTGTGTTCAGCTCCCATATTTTCACAGAGGCGGCGAAACAGGCGTGCATTAAGTGGCCTTGACTTAATGAAGTTGATCACTTTGATGCTGCTGTTCAAAACGTCATGTAACACAGGGCTCATTTTCTTGGACGCCAATGCCTCCCTGTGTATGACACAGTGAGTCCACATCACGTCGGGGTTTTCTTTTTTAATGCGCGCTATTAGTCCTTTCGCGCTGCCCGTCATTGATGCTGCTGGGTCTGTACAGACGCTGCTGCAGGATTTCCAGCTCAAACCGTTTTCACAGAAAGCAGCATTGACAACATCAAATATGTCCTCTCCTGTTGTTTTCCCCTCCAAACTTTTACAGAATAGGATGTGCTCATAAATGTCGTCAGTATCAACGTACCTCACAAAAGCAACAAGTTGTGCATTTCCACTGACATCTGTGGATTCATCCAGCTGGAGTGAAAAGGAGTCGCTAAGTTTTCCCACAACTTGCTCGACAATGTCTGTTCCCATTCTATCTACTCTGCGGCAAATAGAGTCATTTGACAAAGGCACAGTCTTTAATTTCTCCGCTGCGTTTTTGTCCAGCATAGTCTCAGCCAGCACTACAGCCACTGGAAGGAGCAGGTCTTCAGCGATAGTGAATGGCTTCTTGGCTTTAGCTACCAGCAAAGACACTGCATGAGAGGCCTCCAGGGCTTTGGCTGATGTTGTGGAGGCCTTCCGCATTGTGTCTTGAGATGATCTGAATTCAGATAGTTTCCTCTTATAAAAGTCATGTGGCTTACCGACGTGACATCCATGTTTCTTCTTAAGATGACGCTGCAGATGTGCTGGCTTCATGCTACTGTTAGCTAATTTCTCCCCACAGAAAAAACACAGTGCCTTGGGTGGGTTGCAACTTGTGGACGTAAATCCAATTAAAACATACTCTTCAAGATACAGCCGGAATTTTGCCGGCTCTGGTTTGGCCTTCTTTGCCACTTGTACCTATGTGTTTTCAAAAGAATTGCCGCTACGCTTCAACCACGACTCCATCGTTTGAGTTTTGACAGTGATTGACAGGTGATGGCAGGTGGCATGTGACAGGTTGGGTCGAACCATCCTGGTATGGGGGGGACTCTGGGTTTTTAGGATAATGAAATTGAATAGCCTACTGAAATATAAAATTCATTTTATGAACTTATATTTTCCTGAAATATTTATTAAATAAATATTTTTAAAGGATTTTTGCATGGATGCTACTTTTTAAATATATGTATATTTTAAAATCTCATGTACCCCCTGGAGTGCCTTCACGTACCCCCAGGGGTACACGTACCCCCATTTGAGAACCACTGCAGTAGACCATCACATTTTATTAAACAGACTGAGGAACCTGGTCGGCCTCTCTCTCTACTGTTCCTAACTGGTTTGTTTCCTACCTCACAGATCGACACTTCTTTGTAAGTATGGATACATGTTCCTCAGGCACACATGAGATCAAGTGTGGGGTTCCCCAGGGGTCAATTTTAGGTCCAATTCTTTTTAATCTTTACATGATTCCCCTTGGGGATGTCATCAGGAGGCACAACATCAGCTTTCATAGTTATGCTGACGATACGCAACTGTACATCGCCGTGTCTCCTGATGACACAGGGCCACTTGATGCCCTTTTAAACTGCATTTTAGATATCAAGTCATGAATGGCAGCGAATTTCCTACAGCTCAACCAGGACAAAACTGAGGTTTTAGTCATTGGTCCTAAAGGCCAGAGAGACAAACTTTTAACAAAATTACAAGATCTTAAACCATCCAAAATCTGGGCGTGATTTTTGACTCTGAGCTTAGTTTCATTCCTCATATCAAAAACATAACAAAGATAGGTTTTTACCATCTTAAGAATATAGCCAGAGTCCGCCCGTTTCTCTCTCAGGCCAGCACAGAGGTGCTGATGCATACTTTTATCTCTTGTCGTTTAGATTATTGTAATGCACTGCTCTCTGGTCTTCCAAAAAAAAGTATCTCTAATCTCCAATTACTGCAGAATTCAGCTGCACGACTGTTGACGAGGACCAGAGGGCGGGAGCACATTACACCAGTTTTAAAATCGCTGTACTGGCTCCCTGTACGCTTCAGGATCAATTTTAAGGTTCTCTTACTCGTTTTTAGATGTCTTAACGGTCTTGGGCCTCCCTATTTATCGGACTTACTTTTACCATATCAACTCTTACGGACCCTAAGGTCTTCCGGCTCTGGCCTTTTAACCATACCACAAGTTAGATCGAAAACACACAGAGAGGCGGCTTTTAGTTATTATGGCCCCCGATTGTGGAACAGCCTGGCGGAGAACCTCAGGGCCGCAGAGACTGTTGATGTTTTTAAAAAGAGGCTGAAGACTCACCTTTTTACTCAGGCTTTTATTTGATTTTATTGACTTCGTTTATTCCTTTTTATCAAACTTCCTATCATAATTCTATACTATTTTAGTTATATGTCTTAACTACATGTTTTAGTTATATGTTTTTACTACATGTTGTAGTTATGTATTTTAACTACATGTTTTAGTTACATATTTTAACTACATGTTTTAGTTATGTGTTTTAGCTACATGTCTTAGTTATATATTTTAACTTCATGTTTTAGCTAGATTTTATCTGTTTAGTATATTTTATACCATTTTATCTTATCTTTACTGTTTTAGTCTCTCTTAGTTTTTTTAGCTCCAGTGTTTCCTCATGGGGGCCTACCACACTGGGAGTGTGCGCGAGGTGGGAGGGTTGTTTTTTTTTTTTTTTTTTTTTTTGTCATTGTTGTTTTTAGCCTATGTGAGGCACTTTGTGTTGCTTTTAAGTATGAAAAGTGCCATACAAATAAAGTTTGATTTGATTTTTTTAATTTGATTTAGCCTTTAAGTACTTACAAGCAAAGTCCTTACGTCTCTGTTACAAGGCCAGTAGGGCAGTAGTATTTCCTCCAGTTTTCTTGTCGCTATTTCTAAACAACTAAGATGTTACGGTTGACTATTGTATCTTAACTAATGTAACCTTAGCTGCTCTGACATGGTGTTGTGTTCTTTGCTTACACCAGTGGTTCTCAACCTTTTTGAGTCGTGACCCCCAATTTAACATGCATGTTGTCCGCGACCCCCCACCCCCCACCCCCGTGTGAACGCACGTTTGATAAAGCGCCGTCCGCAGTGCTGAAACAAAAGCGGTGCAGGTATACTGAAAGACCAACTGAAAAATCTTCTTTGAGTTCATATTCTACTCCCTTTATTGGTTGTCAATAAAACTCTGGCTCTAATTTCACTCTAATGTCAGTAGAGGAATCGAAAGATGGCGGAAACACAACAAAGTGGAGCGATCGACCGACAAATAATGTAAACAAATAACGCAAACTTTATTTTTTCTTTATAATGAAAGAAAACAATAGTAATCAACACATGCTAATTAATGCCTTAACAAAACACAATGGGGATAAAAACAGCCCATATTTCATTTTAAACATCTATGTTGCTGAGAGCTTGTAAACATGAAAAAGAACGAGTCATAACATTCTCACACATCTTACACTGTCAACCTGCTCATTCGGCCCCTTTCCCTGTCAAAGCAGTTTACGTTTTGTTAACAAAAACTCCTAACTCTATTTCATGTCTTCATGTTTCATGTTTTTTTTTTTCCAGAAAGCCAAATAGCTGCAACTACTAGGCCTATTTAATGTGATGGCTGGGCCTGCTTGTTTGAACAGAGCAGTTGCATTCTTGGCTTTATGTTAGACACGGCCACGCGAAGATCACTCTCAACTCTGAGGAGTCGTGATCTGTATTTGTTTTTCATATATGTCAGTGCAGAAAAGGTCTTTTCGCACAGATATGTGGATGCAAATGGAAACAGTATATCGGTTGCAGCTTTTGACAATGCTGCATATTCTGTAGCTACTGACAACCAGAACTCTTCCAGTGTACATGCCGAGAAAGCGGTCTGTAATGTGCGGTCAGAGCAGAGATCCAGCAGGGCGTCCTGCAGCTGTGATGGCAGGTGATGCGCGGTGGAGTTGGTGAAAGGCTGGCGTATCCAGTCGTACTTCTCCGGGGTGTCATCGTTTGGGAAGTACTTATTGAAACTTTCAAGCAGGCTCCTGAGGTGAGAGGCAGTAATTCCTTTCATAGTTTGAATGGTTATGTCGTAACTGTCCATAAAGTCATCCAGCTCAGGGAACATTTCAACACTCCCCCCTTCCACTCGCGCAGCCCACCGCTCCAGCTTTCTCTTAAATGCTGTGACCTTATCAGAGGGAATAAGGACATTTGTGTTTGGGCCTTGTAGGGACAAGTTTAAGCTGTTTAGTTTGTCAAAAATGCTGGCTAAATATGCAAGGCTCGCAACCCACTTTGGGTCAGTCAGATAGTTAGCAAGGGGAGAACTACAGTCTGATAAAAATATGCGCACTTCTTCACGCAGTTCAAAGAGTCTCGTTAAAACTTTACCATGAGAAAGCCACCTGACCTCTGTGTGAAAGAGAAGTGCTTCGTGGTCTGATCCCATTTCATGGCAGAGTGTGGCAAAGATTCTGCTTTGCTTTAATGAAATTAACAATCTTAACTGATGTTTGGAGAACATCACGAAGCTCTGGCCCGAGACACCTGCCAGCGAGTGCTTCCCTGTGGATTATGCAGTGCAGAAATTTCACATGGGGAGCTACCTCCAACACGCAGGCCCTTAAACCTTTTCTTGCCCCCTGCATAGCTCCAGCTCCATCTGTGCACACAGATACACAGTTCTCCCATCTCAGTCCCTCTTTTTGGATGTTACAGTCGAGCTTGTTGAAAATGTCCCGTCCAGTGCATGTTCCCTCCATTGATGAGCAAAATAACACATCTTCATGCATTTTCCCTTCGTAGCTGTACCTCACATAGGCCAGCAGCTGCGCAACTCCTGACACATCTGTGCACTCAAGTTGCAGGGAAAATCTTCCACTCTTCCTCACTCTGTCAATGAGCTGATCTGTAATGTCATTTGCCATGTCCTGAATGCGGCGCCCCATAGTGTCATTTGAAAGGGGAATGGTTAAAAGAGTGTTAGATATTTTCTCCCCATGCATTGCTCTTGTCGTCGCTATGGCTGCGGGACGGATGAGACTCTCCGCAATCGTGTGAGCCTTTTTGGATTGAGCCACCAGATATGCCACCTCATATGAGGCTGCAAGGGCCTTAGCAGGGACTGTAGAATATTCACTCACCACTGTTTTTTGGCTTCTAAGTTCTTGCTCCCTGCGCTGAAAAAAATCAATTGGCTTATCAATTAAGCTGCTGTGTTTTGTCTCTAAATGTCTCTTCAGTTTTACTGGTTTCAAGCTTTCGTTTGCCAGCACTTTGGAGCAAATGACACACTGTGGATATTCTGTGTTGTTTTTTGTCATGCACGAAAAGCCATACTTCAAGAAGTCGGGCTGATATTTACGGAGCCTAGCCGGTGTCGGCCCCACTGCCCTCCGTTTCTTGGGTGGTGGTCCCGTTAGGCTTTCTGCTGGTAGACCTTGGGACCCCTGCTGCTGCTGCTGCTGCTGACCCAAGTCTGGAGCTTTTCTTTGCAGCCATCGCTCCATTTTTCCAGCATCAGTTATAGCTAGCTAGCAAACTGCAGCTGCGGCTAAGCAACAACGCGCCAGTTTTTTTTTCTTTTTGTTTGTTTATTTTTTCCGCTGCGCTCACTGAACAGAATCTCACCGCACAGTTCAGATCATACAAACTCAGTTGATATGACAAATTTTGGACAAATAATGAAGCAGACAACAACTAAAAAATCTCCCTGTCTGAAATGATGTACTTTAATATTAATTTTGTGCATTTATATTTTTTCCAAAATGATTTGGCGACCCCCAGAAATCATCTCGGGACCCCAATTGGGGTCGGGACCCCAAGGTTGAGAATGGCTGGCTTACACAACTGTAGCTAGATGGATACCCGTTTCAGCAAACGTGACGGGAAGGCTGAGGAAAATAATGAAGCTAACCCTAAGCTGCTACAAGCTGTGGAGGAGGACCTGGCACAAGAATTTGAAGAGGTCCCTATTCAGCCAAAGAAAAGAAAGCAAATCAAATATTCCCCGAAGAAAACAAGTAAGTCTAGTTTAATTATGTTTTTGTTTTTTTACTACTTTCACCAGTAGGGCTAGAAATGTACTTTTTTTTTTTTACTAATATATATAGTAGTTGGCTGATTGAGGTACATATTTCCATTTTTGCCTATCTTCTCAATAAACAATATGCACAAAAGTACTAGGAATTTTGTTGGTGTACTGCAGTGCAGTGAATTTATGTATGCTAATGAATTAGATAAACATACAAGGACACATTTCAATATAATGCACTCCAGTACATCACCACCATTCACTGACCTCAATAATCCACTTAATCCACAGTGTCTCCAACAGGGTCATTGGAGTTGGCCAAACTAAAGGAACAAACCAAGATGGATCGACAGAAGATTGAACACCTTGAGGAGCGCATTAATTACCTGGAGGAGGCCAACATGGACCTGAAAGCTGACAAGGACTTCCTACTTGCTCAAATTAAGGAAGCCCCCAGCACGCTTGCATCTTCTGGGAAAGGTACAAGTGCACTACAATTAACATTCATGCAGTACTAGTTGTTCAAGGAACTCGTGGAGGAGAAATTGAAATAGGCTGGGTTTTCAGGCACAGAGTGTATGATATATTATTATATACAACTGCATTGTTGTTACACAACTGAGATGTCCAATTGAGTGGAAATACTGTTTTCCCAAGCCCTTCTAAAACGTTTCCCATATGACCTGATAAGTCTTTGATGATGGCATTGCTACACAGAAAATGATATAAACTTTTGTCCAAGCTAGTAATGTTAGCCACTGTGATAGAGTAGAGCCATCACTGTATGCTACAGCTAATGCTCTACTAACATGTTAACAGACACACACACACACACAAACTGATGTTTCACTCACTGTTGCTGCTGCTAAAAAAATAACTCTGAGCTGTCCTGCCAGTAAGTTGCTCTGGGAGTATAACCAGAGTACAATCCAGTGTGACTTGTGGGTGCTCTGGTTCTGCTCCTGCTTTTCCCTCCAACAAACAAACACCTAACTGTGTGTGTGTTAATTATCAACTACAGTGCAAGAAAATAATTCATTGAAAAAAAGTCATTATCTATAACAAAGCCTCTTTTTGTACAGGTGCAGTTGTCTGCTCTCAAAAAAGTAACCCTGCATTGAAAAAAGTATATTCTTAGTTTTTTGCTTTGTTTACTTATAAACATCTCTGCTTCTCCACCTACCCCCACTTCTTCACTGCTTCCCCCAGGCAGAAAGACTGCTCCAGAACTTTCTTCATCTTCGAGTTCAACATCGACATCTCCATGTCCCTCCTCAGACTCTAGCTTCTCATCATCCTCAGAAGAAGAGAAGAAAAAGAAACGGAAGAAGTCCAAGAAAAAGACCAAGAAGTCAAAAAAACACCCTGATTCACACAGCTGTTCAAGAAGTAAGCAGAGATATTGATCATCTGTAAAAAAAAAAAAAAAAAAATGTAATAAAACAGAATTTTACTGTTTATTTTACAGATTTTTTCTGTATTTTGAAAATACCATTTAATTTACAAAAAGAGACTGTGATTTTACATGACAAATGTAAAATAACATGAAATCACTGTAACTGTGAAAACACACAATATTTCTGTTCTTTTACAAAAAAACCCCATTAGAAATACATATATTTATTGTTAAAATATGTTCACAAATGTAATATTTCACAAATATTTGTCTGTTATTTAATGGAATAAACTGTAAAATTCAACTTTAAAACTCTAAAAAAAAAGTTTAAAAAAATCATTTAAAATTACTGAGAAATTAATAGTAAAATAACTATTTATTTTGTAATTTTACTATAATTTCTTTGTTAATTGGCTAATGTTTTCACTGAAAATAACTACAAGTACTGTAATTTCCTAGATGGTAACATTTATTAACATTATATTAACATTTATTTTGAAAGGACATCTAAAGAGACATAGGGAAAGGGGAAAGCTTGAGAGGGTGAATAATATGCAAAGCAAAGAGTTGGACTTTAACTTGGGGCTGCTGCCTCTGCTTAAGGGGCATCAGCACTACCAAGTGAGCTGCAATTAAATGCTTTCAATAAAGCATTTCACTGATAGATATGCTGCTACTTTATTGCAGCTGCTGCTTCAGAACTGAAGAGACACGCTGCTTGATGACTGGATGTTCTCGTGTCATTTGTAGCATGCTCATATTGTCAAGGGCAGTTAATTAGCCATACTGTAAATCAGTTTAGGCCTATCAAAGTTAGGATCAGATTCACAGTCCCATTAACACTCAGACATTTGTGTATAGTAATATTTTTGGTGGTGGTGGGTAGGGGGATGTTAGGTTACAGTACCACCACCTGATTTTAATCCAGGAAAAAGTCTGAGTTTGCAGTCTGAGTATGAATGACTTGTCATGAGTTTCAAAAGGATATCCTGCAGACCCTTGCTCCTGAATGACCACTGCCATCAGAACCACTCAATCTCCTGGCGTGTGACCTGCAAATGTTAACCTTAATGTTGAGGTTAAAACGTAACTGCTATTTAATTTCATTTCATTTGAGCCATCTCTAAAGTGAAACTGCATACATCATGTGAAGATGAATGATTTGGACCGCTCTGTGTAGGCTACTGAAATGACCGTAGTTAATGAAAATAAACATTCATGAGCCTGGCCTAGAACTGCTATAGGCTAATATGAAATGCAGTTTAAATGTAGCAATGGTCTCCAGGTAAGGTAAATGTTGTTGTATTGGAAAATAAATCTCAATATCTGTCACAATTAAACAAACCAAGAAAAGGAACTGTTAGTGAAGGAGGAAAACACCAGGATAAAACCACATAAACTACATGCTTTTCATCTGTTTCCTCAACCTACCACCTGAAAGCATTATATTCTGTCATTCAGAACAGATCTTAATGACAGAGCATTAATATGTGTCATCTGTGTCTAATTGCTTTTCAGCAATTCAGAGGTAAACAGTGAAAATATAATTTATAGGAATAAAAAGTAATATAAAGTATGAATCATTGCAGGGCCACACTGTAGGCTATTGGATTCACAGCATGTCTGAACAAAACACGTGTAATCAGGAGACATTCTACTGCTGCAACGTCTCCCTGCACAAACACACGTACACCAAAAAAAGAAAAAAAAAAACGTCTCACGGCACAGACTGGGACCTGAACCGGAACAATGTAATGACAACAACGCGACATGTCATTGGAGTACGTGCTGTGAAAAGCACGGTTTCCAGAAGAAGAAGAAGACATGCCATTGGCTGTTGGGACACTGAACATCCGACTTTGACGTGACGCTTAACAAGCTCAACAACCGCGCGGCGGTTCCCGTTTGGTCAACAGAAACTTTGAGCGAACAGCAGCTAATGTCCAGGCTGGAGGAAGGACGAAGGTAGAAGGCAAGTATCAAACTGAAGCTGAGTAGCATTAGCTTTATTTACCACCATGCCTCTGAGTTTACTCAGTCGGCAAAAGGCACCGAATCCGCTAGCATGTCGTCAACTGAAATGTTAGCTAACTATGATGACAAAAGCATGGCCGTCGGCGTCTTCACGTGTTGTCTGCCAGTGTAAGCTGCATTTAGTAGTCAGCCAGACCAGCCACTAACGTTAGCTTATCACTTAACAGTGAGTCATTACGTTTGCTTTTGTGAACTAACTGACACAGGCGGAGATAAAGAGGAACAACATTTGTTTAGAGCTGCAACAATGAACAATAATCGATTATTAACCCTCTTCTACATTTTCACTAGTTTTTTGGCCATAACTTTCACTGTATGACTTGAAATGGCATGATTTTTGACTAGGATAGGAAGCTTAATTGTATGTAACGTGTCAAAATTTGGTTTTGAAATTTTTCTAACGTCAATAATACACTGTGGGCAAAAAAAATGCATGGCTGGGAATGAAAGCTTTACAGACATAGTAACAGGAAATGGCAAATGGTCAATACAGTTGTATAAATGTGAAAGTGAAATTTGGGAACTGTCATTGCACCAAGCTGATGTCAATCTTGTATTCTGGTTATTGATTGGTTCCTTTGGCACTAAATCATAGATTAGCATGAAAAAAAAATGCATTGAGTCAGAAGCCCCTGTCCTCCTCTAGCCCCCACTTGCTCCTTTCTTTCCATGCAGACTGCTCCTTCTCCTCCACTTGCAGGTGTCGCTAGTGAGCCATTTTAAGTGTATTTTCTTCCAAAGAAGAGAGAACCAATATTTTATAAATGATACTGAGATTTGGTAATGGTTTATTTCAACCAGTTACTCTTCCTTAAAACAAATATTTTGACCTTCCTCTTGGCTCTCAAAAATATAGGAGGAGCAACCTACTCTCCCTTTTTCAAGGTTTTTCAAATTTTAATTTTGGTGCAACACTAGTCACTGGTCAACATGAAATTCAAAACAATACTGAAAAATATGTAAAGGATAAGCTAACGATCATCTTTTAGTTTATTGAGGGGAGATTGGCTAACACCGTTTAGGTCAACTATTTCACAACCAATAGCATTTATTTTGATTTTGGCAAATTTCATGATTCATAAATTTGTTTGTTTCTTTCTTCTTTCTCTCTGCAGATAAGTGGTGTGAGTTGATTTCATGGAGTAAACTGAAAAGGTGAGTACTGCACTGCAGTTAAGGATGTCAAAAGATTACACTTGTCGTAGTTGTGGTGCTACAGTGAATACCCTAAAAGGGTACATGATGCATCAAGGGCTTCATAAAAATGAGCCACATTATCAGTATGCGTGTTGTATGGAAAGTTGTAAGTTTCAGCTCAGAAATTACAATGCTTTTAAATGTCATGTTTACCGCCATCATCGGCGGTCATCTACCGTGTCACAGTGTCAAACTTTGCAGGCACCCTTTCTATGTCAACTTCCACATTATCAGAAACAGTTGATCGACCTTAAGGACCTTCTCTGTCACCTAAAATCTCACATTTCAAGAAGAGAGGTAGTGTATTGCCCACGGATCGGCTCTGTCCTCTGCCCGGCATCAATCCCCACCGGGTGCGTAACGGCAGCGTAGCACTCCCTTGCGAGCCAGCCGTATTCACACGAGATCACACGATAATCCTGAACGTACACGAAACCGCGAGATCCCGTGATAAACTGTGGACACAACAACAACAAACAGCTTACTTTGCTTCTCTGACGTGGAAGAGATTATAAAAAGGATCTGTTGTGTCATAAATTATTGTGTGTTGTTCCACTTCAACAATTACTCTGTCGTCGTCCATGTTAAGACCCTTTGATCGATTGACTGCTGACCTGGTGCCACCGGTCATGGTGTAATGTTGATGTGAAGTTGTGATAGGCTACATGAACTGCGTATTGTGTTTTATTTTGAAAGGGGGCAGAAGTGCATTACGTTGATTCTGTGTTGGATTTCCTGTCTGGTGCAATCTGCTCTGTTGAGCTTGATGCGATTCAGCAACGGAAAAAAATAGAAATAGAAGTGCTACGGAATGATAGTGCTGCAGCGCGGAGAGACGCTGCTGGGACGCTGCTGAGACGTTGAGTGAGGTCTCACATTAAAAGTGATACTTTATCAAGATGCTTTTGAGGTGGTTAATCCCCTCGGCTCAGCAAAGAAAAAACATATGATGCTTGGAGTCTAGATTCTGAACCTTTTCATGGATCCACTGTTGACAACTTGCAGCTTTTGCTTTTGTGCCGAGAAGCTGATTTCAAATATTTTGGCCACGAGAAAGTGTTCTCTCAATTGATAACTGATCTTGGAGAACTGGAGACAAATGGACTGAATATTTCTGGAAACATTGTCAAGGCAACTGTCTTTTGTATTGCTGGTGACAATTTGGGGTCACATAACATTGGTGGATTCACAGAAAATTTCAGTACATCTCAACATTTCTGCCGATATTGTCACGTAACCAGAAGTGAGCCAGACAATTTGGAACACCATGCTCCAATCCGTACAGTCTCAAGAGTACAATGACACTGTTCAAGAACTGTAAAATAGTGACGCAAGTGTAGTCAGAGGTGTGAAATTTAACTCTGTCTTTAATTCACTGATATTTTTTCATGTTTGCCAGCCAGGCCTCCCACCCTGTATTGGCCATGATCTCTTTGAGGGTGTCGTGGCATCTGACCTTGCCATTTACCTGACCCATTTTGTCAAGGTGAAGAAATTCTTCACATATTCACAGCTTAATCGAAGGATCAAACAGTTTAGTTACCAGGGATGTGATGGTAGCTCTAAACCAGCTGAAGTTTCAGAAAAGGGTGTAAAATTAGGTGGCCAGGCAACAGAAAACTGGTCTTTACTGAGACTTCTCCCCATTATCATTGGCGAAAAGATCACAGACACAGAGGATCCTGTATGGCAACTGACTGTCCAGCTGAAAGAGCTAGTGGAATTGATTTGTGCCCCTACTATATCAGTACCCCAGGTTGCATTGCTCAGTGTTCTGATTGGTGATTATCTGGAAGGAAGGAAAGAATTTTTTCCTTCACAAAAACTAAAACCAAAGCATCATTACCTCACCCACTACCCTACCTTAATACTAAAGTTTGGCCCACTCATTTGGCTGTGGACAATGAGGTTCGAGAGTAAGCATTCATATTTCAAAAGATGTGAGCGAAGGACATAAAACTTTCTAAATGTATGTCACACACTTGCAAAGAACCATCAGCTACTGCAGGCATACCTACATTCTGGCTCCTTTTTTGCACCCTCATTGATGGTTAAGAACTCCACTCCTTTCCATGCTGAACTGTAAAGCGAAGCAGTGCACTCTGCAGTAGGAGAAACCTTAGTCAAAGAACCCAATGTTGAGTCAGCTACCGAGGTGCAGTGGAAAGGCACTCAGTACAAAAAGGGACTCTTTCTGTGTTTAAACCAAGGTGAGGCACTTGAATCCGGACAGTTTGAGCTCATGCTTGTGACGCAGGACCAGCATGTGTACTTCATTGTTACACCTCATGACGTGTTTTATATGCTAGCATTTGCATTGTATGAAGTGAAACAAGCAAGGCAGAGCATGAAATGTTGGAAGCCTGAGCGGAAACTAGATTATTATCCTTTGACTGTGTACAAGCTTTGTGGGACAAGGGTAATTTCACTTAAGCATAGCATTGTTGACTCAGAGTAATCTGGAGTTTGAGAGATTAAAATCTGACAGTAATGCTTGAATAACAGTATTTTTAATTCCTTCTAGTCCTCCTAGTCATGGATGCAGAGAGTCCGCTTCTGTCTTTAATCAAATCAAGTCTTCCTAAACTGAGAGACCCTGAGCCTTTGCTGGAGCACCTGCAAGGTTTAGGAGGTGAGGACCTGGAGGACCTGAGCTACCTGCAGGAGAGTGACCTCCTTTCTGTCCTGAGACCAGTTGAAGCCAGGAAACTTCTGTCACTGCTCAAAAAGACAAGTATGTGTTTCAATTTGTATATAATAAACTTACACATTAGAAAAATGTGCATAGTCAAAATATACTTATTAGGTACACCTGTTCAAATTAATGCAGTCCAATACAGCAGTTCTACTATGAATTATTCTTCAAAGAATCTTTTCGAAAAGGTGATGACTATACACTATACCTTGTTCATCATTGATTTCATAGTCGGTGTTAGTGGTGGTGTGCTGTACTGCATTATATTGAGAAAGGAACAGTTTGAAATATATCAATTGGCTACTGAGTATATAATTATGTTAGGTATTAATATACCCAGATTGAGCTATGTGATGTATGTATGGTTAAATATTACTACTATCTGTCCTTTATTAAGGCCAACAAGATGTCTTGGTCAGTCCTCCAAGCAACCAGAGCAACCAACAGTTCAGCAGAGCCAGTACCAGTACAAGTCCAGGAACACAGTTTGACAAGATGCCCCTTTCTGGTGAGTATATGCATCTGTTGCACAGAATCACTCTTTTGTGTTAGATGGGCTGAAAAATAATATAATCTACCTGTAACTTACTGTAATATAGTACAATCACCAGCAGTGAATTGACAGTGTGCTTATAAATCAGTATCATCAGTTCGGTCTATCTTTAGGTGGTTACAGCTCAGAAACTGCAAGTTCACTGCGGTCAACAAGTAGTTCTAGTATGGACACCTTATCGACTGTCTGACAACAGCTGGCATTTTAAATTTCAAATTCCTTGGCAGAAAATTCCATCTGAGATCATCAGAAAGCTGGAAACAGGAAAGCGGCCAACAAAAGGTGAGAGACTTGAAACCATACGACTCATTGTCAGTGAAATCTTAACCGCGTGCCCAACACCTGGGAAGACACATATCAGTGAGATAGCAAGGAAGATGACAAAGGCCTACCCTGTGGCATTTACTGATGTCATTGAAGGTGAAGTTGTAGGCAGTGGGTATGACTCACTCACCAAACAGATGGTCAGCAGAGTGGATAACCTGAAGAGAGGAAACACTTCACTTTCCTTAAAGAGACAAGTTATTAGTAGCAGTGAAGGATAGGATACCCCAACTCAGAAAAGAAGACTAGACACTTACGGGTGTATAAACTGGCAACCAACACGGCTGCCACCTGGTGAAACCCCTGAATCTCAGAAACATGCACAAGAGTTAAAGAAAATGTGGAGAGAAAGATGCTGTGACCGCAAAACCATTGAGAATATGATGAGAGCCACTTTCTTCACTCAGAGAAAACACTTCTGACTTGACAAAGGAATGGCCATATCTGTTTGAGACAACTGGCATGAAGACTCATTTTAAAGAGCTTACAGGTGTGGACATGGAAGACAAAAACATAGCAAATAAATGTGCCAGAGTTATTTCATTTCTTAAATCTGGTGACAAGACAGGGAAGATGGAGACCATCTTCAGGGAAATGGAAGCATCAAGCAAAAATGATGCAGATGTGAATGTTGCAGTGTTTATTTCACTGCTCCTCAAGTACTTCAATGAAGAAGAAGAACAGATGTTCTACAAAGTGGATCAAACAACCCTGCCCTCTGAAGTGGACTGTGCTGGACTTCCAAGTACACCATGTATTGTTATGTGTGGTATGAATATTTGTCTTTCTACACCACAATATATTAAAACCAAAAAACAGAAAACTATTACTACTATTACTTTGATTGTTATTGTTGTACTGGACTCCGTTGTAACATAATTTCATTTAGTTGTTGTTGGAGTTAGGGTCTTTTGGCTCAGTTTGTCACAAAAATGTTCCCCTTTTCTCTTGTCCTTGTACATAACAGGAAACTCGACTTTGGCAGCGGAGAATTTTATGCTGTCTGTGGACCAGACCATTGTGAATGGCCATATCAGAATCTTCAGTGATGCCCTTACGCTGATGTTTGGTTCGTACTACTGTATGAACATATCTTACCCAGCAGCTCAAGCATCAACTTTGGAGTTCTTACAGAGGTAAGACAGCACAAGTCAATTTAATACATCAAAATAAGATATATAATGCACATACTGTAAAACTGACCACTGCTCAAGTGCTGAAATGATTAGTACAGGGTTCCCAAACTTTGGCAACTCAAGGCCCACTTGAGCCAACATTTGGGACGGACAAGCACTTGACCGAAGTTACGTTCTTCTCCCTGAAATAGTATTTGCAATACTACTACTACTAAAAATAATAATGATAATGGCTTGGATTTATATTGCGCTTTTCAAGGCACCCAAAGCGCTTTACAGAAACCATTATTCATTCATACACATTCTCACCAGTAGTGGTAAGCTATGTTTGTAGCCACAGCTGCCCTGGGGCAGACTGAGGGAAGCATGGCTGCCATTTCGCGCCAAACGGCCCCTCCGACCACCTTCAAACATTCATACACATACACATACACAGTACTCACATGTTAATCTTTTCATTACATCACTGTTCCACAGTTCCCTGTATGTCCAAACACTCTTTCACAAGCAAGCTGTATCTACACTGTTGTGTAACCTTATTGCAAATGTAAGAAAACATTAAGTTACAGTACAGTCCACAGTTACTAAAGCTGTTTTTTTTTTCATTTGACAGGTGCCTCTTCAAGATAAATCCAGACAAGGAATCAAAAGTTGAGCGGAATGCCACCAAAAAAAAACCCTTGCAGTCAGTCCAAAGGTTCTCACACTGATCACCAAAATTGCAGACTACGAGTGGAAGGAATAAGAAGTGCTCACAAGTTATGGATACTTTGTCCAAGTTACAGACTGTTATGGATTAATATCCAGTGAGGTTTCATGTAAGCTATTTGTTATGTAGCTTTGTTATCAATGTTGTGGATGTATAATTACTTGACCAACTTATGGATGCCTTGGATAGAATATAGATTAATTTCCAGTGAAGTTTGACAAAGTTTGTAATCGATGTTGTGGATGTATGGTTACTTGACCAGGTTATGGTGCCTTGGATAGAGTATGGATTCATTTCCAGTGAAGTTTAATGTAGGTTTGTAAGCCATATTGTGGATGTATGGTGACTTGACCAAGTTATGGATGCCTTGGATAGAAAAAATACTGTAAATTGGTAACTCAACTTTACTTTTTTTTTTTTTTTTTTAACTTTTTTCTTTCATTTCCAATTCAGTACAATTTTTTTTTTTTTTTGGTTTCAGAACCAGTCATTTTAATTTAAGTTATTTTTGAATATTGCTGTAATAATGGTTACCTGTTAGTTGAATAAAAACACAGAGAATGGGAAATTGTAGCTGTTCTTGTTTAGCTTAGCCTCGTTCAAACACAATTCATTTAAGCCCCTTTTCCCACTGGCCAAAAAACGGTTAAAATAATTCTGGTGTTATTAGGTGAGTATAGTTTTTTAAGTTGAAAGTCCTTTAAATATTCAGGAAATCAATGAAAAAGAAATCAAAAAATAAATTTACAATAAACAGTAAATTGTTGCAATTGTACACCCAATATGTAGTTACTTTTTTTTTGACATGTTTTTAAAGATTAATCAAATTATTGTTGTATACTGTTATATTACATGTAATATAAAATAATATACAGCCTTTTTACATAAAATAATACCATTAAAACCAACTAATAACAGCACATTTCTGTAAATTTAAGCATTATTATTCATATTACAATGTTAATTTACCATCTTCATGGGTAATTTCATTGTTTTAAAACGTAAAATGTTTGTAATTAAACGTTAAAAACAACGTAAAATAATTAAATATACATTTGATGTTATCTAAAATTAACAGTAAATTCTTGCAATTGTAAACCAAATATCTAATTTTTCAACAGTTTTTTGACATGTTTTGAAAGATGAATCACATTATTTTGTGTATCATATACTGTTATATTACATCAAATATAAATTATTATACAACCTCTTTCCATAAAATAATGTCATTAAAACCAACTAATAACAGCACATTTCTGTAA
Organism: Sciaenops ocellatus; assembly: GCA_033000465.1. Taxonomy (NCBI): domain Eukaryota; kingdom Metazoa; phylum Chordata; class Actinopteri; family Sciaenidae; genus Sciaenops; species Sciaenops ocellatus. The sequence goes on along the minus strand of CP136871.1, from coordinate 29,756,491 downwards.
ATTCAAGCATTATTATTCGTAATACAACATTTATTTACCATTTTTCTAGGTAATTTAATTGTTTTAAAATGTGAAAATGTTTCTAATTAAATGTTAAAAACAACCTGAAAATAAGGCAAAATCTTATTAAAATTACAACTACAAACTGTATTTTAATTATGGAAAATAACCGTATTTTTAAGAGACAGTCATTTTCTGTTATTTCACGGTATTTTTTTGGCGCCCCAGCTGCCGGAAAATTACCGTTTTTTTAGGATTTTTTTTTTTTTTACAGTGTAACAATCCTAAAGTTAACCTTTTATGGATTACATTTGTATGAAAAGCAACTACTTCCATGGGCTTTGTTAATAATAATTAGATGGGGCTAAAGATGATGTTATATCTATGTCTCGCTAATGGTATATTTTAGTAATCATTCTGAAAATCAGTGATTGAGATCTCTACAGCCTTGTATAGCTCTCTTGTTCTCAAGTTATTCTATGATCTTCTCCAGTTTTGTTAGATATTTAACCTCTGAAACAGAAAAATGTAAGAAAAAAAGTACTTACTGTGCCAGTGCCATCCAAGCTGGTTATGTTTGGTACAGGCAGGTAAGAAATGACATTACTTCCTGGGCATCCTCCTTCTAGGCTGGTGAAGGCAGATATTGCTAGCCACAGAGTCAGGTCGGAAAGTCTAATATAACCAGCCTAGAAGAAGGATGCAAAAGTAAGTAGGATCCTTTCTCATCTGCTAGTACTACATAACCTATGGGGTGCCAAATCAACAATGCCAGTGCATGCCTGAAAAAATGACCTATTTTGTTTGTTTTTCTGTTGTTTTCTTAAGTAACCACAACAGGTAGAGTGATCCGTCGCTACAAGGATGTCCTTCGGATCTTCAAAAAGTGTGGATTCATGAAGAAAGCCTTCGTGAAAATGAATGTTGATCAAAACACGATTGCACGCACAGCAGTTACCTTTCAGGACACATTCCAAGGTCTGCTGACAGGTGATGAAGATCAAATGAAGATTTGTGTGCTTGCAGAGCGTTGCCGCGGGGCTATAAATGAGGAGATGTCAGAAACTATCACAGCATGCAAAAAAACATGGAAAGCTCCTCCCAATAATGTATAAGTATACTTAAGAATGTTCATTTAACTTTTGTTAAACAATTGTTTAAACTTGGTGTTAAACTTTGTTAAAAAAAGTTCATCTGTAATACATACTCAATATATGTAGGAATTTTGGATGTCATCTTAAGATGATAGAGTGGCACCACTGGTTGGGTGTACGCCATTACAATGGTGTGTTGGGCAGACTTTTCCATGATGTGAAAAAACAAGTAAAGTAAAAATAAAATCTGACTCTCTACAATGTATGCTGGCATTTATGCATCTATGTCATGTCAGACTCATTATAGCACTTATGTTCTCTCCTGAGCAGATCCCTGCATGTGTTTTTAATTGTCACTTTGGATAAAAGTTGCTTTGGATAAACATCACAACAAAATGTTTCGTGTTGAAATACATGAAGGAAACACTATCTCTTGACTTGTCTGTTGCTTTTGTTAAGGTATTTATATCATCTGACAGTGTAATTACACTTAATGACATTTTAACGAAACATTCAAATCATTCCACTATACTTGATTTAGTGACTTGTTCTTAGAATAAAACAACAAAACGAACCTAAGCCACTTGAGAGGGGGCTGCTGTATTGGTACTCGTAGTAGCTGACGCGTCGTCTTCCGGGTCCAATGAATGAATTACACACATGAGCATTGTATGCAATCACCAACGTTTATTCTCGGTCTTGCGCTCTTACCAAATAAGCAACCTCAGCCGAATTTTACATACACTTATATGAACTCTATAACTTGAATGTAAACTCAAACAAAAGGCTCACGTTTGCCACAACGTAATAATCAAAACAACGGCGGCGGCGGCGGCGGCGATGGTGGCGGTCAAAAACTGTGTGCTTCCCCAGTCAGCAGCACACCTGCCGAGTAACTACCTGGTGCTCTATTTAACACCTGCCTGCACAATTCAGAGCGCCACCTACTGTGGCTTTCAGGTAGTACCTTAATAAACACAAATGCACATATAAACAAATGGCTCTAACACTTGAATTCAAAGAAAACAGTCATGACACTGTTATAAACTGGTTTGACTATGTAATTACACATAATGGCATCTTAATTGAAGTATCTAATTGTTCCACTTTACTTGAATTCCAAGAAAACAGTCATGACACTTATAAACTGGTTTGACTATGTAATGACACTTAATGACATCTTAATGAAAAGTTAAAATCATTATTAAATCACTGTAGGAGGGAAATGTGACAGTCATAAACTCATTTGGCAGTGTAGTTACACTTAACGACATCTTAATGAAAAGGACAACATTTATGACACTATTGTAATGGTCTTGTAACAGTGAGTGTCAAAACCATCCATATATGACGGTTTAATGTCACGGTTTTGTTGTCTTGGTTTATGTCAAGTTGTCATAACAAGGACATCTCAAACAATGTCACCTTTGCATCAAAAGTGACATAACTTACCGAATGACACTTAACGACAACTGTCATAAGTATTCATTAATGTTTATGACAGTTGTCATGTCATGGTTATGACAACGTTATGTCAGTGTTATGAACACCCATTCAAGTAAAGTGTTACCGGTTATGGTTAATGGGCACATGGGTGGGGTGATGCCGCAGCGGACAGGGGTGAAGCAAGGGTGCCCTCTGTCGCAGCTGCATTTTGTGTTATATATGGAGCCGCTGGGTGCGGCGGTGAGAGCAGACCCAGGTGTGGTGGGTTTGCGCCTGCGGGGGGGTGTGCGGAGGAGTTGAAAATCTCTCAGTATGCGGATGATATGACGCTGTTTTTGACATTGGAGTGGTCTGTGGTGCGTTTGCTGGGTATTCTGGCGGATTTTTCGGAGGTCTCGGGGGCTAAGGTGAATTTGGGGAAGTCCACCATTAAATATTTTGGGTCATGGGCAGGGAGGGTGGGGGGTCTGTGTGGCCTGTCTCAGTGTCAGGGTCCGATGAGGATCCTGGGTGTGGATTTTGAGGTGGGGGATAGTGGGGGACTGAATTGGGGTAAACGCCTGGCTGTGGCCCGTTCACGTTGGGGCTGTGGAAGGCGAGGCATCTTTCTTTAAGTGGCAGGGTGCTAGCACTTAAGGCGGATATCTTGCCGTCTTTCGTTTATTTGGCTTATGTTTTTCCTTTGCCTCCTGAGTATAGGAGACGGCTGGTGTGGGACGTATTTTCTTTTGTGTGTGTGTGTGTGTGTGTGTGTGTGGGGGGGGGGGGGGGTATGAGTATGTGAGGCGAGATTGGATGTGCCAGGATGTTCGGGTGGGGGGCCGGGGGGTTCCGGATGTCCTACTCAAGTTGGATGTCCTTTTCTTTTCTTTTTTGTGCAATAGTCTACATGCCCCTAGTGGTCATCGTTTTCATTTGCTTTTGTTGTTTTGGTTGTCTTTCCCTCTGAGGCGGTTGGTGGTGTGGGATAACATGCGGCCGAAGGGGAACACTTTGCCTCCACATTACAGGCAGGTGGTGGGTTGGGCTAGACGTCATAGGGAGTGTCAGGAGGGGGTCTTGTGCCTTGATCACCGGGGCCTCTATCGGGCCTTGGTGGTGAAACGGGGGCCTGTGGTGGTGGCTGGGGTTGGTCCAACTGGGTGGGGTTTTATTCAGCAGAAGGGCCTGTCAAATAGGTTAAAGGATCTCAATTGGCTTTGCCTGCATAGGAGGCTGCCGGTGAGGGAGGTGTTACACAGGCATGGGCTGTCAAGGTTGCGCTCGTGTCCGAGGGAGGGTTGTGGGTCGGATGAGACCATTGACCATGTGTTCTGGGGATGTGGGTTTGCCAAGGCGGTTTGGGGTGATTTGGTTCTTTTTTTTCCGCAGGTGGGATGTCTGTCATATGATGTGCTAATGTTGGGCTTGGGTTTGAGGGGGAGGGGACAGGAAGGTTTTTTTGTTGTGGTTATTGCTGTCAGTGGGGAAAGCCGTGCTGTGGGAGGCTCGAGCGGTGTTGGTCAGGAGCAATGTAGAGTGGGGGGTGGGTGGGGTGGTGAGGAGAGTTCGGGGGGAGCTGGGGCGCATGAGGAAGATGGAGGAGGTCAAGTACGGGTACCATGCGGCGAGAGAGCACTGGAAGGCTTTATTTTTCTGATATAGAGATTTTTGGATTTAGCTTTGTTGTGAAGATGTATGCTGCATTGATGTAATTTTGCATTGTATTGCTTTCGTGGTTTAATAAAAAAAAATAAAAAAAAATCTGTTCTTATCAGTTTAATATCTGATACGTCCCCTACCCGGGGACCATATATTAAATTGAGTTTTGGAACAGGGAGATGGAACAGGGGCTTGCTCCGTCCACTCCACGCATCGACCTGGTATTGCAGCATCTCCGGGAACGGTGCACCCCCTCCCTCGCTGTTGAAAATCAAGTCCCTGCGGGCCCTGGGTTGCTTGCGCTCCAGGTCAGCAGGGCGATACAACCGGTACTTACCAATTAAGACCCAGGTCATCTTTAGTCATTCCGAGTACGAAAACGCTTTCCTCTCAGGCATTAAACCCCTGCAGATTCACAGAGTCTTCCATAAGTCTCTGGTTTTTGGCCAGGCGTGTTTTGTCAGCACCGTCAGTCAGCACGGCAGGTCCGTGGAAGACGCCTCTGCCTCTGCGCTGTACAACTCATACTTACCTGACAGGGGAGATACCATGATCAAGAAGGTGGTTCACCCAGGGCGAGGCTCAGCCATTGCACTCCGGCTGTGCTGACCCCTGCGAATTCCCCAAATGTGGGAATCTCGACTGCATAATTTCTGGTAGTGGGGGACTGCGTTCGCGCTCTCCCCTGACAAGCCTGTCAAACAAAAAAACAAAAACAACCCAGAGCGAAAGCTGTCCAACTGTGGTGCATTTAATGGCGCCCAGCGTCTCCCGTGCAGCACAGTCTTTGTTCGTCCACGCGATGCTCACGACACTGACAAACGGGATTTGGAGGTCGGGGGTGAGGAGACCACGCCCACCTAGGGGACGGCTTGATTTCAGTGGTGGAGTTGGCCTTACTTTGACCTAGAAAATCTTTGGCCCAGGCACCCAGTTCACTTTGCTGACACTGTATTTTCAAATTGAAGTGTCACACTTTGTGTTCCTGTGGAGCCTTTCAGCCCGAGCATCTGAATGCGCTTAGTAAAGCACTTAGTGAACTGAGCGCCACTAAACACGTCATTCACCGTGGGACCCGTGAGTGATGGTGCCGGGGCGGAGGGTGACCTCCTCGCCTCCGACCCCTTGTCGGTATCGCTTCTCGGCCTTTTGGCTAAGATCAAGTGAAGTACTGTCTTTAGTTAGCATTAAGGCTACCTGCTGGGTAGTCTGTGAGATGAACACAAGACACGTACCTCAGGCAGCCACGTCGGCTGGCCTGCGTAATTCTGTACGGTTTGTCTGGAAGGAGAAGGCGATTGGAGGACGGGAGTGGTTCGTCCAGACGGTGCTGATGGAAGGGCTGAAGGTGGATCCGGGCCAGGTCTTTTGTCTGCAGTGGAATCCCTCTGACAGTGGATACGATCTGACGTTGCACAGTCAGGTTTCGTACGACCGGTTGCTGGCAACGTGCAAGGCCAAGGCGGACTTGGTGCCTTTTTCATTGTTCCGGGTGGAGCCGCTGGGCCAGAGGAGTGTAAGGATTGTGACTGTACACATGTACAATCCGTATGTGGGGGATGCGGCAGTGGCGCTGTTCCTGGGAAAGTACGGAAAGGTGGACAAGCCGGTCCAGTACGTGAGAGACAGCTTCGGTATCTGGTCTGGTCGGCGACAGTTCCGGGTCCTCCTCGGGGATGATCCAGATAGTGGCGACGGCCTTCGGCACCCTCCTGCCTACTTCACATTTGGGGGGGAAAGGGGTTTTTTGTTTTACTCTGGCCAGCCGAGTTTTTGTCGGCAGTGTCGCAGCTTTGGACATATGGCGGCTGGCTGCGCTCAGGTTCGCTGCCGGAACTGTGGGGGTGCTGGACATGGCGCTGCCTCGTGCACTGCACCGCGGGTCTGCAATGGGTGTGGGGCGACGGGACACCTTTACCGGGACTGCCCTACTCATGCCCGCACATATGCAGCTGTGGCAGGGGGGAAGCAAGCCCCAAGCCTTAGGCCGCAGGAGGAGGTGCTGCAGGAGATCCGGGGTGCCCCTTCAGCAGGGGTGGCGGTTCCGGCTGCGGAGGCTGTTCAGGCTGCAGAGGCTGTTGCGGCTGCGGAGGCCATTCCGGCCAATGGCGCCGAGGCGGGGGCGGAGGTGTTACCCTCTTCAGGTGGACCTTTTTTGGGTGCGGCGGGGCTGGTGAGCCTGGGTGACTCCTTGCCTCTGGAGGGGTCCTGGGCGGACTGTGAGCTGGGTTCTGAGAGCGGGGAGTCGGTGGAGGCTGTTCCCGGGGGTGTGAGGAGGAGGAGGACGTCCTCGGGAGGGGAACAGTCGGAGCTGTCAGCGGAGGCTGGTCGGTCGGTGCCGATGGTGCAGGTTCGCGGAAGGAGGAAGAAGAGGAAGGGGTTGCAGGCTGGCGGTTGTGCGGAGGCTGTGGCCGAGAGGGCCCCATTGGGGCTGTCGGGCTACTACGATGCTCTCACCGGAGACTCGGGGGAAGATGAGTCCGGTGGGCAGGTGGCTGTACAGGGGGGAGGTTCCGGCCTCTCAACCCGTGGTCGGGGCACGGGCCCTGGAGCCGAGGGGGTGGAGACTGGCCCTGTTATCGTCTCGGAGGATGTGGAGCTGGTTGACGGCTCTGGGGAGGCATCTCGGCCTGTGGACTTGGGGCCGGTGTCACCTTTGAGCCCTGCGCGCTCTTTCCCGGAGGCTGGATCGCCCAGTAGTATCGCCTACCTGCAGGATTTTGAGTCTTCTGATCCAGATAACTCTTTGGAGACGGAGGCTGAAGGGACTGTGGGTGAGACTGAAGGGGTTTAACACAGTTCATGAGTTTGTTTTCTGTTGTAACGGTGAATGTGCGGGGCATGAGGGATGGGGGGAAGCGGGGGGGTATTTTTCAATACTTGTCTCAGGTGTCTTTTCACGTTTGTTTTCTGCAGGAAGTTCATTTGAGGGATGGGGGGGATGTGGGGTTTTTTTCAGGGGGTTGGCCCAAGGGTGAGTCCAGGTGGGGGGTGGGGCGGGTGCATTCGTCTGGGGTCGGGGTGTTATTTGGGGATCGGGATTTTCATGTTTCGGGCAGTTTTTCTGTGGTGCAGGGGAGGGTTCTTGTGGTGGATGCAGATTGGAGGGGAGTTTATTTTCGTTTTATTAACGTGTATGCTCCGGCTGAGCCGCGGGGACGTAAGGACCTTTTTTTGACCTTGCCGGATGTCTGTGTTACCAATAGGGTAGTGGTTTTAGGAGGGGATTTCAATGTCTCCTTTGAGGGGACTGGGGATTTTAGTTTGCCTTATTTAAGGGATGTGGTGCAGGGGTTTATGTTTCGGGATGGGTTTAGGGAGGTGGATTCTACAGGGGATGGGATTACCTGGACTAATTCCCGGGGTTCCCGCAGTCGTATTGACTTTGTTTTTGTGCCCGTTGCGGTTGCCGTTCATAGTGCTGTTGTGTCACCCGTGTGGTTTTCTGATCATAGGCAACTCCTGGTTGTTTTTTTGGTGTCTGCACCCCTTTTTGGGAGGGGGTACTGGAAGTTGAACTGCAAGGTTTTGGGGGAGGTGGCTTTTTGCAGGAGTTTCGTTTCGCACTATGGGGTCTGGGTTTTGCTTAAGCCTTGGTTTGGTTCAGTGGTGGAGTGGTGGGAAGGTGTGAAGCGCAATACCCGGGTTTTGGCAGTTTCGTACTGCTCGGCCAAGGCACGGGACGGGAGAAAGAGGTTTGTTGATTTACAGAGGTCTTTGCAGGACATGGTGGCTGCAGAGAATAGAGGTGAGGGGGTGGATAGGGAGGGGATGGAGGCTGTGAAGGAGCAGCTGGGTCGTTATTTTAGGGAGAAGGCTGGGGATTTTTTGTTTCGGTGCCGGAGGGAGTCGTTTGAGTTTGGGGAGGTTAGTGGTGCTTATTTTTTCAAACAGGTTAGGGAGGCCCGTGCAAGGGTGTGTATTCCGCATCTGCGCGGGAGGGAGGGGGGCCTCGTCTCTGATCCGGAGGAGATGGTACGGGTGGCCTCCGATTTTTTCGGGGAGGCATTTGGGGAGCGCGCAGTTGCTTCCTCCGGGGCGGGCCGTTTTCTGGGGGAGTTGGAGGGGAGGGTGCCTGCGGTGGTGGTGGAGGAGCTGGAGCGCCCGGTGACAATGGCTGAGGTGGAGGGGGCCATGAAGGGGTTGCCGGCTGGCAAGGTGCCTGGAATTGATGGGTTGCCCAAGGAATTTTATGTTGCATTTTGGGGGATTCTGGGGAGGGATTTCTTTGAGGTGGTGAACTCGGTTTTGGATGGGGGTCTTCTGGGCACAACGATGAGAGAGGGGGTCCTCACCCTTTTGTACAAGAAGGGGGACAGGGACTTTCTGGGGAATTACAGGCCGATCTCTCTGCTCTGCGCAGATTACAAGATCCTGGCCAGGGTTCTGGCGTGTAGGCTCCGGGAGGCACTTCCCCATGTGGTGCATGAGGATCAGACATGTGGGGTGGGGGGGAGGCGGATACAGTGGAATTTAGGGTTGGTGAGGGATTGTGTTCACTGGGTGGGGGAGCGGCAGGTGCCCATGATGTTGGTGGGGTTAGATATGGAGAAGGCTTTTGACAGGGTGAATCATGGGTTCTTATTTTCTGTTATGGAGAGGGTGGGGTTTGGGCCTCGGTTCTTGAGGTGGTTGGGCGTTATGTACACAGGGGTGGGGAGTAGAGTTATGGTTAATGGGCACATGGGTGGGGTGATGCCACAGCGGACAGGGGTGAGGCAAGGGTGCCCTCTGTCGCCGCTGCTTTTTGTATTGTATATGAAGCCGCTGGGTGCGGCGGTGAGAGCAGACCCGGGTGTGGTGGGGTTGCGCCTGCCTGGGGGGGTGCGGAGGAGTTGAAACTCTCTCAGTATGCGGATGATATGACGCTATTTTTGACATCGGAGGGGTCTGTGGTGCGCTTGCTGGGTATTCTGGCGGATTTCTCGGAGGTCTCGGGGGCTAAGGTGAATGTGGGGAAGTCCACCATTAAATATTTTGGGCCATGGGCAGGGAGGGTGGGGGGTGTGTGTGGCCTGTCTCAGTGTCAGGGTCCGATGAGGATCCTGGGTGTGGATTTTGAGGTGGGGGATAGTGGGGAACTGAATTGGGGTAAACGCCTGGCTGCGGCCCGTTCACGTATGGGGCTGTGGAAGGCGAGGCGTCTTTCTTTAAGTGGCAGGGTGCTAGCACTTAAGGCGGATATCTTGCCGTCCTTCGTTTATTTGGCTTATGTTTTTCCTTTGCCTCCTGAGTATAGGAGAAGACTGGTGCAGGACGTATTTTCTTTTGTGTGGGGGGGGTATGAGTATGTGAGGCGAGATTGGATGTGCCAGGATGTACGGGTGGGGGGCCGGGGGGTTCCGGATGTCCTACTCAAGTTGGATGTCCTTTTCTTTTCTTTTTTGTGCAATAGTCTACATGCCCCTAGTGGTCATCGTTTTCATTTGCTTTTGTTGTTTTGGTTGTCTTTCCCTCTGAGGCGGTTGGTGGTGTGGGATAACATGCGGCCGAAGGGGGACACTTTGCCTCCACATTACAGGCAGGTGGTGGGTTGGGCTAGACGTCATAGGGAGTGTCAGGAGGGGGTCTTGTGCCTTGATCACCGGGGCCTCTATCGGGCCTTGGTGGTGAAACGGGGGCCTGTGGTGGTGGCTGGGGTTGGTCCAACTGGGTGGGGTTTTATTCAGCAGAAGGGCCTGTCAAATAGGTTAAAGGATCTCAATTGGCTTTGCCTGCATAGGAGGCTGCCGGTGAGGGAGGTGTTACACAGGCATGGGCTGTCAAGGTTGCGCTCGTGTCCAAGGGAGGGTTGTGGGTCAGATGAGACCATTGACCATGTGTTCTGGGGATGTGGGTTTGCCAAGGCGGTTTGGGGTGATTTGGTTCTTTTTTTTCCGCAGGTGGGATGTCTGTCATATGATGTGCTAATGTTGGGCTTGGGTTTGAGGGGGGGGGGACGGGAAGGTTTTTTGTTGTGGTTATTGCTGTCAGTGGGGAAGGCCGTGCTGTGGGAGGCTCGAGCGGTGTTGGTCAGGAGCAATGTAGAGTGGGGGGTGGGTGGGGTGGTGAGGAGAGTTCGGGGGGAGCTGGGGCGCATGAGGAAGATGGAGGAGGTCAAGTACGGGTACCATGCGGCGAGAGAGCGCTGGAAGGCTTTATTTTTCTGATCTACAGGTTTTTGGATTTTGCTTTGTTATGAAGATGTATGCTGCATTGATGTAATTTTGCGTTGTATAGCTTTTGTGGTTTAATAAAAAAAAAAAAAAAAAAAAAAAAAAAAAAATCTGTTCTTATCAGTTTAATATCTGATACGTCCCCTACCCGGGGACCATATATTAAATTGATTTTTGGAACAGGGGCTTGCAGCATCTCCGGGAACGGTGCACCCCCTCCCTCGCTGTTGAAAATCAAGTCCCTGCGGGCCCTGGGTTGCTTGCGCTCCAGGTCAGCAGGGCGATACAACCGCTACTTACCAATTAAGACCCAGGTCATCTTTTGTCATTCCGAGTACGAAAACGCTTTCCTCTCAGGCATTAAACCCCTGCAGATTCACAGAGTCTTCCATAAGTCTCTGGTTTTTGGCCAGGCGTGTTTTGTCAGCACCGTCAGTCAGCACGGCAGGTCCGTGGAAGACGCCTCTGCCTCTGCGCTGTACAACTCATACTTACCTGGCAGGGGAGATACCATGATCAAGAAGGTGGTTCACCCAGGGCGAGGCTCAGCCATTGCACTCCGGCTGTGCTGACCCCTGCAAATTCCCCAAATGTGGGAATCTCGACTGCATAATTTCTGGTAGTGGGGGACTGCGTTCGCGCTCTCCCCTGACAAGCCTGTCAAACAAAAAAACAAAAACAACCCAAAGCGAAAGCTGTCCAACTGTGGTGCATTTAATGGCGCCCAGCGTCTCCCGTGCAGCACAGTCTTTGTTCATCCACGCGATGCTCACGACACTGACAAACGGGATTTGGAGGTCGGGGGTGAGGAGACCACGCCCACCTAGGGGACGGCTTGATTTCAGTGGTGGAGTTGGCCTTACTTTGACCTAGAACATCTTTGGCCCAGGCACCCAGTTCACTTTGCTGACACTGTATTTTCAAATTGAAGTGTCACACTTTGTGTTCCTGTGGAGCCTTTCAGCCCGAGCATCTGAATGCGCTTAGTAAAGCACTTAGTGAACTGAGCGCCACTAAACACGTCATTCACCGTGGGACCCGTGAGTGATAGTGCCGGGGCGGAGCGTGACCTCCTCACCTCCGACCCCTTGTCGGTATCGCTTCTCGGCCTTTTGGCTAAGATCAAGTGAAGTACTGTCTTTAGTTAGCATTAAGGCTACCTGCTGGGTTGTCTGTGAGATGACCACAAGACATGTACCTCAGGCAGCCATGCCGGCTGGCCTGCGTAATTCTGTGCGGTTCGTCTGGAAGGAGAAGGCGATTGGAGGACGGGAGTGGTTCGTCCGGAAAGTGCTGATGGAAGGGCTGAAGGTGGATCCGGGCCAGGTCTTTTGTCTGCAGTGGAATCCGTCTGAAAGCGGATACGACCTGACGTTGCACAGTCAGGTTTCGTACGACCGGTTGCTGGCAACGTGCAAGGCCAAGGCAGACTTGGTGCCTTTTTCGTTGTTCCGGGTGGAGCCGCTGGGCCAGAGGAATGTAAGGACTGTGACTGTACACATGTACAATCCGTATGTGGGGGATGCGGCAGTGGCGCTGTTCCTGGGGAAGTACGGGAAGGTGGACAAGCCGGTCCAGTACGTGAGGGACAGCTTCGGTATCTGGTCTGGTCGGCGACAGTTCCGGGTCCTCCTCGGGGATGATCCAGATAGTGGCGACGGCCTTCGGCACCCTCCTGCCTACTTCACATTTGGGGGGGAAAGGGGTTTTTTGTTTTACTCTGGCCAGCCGAGTTTTTGTCGGCAGTGTCGCAGCTTTGGACATATGGCGGCTGGCTGCGCCCAGGTTCGCTGCCGGAACTGTGGGGGTGCTGGACACGGCGCTGCCTCGTGCACTGCACCGCGGGTCTGCAATGGGTGTGGGGCGACGGGACACCTTTACCGGGACTGCCCTACTCATGCCCGCACATATGCAGCTGTGGCAGGGGGGAAGCAAGCCCCAAGCCTTAGGCCGCAGGAAGAGGTGCTGCAGGAGATCCGGGGTGCCCCTTCAGCAGGGGTGGCGGTTCCGGCTGCAGAGGCTGTTCAGGCTGCAGAGGCTGTTGCGGCTGCGGAGGCCATTCCGGCCAATGGGGCCGAGGCGGGGGCGGAGGTATTACCCTCTTCAGGTGGACCTTTTTTGGGTGCGGCGGGGCTGGTGAGCCTGGGTGACTCCTTGCCTCTGGAGGGGTCCTGGGCGGACTGTGAGCTGGGTTCTGAGAGTGGGGAGTCGGTGGAGGCTGTTTCCGGGGGTGTGAGGAGGAGGAGGACGTCCTCGGGAGGGGAACAGTCGGAGCTGTCAGCGGAGGCTGGTCGGTCGGTGCCGATGGTGCAGGTTCGCGGCAGGAGGAAGAAGAGGAAGGGGTTGCAGGCTGGCGGTTGTGCGGAGGCTGTGGCCGAGAGGGCCCCATTGGGGCTGTCGGGCTACTACGATGCTCTCATCGGAGACTCGGGGGAAGATGACTCCGGTGGGCAGGTGGCTGTACAGGGGGGAGGTTCCGGCCTCCCAACCAGTGGTCGGGGCACGGGCCCTGGAGCCGAGGGGGTGGAGACTGGCCCTGTTATCGTCTCGGAGGATGTGGAGCTGGTTGACGGCTCTGGGGAGGCATCTCGGCCTGTGGACTTGGGGCCGGTGTCACCTTTGAGCCCTGCGCACTCTTTCCCAGAGGCTGGATCGCCCAGTAGTATCGCCTACCTGCAGGATTTTGAGTCTTCTGATCCAGATAACTCTTTGGGGACGGAGGCTGAAGGGACTGTGGGTGAGACTGAAGGGGTTTAACACAGCTCATGAGTTTGTTTTCTGTTGTAACGGTGAATGTGCGGGGCATGAGGGATGGGGGAAAGCGGGGGGGTATTTTTCAATACTTGTCTCGGGTGTCTTTTCACGTTTGTTTTCTGCAGGAAGTTCATTTGAGGGATGGGGGGGATGTGGGGGTTTTTTCAGGGGGTTGGCCCAAGGGTGAGTCCAGGTGGGGGGTGGGGCGGGTGCATTCGTCTGGGGTCGGGGTGTTATTTGGGGATCGGGATTTTCATGTTTCGGGCAGTTTTTCTGTGGTGCAGGGGAGGGTTCTTGTGGTGGATGCAGATTGGAGGGGAGTTTATTTTCGTTTTATTAACGTGTATGCTCCGGCTGAGCCGCGGGGACGTAAGGACCTTTTTTTGACCTTGCCGGATGTCTGTGTTACCAATAGGGTAGTGGTTTTAGGAGGGGATTTCAATGTCTCCTTTGAGGGGACTGGGGATTTTAGTTTGCCTTATTTAAGGGATGTGGTGCAGGGGTTTATGTTTCGGGATGGGTTTAGGGAGGTGGATTCTACAGGGGATGGGATTACCTGGACTAATTCCCGGGGTTCCCGCAGTCGTATTGACTTTGTTTTTGTGCCCGTTGCGGTTGCCGTTCATAGTGCTGTTGTGTCACCCGTGTGGTTTTCTGATCATAGTCAACTCCTGGTTGTTTTTTTGGTGTCTGCACCCCTTTTTGGGAGGGGGTACTGGAAGTTGAACTGCAAGGTTTTGGGGGAGGTGGCTTTTCGCAGGAGTTTCGTTTCGCACTATGGGGTCTGGGTTTTGCTTAAGCCTTGGTTTGGTTCAGTGGTGGAGTGGTGGGAAGGTGTGAAGCGCAATACCCGGGTTTTGGCAGTTTCGTACTGCTCCGCCAAGGCACGGGACGGGAGGAAGAGGTTTGTTGATTTACAGAGGTCTTTGCAGGACATGGTGGCTGCAGAGAATAGAGGTGAGGGGGTGGATAGGGAGGGGATGGAGGCTGTGAAGGAGCAGCTGGGTCATTATTTTAGGGAGAAGGCTGGGGATTTTTTGTTTCGGTGCCGGAGGGAGTCGTTTGAGTTTGGGGAGGTTAGTGGTGCTTATTTTTTCAAACAGGTTAGGGAGGCCCGTGCAAGGGTGTGTATTCCGCATCTGCGCGGGAGGGAGGGGGGCCTCGTCTCTGATCCGGAGGGGATGGTACGGGTGGCCTCCGATTTTTTCGGGGAGGCATTTGGGGAGCGCGCAGTTGCTTCCTCCGGGGCGGGCCGTTTTCTGGGGGAGTTGGAGGGGAGGGTGCCTGCGGTGGTGGTGGAGGAGCTGGAGCGCCCGGTGACAATGGCTGAGGTGGAGGGGGCCATGAAGGGGTTGCCAGCTGGCAAGGTGCCTGGAATTGACGGGTTGCCCAAGGAATTTTATGTTGCATTTTGGGGGATTCTGGGGAGGGATTTCTTTGAGGTGGTGAACTCGGTTTTGGACGGGGGTCTTCTGGGCACAACGATGAGAGAGGGGGTCCTCACCCTTTTGTACAAGAAGGGGGACAGGGACTTTCTGGGGAATTACAGGCCGATCTCTCTGCTCTGCGCAGATTACAAGATCCTGGCCAGGGTTCTGGCGTGTAGGCTCCGGGAGGCACTTCCCCATGTGGTGCATGAGGATCAGACATGTGGGGTGGGGGGGAGGCGGATACAGTGGAATTTAGGGTTGGTGAGGGATTGTGTTCACTGGGTGGGGGAGCGGCGGGTGCCCATGATGTTGGTGGGGTTAGATATGGAGAAGGCTTTTGACAGGGTGAATCATGGGTTCTTATTTTCTGTTATGGAGAGGGTGGGGTTTGGGCCTCGGTTCTTGAGGTGGTTGGGGGTTATGTACACAGGGGTGGGGAGTAGAGTTATGGTTAATGGGCACATGGGTGGGGTGATGCCACAGCGGACAGGGGTGAGGCAAGGGTGCCCTCTGTCGCCGCTGCTTTTTGTATTGTATATGGAGCCGCTGGGTGCGGCGGTGAGTGCAGACCCGGGTGTGGTGGGGTTGCGCCTGCCTGGGGGGGGTGCGGAGGAGTTGAAACTCTCTCAGTATGCGGATGATATGACGCTATTTTTGACATCGGAGGGGTCTGTGGTGCGCTTGCTGGGTATTCTGGCGGATTTCTCGGAGGTCTCGGGGGCAAAGGTGAATGTGGGGAAGTCCACCATTAAATATTTTGGGCCATGGGCAGGGAGGGTGGGGGGTGTGTGTGGCCTGTCTCAGTGTCAGGGTCCGATGAGGATCCTGGGTGTGGATTTTGAGGTGGGGGATAGTGGGGAACTGAATTGGGGTAAACGCCTGGCTGCGGCCCGTTCACGTATGGGGCTGTGGAAGGCGAGGCGTCTTTCTTTAAGTGGCAGGGTGCTAGCACTTAAGGCGGATATCTTGCCGTCCTTCGTTTTTTTGGCTTATGTTTTTCCTTTGCCTCCTGAGTATAGGAGAAGACTGGTGCAGGACGTATTTTCTTTTGTGTGGGGGGGGTATGAGTATGTGAGGCGAGATTGGATGTGCCAGGATGTTCGGGTGGGGGGCCGGGGGGTTCCGGATGTCCTACTCAAGTTGGATGTCCTTTTCTTTTCTTTTTTGTGCAATAGTCTACATGCCCCTAGTGGTCATCGTTTTCATTTGCTTTTGTTGTTTTGGTTGTCTTTCCCTCTGAGGCGGTTGGTGGTGTGGGATAACATGCGGCCGAAGGGGGACACTTTGCCTCCACATTACAGGCAGGTGGTGGGTTGGGCTAGACGTCATAGGGAGTGTCAGGAGGGGGTCTTGTGCCTTGATCACCGGGGCCTCTATCGGGCCTTGGTGGTGAAACGGGGGCCTGTGGTGGTGGCTGGGGTTGGTCCAACTGGGTGGGGTTTTATTCAGCAGAAGGGCCTGTCAAATAGGTTAAAGGATCTCAATTGGCTTTGCCTGCATAGGAGGCTGCCGGTGAGGGAGGTGTTACACAGGCATGGGCTGTCAAGGTTGCGCTCGTGTCCAAGGGAGGGTTGTGGGTCAGATGAGACCATTGACCATGTGTTCTGGGGATGTGGGTTTGCCAAGGCGGTTTGGGGTGATTTGGTTCTTTTTTTTCCGCAGGTGGGATGTCTGTCATATGATGTGCTAATGTTGGGCTTGGGTTTGAGGGGGAGGGGACGGGAAGGTTTTTTGTTGTGGTTATTGCTGTCAGTGGGGAAGGCCGTGCTGTGGGAGGCTCGAGCGGTGTTGGTCAGGAGCAATGTAGAGTGGGGGGTGGGTGGGGTGGTGAGGAGAGTCCGGGGGGAGCTGGGGCGCATGAGGAAGATGGAGGAGGTCAAGTACGGGTACCATGCGGCGAGAGAGCGCTGGAAGGCTTTATTTTTCTGATCTGCAGGTTTTTGGATTTTGCTTTGTTATGAAGATGTATGCTGCATTGATGTAATTTTGCGTTGTATGGCTTTTGTGGTTTAATAAAAAAAAAAAATAATAAAAAAAAAATCTGTTCTTATCAGTTTAATATCTGATACGTCCCCTACCCGGGGACCATATATTAAATTGATTTTTGGAACAGGGAGATGGAACAGGGGCTTGCTCCGTCCACTCCACGCATCGACCTGGTATTGCAGCATCTCCGGGAACGGTGCACCCCCTCCCTCGCTGTTGAAAATCAAGTCCCTGCGGGCCCTGGGTTGCTTGCGCTCCAGATCAGCAGGGCGATACAACCGCTACTTACCAATTAAGACCCAGGTCATCTTTTGTCATTCCGAGTACGAAAACGCTTTCCTCTCAGGCATTAAACCCCTGCAGATTCACAGAGTCTTCCATAAGTCTCTGGTTTTTGGCCAGGCGTGTTTTGTCAGCACCGTCAGTCAGCACGGCAGGTCCGTGGAAGACGCCTCTGCCTCTGCGCTGTACAACTCATACTTACCTGGCAGGGGAGATACCATGATCAAGAAGGTGGTTCACCCAGGGCGAGGCTCAGCCATTGCACTCCGGCTGTGCTGACCCCTGCGAATTCCCCAAATGTGGGAATCTCGACTGCATAATTTCTGGTAGTGGGGGACTGCGTTCGCGCTCTCCCCTGACAAGCCTGTCAAACAAAAAAACAAAAACAACCCAAAGCGAAAGCTGTCCAACTGTGGTGCATTTAATGGCGCCCAGCATCTCCCGTGCAGCACAGTCTTTGTTCGTCCACGCGATGCTCACGACACTGACAAACGGGATTTGGAGGTCGGGGGTGAGGAGACCACGCCCACCTAGGGGACGGCTTGATTTCAGTGGTGGAGTTGGCCTTACTTTGACCTAGAACATCTTTGGCCCAGGCACCCAGTTCACTTTGCTGACACTGTATTTTCAAATTGAAGTGTCACACTTTGTGTTCCTGTGGAGCCTTTCAGCCCGAGCATCTGAATGCGCTTAGTAAAGCACTTAGTGAACTGAGCGCCACTAAACACGTCATTCACCCTGGGACCCCTGAGTGATGGTGCCGGGGCGGAGCGTGACCTCCTCACCTCCGACCCCTTGTCAGTATCGCTTCTCGGCCTTTTGGCTAAGATCAAGTGAAGTACTGTCTTTAGTTAGCATTAAGGCTATCTGCTGGGTTGTCTGTGAGATGACCACAAGACATGTACCTCAGGCAGCCATGCCGGCTGGCCTGCGTAATTCTGTGCGGTTCGTCTGGAAGGAGAAGGCGATTGGAGGACTGGAGTGGTTCGTCCGGAAGGTGCTGATGGAAGGGCTGAAGGTGGATCCGGGCCAGGTCTTTTGTCTGCAGTGGAATCCGTCTGAAAGCGGATACGACCTGACGTTGCACAGTCAGGTGTCGTACGACCGGTTGCTGGCAACGTGCAAGGCCAAGGCAGACTCGGTGCCTTTTTCGTTGTTCCGGGTGGAGCCGCTGGGCCAGAGGAATGTAAGGACTGTGACTGTACACATGTATAATCCGTATGTGGGGGATGCTGCAGTGGCGCTGTTCCTGGGGAAGTATGGGAAGGTGGACAAGCCGGTCCAGTACGTGAGGGACAGCTTCGGTATCTGGTCTGGTCGGCGACAGTTCCGGGTCCTCCTCGGGGATGATCCAGATAGTGGCGACGGCCTTCGGCACCCTCCTGCCTACTTCACATTTGGGGGGGAAAGGGGTTTTTTGTTTTACTCTGGCCAGCCGAGTTTTTGTCGGCAGTGTCGCAGCTTTGGACATATGGCGGCTGGCTGCGCCCAGGTTCGCTGCCGGAACTGTGGGGGTGCTGGACACGGCGCTGCCTCCTGCACTGCACCGCGGGTCTGCAATGGGTGTGGGGCGACGGGACACCTTTACCGGGACTGCCCTACTCATGCCCGCACATATGCAGATGTGGCAGGGGGGAAGCAAGCCCCAAGCCTTAGGCCGCAGGAGGAGGTGCTGCAGGAGATCCGGGGTGCCCCTTCAGCAGGGGTGGCGGTTCCGGCTGCAGAGGCTGTTCAGGCTGCAGAGGCTGTTGCGGCTGCGGAGGCCATTCCGGCCAATGGGGCCGAGGCGGGGGCGGAGGTATTACCCTCTTCAGGTGGACCTTTTTTGGGTGCGGCGGGGCTGGTGAGCCTGGGTGACTCCTTGCCTCTGGAGGGGTCCTGGGCGGACTGTGAGCTGGGTTCTGAGAGCGGGGAGTCGGTGGAGGCTGTTTCCGGGGGTGTGAGGAGGAGGAGGACGTCCTCGGGAGGGGAACAGTCGGAGCTGTCAGCGGAGGCTGGTCGGTCGGTGCCGATGGTGCAGGTTCGCGGAAGGAGGAAGAAGAGGAAGGGGTTGCAGGCTGGCGGTTGTGCGGAGGCTGTGGCCGAGAGGGCCCCATTGGGGCTGTCGGGCTACTACGATGCTCTCACCGGAGACTCGGGGGAAGATGACTCCGGTGGGCAGGTGGCTGTACAGGGGGGAGGTTCCGGCCTCTCAACCCGTGGTCGGGGCACGGGCCCTGGAGCCGAGGGGGTGGAGACTGGCCCTGTTATCGTCTCGGAGGATGTGGAGCTGGTTGACGGCTCTGGGGAGGCATCTCGGCCTGTGGACTTGGGGCCGGTGTCACCTTTGAGCCCTGCGCGCTCTTTCCCGGAGGCTGGATCGCCCAGTAATATCGCCTACCTGCAGGATTTTGAGTCTTCTGATCCAGATAACTCTTTGGGGACGGAGGCTGAAGGGACTGTGGGTGAGACTGAAGGGGTTTAACACAGCTCATGAGTTTGTTTTCTGTTGTAACGGTGAATGTGCGGGGCATGAGGGATGGGGGAAAGCGGGGGGGTATTTTTCAATACTTGTCTCAGGTGTCTTTTCACGTTTGTTTTCTGCAGGAAGTTCATTTGAGGGATGGGGGGGATGTGGGGGTTTTTTCAGGGGGTTGGCCCAAGGGTGAGTCCAGGTGGGGGGTGGGGCGGGTGCATTCGTCTGGGGTCGGGGTGTTATTTGGGGATCGGGATTTTCATGTTTCGGGCAGTTTTTCTGTGGTGCAGGGGAGGGTTCTTGTGGTGGATGCAGATTGGAGGGGAGTTTATTTTCGTTTTATTAACGTGTATGCTCCGGCTGAGCCGCGGGGACGTAAGGACCTTTTTTTGACCTTGCCGGATGTCTGTGTTACCAATAGGGTAGTGGTTTTAGGAGGGGATTTCAATGTCTCCTTTGAGGGGACTGGGGATTTTAGTTTGCCTTATTTAAGGGATGTGGTGCAGGGGTTTATGTTTCGGGATGGGTTTAGGGAGGTGGATTCTACAGGGGATGGGATTACCTGGACTAATTCCCGGGGTTCCTGCAGTCGTATTGACTTTGTTTTTGTGCCCGTTGCGGTTGCCGTTCATAGTGCTGTTGTGTCACCCGTGTGGTTTTCTGATCATAGTCAACTCCTGGTTGTTTTTTTGGTGTCTGCACCCCTTTTTGGGAGGGGGTACTGGAAGTTGAACTGCAAGGTTTTGGGGGAGGTGGCTTTTCGCAGGAGTTTCGTTTCGCACTATGGGGTCTGGGTTTTGCTTAAGCCTTGGTTTGGTTCAGTGGTGGAGTGGTGGGAAGGTGTGAAGCGCAATACCCGGGTTTTGGCAGTTTCGTACTGCTCGGCCAAGGCACGGGACGGGAGGAAGAGGTTTGTTGATTTACAGAGGTCTTTGCAGGACATGGTGGCTGCAGAGAATAGAGGTGAGGGGGTGGATAGGGAGGGGATGGAGGCTGTGAAGGAGCAGCTGGGTCGTTATTTTAGGGAGAAGGCTGGGGATTTTTTGTTTCGGTGCCGGAGGGAGTCGTTTGAGTTTGGGGAGGTTAGTGGTGCTTATTTTTTCAAACAGGTTAGGGAGGCCCGTGCAAGGGTGTGTATTCCGCATCTGCGCGGGAGGGAGGGGGGCCTCGTCTCTGATCCGGAGGGGATGGTACGGGTGGCCTCCGATTTTTTCGGGGAGGCATTTGGGGAGCGCGCAGTTGCTTCCTCCGGGGCGGGCCGTTTTCTGGGGGAGTTGGAGGGGAGGGTGCCTGCGGTGGTGGTGGAGGAGCTGGAGCGCCCGGTGACAATGGCTGAGGTGGAGGGGGCCATGAAGGGGTTGCCAGCTGGCAAGGTGCCTGGAATTGATGGGTTGCCCAAGGAATTTTATGTTGCATTTTGGGGGATTCTGGGGAGGGATTTCTTTGAGGTGGTGAACTCGGTTTTGGACGGGGGTCTTCTGGGCACAACGATGAGAGAGGGGGTCCTCACCCTTTTGTACAAGAAGGGGGACAGGGACTTTCTGGGGAATTACAGGCCGATCTCTCTGCTCTGCGCAGATTACAAGATCCTGGCCAGGGTTCTGGCATGTAGGCTCCGGGAGGCACTTCCCCATGTGGTGCATGAGGATCAGACATGTGGGGTGGGGGGGAGGCGGATACAGTGGAATTTAGGGTTGGTGAGGGATTGTGTTCACTGGGTGGGGGAGCGGCGGGTGCCCATGATGTTGGTGGGGTTAGATATGGAGAAGGCTTTTGACAGGGTGAATCATGGGTTCTTATTTTCTGTTATGGAGAGGGTGGGGTTTGGGCCTCGGTTCTTGAGGTGGTTGGGGGTTATGTACACAGGGGTGGGGAGTAGAGTTATGGTTAATGGGCACATGGGTGGGGTGATGCCACAGCGGACAGGGGTGAGGCAGGGGTGCCCTCTGTCGCCGCTGCTTTTTGTATTGTATATGGAGCCGCTGGGTGCGGCGGTGAGAGCAGACCCAGGTGTGGTGGGGTTGCGCCTGCCTGGGGGGGGTGCGGAGGAGTTGAAACTCTCTCAGTATGCGGATGATATGACGCTATTTTTGACATCGGAGGGGTCTGTGGTGCGCTTGCTGGGTATTCTGGCGGATTTCTCGGAGGTCTCGGGGGCTAAGGTGAATGTGGGGAAGTCCACCATTAAATATTTTGGGCCATGGGCAGGGAGGGTGGGGGGTGTGTGTGGCCTGTCTCAGTGTCAGGGTCCGATGAGGATCCTGGGTGTGGATTTTGAGGTGGGGGATAGTGGGGAACTGAATTGGGGTAAACGCCTGGCTGCGGCCCGTTCACGTATGGGGCTGTGGAAGGCGAGGCGTCTTTCTTTAAGTGGCAGGGTGCTAGCACTTAAGGCGGATATCTTGCCGTCCTTCGTTTATTTGGCTTATGTTTTTCCTTTGCCTCCTGAGTATAGGAGAAGACTGGTGCAGGACGTATTTTCTTTTGTGTGGGGGGGGTATGAGTATGTGAGGCGAGATTGGATGTGCCAGGATGTTCGGGTGGGGGGCCGGGGGGTTCCGGATGTCCTACTCAAGTTGGATGTCCTTTTCTTTTCCTTTTTGTGCAATAGTCTACATGCCCCTAGTGGTCATCGTTTTCATTTGCTTTTGTTGTTTTGGTTGTCTTTCCCTCTGAGGCGGTTGGTGGTGTGGGATAACATGCGGCCGAAGGGGGACACTTTGCCTCCACATTACAGGCAGGTGGTGGGTTGGGCTAGACGTCATAGGGAGTGTCAGGAGGGGGTCTTGTGCCTTGATCACCGGGGCCTCTATCGGGCCTTGGTGGTGAAACGGGGGCCTGTGGTGGTGGCTGGGGTTGGTCCAACTGGGTGGGGTTTTATTCAGCAGAAGGGCCTGTCAAATAGGTTAAAGGATCTCAGTTGGCTTTGCCTGCATAGGAGGCTGCCGGTGAGGGAGGTGTTACACAGGCATGGGCTGTCAAGGTTGCGCTCGTGTCCAAGGGAGGGTTGTGGGTCAGATGAGACCATTGACCATGTGTTCTGGGGATGTGGGTTTGCCAAGGCGGTTTGGGGTGATTTGGTTCTTTTTTTTCCGCAGGTGGGATGTCTGTCATATGATGTGCTAATGTTGGGCTTGGGTTTGAGGGGGAGGGGACGGGAAGGTTTTTTGTTGTGGTTATTGCTGTCAGTGGGGAAGGCCGTGCTGTGGGAGGCTCGAGCGGTGTTGGTCAGGAGCAATGTAGAGTGGGGGGTGGGTGGGGTGGTGAGGAGAGTTCGGGGGGAGCTGGGGCGCATGAGGAAGATGGAGGAGGTCAAGTACGGGTACCATGCGGCGAGAGAGCGCTGGAAGGCTTTATTTTTCTGATCTACAGGTTTTTGGATTTTGCTTTGTTATGAAGATGTATGCTGCATTTATGTAATTTTGCATTGTATGGCTTTTGTGGTTTAATAAAAAAAAAAAAAAAAAAAAATCTGTTCTTATCAGTTTAATATCTGATACGTCCCCTACCCGGGGACCATATATTAAATTGATTTTTGGAACAGGGAGATGGAACAGGGGCTTGCTCCGTCCAATCCAGGCATCGACCTGGTATTGCAGCATCTCCGGGAACGGTGCACCCCTTGCTGTTGAAAATCAAGTCCCTGCGGGCCCTGGGTTGCTTGCGCTCCAGGTCAGCAGGGCGATACAACCACTACTTACCAATTAAGACCCAGGTCATCTTTTGTCATTCCGAATACGAAAACGCTTTCCTCTCAGGCATTAAACCCCTGCAGATTCACAGAGTCTTCCATAAGTCTCTGGTTTTTGGCCAGGCGTGTTTTGTCAGCACCGTCAGTCAGCACGGCAGGTCCGTGGAAGACGCCTCTGCCTCTGCGCTGTACAACTCATACTTACCTGGCAGGGGAGATACCATGATCAAGAAGGTGGTTCACCCAGGGCGAGGCTCAGCCATTGCACTCCGGCTGTGCTGACCCCTGCGAATTCCCCAAATGTGGGAATCTCGACTGCATAATTTCTGGTAGTGGGGGACTGCGTTCGCGCTCTCCCCTGACAAGCCTGTCAAACAAAAAAACAAAACAACCCAAAGCGAAAGCTGTCCAACTGTGGTGCATTTAATGGCGCCCAGCGTCTCCCGTGCAGCACAGTCTTTGTTCGTCCACGCGATGCTCACGACACTGACAAACGGGATTTGGAGGTCGGGGGTGAGGAGACCACGCCCACCTAGGGGACGGCTTGATTTCAGTGGTGGAGTTGGCCTTACTTTGACCTAGAACATCTTTGGCCCAGGCACCCAGTTCACTTTGCTGACACTGTATTTTCAAATTGAAGTGTCACACTTTGTGTTCCTGTGGAGCCTTTCAGCCCGAGCATCTGAATGCGCTTAGTAAAGCACTTAGTGAACTGAGCGCCACTAAACACGTCATTCACCGTGGGACCCGTGAGTGATGGTGCCGGGGCGGAGCGTGACCTCCTCGCCTCCGACCCCTTGTCGGTATCGCTTCTCGGCCTTTTGGCTAAGATCAAGTGTAGTATCTGTTCTTATCAGTTTAATATCTGATACGTCCCCTACCCGGGGACCATATATTAAATTGATTTTTGGAACAGGGAGATGGAACAGGGGCTTGCTCCGTCCACTCCACACATCGACCTGGTATTGCAGCATCTCCGGGAACGGTGCACCCCCTCCCTCGCTGTTGAAAATCAAGTCCCTGCGGGCCCTGGGTTGCTTGCGCTCCAGGTCAGCAGGGCGATACAACCGCTACTTACCAATTAAGACCCAGGTCATCTTTTGTCATTCCGAGTACGAAAACGCTTTCCTCTCAGGCATTAAACCCCTGCAGATTCACAGAGTCTTCCATAAGTCTCTGGTTTTTGGCCAGGCGTGTTTTGTCAGCACCGTCAGTCAGCACGGCAGGTCCGTGGAAGACGCCTCTGCCTCTGCGCTGTACAACTCATACTTACCTGGCAGGGGAGATACCATGATCAAGAAGGTGGTTCACCCAGGGCGAGGCTCAGCCATTGCACTCCGGCTGTGCTGACCCCTGCGAATTCCCCAAATGTGGGAATCTCGACTGCATAATTTCTGGTAGTGGGGGACTGCGTTCGCGCTCTCCCCTGACAAGCATGTCAAACAAAAAAACAAAAACAACCCAAAGCGAAAGCTGTCCAACTGTGGTGCATTTAATGGCGCCCAGCGTCTCCCGTGCAGCACAGTCTTTGTTCATCCACGCGATGCTCACGACACTGACAAACGGGATTTGGAGGTCGGGGGTGAGGAGACCACGCCCACCTAGGGGACGGCTTGATTTCAGTGGTGGAGTTGGCCTTACTTTGACCTAGAACATCTTTGGCCCAGGCACCCAGTTCACTTTGCTGACACTGTATTTTCAAATTGAAGTGTCACACTTTGTGTTCCTGTGGAGCCTTTCAGCCCGAGCATCTGAATGCGCTTAGTAAAGCACTTAGTGAACTGAGCGCCACTAAACACATCATTCACCGTGGGACCCGTGAGTGATGGTGCCGGGGCGGAGCGTGACCTCCTCGCCTCCGACCCCTTGTCGGTATCGCTTCTCGGCCTTTTGGCTAAGATCAAGTGTAGTATCTGTTCTTATCAGTTTAATATCTGATACGTCCCCTACCCGGGGACCATATATTAAATTGATTTTTGGAACAGGGAGATGGAACAGGGGCTTGCTCCGTCCACTCCACGCATCGACCTGGTATTGCAGCATCTCCGGGAACGGTGCACCCCCTCCCTCGCTGTTGAAAATCAAGTCCCTGCGGGCCCTGGGTTGCTTGCGCTCCAGGTCAGCAGGGCGATACAACCGCTACTTACCAATTAAGACCCAGGTCATCTTTTGTCATTCCGAATACGAAAACGCTTTCCTCTCAGGCATTAAACCCCTGCAGATTCACAGAGTCTTCCATAAGTCTCTGGTTTTTGGCCAGGCGTGTTTTGTCAGCACCGTCAGTCAGCACGGCAGGTCCGTGGAAGACGCCTCTGCCTCTGCGCTGTACAACTCATACTTACCTGGCAGGGGAGATACCATGATCAAGAAAGTGGTTCACCCAGGGCGAGGCTCAGCCATTGCACTCCGGCTGTGCTGACCCCTGCGAATTCCCCAAATGTGGGAATCTCGACTGCATAATTTCTGGTAGTGGGGGACTGCGTTCGCGCTCTCCCCTGACAAGCCTGTCAAACAAAAAAACAAAAACAACCCAAAGCGAAAGCTGTCCAACTGTGGTGCATTTAATGGCGCCCAGCGTCTCCCGTGCAGCACAGTCTTTGTTCGTCCACGCGATGCTCACGACACTGACAAACGGGATTTGGAGGTCGGGGGTGAGGAGACCACGCCCACCTAGGGGACGGCTTGATTTCAGTGGTGGAGTTGGCCTTACTTTGACCTAGAACATCTTTGGCCCAGGCACCCAGTTCACTTTGCTGACACTGTATTTTCAAATTGAAGTGTCACACTTTGTGTTCCTGTGGAGCCTTTCAGCCCGAGCATCTGAATGCGCTTAGTAAAGCACTTAGTGAACTGAGCGCCACTAAACACGTCATTCACCGTGGGACCCGTGAGTGATGGTGCCGGGGCGGAGCGTGACCTCCTCGCCTCCGACCCCTTGTCGGTATCGCTTCTCGGCCTTTTGGCTAAGATCAAGTGTAGTATCTGTTCTTATCAGTTTAATATCTGATACGTCCCCTACCCGGGGACCATATATTAAATTGATTTTTGGAACAGGGAGGTGGAACAGGGGCTTGCTCCGTCCACTCCACGCATCGACCTGGTATTGCAGCATCTCCGGGAACGGTGCACCCCCTCCCTCGCTGTTGAAAATCAAGTCCCTGCGGGCCCTGGGTTGCTTGCGCTCCAGGTCAGCAGGGCGATACAACCGCTACTTACCAATTAAGACCCAGGTCATCTTTTGTCATTCCGAATACGAAAACGCTTTCCTCTCAGGCATTAAACCCCTGCAGATTCACAGAGTCTTCCATAAGTCTCTGGTTTTTGGCAAGGCGTGTTTTGTCAGCACCGTCAGTCAGCACGGCAGGTCCGTGGAAGACGCCTCTGCCTCTGCGCTGTACAACTCATACTTACCTGGCAGGGGAGATACCATGATCAAGAAGGTGGTTCACCCAGGGCGAGGCTCAGCCATTGCACTCCGGCTGTGCTGACCCCTGCGAATTCCCCAAATGTGGGAATCTCGACTGCATAATTTCTGGTAGTGGGGGACTGCGTTCGCGCTCTCCCCTGACAAGCCTGTCAAACAAAAAAACAAAAACAACCCAAAGCGAAAGCTGTCCAACTGTGGTGCATTTAATGGCGCCCAGCGTCTCCCGTGCAGCACAGTCTTTGTTCGTCCACGCGATGCTCACGACACTGACAAACGGGATTTGGAGGTCGGGGGTGAGGAGACCACGCCCACCTAGGGGACGGCTTGATTTCAGTGGTGGAGTTGGCCTTACTTTGACCTAGAACATCTTTGGCCCAGGCACCCAGTTCACTTTGCTGACACTGTATTTTCAAATTGAAGTGTCACACTTTGTGTTCCTGTGGAGCCTTTCAGCCCGAGCATCTGAATGCGCTTAGTAAAGCACTTAGTGAACTGAGCGCCACTAAACACATCATTCACCGTGGGACCCGTGAGTGATGGTGCCGGGGCGGAGCGTGAC
The DNA here is from genome assembly GCA_033000465.1 of Sciaenops ocellatus. Taxonomy (NCBI): domain Eukaryota; kingdom Metazoa; phylum Chordata; class Actinopteri; family Sciaenidae; genus Sciaenops; species Sciaenops ocellatus. The sequence continues at coordinate 29,729,571 of CP136871.1, read as the reverse complement.
CTCCTCGCCTCCGACCCCTTGTCGGTATCGCTTCTCGGCCTTTTGGCTAAGATCAAGTGTAGTATCTGTTCTTATCAGTTTAATATCTGATACGTCCCCTACCCAGGGACCATATATTAAATTGATTTTTGGAACAGGGAGATGGAACAGGGGCTTGCTCCGTCCACTCCACGCATCGACCTGGTATTGCAGCATCTCCGGGAACGGTGCACCCCCTCCCTCGCTGTTGAAAATCAAGTCCCTGCGGGCCCTGGGTTGCTTGCGCTCCAGGTCAGCAGGGCGATACAACCGCTACTTACCAATTAAGACCCAGGTCATCTTTTGTCATTCCGAGTACGAAAACGCTTTCCTCTCAGGCATTAAACCCCTGCAGATTCACAGAGTCTTCCATAAGTCTCTGGTTTTTGGCCAGGCGTGTTTTGTCAGCACCGTCAGTCAGCACGGCAGGTCCGTGGAAGACGCCTCTGCCTCTGCGCTGTACAACTCATACTTACCTGGCAGGGGAGATACCATGATCAAGAAGGTGGTTCACCCAGGGCGAGGCTCAGCCATTGCACTCCGGCTGTGCTGACCCCTGCGAATTCCCCAAATGTGGGAATCTCGACTGCATAATTTCTGGTAGTGGGGGACTGCGTTCGCGCTCTCCCCTGACAAGCCTGTCAAACAAAAAAACAAAAACAACCCAAAGCGAAAGCTGTCCAACTGTGGTGCATTTAATGGCGCCCAGCGTCTCCCGTGCAGCACAGTCTTTGTTCGTCCACGCGATGCTCACGACACTGACAAACGGGATTTGGAGGTCGGGGGTGAGGAGACCACGCCCACCTAGGGGACGGCTTGATTTCAGTGGTGGAGTTGGCCTTACTTTGACCTAGAACATCTTTGGCCCAGGCACCCAGTTCACTTTGCTGACACTGTATTTTCAAATTGAAGTGTCACACTTTGTGTTCCTGTGGAGCCTTTCAGCCCGAGCATCTGAATGCGCTTAGTAAAGCACTTAGTGAACTGAGCGCCACTAAACACGTCATTCACCGTGGGACCCGTGAGTGATAGTGCCGGGGCGGAGCGTGACCTCCTCGCCTCCGACCCCTTGTCGGTATCGCTTCTCGGCCTTTTGGCTAAGATCAAGTGTAGTATCTGTTCTTATCAGTTTAATATCTGATACGTCCCCTACCCGGGGACCATATATTAAATTGATTTTTGGAACAGGGAGATGGAACAGGGGCTTGCTCCGTTCACTCCACGCATCGACCTGGTATTGCAGCATCTCCGGGAACGGTGCACCCCCTCCCTCGCTGTTGAAAATCAAGTCCCTGCGGGCCCTGGGTTGCTTGCGCTCCAGGTCAGCAGGGCGATACAACCGCTACTTACCAATTAAGACCCAGGTCATCTTTTGTCATTCCGAGTACGAAAACGCTTTCCTCTCAGGCATTAAACCCCTGCAGATTCACAGAGTCTTCCATAAGTCTCTGGTTTTTGGCCAGGCGTGTTTTGTCAGCACCGTCAGTCAGCACGGCAGGTCCGTGGAAGACGCCTCTGCCTCTGCGCTGTACAACTCATACTTACCTGGCAGGGGAGATACCATGATCAAGAAGGTGGTTCACCCAGGGCGAGGCTCAGCCATTGCACTCCGGCTGTGCTGACCCCTGTGAATTCCCCAAATGTGGGAATCTCGACTGCATAATTTCTGGTAGTGGGGGACTGCGTTCGCGCTCTCCCCTGACAAGCCTGTCAAACAAAAAAACAAAAACAACCCAAAGCGAAAGCTGTCCAACTGTGGTGCATTTAATGGCACCCAGCGTCTCCCGTGCAGCACAGTCTTTGTTCGTCCACGCGATGCTCACGACACTGACAAACGGGATTTGGAGGTCGGGGGTGAGGAGACCACGCCCACCTAGGGGACGGCTTGATTTCAGTGGTGGAGTTGGCCTTACTTTGACCTAGAACATCTTTGGCCCAGGCACCCAGTTCACTTTGCTGACACTGTATTTTCAAATTGAAGTGTCACACTTTGTGTTCCTGTGGAGCCTTTCAGCCCGAGCATCTGAATGCGCTTAGTAAAGCACTTAGTGAACTGAGCGCCACTAAACACGTCATTCACCGTGGGACCCGTGAGTGATGGTGCCGGGGCGGAGCGTGACCTCCTCGCCTCCGACCCCTTGTCGGTATCGCTTCTCGGCCTTTTGGCTAAGATCAAGTGAAGTACTGTCTTTAGTTAGCATTAAGGCTATCTGCTGTGTTGTCTGTGAGATGACCACAAGACATGTACCTCAGGCAGCCATGCCGGCTGGCCTGCGTAATTCTGTGCGGTTCGTCTGGAAGGAGAAGGCGATTGGAGGACGGGAGTGGTTCGTCCGGAAGGTGCTGATGGAAGGGCTGAAGGTGGATCCGGGCCAGGTCTTTTGTCTGCAGTGGAATCCGTCTGAAAGCGGATACGACCTGACGTTGCACAGTCAGGTTTCGTACGACCGGTTGCTGGCAACGTGCAAGGCCAAGGCAGACTCGGTGCCTTTTTCCTTGTTCCGGGTGGAGCCGCTGGGCCAGAGGAATGTAAGGACTGTGACTGTACACATGTACAATCCGTATGTGGGGGATGCGGCAGTGGCGCTGTTCCTGGGGAAGTATGGGAAGGTGGACAAGCCGGTCCAGTACGTGAGGGACAGCTTCGGTATCTGGTCTGGTCGGCGACAGTTCCGGGTCCTCCTCGGGGATGATCCAGATAGTGGCGACGGCCTTCGGCACCCTCCTGCCTACTTCACATTTGGGGGGGAAAGGGGTTTTTTGTTTTACTCTGGCCAGCCGAGTTTTTGTCGGCAGTGTCGCAGCTTTGGACATATGGCGGCTGGCTGCGCCCAGGTTCGCTGCCGGAACTGTGGGGGTGCTGGACACGGCGCTGCCTCCTGCACTGCACCGCGGGTCTGCAATGGGTGTGGGGCGACGGGACACCTTTACCGGGACTGCCCTACTCATGCCCGCACATATGCAGATGTGGCAGGGGGGAAGCAAGCCCCAAGCCTTAGGCCGCAGGAGGAGGTGCTGCAGGAGATCCGGGGTGCCCCTTCAGCAGGGGTGGCGGTTCCGGCTGCAGAGGCTGTTCAGGCTGCAGAGGCTGTTCAGGCTGCAGAGGCTGTTGCGGCTGCGGAGGCCATTCCGGCCAATGGGGCCGAGGCGGGGGCGGAGGTATTACCCTCTTCAGGTGGACCTTTTTTGGGTGCGGCGGGGCTGGTGAGCCTGGGTGACTCCTTGCCTCTGGAGGGGTCCTGGGCGGACTGTGAGCTGGGTTCTGAGAGCGGGGAGTCGGTGGAGGCTGTTTCCGGGGGTGTGAGGAGGAGGAGGACGTCCTCGGGAGGGGAACAGTCGGAGCTGTCAGCGGAGGCTGGTCGGTCGGTGCCGATGGTGCAGGTTCGCGGAAGGAGGAAGAAGAGGAAGGGGTTGCAGGTTGGCGGTTGTGCGGAGGCTGTGGCCGAGAGGGCCCCATTGGGGCTGTCGGGCTACTACGATGCTCTCACCGGAGACTCGGGGGAAGATGACTCCGGTGGGCAGGTGGCTGTACAGGGGGGAGGTTCCGGCCTCTCAACCCGTGGTCGGGGCACGGGCCCTGGAGCCGAGGGGGTGGAGACTGGCCCTGTTATCGTCTCGGAGGATGTGGAGCTGGTTGACGGCTCTGGGGAGGCGTCTCGGCCTGTGGACTTGGGGCCGGTGTCACCTTTGAGCCCTGCGCGCTCTTTCCCGGAGGCTGGATCGCCCAGTAGTATCGCCTACCTGCAGGATTTTGAGTCTTCTGATCCAGATAACTCTTTGGGGACGGAGGCTGAAGGGACTGTGGGTGAGACTGAAGGGGTTTAACACAGCTCATGAGTTTGTTTTCTGTTGTAACGGTGAATGTGCGGGGCATGAGGGATGGGGGAAAGCGGGGGGGTATTTTTCAATACTTGTCTCAGGTGTCTTTTCACATTTGTTTTCTGCAGGAAGTTCATTTGAGGGATGGGGGGGATGTGGGGGTTTTTTCAGGGGGTTGGCCCAAGGGTGAGTCCAGGTGGGGGGTGGGGCGGGTGCATTCGTCTGGGGTCGGGGTGTTATTTGGGGATCGGGATTTTCATGTTTCAGGCAGTTTTTCTGTGGTGCAGGGGAGGGTTCTTGTGGTGGATGCAGATTGGAGGGGAGTTTATTTTCGTTTTATTAACGTGTATGCTCCGGCTGAGCCGCGGGGACGTAAGGACCTTTTTTTGACCTTGCCGGATGTCTGTGTTACCAATAGGGTAGTGGTTTTAGGAGGGGATTTCAATGTCTCCTTTGAGGGGACTGGGGATTTTAGTTTGCCTTATTTAAGGGATGTGGTGCAGGGGTTTATGTTTCGGGATGGGTTTAGGGAGGTGGATTCTACAGGGGATGGGATTACCTGGACTAATTCCCGGGGTTCCCGCAGTCGTATTGACTTTGTTTTTGTGCCCGTTGCGGTTGCCGTTCATAGTGCTGTTGTGTCACCCGTGTGGTTTTCTGATCATAGTCAACTCCTGGTTGTTTTTTTGGTGTCTGCACCCCTTTTTGGGAGGGGGTACTGGAAGTTGAACTGCAAGGTTTTGGGGGAGGTGGCTTTTCGCAGGAGTTTCGTTTCGCACTATGGGGTCTGGGTTTTGCTTAAGCCTTGGTTTGGTTCAGTGGTGGAGTGGTGGGAAGGTGTCAAGCGCAATACCCGGGTTTTGGCAGTTTCGTACTGCTCGGCCAAGGCACGGGACGGGAGGAAGAGGTTTGTTGATTTACAGAGGTCTTTGCAGGACATGGTGGCTGCAGAGAATAGAGGTGAGGGGGTGGATAGGGAGGGGATGGAGGCTGTGAAGGAGCAGCTGGGTCGTTATTTTAGGGAGAAGGCTGGGGATTTTTTGTTTCGGTGCCGGAGGGAGTCGTTTGAGTTTGGGGAGGTTAGTGGTGCTTATTTTTTCAAACAGGTTAGGGAGGCCCGTGCAAGGGTGTGTATTCCGCATCTGCGCGGGAGGGAGGGGGGCCTCGTCTCTGATCCGGAGGGGATGGTACGGGTGGCCTCCGATTTTTTCGGGGAGGCATTTGGGGAGCGCGCAGTTGCTTCCTCCGGGGCGGGCCGTTTTCTGGGGGAGTTGGAGGGGAGGGTGCCTGCGGTGGTGGTGGAGGAGCTGGAGCGCCCGGTGACAATGGCTGAGGTGGAGGGGGCCATGAAGGGGTTGCCAGCTGGCAAGGTGCCTGGAATTGATGGGTTGCCCAAGGAATTTTATGTTGCATTTTGGGGGATTCTGGGGAGGGATTTCTTTGAGGTGGTGAACTCGGTTTTGGACGGGGGTCTTCTGGGCACAACGATGAGAGAGGGGGTCCTCACCCTTTTGTACAAGAAGGGGGACAGGGACTTTCTGGGGAATTACAGGCCGATCTCTCTGCTCTGCGCAGATTACAAGATCCTGGCCAGGGTTCTGGCGTGTAGGCTCCGGGAGGCACTTCCCCATGTGGTGCATGAGGATCAGACATGTGGGGTGGGGGGGAGGTGGATACAGTGGAATTTAGGGTTGGTGAGGGATTGTGTTCACTGGGTGGGGGAGCGGCGGGTGCCCATGATGTTGGTGGGGTTAGATATGGAGAAGGCTTTTGACAGGGTGAATCATGGGTTCTTATTTTCTGTTATGGAGAGGGTGGGGTTTGGGCCTCGGTTCTTGAGGTGGTTGGGGGTTATATACACAGGGGTGGGGAGTAGAGTTATGGTTAATGGGCACATGGGTGGGGTGATGCCACAGCGGACAGGGGTGAGGCAGGGGTGCCCTCTGTCGCCGCTGCTTTTTGTATTGTATATGGAGCCGCTGGGTGCGGCGGTGAGAGCAGACCCAGGTGTGGTGGGGTTGCGCCTGCCTGGGGGGGGTGCGGAGGAGTTGAAACTCTCTCAGTATGCGGATGATATGACGCTATTTTTGACATCGGAGGGGTCTGTGGTGCGCTTGCTGGGTATTCTGGCGGATTTCTCGGAGGTCTCGGGGGCTAAGGTGAATGTGGGGAAGTCCACCATTAAATATTTTGGGCCATGGGCAGGGAGGGTGGGGGGTGTGTGTGGCCTGTCTCAGTGTCAGGGTCCGATGAGGATCCTGGGTGTGGATTTTGAGGTGGGGGATAGTGGGGAACTGAATTGGGGTAAACGCCTGGCTGCGGCCCGTTCACGTATGGGGCTGTGGAAGGCGAGGCGTCTTTCTTTAAGTGGCAGGGTGCTAGCACTTAAGGCGGATATCTTGCCGTCCTTCGTTTATTTGGCTTATGTTTTTCCTTTGCCTCCTGAGTATAGGAGAAGACTGGTGCAGGACGTATTTTCTTTTGTGTGGGGGGGGTATGAGTATGTGAGGCGAGATTGGATGTGCCAGGATGTTCGGGTGGGGGGCCGGGGGGTTCCGGATGTCCTACTCAAGTTGGATGTCCTTTTCTTTTCCTTTTTGTGCAATAGTCTACATGCCCCTAGTGGTCATCGTTTTCATTTGCTTTTGTTGTTTTGGTTGTCTTTCCCTCTGAGGCGGTTGGTGGTGTGGGATAACATGCGGCCGAAGGGGGACACTTTGCCTCCACATTACAGGCAGGTGGTGGGTTGGGCTAGACGTCATAGGGAGTGTCAGGAGGGGGTCTTGTGCCTTGATCACCGGGGCCTCTATCGGGCCTTGGTGGTGAAACGGGGGCCTGTGGTGGTGGCTGGGGTTGGTCCAACTGGGTGGGGTTTTATTCAGCAGAAGGGCCTGTCAAATAGGTTAAAGGATCTCAATTGGCTTTGCCTGCATAGGAGGCTGCCGGTGAGGGAGGTGTTACACAGGCATGGGCTGTCAAGGTTGCGCTCGTGTCCAAGGGAGGGTTGTGGGTCAGATGAGACCATTGACCATGTGTTCTGGGGATGTGGGTTTGCCAAGGCAGTTTGGGGTGATTTGGTTCTTTTTTTTCCGCAGGTGGGATGTCTGTCATATGATGTGCTAATGTTGGGCTTGGGTTTGAGGGGGAGGGGACGGGAAGGTTTTTTGTTGTGGTTATTGCTGTCAGTGGGGAAGGCCGTGCTGTGGGAGGCTCGAGCGGTGTTGGTCAGGAGCAATGTAGAGTGGGGGGTGGGTGGGGTGGTGAGGAGAGTTCGGGGGGAGCTGGAGCGCATGAGGAAGATGGAGGAGGTCAAGTACGGGTACCATGCGGCGAGAGAGCGCTGGAAGGCTTTATTTTTCTGATCTACAGGTTTTTGGATTTTGCTTTGTTATGAAGATGTATGCTGCATTGATGTAATTTTGCGTTGTATGGCTTTTGTGGTTTAATAAAAAAAAAAAAAAAAAAAAAAAAATCTGTTCTTATCAGTTTAATATCTGATACGTCCCCTACCCGGGGACCATATATTAAATTGCATTTTGGAACAGGGAAATGGAACAGGGGCTTGCTCCGTCCACTCCACGCATCGACCTGGTATTGCAGCATCTCCGGGAACGGTGCACCCCCTCCCTCGCTGTTGAAAATCAAGTCCCTGCGGGCCCTGGGTTGCTTGCGCTCCAGGTCAGCAGGGTGATACAACCGCTACTTACCAATTAAGACCCAGGTCATCTTTTGTCATTCCGAGTACAAAAACGCTTTCCTCTCAGGCATTAAACCCCTGCAGATTCACAAAGTCTTCCATAAGTCTCTGGTTTTTGGCCAGGCGTGTTTTGTCAGCACCGTCAGTCAGCACGGCAGGTCCGTGGAAGACGCCTCTGCCTCTGCGCTGTACAACTTATACTTACCTGGCAGGGGAGATACCATGATCAAGAAGGTGGTTCACCCAGGGCGAGGCTCAGCCATTGCGCTCCGGCTGTGCTGACCCCTGCGAATTCCCCAAATGTGGGAATCTCGACTGCATAATTTCTGGTAGTGGGGGACTGCGTTCGCGCTCTCCCCTGACAAGCCTGTCAAACAAAAACAACCCAAAGCGAAAGCTGTCCAACTGTGGTGCATTTAATGGCGCCCAGCGTCTCCCGTGCAGCACAGTCTTTGTTCATCCACGCGATGCTCACGACACTGACAAACGGGATTTGGAGGTCGGGGGTGAGGAGACCACGCCCACCTAGGGGACGGCTTGATTTCAGTGGTGGAGTTGGCCTTACTTTGACCTAGAACATCTTTGGCCCAGGCACCCAGTTCACTTTGCTGACACTGTATTTTCAAATTGAAGTGTCACACTTTGTGTTCCTGTGGAGCCTTTCAGCCCGAGCATCTGAATGCGCTTAGTAAAGCACTTAGTGAACTGAGCGCCACTAAACACGTCATTCACCGTGGGACCCGTGAGTGATGGTGCCGGGGCGGAGCGTGACCTCCTCGCCTCCGACCCCTTGTCGGTATCGCTTCTCGGCCTTTTGGCTAAGATCAAGTGTAGTATCTCTTCTTATCAGTTTAATATCTGATACGTCCCCTACCCGGGGACCATATATTAAATTGATTTTTGGAACAGGGAGATGGAACAGGGGCTTGCTCCGTCCACTCCACGCATCGACCTGGTATTGCAGCATCTCCGGGAACGGTGCACCCCCTCCCTCGCTGTTGAAAATCAAGTCCCTGCGGGCCCTGGGTTGCTTGCGCTCCAGGTCAGCAGGGCGATACAACCGCTACTTACCAATTAAGACCCAGGTCATCTTTTGTCATTCCGAGTACGAAAACGCTTTCCTCTCAGGCATTAAACCCCTGCAGATTCACAGAGTCTTCCATAAGTCTCTGGTTTTTGGCCAGGCGTGTTTTGTCAGCACCGTCAGTCAGCACGGCAGGTCCGTGGAAGACGCCTCTGCCTCTGCGCTGTACAACTCATACTTACCTGGCAGGGGAGATACCATGATCAAGAAGGTGGTTCACCCAGGGCGAGGCTCAGCCATTGCACTCCGGCTGTGCTGACCCCCTGCGAATTCCCCAAATGTGGGAATCTCGACTGCATAATTTCTGGTAGTGGGGGACTGCGTTCGCGCTCTCCCCTGACAAGCCTGTCAAACAAAAAAACAAAAACAACCCAAAGCGAAAGCTGTCCAACTGTGGTGCATTTAATGGCGCCCAGCGTCTCCCGTGCAGCACAGTCTTTGTTCGTCCACGCGATGCTCACGACACTGACAAATGGGATTTGGAGGTCGGGGGTGAGGAGACCACGCCCACCTAGGGGACGGCTTGATTTCAGTGGTGGAGTTGGCCTTACTTTGACCTAGAACATCTTTGGCCCAGGCACCCAGTTCACTTTGCTGACACTGTATTTTCAAATTGAAGTGTCACACTTTGTGTTCCTGTGGAGCCTTTCAGCCCAAGCATCTGAATGCGCTTAGTTAAGCACTTAGTGAACTGAGCGCCACTAAACACATCATTCACCGTGGGACCCGTGAGTGATGGTGCCGGGGCGGAGCGTGACCTCCTCGCCTCCGACCCCTTGTCGGTATCGCTTCTCGGCCTTTTGGCTAAGATCAAGTGTAGTATCTGTTCTTATCAGTTTAATATCTGATACGTCCCCTACCCGGGGACCATATATTAAATTGATTTTTGGAACAGGGAGATGGAACAGGGGCTTGCTCCGTTCACTCCACGCATCGACCTGGTATTGCAGCATCTCCGGGAACGGTGCACCCCCTCCCTCGCTGTTGAAAATCAAGTCCCTGCGGGCCCTGGGTTGCTTGCGCTCCAGGTCAGCAGGGCGATACAACCGCTACTTACCAATTAAGACCCAGGTCATCTTTTGTCATTCCGAGTACGAAAACGCTTTCCTCTCAGGCATTGAACCCCTGCAGATTCACAGAGTCTTCCATAAGTCTCTGGTTTTTGGCCAGGCGTGTTATGTCAGCACCGTCAGTCAGCACGGCAGGTCCGTGGAAGACGCCTCTGCCTCTGCGCTGTACAACTCATACTTACCTGGCAGGGGAGATACCATGATCAAGAAGGTGGTTCACCCAGGGCGAGGCTCAGCCATTGCACTCCGGCTGTGCTGACCCCTGCGAATTCCCCAAATGTGGGAATCTCGACTGCATAATTTCTGGTAGTGGGGGACTCCGTTCGCGCTCTCCCCTGACAAGCCTGTCAAACAAAAAAACAAAAACAACCCAAAGCGAAAGCTGTCCAACTGTGGTGCATTTAATGGCGCCCAGCGTCTCCCATGCAGCACAGTCTTTGTTCGTCCATGCGATGCTCACGACACTGACAAACGGGATTTGGAGGTCGGGGGTGAGGAGACCACGCCCACCTAGGGGACGGCTTGATTTCAGTGGTGGAGTTGGCCTTACTTTGACCTAGAACATCTTTGGCTCAGGCACCCAGTTCACTTTGCTGACACTGTATTTTCAAATTGAAGTGTCACACTTTGTGTTCCTGTGGAGCCTTTCAGCCCGAGCATCTGAATGCGCTTAGTAAAGCACTTAGTGAACTGAGCGCCACTAAACACGTCATTCACCGTGGGACCCGTGAGTGATGGTGCCGGGGCGGAGCGTGACCTCCTCGCCTCCGACCCCTTGTCGGTATCGCTTCTCGGCCTTTTGGCTAAGATCAAGTGTAGTATCTGTTCTTATCAGTTTAATATCTGATACGTCCCCTACCCGGGGACCATATATTAAATTGATTTTTGGAACAGGGAGATGGAACAGGGGCTTGCTCCGTCCACTCCACGCATCGACCTGGTATTGCAGCATCTCCGGGAACGGTGCACCCCCTCCCTCGCTGTTGAAAATCAAGTCCCTGCGGGCCCTGGGTTGCTTGCGCTCCAGGTCAGCAGGGCGATACAACCGCTACTTACCAATTAAGACCCAGGTCATCTTTTGTCATTCCGAGTACGAAAACGCTTTCCTCTCAGGCATTAAACCCCTGCAGATTCACAGAGTCTTCCATAAGTCTCTGGTTTTTGGCCAGGCATGTTTTGTCAGCACCGTCAGTCAGCACGGCAGGTCCGTGGAAGACGCCTCTGCCTCTGCGCTGTACAACTCATACTTACCTGGCAGGGGAGATACCATGATCAAGAAGGTGGTTCACCCAGGGCGAGGCTCAGCCATTGCACTCCGGCTGTGCTGACCCCTGCGAATTCCCCAAATGTGGGAATCTCGACTGCATAGTTTCTGGTAGTGGGGGACTGCGTTCGCGCTCTCCCCTGACAAGCCTGTCAAACAAAAAAACAAAAACAACCCAAAGCGAAAGCTGTCCAACTGTGGTGCATTTAATGGCGCCCAGCGTCTCCCGTGCAGCACAGTCTTTGTTCGTCCACGCGATGCTCACGACACTGACAAACGGGATTTGGAGGTCGGGGGTGAGGAGACCACGCCCACCTAGGGGACGGCTTGATTTCAGTGGTGGAGTTGGCCTTACTTTGACCTAGAACATCTTTGGCCCAGGCACCCAGTTCACTTTGCTGACACTGTATTTTCAAATTGAAGTGTCACACTTTGTGTTCCTGTGGAGCCTTTCAGCCCGAGCATCTGAATGCGCTTAGTAAAGCACTTAGTGAACTGAGCGCCACTAAACACGTCATTCACCGTGGGACCCGTGAGTGATGGTGCCGGGGCGGAGCGTGACCTCCTCGCCTCCGACCCCTTGTCGGTATCGCTTCTCGGCCTTTTGGCTAAGATCAAGTGTAGTATCTGTTCTTATCAGTTTAATATCTGATACGTCCCCTACCCGGGGACCATATATTAAATTGATTTTTGGAACAGGGAGATGGAACAGGGGCTTGCTCCGTCCACTCCACGCATCGACCTGGTATTGCAGCATCTCCGGGAACGGTGCACCCCCTCCCTCGCTGTTGAAAATCAAGTCCCTGCGGGCCCTGGGTTGCTTGCGCTCCAGGTCAGCAGGGCGATACAACCGCTACTTACCAATTAAGACCCAGGTCATCTTTTGTCATTCCGAGTACGAAAACGCTTTCCTCTCAGGCATTAAACCCCTGCAGATTCACAGAGTCTTCCATAAGTCTCTGGTTTTTGGCCAGGCGTGTTTTGTCAGCACCGTCAGTCAGCACGGCAGGTCCGTGGAAGACGCCTCTGCCTCTGCGCTGTACAACTCATACTTACCTGGCAGGGGAGATACCATGATCAAGAAGGTGGTTCACCCAGGGCGAGGCTCAGCCATTGCACTCCGGCTGTGCTGACCCCTGCGAATTCCCCAAATGTGGGAATCTCGACTGCATAGTTTCTGGTAGTGGGGGACTGCGTTCGCGCTCTCCCCTGACAAGCCTGTCAAACAAAAAAACAAAAACAACCCAAAGCGAAAGCTGTCCAACTGTGGTGCATTTAATGGCGCCCAGCGTCTCCCGTGCAGCACAGTCTTTGTTCGTCCACGCGATGCTCACGACACTGACAAACGGGATTTGGAGGTCGGGGGTGAGGAGACCACGCCCACCTAGGGGACGGCTTGATTTCAGTGGTGGAGTTGGCCTTACTTTGACCTAGAACATCTTTGGCCCAGGCACCCAGTTCACTTTGCTGACACTGTATTTTCAAATTGAAGTGTCACACTTTGTGTTCCTGTGGAGCCTTTCAGCCCGAGCATCTGAATGCGCTTAGTAAAGCACTTAGTGAACTGAGCGCCACTAAACACGTCATTCACCGTGGGACCCGTGAGTGATGGTGCCGGGGCGGAGCGTGACCTCCTCGCCTCCGACCCCTTGTCGGTATCGCTTCTCGGCCTTTTGGCTAAGATCAAGTGTAGTATCTGTTCTTATCAGTTTAATATCTGATACGTCCCCTACCCGGGGACCATATATTAAATTGATTTTTGGAACAGGGAGATGGAACAGGGGCTTGCTCCGTCCACTCCACGCATCGACCTGGTATTGCAGCATCTCCGGGAACGGTGCACCCCCTCCCTCGCTGTTGAAAATCAAGTCCCTGCGGGCCCTGGGTTGCTTGCGCTCCAGGTCAGCAGGGCGATACAACCGCTACTTACCAATTAAGACCCAGGTCATCTTTTGTCATTCCGAGTACGAAAACGCTTTCCTCTCAGGCATTAAACCCCTGCAGATTCACAGAGTCTTCCATAAGTCTCTGGTTTTTGGCCAGGCGTGTTTTGTCAGCACCGTCAGTCAGCACGGCAGGTCCGTGGAAGACGCCTCTGCCTCTGCGCTGTACAACTCATACTTACCTGGCAGGGGAGATACCATGATCAAGAAGGTGGTTCACCCAGGGCGAGGCTCAGCCATTGCACTCCGGCTGTGCTGACCCCTGCGAATTCCCCAAATGTGGGAATCTCGACTGCATAATTTCTGGTAGTGGGGGACTCCGTTCGCGCTCTCCCCTGACAAGCCTGTCAAACAAAAAAACAAAAACAACCCAAAGCGAAAGCTGTCCAACTGTGGTGCATTTAATGGCGCCCAGCGTCTCCCATGCAGCACAGTCTTTGTTCGTCCACGCGATGCTCACGACACTGACAAACGGGATTTGGAGGTCGGGGGTGAGGAGACCACGCCCACCTAGGGGACGGCTTGATTTCAGTGGTGGAGTTGGCCTTACTTTGACCTAGAACATCTTTGGCCCAGGCACCCAGTTCACTTTGCTGACACTGTATTTTCAAATTGAAGTGTCACACTTTGTGTTCCTGTGGAGCCTTTCAGCCCGAGCATCTGAATGCGCTTAGTAAAGCACTTAGTGAACTGAGCGCCACTAAACACGTCATTCACCGTGGGACCCGTGAGTGATGGTGCCGGGGCGGAGCGTGACCTCCTCGCCTCCGACCCCTTGTCGGTATCGCTTCTCGGCCTTTTGGCTAAGATCAAGTGTAGTATCTGTTCTTATCAGTTTAATATCTGATACGTCCCCTACCCGGGGACCATATATTAAATTGATTTTTGGAACAGGGAGATGGAACAGGGGCTTGCTCCGTCCACTCCACGCATCGACCTGGTATTGCAGCATCTCCGGGAACGGTGCACCCCCTCCCTCGCTGTTGAAAATCAAGTCCCTGCGGGCCCTGGGTTGCTTGCGCTCCAGGTCAGCAGGGCGATACAACCGCTACTTACCAATTAAGACCCAGGTCATCTTTTGTCATTCCGAGTACGAAAACGCTTTCCTCTCAGGCATTAAACCCCTGCAGATTCACAGAGTCTTCCATAAGTCTCTGGTTTTTGGCCAGGCGTGTTTTGTCAGCACCGTCAGTCAGCACGGCAGGTCCGTGGAAGACGCCTCTGCCTCTGCGCTGTACAACTCATACTTACCTGGCAGGGGAGATACCATGATCAAGAAGGTGGTTCACCCAGGGCGAGGCTCAGCCATTGCACTCCGGCTGTGCTGACCCCTGCGAATTCCCCAAATGTGGGAATCTCGACTGCATAATTTCTGGTAGTGGGGGACTGCGTTCGCGCTCTCCCCTGACAAGCCTGTCAAACAAAAAAACAAAAACAACCCAAAGCGAAAGCTGTCCAACTGTGGTGCATTTAATGGCGCCCAGCGTCTCCCGTGCAGCACAGTCTTTGTTCGTCCACGCGATGCTCACGACACTGACAAACGGGATTTGGAGGTCGGGGGTGAGGAGACCACGCCCACCTAGGGGACGGCTTGATTTCAGTGGTGAAGTTGGCCTTACTTTGACCTAGAACATCTTTGGCCCAGGCACCCAGTTCACTTTGCTGACACTGTATTTTCAAATTGAAGTGTCACACTTTGTGTTCCTGTGGAGCCTTTCAGCCCGAGCATCTGAATGCGCTTAGTAAAGCACTTAGTGAACTGAGCGCCACTAAACACGTCATTCACCGTGGGACCCGTGAGTGATGGTGCCGGGGCGGAGCGTGACCTCCTCGCCTCCGACCCCTTGTCGGTATCGCTTCTCGGCCTTTTGGCTAAGATCAAGTGTAGTATCTGTTCTTATCAGTTTAATATCTGATACGTCCCCTACCCGGGGACCATATATTAAATTGATTTTTGGAACAGGGAGATGGAACAGGGGCTTGCTCCGTCCACTCCACGCATCGACCTGGTATTGCAGCATCTCCGGGAACGGTGCACCCCCTCCCTCGCTGTTGAAAATCAAGTCCCTGCGGGCCCTGGGTTGCTTGCGCTCCAGGTCAGCAGGGCGATACAACCGCTACTTACCAATTAAGACCCAGGTCATCTTTTGTCATTCCGAGTACGAAAACGCTTTCCTCTCAGGCATTAAACCCCTGCAGATTCACACAGTCTTCCATAAGTCTCTGGTTTTTGGCCAGGCGTGTTTTGTCAGCACCGTCAGTCAGCACGGCAGGTCCGTGGAAGACGCCTCTGCCTCTGCGCTGTACAACTCATACTTACCTGGCAGGGGAGATACCATGATCAAGAAGGTGGTTCACCCAGGGCGAGGCTCAGCCATTGCACTCCGGCTGTGCTGACCCCTGCGAATTCCCCAAATGTGGGAATCTCGACTGCATAATTTCTGGTAGTGGGGGACTGCGTTCGCGCTCTCCCCTGACAAGCCTGTCAAACAAAAAAACAAAAACAACCCAAAGCGAAAGCTGTCCAACTGTGGTGCATTTAATGGCGCCCAGCGTCTCCCGTGCAGCACAGTCTTTGTTCGTCCACGCGATGCTCACGACACTGACAAACGGGATTTGGAGGTCGGGGGTGAGGAGACCACGCCCACCTAGGGGACGGCTTGATTTCAGTGGTGGAGTTGGCCTTACTTTGACCTAGAACATCTTTGGCCCAGGCACCCAGTTCACTTTGCTGACACTGTATTTTCAAATTGAAGTGTCACACTTTGTGTTCCTGTGGAGCCTTTCAGCCCGAGCATCTGAATGCGCTTAGTAAAGCACTTAGTGAACTGAGCGCCACTAAACACGTCATTCACCGTGGGACCCGTGAGTGATGGTGCCGGGGCGGAGCGTGACCTCCTCGCCTCCGACCCCTTGTCGGTATCGCTTCTCGGCCTTTTGGCTAAGATCAAGTGTAGTATCTGTTCTTATCAGTTTAATATCTGATACGTCCCCTACCCGGGGACCATATATTAAATTGATTTTTGGAACAGGGAAATGGAACAGGGGCTTGCTCCGTCCACTCCACGCATCGACCTGGTATTGCAGCATCTCCGGGAACGGTGCACCCCCTCCCTCGCTGTTGAAAATCAAGTCCCTGCGGGCCCTGGGTTGCTTGCGCTCCAGGTCAGCAGGGCGATACAACCGCTACTTACCAATTAAGACCCAGGTCATCTTTTGTCATTCCGAGTACGAAAACGCTTTCCTCTCAGGCATTAAACCCCTGCAGATTCACACAGTCTTCCATAAGTCTCTGGTTTTTGGCCAGGCGTGTTTTGTCAGCACCGTCAGTCAGCACGGCAGGTCCGTGGAAGACGCCTCTGCCTCTGCGCTGTACAACTCATACTTACCTGGCAGGGGAGATACCATGATCAAGAAGGTGGTTTACCCAGGGCGAGGCTCAGCCATTGCACTCCGGCTGTGCTGACCCCTGCGAATTCCCCAAATGTGGGAATCCCGACTGCATAATTTCTGGTAGTGGGGGACTGCGTTCGCGCTCTCCCCTGACAAGCCTGTCAAACAAAAAAACAAAAACAACCCAAAGCGAAAGCTGTCCAACTGTGGTGCATTTAATGGCGCCCAGCGTCTCCCGTGCAGCACAGTCTTTGTTCGTCCACGCGATGCTCACGACACTGACAAACGGGATTTGGAGGTCGGGGGTGAGGAGACCACGCCCACCTAGGGGACGGCTTGATTTCAGTGGTGGAGTTGGCCTTACTTTGACCTAGAACATCTTTGGCCCAGGCACCCAGTTCACTTTGCTGACACTGTATTTTCAAATTGAAGTGTCACACTTTGTGTTCCTGTGGAGCCTTTCAGCCCGAGCATCTGAATGCGCTTAGTAAAGCACTTAGTGAACTGAGCGCCACTAAACACGTCATTCACCGTGGGACCCGTGAGTGATGGTGCCGGGGCGGAGCGTGACCTCCTCGCCTCCGACCCCTTGTCGGTATCGCTTCTCGGCCTTTTGGCTAAGATCAAGTGTAGTATCTGTTCTTATCAGTTTAATATCTGATACGTCCCCTACCTGGGGACCATATATTAAATTGGTTTTTGGAACAGGGAGATGGAACAGGGGCTTGCTCCGTCCACTCCACGCATCGACCTGGTATTGCAGCATCTCCGGGAACGGTGCACCCCCTCCCTCGCTGTTGAAAATCAAGTCCCTGCGGGCCCTGGGTTGCTTGCGCTCCAGGTCAGCAGGGCGATACAACCGCTACTTACCAATTAAGACCCAGGTCATCTTTTGTCATTCCGAGTACGAAAACGCTTTCCTCTCAGGCATTAAACCCCTGCAGATTCACAGAGTCTTCCATAAGTCTCTGGTTTTTGGCCAGGCGTGTTTTGTCAGCACCGTCAGTCAGCACGGCAGGTCCGTGGAAGACGCCTCTGCCTCTGCGCTGTACAACTCATACTTACCTGGCAGGGGAGATACCATGATCAAGAAGGTGGTTCACCCAGGGCGAGGCTCAGCCATTGCACTCCGGCTGTGCTGACCCCTGCGAATTCCCCAAATGTGGGAATCTCGACTGCATAATTTCTGGTAGTGGGGGACTGCGTTCGCGCTCTCCCCTGACAAGCCTGTCAAACAAAAAAACAAAAACAACCCAAAGCGAAAGCTGTCCAACTGTGGTGCATTTAATGGCGCCCAGCGTCTCCCGTGCAGCACAGTCTTTGTTCGTCCACGCGATGCTCACGACACTGACAAACGGGATTTGGAGGTCGGGGGTGAGGAGACCACGCCCACCTAGGGGACGGCTTGATTTCAGTGGTGGAGTTGGCCTTACTTTGACCTAGAACATCTTTGGCCCAGGCACCCAGTTCACTTTGCTGACACTGTATTTTCAAATTGAAGTGTCACACTTTGTGTTCCTGTGGAACCTTTCAGCCCGAGCATCTGAATGCGCTTAGTAAAGCACTTAGTGAACTGAGCGCCACTAAACACGTCATTCACCGTGGGACCCGTGAGTGATGGTGCCGGGGCGGAGCGTGACCTCCTCGCCTCTGACCCCTTGTCGGTATCGCTTCTCGGCCTTTTGGCTAAGATCAAGTGTAGTATCTGTTCTTATCAGTTTAATATCTGATACGTCCCCTACCCGGGGACCATATATTAAATTGCATTTTGGAACAGGGAGATGGAACAGGGGCTTGCTCCGTCCACTCCACGCATCGACCTGGTATTGCAGCATCTCCGGGAACGGTGCACCCCCCCCCTCGCTGTTGAAAATCAAGTCCCTGCGGGCCCTGGGTTGCTTGCGCTCCAGGTCAGCAGGGCGATACAACCGCTACTTACCAATTAAGACCCAGGTCATCTTTTGTCATTCCGAGTACGAAAACGCTTTCCTCTCAGGCATTAAACCCCTGCAGATTCACAGAGTCTTCCATAAGTCTCTGGTTTTTGGCCAGGCGTGTTTTGTCAGCACCGTCAGTCAGCACGGCAGGTCCGTGGAAGACGCCTCTGCCTCTGCGCTGTACAACTCATACTTACCTGGCAGGGGAGATACCATGATCAAGAAGGTGGTTCACCCAGGGCCAGGCTCAGCCATTGCACTCCGGCTGTGCTGACCCCTGCGAATTCCCCAAATGTGGGAATCTCGACTGCATAATTTCTGGTAGTGGGGGACTGCGTTCGCGCTCTCCCCTGACAAGCCTGTCAAACAAAAAAACAAAAACAACCCAAAGCGAAAGCTGTCCAACTGTGGTGCATTTAATGGCGCCCAGCGTCTCCCGTGCAGCACAGTCTTTGTTCGTCCACGCGATGCTCACGACACTGACAAACGGGATTTGGAGGTCGGGGGTGAGGAGACCACGCCCACCTAGGGGACGGCTTGATTTCAGTGGTGGAGTTGGCCTTACTTTGACCTAGAACATCTTTGGCCCAGGCACCCAGTTCACTTTGCTGACACTGTATTTTCAAATTGAAGTGTCACACTTTGTGTTCCTGTGGAGCCTTTCAGCCCGAGCATCTGAATGCGCTTAGTAAAGCACTTAGTGAACTGAGCGCCACTAAACACGTCATTCACCGTGGGACCCGTGAGTGATGGTGCCGGGGCGGAGCGTGACCTCCTCGCCTCCGACCCCTTGTCGGTATCGCTTCTCGGCCTTTTGGCTAAGATCAAGTGTAGTATCTGTTCTTATCAGTTTAATATCTGATACGTCCCCTACCTGGGGACCATATATTAAATTGGTTTTTGGAACAGGGAGATGGAACAGGGGCTTGCTCCGTCCACTCCACGCATCGACCTGGTATTGCAGCATCTCCGGGAACGGTGCACCCCCTCCCTCGCTGTTGAAAATCAAGTCCCTGCGGGCCCTGGGTTGCTTGCGCTCCAGGTCAGCAGGGCGATACAACCGCTACTTACCAATTAAGACCCAGGTCATCTTTTGTCATTCCGAGTACGAAAACGCTTTCCTCTCAGGCATTAAACCCCTGCAGATTCACAGAGTCTTCCATAAGTCTCTGGTTTTTGGCCAGGCGTGTTTTGTCAGCACCGTCAGTCAGCACGGCAGGTCCGTGGAAGACGCCTCTGCCTCTGCGCTGTACAACTCATACTTACCTGGCAGGGGAGATACCATGATCAAGAAGGTGGTTCACCCAGGGCGAGGCTCAGCCATTGCACTCCGGCTGTGCTGACCCCTGCGAATTCCCCAAATGTGGGAATCTCGACTGCATAATTTCTGGTAGTGGGGGACTGCGTTCGCGCTCTCCCCTGACAAGCCTGTCAAACAAAAAAACAAAAACAACCCAAAGCGAAAGCTGTCCAACTGTGGTGCATTTAATGGCGCCCAGCGTCTCCCGTGCAGCACAGTCTTTGTTCGTCCACGCGATGCTCACGACACTGACAAACGGGATTTGGAGGTCGGGGGTGAGGAGACCACGCCCACCTAGGGGACGGCTTGATTTCAGTGGTGGAGTTGGCCTTACTTTGACCTAGAACATCTTTGGCCCAGGCACCCAGTTCACTTTGCTGACACTGTATTTTCAAATTGAAGTGTCACACTTTGTGTTCCTGTGGAACCTTTCAGCCCGAGCATCTGAATGCGCTTAGTAAAGCACTTAGTGAACTGAGCGCCACTAAACACGTCATTCACCGTGGGACCCGTGAGTGATGGTGCCGGGGCGGAGCGTGACCTCCTCGCCTCTGACCCCTTGTCGGTATCGCTTCTCGGCCTTTTGGCTAAGATCAAGTGTAGTATCTGTTCTTATCAGTTTAATATCTGATACGTCCCCTACCCGGGGACCATATATTAAATTGCATTTTGGAACAGGGAGATGGAACAGGGGCTTGCTCCGTCCACTCCACGCATCGACCTGGTATTGCAGCATCTCCGGGAACGGTGCACCCCCCCCCTCGCTGTTGAAAATCAAGTCCCTGCGGGCCCTGGGTTGCTTGCGCTCCAGGTCAGCAGGGCGATACAACCGCTACTTACCAATTAAGACCCAGGTCATCTTTTGTCATTCCGAGTACGAAAACGCTTTCCTCTCAGGCATTAAACCCCTGCAGATTCACAGAGTCTTCCATAAGTCTCTGGTTTTTGGCCAGGCGTGTTTTGTCAGCACCGTCAGTCAGCACGGCAGGTCCGTGGAAGATGCCTCTGCCTCTGCGCTGTACAACTCATACTTACCTGGCAGGGGAGATACCATGATCAAGAAGGTGGTTCACCCAGGGCCAGGCTCAGCCATTGCACTCCGGCTGTGCTGACCCCTGCGAATTCCCCAAATGTGGGAATCTGGACTGCATAATTTCTGGTAGTGGGGGACTGCGTTCGCACAAGCCTGTCAAACAAAAACAACCCAAAGCGAAAGCTGTCCAACTGTGGTGCATTTAATGGCGCCCAGCGTCTCCCGTGCAGCACAGTCTTTGTTCGTCCACGCGATGCTCACGACACTGACAAACGGGATTTGGAGGTCGGGGGTGAGGAGACCACGCCCACCTAGGGGACGGCTTGATTTCAGTGGTGGAGTTGGCCTTACTTTGACCTAGAACATCTTTGGCCCAGGCACCCAGTTCACTTTGCTGACACTGTATTTTCAAATTGAAGTGTCACACTTTGTGTTCCTGTGGAGCCTTTCAGCCCGAGCATCTGAATGCGCTTAGTAAAGCACTTAGTGAACTGAGCGCCACTAAACACGTCATTCACCGTGGGACCCGTGAGTGATGGTGCCGGGGCGGAGCGTGACCTCCTCGCCTCCGACCCCTTGTCGGTATCGCTTCTCGGCCTTTTGGCTAAGATCAAGTGAAGTACTGTCTTTAGTTAGCATTAAGGCTATCTGCTGGGTTGTCTGTGAGATGACCACAAGACATGTACCTCAGGCAGCCATGCCGGCTGGCCTGCGTAATTCTGTGCGGTTCGTCTGGAAGGAGGACGGGAGTGGTTCGTCCGGAAGGTGCTGATGGAAGGGCTGAAGGTGGATCCGGGCCAGGTCTTTTGTCTGCAGTGGAATCCGTCTGAAAGCGGATACGACCTGACGTTGCACAGTCAGGTTTCGTACGACCGGTTGCTGGCAACGTGCAAGGCCAAGGCAGACTCGGTGCCTTTTTCCTTGTTCCGGGTGGAGCCGCTGGGCCAGAGGAATGTAAGGACTGTGACTGTACACATGTACAATCCGTATGTGGGGGATGCGGCAGTGGCACTGTTCCTGGGGAAGTATGGGAAGGTGGACAAGCCGGTCCAGTACGTGAGGGACAGCTTCGGTATCTGGTCTGGTCGGCGACAGTTCCGGGTCCTCCTCGGGGATGATCCAGATAGTGGCGACGGCCTTCGGCACCCTCCTGCCTACTTCACATTTGGGGGGGAAAGGGGTTTTTTGTTTTACTCTGGCCAGCCGAGTTTTTGTCGGCAGTGTCGCAGCTTTGGACATATGGCGGCTGGCTGCGCCCAGGTTCACTGCCGGAACTGTGGGGGTGCTGGACACGGCGCTGCCTCCTGCACTGCACCGCGGGTCTGCAATGGGTGTGGGGCGACGGGACACCTTTACCGGGACTGCCCTACTCATGCTCGCACATATGCAGATGTGGCAGGGGGGAAGCAAGCCCCAAGCCTTAGGCCGCAGGAGGAGGTGCTGCAGGAGATCCGGGGTGCCCCTTCAGCAGGGGTGGCGGTTCCGGCTGCAGAGGCTGTTCAGGCTGCAGAGGCTGTTGCGGCTGCGGAGGCCATTCCGGCCAATGGGGCCGAGGCGGGGGCGGAGGTATTACCCTCTTCAGGTGGACCTTTTTTGGGTGCGGCGGGGCTGGTGAGCCTGGGTGACTCCTTGCCTCTGGAGGGGTCCTGGGCGGACTGTGAGCTGGGTTCTGAGAGCGGGGAGTCGGTGGAGGCTGTTTCCGGGGGTGTGAGGAGGAGGAGGACGTCCTCGGGAGGGGAACAGTCGGAGCTGTCAGCGGAGGCTGGTCGGTCGGTGCCGATGGTGCAGGTTCGCGGAAGGAGGAAGAAGAGGAAGGGGTTGCAGGTTGGCGGTTGTGCGGAGGCTGTGGCCGAGAGGGCCCCATTGGGGCTGTCGGGCTACTACGATGCTCTCACCGGAGACTCGGGGGAAGATGACTCCGGTGGGCAGGTGGCTGTACAGGGGGGAGGTTCCGGCCTCTCAACCCGTGGTCGGGGCACGGGCCCTGGAGCCGAGGGGGTGGAGACTGGCCCTGTTATCGTCTCGGAGGATGTGGAGCTGGTTGACGGCTCTGGGGAGGCATCTCGGCCTGTGGACTTGGGGCCGGTGTCACCTTTGAGCCCTGCGCGCTCTTTCCCGGAGGCTGGATCGCCCAGTAGTATCGCCTACCTGCAGGATTTTGAGTCTTCTGATCCAGATAACTCTTTGGGGACGGAGGCTGAAGGGACTGTGGGTGAGACTGAAGGGGTTTAACACAGCTCATGAGTTTGTTTTCTGTTGTAACGGTGAATGTGCGGGGCATGAGGGATGGGGGAAAGCGGGGGGGTATTTTTCAATACTTGTCTCAGGTGTCTTTTCACATTTGTTTTCTGCAGGAAGTTCATTTGAGGGATGGGGGGGATGTGGGGGTTTTTTCAGGGGCTTGGCCCAAGGGTGAGTCCAGGTGGGGGGTGGGGCGGGTGCATTCGTCTGGGGTCGGGGTGTTATTTGGGGATCGGGATTTTCATGTTTCGGGCAGTTTTTCTGTGGTGCAGGGGAGGGTTCTTGTGGTGGATGCAGATTGGAGGGGAGTTTATTTTCGTTTTATTAACGTGTATGCTCCGGCTGAGCCGCGGGGACGTAAGGACCTTTTTTTGACCTTGCCGGATGTCTGTGTTACCAATAGGGTAGTGGTTTTAGGAGGGGATTTCAATGTCTCCTTTGAGGGGACTGGGGATTTTAGTTTGCCTTATTTAAGGGATGTGGTGCAGGGGTTTATGTTTCGGGATGGGTTTAGGGAGGTGGATTCTACAGGGGATGGGATTACCTGGACTAATTCCCGGGGTTCCCGCAGTCGTATTGACTTTGTTTTTGTGCCCGTTGCGGTTGCCGTTCATAGTGCTGTTGTGTCACCCGTGTGGTTTTCTGATCATAGTCAACTCCTGGTTGTTTTTTTGGTGTCTGCACCCCTTTTTGGGAGGGGGTACTGGAAGTTGAACTGCAAGGTTTTGGGGGAGGTGGCTTTTCGCAGGAGTTTCGTTTCGCACTATGGGGTCTGGGTTTTGCTTAAGCCTTGGTTTGGTTCAGTGGTGGAGTGGTGGGAAGGTGTCAAGTGCAATACCCGGGTTTTGGCAGTTTCGTACTGCTCGGCCAAGGCACTGGACGGGAGGAAGAGGTTTGTTGATTTACAGAGGTCTTTGCAGGACATGGTGGCTGCAGAGAATAGAGGTGAGGGGGTGGATAGGGAGGGGATGGAGGCTGTGAAGGAGCAGCTGGGTCGTTATTTTAGGGAGAAGGCTGGGGATTTTTTGTTTCGGTGCCGGAGGGAGTCGTTTGAGTTTGGGGAGGTTAGTGGTGCTTATTTTTTCAAACAGGTTAGGGAGGCCCGTGCAAGGGTGTGTATTCCGCATCTGCGCGGGAGGGAGGGGGGCCTCGTCTCTGATCCGGAGGGGATGGTACGGGTGGCCTCCGATTTTTTCGGGGAGGCATTTGGGGAGCGCGCAGTTGCTTCCTCCGGGGCGGGCCGTCTTCTGGGGGAGTTGGAGGGGAGGGTGCCTGCGGTGGTGGTGGAGGAGCTGGAGCGCCCGGTGACAATGGCTGAGGTGGAGGGGGCCATGAAGGGGTTGCCAGCTGGCAAGGTGCCTGGAATTGATGGGTTGCCCAAGGAATTTTATGTTGCATTTTGGGGGATTCTGGGGAGGGATTTCTTTGAGGTGGTGAACTCGGTTTTGGACGGGGGTCTTCTGGGCACAACGATGAGAGAGGGGGTCCTCACCCTTTTGTACAAGAAGGGGGACAGGGACTTTCTGGGGAATTACAGGCCGATCTCTCTGCTCTGCGCAGATTACAAGATCCTGGCCAGGGTTCTGGCGTGTAGGCTCCGGGAGGCACTTCCCCATGTGGTGCATGAGGATCAGACATGTGGGGTGGGGGGGAGGCGGATACAGTGGAATTTAGGGTTGGTGAGGGATTGTGTTCACTGGGTGGGGGAGCGGCGGGTGCCCATGATGTTGGTGGGGTTAGATATGGAGAAGGCTTTTGACAGGGTGAATCATGGGTTCTTATTTTCTGTTATGGAGAGGGTGGGGTTTGGGCCTCGGTTCTTGAGGTGGTTGGGGGTTATGTACACAGGGGTGGGGAGTAGAGTTATGGTTAATGGGCACATGGGTGGGGTGATGCCACAGCGGACAGGGGTGAGGCAGGGGTGCCCTCTGTCGCCGCTGCTTTTTGTATTGTATATGGAGCCGCTGGGTGCGGCGGTGAGAGCAGACCCAGGTGTGGTGGGGTTGCGCCTGCCTGGGGGGGGTGCGGAGGAGTTGAAACTCTCTCAGTATGCGGATGATATGACGCTATTTTTGACATCGGAGGGGTCTGTGGTGCGCTTGCTGGGTATTCTGGCGGATTTCTCGGAGGTCTCGGGGGCTAAGGTGAATGTGGGGAAGTCCACCATTAAATATTTTGGGCCATGGGCAGGGAGGGTGGGGGGTGTGTGTGGCCTGTCTCAGTGTCAGGGTCCGATGAGGATCCTGGGTGTGGATTTTGAGGTGGGGGATAGTGGGGAACTGAATTGGGGTAAACGCCTGGCTGCGGCCCGTTCACGTATGGGGCTGTGGAAGGCGAGGCGTCTTTCTTTAAGTGGCAGGGTGCTAGCACTTAAGGCGGATATCTTGCCGTCCTTCGTTTATTTGGCTTATGTTTTTCCTTTGCCTCCTGAGTATAGGAGAAGACTGGTGCAGGACGTATTTTCTTTTGTGTGGGGGGGGTATGAGTATGTGAGGCGAGATTGGATGTGCCAGGATGTTCGGGTGGGGGGCCGGGGGGTTCCGGATGTCCTACTCAAGTTGGATGTCCTTTTCTTTTCCTTTTTGTGCAATAGTCTACATGCCCCTAGTGGTCATCGTTTTCATTTGCTTTTGTTGTTTTGGTTGTCTTTCCCTCTGAGGCGGTTGGTGGTGTGGGATAACATGCGGCCGAAGGGGGACACTTTGCCTCCACATTACAGGCAGGTGGTGGGTTGGGCTAGACGTCATAGGGAGTGTCAGGAGGGGGTCTTGTGCCTTGATCACCGGGGCCTCTATCGGGCCTTGGTGGTGAAACGGGGGCCTGTGGTGGTGGCTGGGGTTGGTCCAACTGGGTGGGGTTTTATTCAGCAGAAGGGCCTGTCAAATAGGTTAAAGGATCTCAATTGGCTTTGCCTGCATAGGAGGCTGCCGGTGAGGGAGGTGTTACACAGGCATGGGCTGTCAAGGTTGCGCTCGTGTCCAAGGGAGGGTTGTGGGTCAGATGAGACCATTGACCATGTGTTCTGGGGATGTGGGTTTGCCAAGGCAGTTTGGGGTGATTTGGTTCTTTTTTTTCCGCAGGTGGGATGTCTGTCATATGATGTGCTAATGTTGGGCTTGGGTTTGAGGGGGAGGGGACGGGAAGGTTTTTTGTTGTGGTTATTGCTGTCAGTGGGGAAGGCCGTGCTGTGGGAGGCTCGAGCGGTGTTGGTCAGGAGCAATGTAGAGTGGGGGGTGGGTGGGGTGGTGAGGAGAGTTCGGGGGGAGCTGGAGCGCATGAGGAAGATGGAGGAGGTCAAGTACGGGTACCATGCGGCGAGAGAGCGCTGGAAGGCTTTATTTTTCTGATCTACAGGTTTTTGGATTTTGCTTTGTTATGAAGATGTATGCTGCATTGATGTAATTTTGCGTTGTATGGCTTTTGTGGTTTAATAAAAAAAAAAAAAAAAAAAAAAAAATCTGTTCTTATCAGTTTAATATCTGATACGTCCCCTACCCGGGGACCATATATTAAATTGATTTTTGGAACAGGGAGATGGAACAGGGGCTTGCTCCGTCCACTCCACGCATCGACCTGGTATTGCAGCATCTCCGGGAACGGTGCACCCCCTCCCTCGCTGTTGAAAATCAAGTCCCTGCGGGCCCTGGGTTGCTTGCGCTCCAGGTCAGCTGGGCGATACAACCGCTACTTACCAATTAAGACCCAGGTCATCTTTTGTCATTCCGAGTACGAAAACGCTTTCCTCTCAGGCATTAAACCCCTGCAGATTCACAGAGTCTTCCATAAGTCTCTGGTTTTTGGCCAGGCGTGTTTTGTCAGCACCGTCAGTCAGCACGGCAGGTCCGTGGAAGACGCCTCTGCCTCTGCGCTGTACAACTCATACTTACCTGGCAGGAGAGATACCATGATCAAGAAGGTGGTTCACCCAGGGCGAGGCTCAGCCATTGCACTCCGGCTGTGCTGACCCCTGCGAATTCCCCAAATGTGGGAATCTCGACTGCATAATTTCTGGTAGTGGGGGACTGCGTTCGCGCTCTCCCCTGACAAGCCTGTCAAACAAAAAAACAAAAACAACCCAAAGCGAAAGCTGTCCAACTGTGGTGCATTTAATGGCGCCCAGCGTCTCCCGTGCAGCACAGTCTTTGTTCGTCCACGCGATGCTCACGACACTGACAAACGGGATTTGGAGGTCGGGGGTGAGGAGACCACGCCCACCTAGGGGACGGCTTGATTTCAGTGGTGGAGTTGGCCTTACTTTGACCTAGAACATCTTTGGCCCAGGCACCCAGTTCACTTTGCTGACACTGTATTTTCAAATTGAAGTGTCACACTTTGTGTTCCTGTGGAGCCTTTCAGCCCGAGCATCTGAATGCGCTTAGTAAAGCACTTAGTGAACTGAGCGCCACTAAACACGTCATTCACCGTGGGACCCGTGAGTGATGGTGCCGGGGCGGAGCGTGACCTCCTCGCCTCCGACCCCTTGTCGGTATCGCTTCTCGGCCTTTTGGCTAAGATCAAGTGTAGTATCTGTTCTTATCAGTTTAATATCTGATACGTCCCCTACCCGGGGACCATATATTAAATTGATTTTTGGAACAGGGAGATGGAACAGGGGCTTGCTCCGTCCACTCCACGCATCGACCTGGTATTGCAGCATCTCCGGGAACGGTGCACCCCCTCCCTCGCTGTTGAAAATCAAGTCCCTGCGGGCCCTGGGTTGCTTGCGCTCCAGGTCAGCAGGGCGATACAACCGCTACTTACCAATTAAGACCCAGGTCATCTTTTGTCATTCCGAGTACGAAAACGCTTTCCTCTCAGGCATTAAACCCCTGCAGATTCACAGAGTCTTCCATAAGTCTCTGGTTTTTGGCCAGGCAAGTTTTGTCAGCACCGTCAGTCAGCACGGCAGGTCCGTGGAAGACGCCTCTGCCTCTGCGCTGTACAACTCATACTTACCTGGCAGGGGAGATACCATGATCAAGAAGGTGGTTCACCCAGGGCGAGGCTCAGCCATTGCACTCCGGCTGTGCTGACCCCTGCGAATTCCCCAAATGTGGGAATCTCGACTGCATAATTTCTGGTAGTGGGGGACTCCGTTCGCGCTCTCCCCTGACAAGCCTGTCAAACAAAAAAACAAAAACAACCCAAAGCGAAAGCTGTCTAACTGTGGTGCATTTAATGGCGCCCAGCGTCTCCCATGCAGCACAGTCTTTGTTCGTCCACGCGATGCTCACGACACTGACAAACGGGATTTGGAGGTCGGGGGTGAGGAGACCACGCCCACCTAGGGGACGGCTTGATTTCAGTGGTGGAGTTGGCCTTACTTTGACCTAGAACATCTTTGGCCCAGGCACCCAGTTCACTTTGCTGACACTGTATTTTCAAATTGAAGTGTCACACTTTGTGTTCCTGTGGAGCCTTTCAGCCCGAGCATCTGAATGCGCTTAGTAAAGCACTTAGTGAACTGAGCGCCACTAAACACGTCATTCACCGTGGGACCCGTGAGTGATGGTGCCGGGGCGGAGCGTGACCTCCTCGCCTCCGACCCCTTGTCGGTATCGCTTCTCGGCCTTTTGGCTAAGATCAAGTGTAGTATCTGTTCTTATCAGTTTAATATCTGATACGTCCCCTACCTGGGGACCATATATTAAATTGCATTTTGGAACAGGGAGATGGAACAGGGGCTTGCTCCGTCCACTCCACGCATCGACCTGGTATTGCAGCATCTCCGGGAACGGTGCACCCCCTCCCTCGCTGTTGAAAATCAAGTCCCTGCGGGCCCTGGGTTGCTTGCGCTCCAGGTCAGCAGGGCGATACAACCGCTACTTACCAATTAAGACCCAGGTCATCTTTTGTCATTCCGAGTACGAAAACGCTTTCCTCTCAGGCATTAAACCCCTGCAGATTCACACAGTCTTCCATAAGTCTCTGGTTTTTGGCCAGGCGTGTTTTGTCAGCACCGTCAGTCAGCACGGCAGGTCCGTGGAAGACGCCTCTGCCTCTGCGCTGTACAACTCATACTTACCTGGCAGGGGAGATACCATGATCAAGAAGGTGGTTCACCCAGGGCGAGGCTCAGCCATTGCACTCCGGCTGTGCTGACCCCTGCGAATTCCCCAAATGTGGGAATCTCGACTGCATAATTTCTGGTAGTGGGGGACTGCGTTCGCGCTCTCCCCTGACAAGCCTGTCAAACAAAAAAACAAAAACAACCCAAAGCGAAAGCTGTCCAACTGTGGTGCATTTAATGGCGCCCAGCGTCTCCCGTGCAGCACAGTCTTTGTTCGTCCACGCGATGCTCACGACACTGACAAACGGGATTTGGAGGTCGGGGGTGAGGAGACCACGCCCACCTAGGGGACGGCTTGATTTCAGTGGTGGAGTTGGCCTTACTTTGACCTAGAACATCTTTGGCCCAGGCACCCAGTTCACTTTGCTGACACTGTATTTTCAAATTGAAGTGTCACACTTTGTGTTCCTGTGGAGCCTTTCAGCCCGAGCATCTGAATGCGCTTAGTAAAGCACTTAGTGAACTGAGCGCCACTAAACACGTCATTCACCGTGGGACCCGTGAGTGATGGTGCCGGGGCGGAGCGTGACCTCCTCGCCTCCGACCCCTTGTCGGTATCGCTTCTCGGCCTTTTGGCTAAGATCAAGTGTAGTATCTGTTCTTATCAGTTTAATATCTGATACGTCCCCTACCCGGGGACCATATATTAAATTGATTTTTGGAACAGGGAGATGGAACAGGGGCTTGCTCCGTCCACTCCACGCATCGACCTGGTATTGCAGCATCTCCGGGAACGGTGCACCCCCTCCCTCGCTGTTGAAAATCAAGTCCCTGCGGGCCCTGGGTTGCTTGCGCTCCAGGTCAGCAGGGCGATACAACCGCTACTTACCAATTAAGACCCAGGTCATCTTTTGTCATTCCGAGTACGAAAACGCTTTCCTCTCAGGCATTAAACCCCTGCAGATTCACACAGTCTTCCATAAGTCTCTGGTTTTTGGCCAGGCGTGTTTTGTCAGCACCGTCAGTCAGCACGGCAGGTCCGTGGAAGACGCCTCTGCCTCTGCGCTGTACAACTCATACTTACCTGGCAGGGGAGATACCATGATCAAGAAGGTGGTTCACCCAGGGCGAGGCTCAGCCATTGCACTCCGGCTGTGCTGACCCCTGCGAATTCCCCAAATGTGGGAATCTCGACTGCATAATTTCTGGTAGTGGGGGACTGCGTTCGCGCTCTCCCCTGACAAGCCTGTCAAACAAAAAAACAAAAACAACCCAAAGCGAAAGCTGTCCAACTGTGGTGCATTTAATGGCGCCCAGCGTCTCCCGTGCAGCACAGTCTTTGTTCGTCCACGCGATGCTCACGACACTGACAAACGGGATTTGGAGGTCGGGGGTGAGGAGACCACGCCCACCTAGGGGACGGCTTGATTTCAGTGGTGGAGTTGGCCTTACTTTGACCTAGAACATCTTTGGCCCAGGCACCCAGTTCACTTTGCTGACACTGTATTTTCAAATTGAAGTGTCACACTTTGTGTTCCTGTGGAGCCTTTCAGCCCGAGCATCTGAATGCGCTTAGTAAAGCACTTAGTGAACTGAGCGCCACTAAACACGTCATTCACCGTGGGACCCGCGAGTGATGGTGCCGGGGCGGAGCGTGACCTCCTCGCCTCCGACCCCTTGTCGGTATCGCTTCTCGGCCTTTTGGCTAAGATCAAGTGTAGTATCTGTTCTTATCAGTTTAATATCTGATACGTCCCCTACCCGGGGACCATATATTAAATTGCATTTTGGAACAGGGAGATGGAACAGGGGCTTGCTCCGTCCACTCCACGCATCGACCTGGTATTGCAGCATCTCCGGGAACGGTGCACCCCCTCCCTCGCTGTTGAAAATCAAGTCCCTGCGGGCCCTGGGTTGCTTGCGCTCCAGGTCAGCAGGGCGATACAACCGCTACTTACCAATTAAGACCCAGGTCATCTTTTGTCATTCCGAGTACGAAAACGCTTTCCTCTCAGGCATTAAACCCCTGCAGATTCACACAGTCTTCCATAAGTCTCTGGTTTTTGGCCAGGCGTGTTTTGTCAGCACCGTCAGTCAGCACGGCAGGTCCGTGGAAGACGCCTCTGCCTCTGCGCTGTACAACTCATACTTACCTGGCAGGGGAGATACCATGATCAAGAAGGTGGTTCACCCAGGGCGAGGCTCAGCCATTGCACTCCGGCTGTGCTGACCCCTGCGAATTCCCCAAATGTGGGAATCTCGACTGCATAATTTCTGGTAGTGGGGGACTGCGTTCGCGCTCTCCCCTGACAAGCCTGTCAAACAAAAAAACAAAAACAACCCAAAGCGAAAGCTGTCCAACTGTGGTGCATTTAATGGCGCCCAGCGTCTCCCGTGCAGCACAGTCTTTGTTCGTCCACGCGATGCTCACGACACTGACAAACGGGATTTGGAGGTCGGGGGTGAGGAGACCACGCCCACCTAGGGGACGGCTTGATTTCAGTGGTGGAGTTGGCCTTACTTTGACCTAGAACATCTTTGGCCCAGGCACCCAGTTCACTTTGCTGACACTGTATTTTCAAATTGAAGTGTCACACTTTGTGTTCCTGTGGAGCCTTTCAGCCCGAGCATCTGAATGCGCTTAGTAAAGCACTTAGTGAACTGAGCGCCACTAAACACGTCATTCACCGTGGGACCCGTGAGTGATGGTGCCGGGGCGGAGCGTGACCTCCTCGCCTCCGACCCCTTGTCGGTATCGCTTCTCGGCCTTTTGGCTAAGATCAAGTGTAGTATCTGTTCTTATCAGTTTAATATCTGATACGTCCCCTACCCGGGGACCATATATTAAATTGATTTTTGGAACAGGGAGATGGAACAGGGGCTTGCTCCGTCCACTCCACGCATCGACCTGGTATTGCAGCATCTCCGGGAACGGTGCACCCCCTCCCTCGCTGTTGAAAATCAAGTCCCTGCGGGCCCTGGGTTGCTTGCGCTCCAGGTCAGCAGGGCGATACAACCGCTACTTACCAATTAAGACCCAGGTCATCTTTTGTCATTCCGAGTACGAAAACGCTTTCCTCTCAGGCATTAAACCCCTGCAGATTCACACAGTCTTCCATAAGTCTCTGGTTTTTGGCCAGGCGTGTTTTGTCAGCACCGTCAGTCAGCACGGCAGGTCCGTGGAAGACGCCTCTGCCTCTGCGCTGTACAACTCATACTTACCTGGCAGGGGAGATACCATGATCAAGAAGGTGGTTCACCCAGGGCGAGGCTCAGCCATTGCACTCCGGCTGTGCTGACCCCTGCGAATTCCCCAAATGTGGGAATCTCGACTGCATAATTTCTGGTAGTGGGGGACTGCGTTCGCGCTCTCCCCTGACAAGCCTGTCAAACAAAAAAACAAAAACAACCCAAAGCGAAAGCTGTCCAACTGTGGTGCATTTAATGGCGCCCAGCGTCTCCCGTGCAGCACAGTCTTTGTTCGTCCACGCGATGCTCACGACACTGACAAACGGGATTTGGAGGTCGGGGGTGAGGAGACCACGCCCACCTAGGGGACGGCTTGATTTCAGTGGTGGAGTTGGCCTTACTTTGACCTAGAACATCTTTGGCCCAGGCACCCAGTTCACTTTGCTGACACTGTATTTTCAAATTGAAGTGTCACACTTTGTGTTCCTGTGGAGCCTTTCAGCCCGAGCATCTGAATGCGCTTAGTAAAGCACTTAGTGAACTGAGCGCCACTAAACACGTCATTCACCGTGGGACCCGCGAGTGATGGTGCCGGGGCGGAGCGTGACCTCCTCGCCTCCGACCCCTTGTCGGTATCGCTTCTCGGCCTTTTGGCTAAGATCAAGTGTAGTATCTGTTCTTATCAGTTTAATATCTGATACGTCCCCTACCCGGGGACCATATATTAAATTGCATTTTGGAACAGGGAGATGGAACAGGGGCTTGCTCCGTCCACTCCACGCATCGACCTGGTATTGCAGCATCTCCGGGAACGGTGCACCCCCTCCCTCGCTGTTGAAAATCAAGTCCCTGCGGGCCCTGGGTTGCTTGCGCTCCAGGTCAGCAGGGCGATACAACCGCTACTTACCAATTAAGACCCAGGTCATCTTTTGTCATTCCGAGTACGAAAACGCTTTCCTCTCAGGCATTAAACCCCTGCAGATTCACACAGTCTTCCATAAGTCTCTGGTTTTTGGCCAGGCGTGTTTTGTCAGCACCGTCAGTCAGCACGGCAGGTCCGTGGAAGACGCCTCTGCCTCTGCGCTGTACAACTCATACTTACCTGGCAGGGGAGATACCATGATCAAGAAGGTGGTTCACCCAGGGCGAGGCTCAGCCATTGCACTCCGGCTGTGCTGACCCCTGCGAATTCCCCAAATGTGGGAATCTCGACTGCATAATTTCTGGTAGTGGGGGACTGCGTTCGCGCTCTCCCCTGACAAGCCTGTCAAACAAAAAAACAAAAACAACCCAAAGCGAAAGCTGTCCAACTGTGGTGCATTTAATGGCGCCCAGCGTCTCCCGTGCAGCACAGTCTTTGTTCGTCCACGCGATGCTCACGACACTGACAAACGGGATTTGGAGGTCGGGGGTGAGGAGACCACGCCCACCTAGGGGACGGCTTGATTTCAGTGGTGGAGTTGGCCTTACTTTGACCTAGAACATCTTTGGCCCAGGCACCCAGTTCACTTTGCTGACACTGTATTTTCAAATTGAAGTGTCACACTTTGTGTTCCTGTGGAGCCTTTCAGCCCGAGCATCTGAATGCGCTTAGTAAAGCACTTAGTGAACTGAGCGCCACTAAACACGTCATTCACCGTGGGACCCATGAGTGATGGTGCCGGGGCGGAGCGTGACCTCCTCGCCTCCGACCCCTTGTCGGTATCGCTTCTCGGCCTTTTGGCTAAGATCAAGTGTAGTATCTGTTCTTATCAGTTTAATATCTGATACGTCCCCTACCCGGGGACCATATATTAAATTGCATTTTGGAACAGGGAAATGGAACAGGGGCTTGCTCCGTCCACTCCACGCATCGACCTGGTATTGCAGCATCTCCGGGAACGGTGCACCCCCTCCCTCGCTGTTGAAAATCAAGTCCCTGCGGGCCCTGGGTTGCTTGCGCTCCAGGTCAGCAGGGCGATACAACCGCTACTTACCAATTAAGACCCAGGTCATCTTTTGTCATTCCGAGTACGAAAACGCTTTCCTCTCAGGCATTAAACCCCTGCAGATTCACACAGTCTTCCATAAGTCTCTGGTTTTTGGCCAGGCGTGTTTTGTCAGCACCGTCAGTCAGCACGGCAGGTCCGTGGAAGACGCCTCTGCCTCTGCGCTGTACAACTCATACTTACCTGGCAGGGGAGATACCATGATCAAGAAGGTGGTTTACCCAGGGCGAGGCTCAGCCATTGCACTCCGGCTGTGCTGACCCCTGCGAATTCCCCAAATGTGGGAATCTCGACTGCATAATTTCTGGTAGTGGGGGACTGCGTTCGCGCTCTCCCCTGACAAGTCTGTCAAACAAAAAAACAAAAACAACCCAAAGCGAAAGCTGTCCAACTGTGGTGCATTTAATGGCGCCCAGCGTCTCCCGTGCAGCACAGTCTTTGTTCGTCCACGCGATGCTCACGACACTGACAAACGGGATTTGGAGGTCGGGGGTGAGGAGACCACGCCCACCTAGGGGACGGCTTGATTTCAGTGGTGGAGTTGGCCTTACTTTGACCTAGAACATCTTTGGCCCAGGCACCCAGTTCACTTTGCTGACACTGTATTTTCAAATTGAAGTGTCACACTTTGTGTTCCTGTGGAGCCTTTCAGCCCGAGCATCTGAATGCGCTTAGTAAAGCACTTAGTGAACTGAGCGCCACTAAACACGTCATTCACCGTGGGACCCGTGAGTGATGGTGCCGGGGCGGAGCGTGACCTCCTCGCCTCCGACCCCTTGTCGGTATCGCTTCTCGGCCTTTTGGCTAAGATCAAGTGTAGTATCTGTTCTTATCAGTTTAATATCTGATACGTCCCCTACCCGGGGACCATATATTAAATTGATTTTTGGAACAGGGAGATGGAACAGGGGCTTGCTCCGTCCACTCCACGCATCGACCTGGTATTGCAGCATCTCCGGGAACGGTGCACCCCCTCCCTCGCTGTTGAAAATCAAGTCCCTGCGGGCCCTGGGTTGCTTGCGCTCCAGGTCAGCAGGGCGATACAACCGCTACTTACCAATTAAGACCCAGGTCATCTTTTGTCATTCCGAGTACGAAAACGCTTTCCTCTCAGGCATTAAACCCCTGCAGATTCACACAGTCTTCCATAAGTCTCTGGTTTTTGGCCAGGCGTGTTTTGTCAGCACCGTCAGTCAGCACGGCAGGTCCGTGGAAGACGCCTCTGCCTCTGCGCTGTACAACTCATACTTACCTGGCAGGGGAGATACCATGATCAAGAAGGTGGTTCACCCAGGGCGAGGCTCAGCCATTGCACTCCGGCTGTGCTGACCCCTGCGAATTCCCCAAATGTGGGAATCTCGACTGCATAATTTCTGGTAGTGGGGGACTGCGTTCGCGCTCTCCCCTGACAAGCCTGTCAAACAAAAAAACAAAAACAACCCAAAGCGAAAGCTGTCCAACTGTGGTGCATTTAATGGCGCCCAGCGTCTCCCGTGCAGCACAGTCTTTGTTCGTCCACGCGATGCTCACGACACTGACAAACGGGATTTGGAGGTCGGGGGTGAGGAGACCACGCCCACCTAGGGGACGGCTTGATTTCAGTGGTGGAGTTGGCCTTACTTTGACCTAGAACATCTTTGGCCCAGGCACCCAGTTCACTTTGCTGACACTGTATTTTCAAATTGAAGTGTCACACTTTGTGTTCCTGTGGAGCCTTTCAGCCCGAGCATCTGAATGCGCTTAGTAAAGCACTTAGTGAACTGAGCGCCACTAAACACGTCATTCACCGTGGGACCCGTGAGTGATGGTGCCGGGGCGGAGCGTGACCTCCTCGCCTCCGACCCCTTGTCGGTATCGCTTCTCGGCCTTTTGGCTAAGATCAAGTGTAGTATCTGTTCTTATCAGTTTAATATCTGATACGTCCCCTACCCGGGGACCATATATTAAATTGCATTTTGGAACAGGGAGATGGAACAGGGGCTTGCTCCGTCCACTCCACGCATCGACCTGGTATTGCAGCATCTCCGGGAACGGTGCACCCCCTCCCTCGCTGTTGAAAATCAAGTCCCTGCGGGCCCTGGGTTGCTTGCGCTCCAGGTCAGCAGGGCGATACAACCGCTACTTACCAATTAAGACCCAGGTCATCTTTTGTCATTCCGAGTACGAAAACGCTTTCCTCTCAGGCATTAAACCCCTGCAGATTCACACAGTCTTCCATAAGTCTCTGGTTTTTGGCCAGGCGTGTTTTGTCAGCACCGTCAGTCAGCACGGCAGGTCCGTGGAAGACGCCTCTGCCTCTGCGCTGTACAACTCATACTTACCTGGCAGGGGAGATACCATGATCAAGAAGGTGGTTCACCCAGGGCGAGGCTCAGCCATTGCACTCCGGCTGTGCTGACCCCTGCGAATTCCCCAAATGTGGGAATCTCGACTGCATAATTTCTGGTAGTGGGGGACTGCGTTCGCGCTCTCCCCTGACAAGCCTGTCAAACAAAAAAACAAAAACAACCCAAAGCGAAAGCTGTCCAACTGTGGTGCATTTAATGGCGCCCAGCGTCTCCTGTGCAGCACAGTCTTTGTTCGTCCACGCGATGCTCACGACACTGACAAACGGGATTTGGAGGTCGGGGGTGAGGAGACCACGCCCACCTAGGGGACGGCTTGATTTCAGTGGTGGAGTTGGCCTTACTTTGACCTAGAACATCTTTGGCCCAGGCACCCAGTTCACTTTGCTGACACTGTATTTTCAAATTGAAGTGTCACACTTTGTGTTCCTGTGGAGCCTTTCAGCCCGAGCATCTGAATGCGCTTAGTAAAGCACTTAGTGAACTGAGCGCCACTAAACACGTCATTCACCGTGGGACCCGTGAGTGATGGTGCCGGGGCGGAGCGTGACCTCCTCGCCTCCGACCCCTTGTCGGTATCGCTTCTCGGCCTTTTGGCTAAGATCAAGTGTAGTATCTGTTCTTATCAGTTTAATATCTGATACGTCCCCTACCCGGGGACCATATATTAAATTGATTTTTGGAACAGGGAGATGGAACAGGGGCTTGCTCCGTCCACTCCACGCATCGACCTGGTATTGCAGCATCTCCGGGAACGGTGCACCCCCTCCCTCGCTGTTGAAAATCAAGTCCCTGCGGGCCCTGGGTTGCTTGCGCTCCAGGTCAGCAGGGCGATACAACCGCTACTTACCAATTAAGACCCAGGTCATCTTTTGTCATTCCGAGTACGAAAACGCTTTCCTCTCAGGCATTAAACCCCTGCAGATTCACAGAGTCTTCCATAAGTCTCTGGTTTTTGGCCAGGCGTGTTTTGTCAGCACCGTCAGTCAGCACGGCAGGTCCGTGGAAGACGCCTCTGCCTCTGCGCTGTACAACTCATACTTACCTGGCAGGGGAGATACCATGATCAAGAAGGTGGTTCACCCAGGGCGAGGCTCAGCCATTGCACTCCGGCTGTGCTGACCCCTGCGAATTCCCCAAATGTGGGAATCTCGACTGCATAATTTCTGGTAGTGGGGGACTGCGTTCGCGCTCTCCCCTGACAAGCCTGTCAAACAAAAAAACAAAAACAACCCAAAGCGAAAGCTGTCCAACTGTGGTGCATTTAATGGCGCCCAGCGTCTCCCGTGCAGCACAGTCTTTGTTCGTCCACGCGATGCTCACGACACTGACAAACGGGATTTGGAGGTCGGGGGTGAGGAGACCACGCCCACCTAGGGGACGGCTTGATTTCAGTGGTGGAGTTGGCCTTACTTTGACCTAGAACATCTTTGGCCCAGGCACCCAGTTCACTTTGCTGACACTGTATTTTCAAATTGAAGTGTCACACTTTGTGTTCCTGTGGAGCCTTTCAGCCCGAGCATCTGAATGCGCTTAGTAAAGCACTTAGTGAACTGAGCGCCACTAAACACGTCATTCACCGTGGGACCCGTGAGTGATGGTGCCGGGGCGGAGCGTGACCTCCTCGCCTCCGACCCCTTGTCGGTATCGCTTCTCGGCCTTTTGGCTAAGATCAAGTGAAGTACTGTCTTTATTTATCATTAAGGCTACCTGCTGGGTGGTCTGTGAGATGACCACAAGACCTGTACCTCAGGCAGCCATGCCGGCTGGCCTGCGTAATTCTGTGCGGTTCGTCTGGAAGGAGAAGGCGATTGGAGGACGGGAGTGGTTCGTCCGGAAGGTGCTGATGGAAGGGCTGAAGGTGGATCCGGGCCAGGTCTTTTGTCTGCAGTGGAATCCGTCTGAAAGCGGATACGACCTGACGTTGCACAGTCAGGTTTCGTACGACCGGTTGCTGGCAACGTGCAAGGCCAAGGCAGACTCGGTGCCTTTTTCGTTGTTCCGGGTGGAGCCGCTGGGCCAGAGGAGTGTAAGGACTGTGACTGTACACATGTACAATCCGTATGTGGGGGATGCGGCAGTGGCGCTGTTCCTGGGGAAGTACGGGAAGGTGGACAAGCCGGTCCAGTACGTGAGGGACAGCTTCGGTATCTGGTCTGGTCGGCGACAGTTCCGGGTCCTCCTCGGGGATGATCCAGATAGTGGCGACGGCCTTCGGCACCCTCCTGCCTACTTCACATTTGGGGGGGAAAGGGGTTTTTTGTTTTACTCTGGCCAGCCGAGTTTTTGTCGGCAGTGTCGCAGCTTTGGACATATGGCGGCTGGCTGCGCTCAGGTTCGCTGCCGGAACTGTGGGGGTGCTGGACACGGCGCTGCCTCGTGCACTGCACCGCGGGTCTGCAATGGGTGTGGGGCGACGGGACACCTTTACCGGGACTGCCCTACTCATGCCCGCACATATGCAGCTGTGGCAGGGGGGAAGCAAGCCCCAAGCCTTAGGCCGCAGGAGGAGGTGCTGCAGGAGATCCGGGGTGCCCCTTCAGCAGGGGTGGCGGTTCCGGCTGCAGAGGCTGTTCAGGCTGCAGAGGCTGTTGCGGCTGCGGAGGCCATTCCGGCCAATGGGGCCGAGGCGGGGGCGGAGGTGTTACCCTCTTCAGGTGGACCTTTTTTGGGTGCGGCGGGGCTGGTGAGCCTGGGTGACTCCTTGCCTCTGGAGGGGTCCTGGGCGGACTGTGAGCTGGGTTCTGAGAGCGGGGAGTCGGTGGAGGCTGTTTCCGGGGGTGTGAGGAGGAGGAGGACGTCCTCGGGAGGGGAACAGTCGGAG
This sequence comes from Sciaenops ocellatus, assembly GCA_033000465.1. Classification (NCBI taxonomy): domain Eukaryota; kingdom Metazoa; phylum Chordata; class Actinopteri; family Sciaenidae; genus Sciaenops; species Sciaenops ocellatus. The sequence goes on along the minus strand of CP136871.1, from coordinate 29,690,416 downwards.
CTGTCAGCGGAGGCTGGTCGGTCGGTGCCGATGGTGCAGGTTCGCGGAAGGAGGAAGAAGAGGAAGGGGTTGCAGGCTGGCGGTTGTACGGAGGCTGTGGCCGAGAGGGCCCCATTGGGGCTGTTGGGCTACTACGATGCTCTCACCGGAGACTCGGGGGAAGATGACTCCAGTGGGCAGGTGGCTGTACAGGGGGGAGGTTCCGGCCTCTCAACCCGTGGTCGGGGCACGGGCCCTGGAGCCGAGGGGGTGGAGACTGGCCCTGTTATCGTCTCGGAGGATGTGGAGCTGGTTGACAGCTCTGGGGAGGCATCTCGGCCTGTGGACTTGGGGCCAGTGTCACCTTTGAGCCCTGCGCGCTCTTTCCCGGAGGCTGGATCGCCCAGTGGTATCGCCTACCTGCAGGATTTTGAGTCTTCTGATCCAGATAACCCTTTGGGGACGGAGGCTGAAGGGACTGTGGGTGAGACTGAAGGGGTTTAACACAGCTCATGAGTTTGTTTTCTGTTGTAACGGTGAATGTGCGGGGCATGAGGGATGGGGGAAAGCGGGGGGGTATTTTTCAATACTTGTCTCAGGTGTCTTTTCACGTTTGTTTTCTGCAGGAAGTTCATTTGAGGGATGGGGGGGATGTGGGGGTTTTTTCAGGGGGTTGGCCCAAGGGTGAGTCCAGGTGGGGGGTGGGGCGGGTGCATTCGTCTGGGGTCGGGGTGTTATTTGGGGATCGGGATTTTCATGTTTCGGGCAGTTTTTCTGTGGTGCAGGGGAGGGTTCTTGTGGTGGATGCAGATTGGAGGGGAGTGTATTTTCGTTTTATTAACGTGTATGCTCCGGCTGAGCCGCGGGGACGTAAGGACCTTTTTTTGACCTTGCCGGATGTCTGTGTTACCAATAGGGTAGTGGTTTTAGGAGGGGATTTCAATGTCTCCTTTGAGGGGACTGGGGATTTTAGTTTGCCTTATTTAAGGGATGTGGTGCAGGGGTTTATGTTTCGGGATGGGTTTAGGGAGGTGGATTCTACAGGGGATGGGATTACCTGGACTAATTCCCGGGGTTCCCGCAGTCGTATTGACTTTGTTTTTGTGCCCGTTGCGGTTGCCGTTCATAGTGCTGTTGTGTCACCCGTGTGGTTTTCTGATCATAGTCAACTCCTGGTTGTTTTTTTGGTGTCTGCACCCCTTTTTGGGAGGGGGTACTGGAAGTTGAACTGCAAGGTTTTGGGGGAGGTGGCTTTTCGCAGGAGTTTCGTTTCGCACTATGGGGTCTGGGTTTTGCTTAAGCCTTGGTTTGGTTCAGTGGTGGAGTGGTGGGAAGGTGTGAAGCGCAATACCCGGGTTTTGGCAGTTTCGTACTGCTCGGCCAAGGCACGGGACGGGAGGAAGAGGTTTGTTGATTTACAGAGGTCTTTGCAGGACATGGTGGCTGCAGAGAATAGAGGTGAGGGGGTGGATAGGGAGGGGATGGAGGCTGTGAAGGAGCAGCTGGGTCGTTATTTTAGGGAGAAGGCTGGGGATTTTTTGTTTCGGTGCCGGAGGGAGTCGTTTGAGTTTGGGGAGGTTAGTGGTGCTTATTTTTTCAAACAGGTTAGGGAGGCCCGTGCAAGGGTGTGCATTCCGCATCTGCGCGGGAGGGAGGGGGGCCTCGTCTCTGATCCGGAGGGGATGGTACGGGTGGCCTCCGATTTTTTCGGGGAGGCATTTGGGGAGCGCGCAGTTGCTTCCTCCGGGGCGGGCCGTTTTCTGGGGGAGTTGGAGGGGAGGGTGCCTGCGGTGGTGGTGGAGGAGCTGGAGCGCCCGGTGACAATGGCTGAGGTGGAGGGGGCCATGAAGGGGTTGCCAGCTGGCAAGGTGCCTGGAATTGATGGGTTGCCCAAGGAATTTTATGTTGCTTTTTGGGGGATTCTGGGGAGGGATTTCTTTGAGGTGGTGAACTCGGTTTTGGACGGGGGTCTTCTGGGCACAACGATGAGAGAGGGGGTCCTCACCCTTTTGTACAAGAAGGGGGACAGGGACTTTCTGGGGAATTACAGGCCGATCTCTCTGCTCTGCGCAGATTACAAGATCCTGGCCAGGGTTCTGGCGTGTAGGCTCCGGGAGGCACTTCCCCATGTGGTGCATGAGGATCAGACATGTGGGGTGGGGGGGAGGCGGATACAGTGGAATTTAGGGTTGGTGAGGGATTGTGTTCACTGGGTGGGGGAGCGGCGGGTGCCCATGATGTTGGTGGGGTTAGATATGGAGAAGGCTTTTGACAGGGTGAATCATGGGTTCTTATTTTCTGTTATGGAGAGGGTGGGGTTTGGGCCTCGGTTCTTGAGGTGGTTGGGGGTTATGTACACAGGGGTGGGGAGTAGAGTTATGGTTAATGGGCACATGGGTGGGGTGATGCCACAGCGGACAGGGGTGAGGCAAGGGTGCCCTCTGTCGCCGCTGCTTTTTGTATTGTATATGGAGCCGCTGGGTGCGGCGGTGAGAGCAGACCCGGGTGTGGTGGGGTTGCGCCTGCCTGGGGGGGGTGCGGAGGAGTTGAAACTCTCTCAGTATGCGGATGATATGACGCTATTTTTGACATCGGAGGGGTCTGTGGTGCGCTTGCTGGGTATTCTGGCGGATTTCTCGGAGGTCTCGGGGGCTAAGGTGAATGTGGGGAAGTCCACCATTAAATATTTTGGGCCATGGGCAGGGAGGGTGGGGGGTGTGTGTGGCCTGTCTCAGTGTCAGGGTCCGATGAGGATCCTGGGTGTGGATTTTGAGGTGGGGGATAGTGGGGAACTGAATTGGGGTAAACGCCTGGCTGCGGCCCGTTCACGTATGGGGCTGTGGAAGGCGAGGCGTCTTTCTTTAAGTGGCAGGGTGCTAGCACTTAAGGCGGATATCTTGCCATCCTTCGTTTATTTGGCTTATGTTTTTCCTTTGCCTCCTGAGTATAGGAGAAGACTGGTGCAGGACGTATTTTCTTTTGTGTGGGGGGGGTATGAGTATGTGAGGCGGGATTGGATGTGCCAGGATGTTCGGGTGGGGGGCCGGGGGGTTCCGGATGTCCTACTCAAGTTGGATGTCCTTTTCTTTTCTTTTTTGTGCAATAGTCTACATGCCCCTAGTGGTCATCGTTTTCATTTGCTTTTGTTGTTTTGGTTGTCTTTCCCTCTGAGGCGGTTGGTGGTGTGGGATAACATGCGGCCGAAGGGGGACACTTTGCCTCCACATTACAGGCAGGTGGTGGGTTGGGCTAGACGTCATAGGGAGTGTCAGGAGGGGGTCTTGTGCCTTGATCACCGGGGCCTCTATCGGGCCTTGGTGGTGAAACGGGGGCCTGTGGTGGTGGCTGGGGTTGGTCCAACTGGGTGGGGTTTTATTCAGCAGAAGGGCCTGTCAAATAGGTTAAAGGATCTCAATTGGCTTTGCCTGCATAGGAGGCTGCCGGTGAGGGAGGTGTTACACAGGCATGGGCTGTCAAGGTTGCGCTCGTGTCCAAGGGAGGGTTGTGGGTCAGATGAGACCATTGACCATGTGTTCTGGGGATGTGGGTTTGCCAAGGCGGTTTGGGGTGATTTGGTTCTTTTTTTTCCGCAGGTGGGATGTCTGTCATATGATGTGCTAATGTTGGGCTTGGGTTTGAGGGGGAGGGGACGGGAAGGTTTTTTGTTGTGGTTATTGCTGTCAGTGGGGAAGGCCGTGCTGTGGGAGGCTCGAGCGGTGTTGGTCAGGAGCAATGTAGAGTGGGGGGTGGGTGGGGTGGTGAGGAGAGTTCGGGGGGAGCTGGGGCGCATGAGGAAGATGGAGGAGGTCAAGTACGGGTACCATGCGGCGAGAGAGCGCTGGAAGGCTTTATTTTTCTGATCTACAGGTTTTTGGATTTTGCTTTGTTATGAAGATGTATGCTGCATTGATGTAATTTTGCGTTGTATGGCTTTTGTGGTTTAATAAAAAAAAAAAAAAAAAAAAAAAAAAATCTGTTCTTATCAGTTTAATATCTGATACGTCCCCTACCCGGGGACCATATATTAAATTGCATTTTGGAACAGGGAAATGGAACAGGGGCTTGCTCCGTCCACTCCACGCATCGACCTGGTATTGCAGCATCTCCGGGAACGGTGCACCCCCTCCCTCGCTGTTGAAAATCAAGTCCCTGCGGGCCCTGGGTTGCTTGCGCTCCAGGTCAGCAGGGCGATACAACCGCTACTTACCAATTAAGACCCAGGTCATCTTTTGTCATTCCGAGTACGAAAACGCTTTCCTCTCAGGCATTAAACCCCTGCAGATTCACAGAGTCTTCCATAAGTCTCTGGTTTTTGGCCAGGCGTGTTTTGTCAGCACCGTCAGTCAGCACGGCAGGTCCGTGGAAGACGCCTCTGCCTCTGCGCTGTACAACTCATACTTACCTGGCAGGGGAGATACCATGATCAAGAAGGTGGTTCACCCAGGGCGAGGCTCAGCCATTGCACTCCGGCTGTGCTGACCCCTGCGAATTCCCCAAATGTGGGAATCTCGACTGCATAATTTCTGGTAGTGGGGGACTGCGTTCGCGCTCTCCCCTGACAAGCCTGTCAAACAAAAAAACAAAAACAACCCAAAGCGAAAGCTGTCCAACTGTGGTGCATTTAATGGCGCCCAGCGTCTCCCGTGCAGCACAGTCTTTGTTCGTCCACGCGATGCTCACGACACTGACAAACAGGATTTGGAGGTTGGGGGTGAGGAGACCACGCCCACCTAGGGGACGGCTTGATTTCAGTGGTGGAGTTGGCCTTACTTTGACCTAGAACATCTTTGGCCCAGGCACCCAGTTCACTTTGCTGACACTGTATTTTCAAATTGAAGTGTCACACTTTGTGTTCCTGTGGAGCCTTTCAGCCCGAGCATCTGAATGCGCTTAGTAAAGCACTTAGTGAACTGAGCGCCACTAAACACGTCATTCACCGTGGGACCCGTGAGTGATGGTGCCGGGGCGGAGCGTGACCTCCTCGCCTCCGACCCCTTGTCGGTATCGCTTCTCGGCCTTTTGGCTAAGATCAAGTGTAGTATCTGTTCTTATCAGTTTAATATCTGATACGTCCCCTACCCGGGGACCATATATTAAATTGATTTTTGGAACAGGGAGATGGAACAGGGGCTTGCTCCGTCCACTCCACGCATCGACCTGGTATTGCAGCATCTCCGGGAACGGTGCACCCCCTCCCTCGCTGTTGAAAATCAAGTCCCTGCGGGCCCTGGGTTGCTTGCGCTCCAGGTCAGCAGGGCGATACAACCGCTACTTACCAATTAAGACCCAGGTCATCTTTTGTCATTCCGAGTACGAAAACGCTTTCCTCTCAGGCATTAAACCCCTGCAGATTCACAGAGTCTTCCATAAGTCTCTGGTTTTTGGCCAGGCGTGTTTTGTCAGCACCGTCAGTCAGCACGGCAGGTCCGTGGAAGACGCCTCTGCCTCTGCGCTGTACAACTCATACTTACCTGGCAGGGGAGATACCATGATCAAGAAGGTGGTTCACCCAGGGCGAGGCTCAGCCATTGCACTCCGGCTGTGCTGACCCCTGCGAATTCCCCAAATGTGGGAATCTCGACTGCATAATTTCTGGTAGTGGGGGACTGCGTTCGCGCTCTCCCCTGACAAGCCTGTCAAACAAAAAAACAAAAACAACCCGAAGCGAAAGCTGTCCAACTGTGGTGCATTTAATGGCGCCCAGCGTCTCCCGTGCAGCACAGTCTTTGTTCGTCCACGCGATGCTCACGACACTGACAAACGGGATTTGGAGGTCGGGGGTGAGGAGACCACGCCCACCTAGGGGACGGCTTGATTTCAGTGGTGGAGTTGGCCTTACTTTGACCTAGAACATCTTTGGCCCAGGCACCCAGTTCACTTTGCTGACACTGTATTTTCAAATTGAAGTGTCACACTTTGTGTTCCTGTGGAGCCTTTCAGCCCGAGCATCTGAATGCGCTTAGTAAAGCACTTAGTGAACTGAGCGCCACTAAACACGTCATTCACCGTGGGACCCGTGAGTGATGGTGCTGGGGCGGAGCGTGACCTCCTCGCCTCCGACCCCTTGTCGGTATCGCTTCTCGGCCTTTTGGCTAAGATCAAGTGTAGTATCTGTTCTTATCAGTTTAATATCTGATACGTCCCCTACCCGGGGACCATATATTAAATTGCATTTTGGAACAGGGAAATGGAACAGGGGCTTGCTCCGTCCACTCCACGCATCGACCTGGTATTGCAGCATCTCCGGGAACGGTGCACCCCCTCCCTCGCTGTTGAAAATCAAGTCCCTGCGGGCCCTGGCTTGCTTGCGCTCCAGGTCAGCAGGGCGATACAACCGCTACTTACCAATTAAGACCCAGGTCATCTTTTGTCATTCCGAGTACGAAAACGCTTTCCTCTCAGGCATTAAACCCCTGCAGATTCACAGAGTCTTCCATAAGTCTCTGGTTTTTGGCCAGGCGTGTTTTGTCAGCACCGTCAGTCAGCACGGCAGGTCCGTGGAAGACGCCTCTGCCTCTGCGCTGTACAACTCATACTTACCTGGCAGGGGAGATACCATGATCAAGAAGGTGGTTCACCCAGGGCGAGGCTCAGCCATTGCACTCCGGCTGTGCTGACCCCTGCGAATTCCCCAAATGTGGGAATCTCAACTGCATAATTTCTGGTAGTGGGGGACTGCGTTCGCGCTCTCCCCTGACAAGCCTGTCAAACAAAAAAACAAAAACAACCCGAAGCGAAAGCTGTCCAACTGTGGTGCATTTAATGGCGCCCAGCGTCTCCCGTGCAGCACAGTCTTTGTTCGTCCACGCGATGCTCACGACACTGACAAACAGGATTTAGAGGTCGGGGGTGAGGAGACCACGCCCACCTAGGGGACGGCTTGATTTCAGTGGTGGAGTTGGCCTTACTTTGACCTAGAACATCTTTGGCCCAGGCACCCAGTTCACTTTGCTGACACTGTATTTTCAAATTGAAGTGTCACACTTTGTGTTCCTGTGGAGCCTTTCAGCCCGAGCATCTGAATGCGCTTAGTAAAGCACTTAGTGAACTGAGCGCCACTAAACACGTCATTCACCGTGGGACCCGTGAGTGATGGTGCCGGGGCGGAGCGTGACCTCCTCGCCTCCGACCCCTTGTCGGTATCGCTTCTCGGCCTTTTGGCTAAGATCAAGTGTAGTATCTGTTCTTATCAGTTTAATATCTGATACGTCCCCTACCCGGGGACCATATATTAAATTGATTTTTGGAACAGGGAGATGGAATAGGGGCTTGCTCCGTCCACTCCACGCATCGACCTGGTATTGCAGCATCTCCGGGAACGGTGCACCCCCTCCCTCGCTGTTGAAAATCAAGTCCCTGCAGGCCCTGGGTTGCTTGCGCTCCAGGTCAGCAGGGCGATACAACCGCTACTTACCAATTAAGACCCAGGTCATCTTTTGTCATTCCGAATACGAAAACGCTTTCCTCTCAGGCATTAAACCCCTGCAGATTCACAGAGTCTTCCATAAGTCTCTGGTTTTTGGCCAGGCGTGTTTTGTCAGCACCGTCAGTCAGCACGGCAGGTCCGTGGAAGACGCCTCTGCCTCTGCGCTGTACAACTCATACTTACCTGGCAGGGGAGATACCATGATCAAGAAGGTGGTTCACCCAGGGCGAGGCTCAGCCATTGCACTCCGGCTGTGCTGACCCCTGCGAATTCCCCAAATGTGGGAATCTCGACTGCATAATTTCTGGTAGTGGGGGACTGCGTTCGCGCTCTCCCCTGACAAGCCTGTCAAACAAAAAAACAAAAACAACCCAAAGCGAAAGCTGTCCAACTGTGGTGCATTTAATGGCGCCCAGCGTCTCCCGTGCAGCACAGTCTTTGTTCGTCCACGCGATGCTCACGACACTGACAAACGGGATTTGGAGGTCGGGGGTGAGGAGACCACGCCCACCTAGGGGACGGCTTGATTTCAGTGGTGGAGTTGGCCTTACTTTGACCTAGAACATCTTTGGCCCAGGCACCCAGTTCACTTTGCTGACACTGTATTTTCAAATTGAAGTGTCACACTTTGTGTTCCTGTGGAGCCTTTCAGCCCGAGCATCTGAATGCGCTTAGTAAAGCACTTAGTGAACTGAGCGCCACTAAACACGTCATTCACCGTGGGACCCGTGAGTGATGGTGCCGGGGCGGAGCGTGACCTCCTCGCCTCCGACCCCTTGTCGGTATCGCTTCTCGGCCTTTTGGCTAAGATCAAGTGTAGTATCTGTTCTTATCAGTTTAATATCTGATACGTCCCCTACCCGGGGACCATATATTAAATTGATTTTTGGAACAGGGAGATGGAACAGGGGCTTGCTCCGTCCACTCCACACATCGACCTGGTATTGCAGCATCTCCGGGAACGGTGCACCCCCTCCCTCGCTGTTGAAAATCAAGTCCCTGCGGGCCCTGGGTTGCTTGCGCTCCAGGTCAGCAGGGCGATACAACCGCTACTTACCAATTAAGACCCAGGTCATCTTTTGTCATTCCGAGTACGAAAACGCTTTCCTCTCAGGCATTAAACCCCTGCAGATTCACAGAGTCTTCCATAAGTCTCTGGTTTTTGGCCAGGCGTGTTTTGTCAGCACCGTCAGTCAGCACGGCAGGTCCGTGGAAGACGCCTCTGCCTCTGCGCTGTACAACTCATACTTACCTGGCAGGGGCGATACCATGATCAAGAAGGTGGTTCACCCAGGGCGAGGCTCAGCCATTGCACTCCGGCTGTGCTGACCCCTGCGAATTCCCCAAATGTGGGAATCTCGACTGCATAATTTCTGGTAGTGGGGGACTGCGTTCGCGCTCTCCCCTGACAAGCCTGTCAAACAAAAAAACAAAAACAACCCAAAGCGAAAGCTGTCCAACTGTGGTGCATTTAATGGCGCCCAGCGTCTCCCGTGCAGCACAGTCTTTGTTCGTCCACGCGATGCTCACGACACTGACAAACGGGATTTGGAGGTTGGGGGTGAGGAGACCACGCCCATCTAGGGGACGGCTTGATTTCAGTGGTGGAGTTGGCCTTACTTTGACCTAGAACATCTTTGGCCCAGGCACCCAGTTCACTTTGCTGACACTGTATTTTCAAATTGAAGTGTCACACTTTGTGTTCCTGTGGAGCCTTTCAGCCCGAGCATCTGAATGCGCTTAGTAAAGCACTTAGTGAACTGAGCGCCACTAAACACGTCATTCACCGTGGGACCCGTGAGTGATGGTGCCGGGGCGGAGCGTGACCTCCTCGCTTCCGACCCCTTGTCGGTATCGCTTCTCGGCCTTTTGGCTAAGATCAAGTGTAGTATCTGTTCTTATCAGTTTAATATCTGATACGTCCCCTACCCGGGGACCATATATTAAATTGATTTTTGGAACAGGGAGATGGAACAGGGGCTTGCTCCGTCCACTCCACGCATCGACCTGGTATTGCAGCATCTCCGGGAACGGTGCACCCCCTCCCTCGCTGTTGAAAATCAAGTCCCTGCGGGCCCTGGGTTGCTTGCGCTCCAGGTCAGCAGGGCGATACAACCGCTACTTACCAATTAAGACCCAGGTCATCTTTTGTCATTCCGAGTACGAAAACGCTTTCCTCTCAGGCATTAAACCCCTGCAGATTCACACAGTCTTCCATAAGTCTCTGGTTTTTGGCCAGGCGTGTTTTGTCAGCACCGTCAGTCAGCACGGCAGGTCCGTGGAAGACGCCTCTGCCTCTGCGCTGTACAACTCATACTTACCTGGCAGGGGAGATACCATGATCAAGAAGGTGGTTCACTCAGGGCGAGGCTCAGCCATTGCACTCCGGCTGTGCTGACCCCTGCGAATTCCCCAAATGTGGGAATCTCGACTGCATAATTTCTGGTAGTGGGGGACTGCGTTCGCGCTCTCCCCTGACAAGCCTGTCAAACAAAAAAACAAAAACAACCCAAAGCGAAAGCTGTCCAACTGTGGTGCATTTAATGGCGCCCAGCGTCTCCCGTGCAGCACAGTCTTTGTTCGTCCACGCGATGCTCACGACACTGACAAACGGGATTTGGAGGTCGGGGGTGAGGAGACCACGCCCACCTAGGGGACGGCTTGATTTCAGTGGTGGAGTTGGCCTTACTTTGACCTAGAACATCTTTGGCCCAGGCACCCAGTTCACTTTGCTGACACTGTATTTTCAAATTGAAGTGTCACACTTTGTGTTCCTGTGGAGCCTTTCAGCCCGAGCATCTGAATGCGCTTAGTAAAGCACTTAGTGAACTGAGCGCCACTAAACACGTCATTCACCGTGGGACCCGTGAGTGATGGTGCCGGGGCGGAGCGTGACCTCCTCGCTTCCGACCCCTTGTCGGTATCGCTTCTCGGCCTTTTGGCTAAGATCAAGTGTAGTATCTGTTCTTATCAGTTTAATATCTGATACGTCCCCTACCCGGGGACCATATATTAAATTGATTTTTGGAACAGGGAGATGGAACAGGGGCTTGCTCCGTCCACTCCACGCATCGACCTGGTATTGCAGCATCTCCGGGAACGGTGCACCCCCTCCCTCGCTGTTGAAAATCAAGTCCCTGCGGGCCCTGGGTTGCTTGCGCTCCAGATCAGCAGGGCGATACAACCGCTACTTACCAATAAAGACCCAGGTCATCTTTTGTCATTCTGAGTACGAAAACGCTTTCCTCTCAGGCATTAAACCCCTGCAGATTCACAGAGTCTTCCATAAGTCTCTGGTTTTTGGCCAGGCGTGTTTTGTCAGCACCGTCTGTCAGCACCGTCAGTCAGCACGGCAGGTCCGTGGAAGACGCCTCTGCCTCTGCGCTGTACAACTCATACTTACCTGGCAGGGGAGATACCATGATCAAGAAGGTGGTTCACCCAGGGCGAGGCTCAGCCATTGCACTCCGGCTGTGCTGACCCCTGCGAATTCCCCAAATGTGGGAATCTCGACTGCATAATTTCTGGTAGTGGGGGACTGCGTTCGCGCTCTCCCCTGACAAGCCTGTCAAACAAAAAAACAAAAACAACCCAAAGCGAAAGCTGTCCAACTGTGGTGCATTTAATGGCGCCCAGCGTCTCCCGTGCAGCACAGTCTTTGTTCGTCCACGCGATGCTCACGACACTGACAAACGGGATTTGGAGGTCGGGGGTGAGGAGACCACGCCCACCTAGGGGACGGCTTGATTTCAGTGGTGGAGTTGGCCTTACTTTGACCTAGAACATCTTTGGCCCAGGCACCCAGTTCACTTTGCTGACACTGTATTTTCAAATTGAAGTGTCACACTTTGTGTTCCTGTGGAGCCTTTCAGCCCGAGCATCTGAATGCGCTTAGTAAAGCACTTAGTGAACTGAGCGCCACTAAACACGTCATTCACCGTGGGACCCGTGAGTGATGGTGCCGGGGCGGAGCGTGACCTCCTCGCCTCCGACCCCTTGTCGGTATCGCTTCTCGGCCTTTTGGCTAAGATCAAGTGTAGTATCTGTTCTTATCAGTTTAGTATCTGATACGTCCCCTACCCGGGGACCATATATTAAATTGATTTTTGGAACAGGGAGATGGAATAGGGGCTTGCTCCGTCCACTCCACGCATCGACCTGGTATTGCAGCATCTCCGGGAACGGTGCACCCCCTCCCTCGCTGTTGAAAATCAAGTCCCTGCGGGCCCTGGGTTGCTTGCGCTCCAGGTCAGCAGGGCGATACAACCGCTACTTACCAATTAAGACCCAGGTCATCTTTTGTCATTCCGAATACGAAAACGCTTTCCTCTCAGGCATTAAACCCCTGCAGATTCACAGAGTCTTCCATAAGTCTCTGGTTTTTGGCCAGGCGTGTTTTGTCAGCACTGTCAGTCAGCACGGCAGGTCCGTGGAAGACGCCTCTGCCTCTGCGCTGTACAACTCATACTTACCTGGCAGGGGAGATACCATGATCAAGAAGGTGGTTCACCCAGGGCGAGGCTCAGCCATTGCACTCCGGCTGTGCTGACCCCTGCGAATTCCCCAAATGTGGGAATCTCGACTGCATAATTTCTGGTAGTGGGGGACTGCGTTCGCGCTCTCCCCTGACAAGCCTGTCAAACAAAAAAACAAAAACAACCCAAAGCGAAAGCTGTCCAACTGTGGTGCATTTAATGGCGCCCAGCGTCTCCCGTGCAGCACAGTCTTTGTTCGTCCACGCGATGCTCACGACACTGACAAACGGGATTTGGAGGTCGGGGGTGAGGAGACCACGCCCACCTAGGGGACGGCTTGATTTCAGTGGTGGAGTTGGCCTTACTTTGACCTAGAACATCTTTGGCCCAGGCACCCAGTTCACTTTGCTGACACTGTATTTTCAAATTGAAGTGTCACACTTTGTGTTCCTGTGGAGCCTTTCAGCCCGAGCATCTGAATGCGCTTAGTAAAGCACTTAGTGAACTGAGCGCCACTAAACACGTCATTCACCGTGGGACCCGTGAGTGATGGTGCCGGGGCGGAGCGTGACCTCCTCGCCTCCGACCCCTTGTCGGTATCGCTTCTCGGCCTTTTGGCTAAGATTAAGTGTAGTATCTGTTCTTATCAGTTTAATATCTGATACGTCCCCTACCCGGGGACCATATATTAAATTGATTTTTGGAACAGGGAGATGGAACAGGGGCTTGCTCCGTCCACTCCACACATCGACCTGGTATTGCAGCATCTCCGGGAACGGTGCACCCCCTCCCTCGCTGTTGAAAATCAAGTCCCTGCGGGCCCTGGGTTGCTTGCGCTCCAGGTCAGCAGGGCGATACAACCGCTACTTACCAATTAAGACCCAGGTCATCTTTTGTCATTCCGAGTACGAAAACGCTTTCCTCTCAGGCATTAAACCCCTGCAGATTCACAGAGTCTTCCATAAGTCTCTGGTTTTTGGCCAGGCGTGTTTTGTCAGCACCGTCAGTCAGCACGGCAGGTCCGTGGAAGACGCCTCTGCCTCTGCGCTGTACAACTCATACTTACCTGGCAGGGGCGATACCATGATCAAGAAGGTGGTTCACCCAGGGCGAGGCTCAGCCATTGCACTCCGGCTGTGCTGACCCCTGCGAATTCCCCAAATGTGGGAATCTCGACTGCATAATTTCTGGTAGTGGGGGACTGCGTTCGCGCTCTCCCCTGACAAGCCTGTCAAACAAAAAAACAAAAACAACCCAAAGCGAAAGCTGTCCAACTGTGGTGCATTTAATGGCGCCCAGCGTCTCCCGTGCAGCACAGTCTTTGTTCGTCCACGCGATGCTCACGACACTGACAAACGGGATTTGGAGGTTGGGGGTGAGGAGACCACGCCCATCTAGGGGACGGCTTGATTTCAGTGGTGGAGTTGGCCTTACTTTGACCTAGAACATCTTTGGCCCAGGCACCCAGTTCACTTTGCTGACACTGTATTTTCAAATTGAAGTGTCACACTTTGTGTTCCTGTGGAGCCTTTCAGCCCGAGCATCTGAATGCGCTTAGTAAAGCACTTAGTGAACTGAGCGCCACTAAACACGTCATTCACCGTGGGACCCGTGAGTGATGGTGCCGGGGCGGAGCGTGACCTCCTCGCTTCCGACCCCTTGTCGGTATCGCTTCTCGGCCTTTTGGCTAAGATCAAGTGTAGTATCTGTTCTTATCAGTTTAATATCTGATACGTCCCCTACCCGGGGACCATATATTAAATTGATTTTTGGAACAGGGAGATGGAACAGGGGCTTGCTCCGTCCACTCCACGCATCGACCTGGTATTGCAGCATCTCCGGGAACGGTGCACCCCCTCCCTCGCTGTTGAAAATCAAGTCCCTGCGGGCCCTGGGTTGCTTGCGCTCCAGGTCAGCAGGGCGATACAACCGCTACTTACCAATTAAGACCCAGGTCATCTTTTGTCATTCCGAGTACGAAAACGCTTTCCTCTCAGGCATTAAACCCCTGCAGATTCACACAGTCTTCCATAAGTCTCTGGTTTTTGGCCAGGCGTGTTTTGTCAGCACCGTCAGTCAGCACGGCAGGTCCGTGGAAGACGCCTCTGCCTCTGCGCTGTACAACTCATACTTACCTGGCAGGGGAGATACCATGATCAAGAAGGTGGTTCACTCAGGGCGAGGCTCAGCCATTGCACTCCGGCTGTGCTGACCCCTGCGAATTCCCCAAATGTGGGAATCTCGACTGCATAATTTCTGGTAGTGGGGGACTGCGTTCGCGCTCTCCCCTGACAAGCCTGTCAAACAAAAAAACAAAAACAACCCAAAGCGAAAGCTGTCCAACTGTGGTGCATTTAATGGCGCCCAGCGTCTCCCGTGCAGCACAGTCTTTGTTCGTCCACGCGATGCTCACGACACTGACAAACGGGATTTGGAGGTCGGGGGTGAGGAGACCACGCCCACCTAGGGGACGGCTTGATTTCAGTGGTGGAGTTGGCCTTACTTTGACCTAGAACATCTTTGGCCCAGGCACCCAGTTCACTTTGCTGACACTGTATTTTCAAATTGAAGTGTCACACTTTGTGTTCCTGTGGAGCCTTTCAGCCCGAGCATCTGAATGCGCTTAGTAAAGCACTTAGTGAACTGAGCGCCACTAAACACGTCATTCACCGTGGGACCCGTGAGTGATGGTGCCGGGGCGGAGCGTGACCTCCTCGCTTCCGACCCCTTGTCGGTATCGCTTCTCGGCCTTTTGGCTAAGATCAAGTGTAGTATCTGTTCTTATCAGTTTAATATCTGATACGTCCCCTACCCGGGGACCATATATTAAATTGATTTTTGGAACAGGGAGATGGAACAGGGGCTTGCTCCGTCCACTCCACGCATCGACCTGGTATTGCAGCATCTCCGGGAACGGTGCACCCCCTCCCTCGCTGTTGAAAATCAAGTCCCTGCGGGCCCTGGGTTGCTTGCGCTCCAGATCAGCAGGGCGATACAACCGCTACTTACCAATTAAGACCCAGGTCATCTTTTGTCATTCTGAGTATGAAAACGCTTTCCTCTCAGGCATTAAACCCCTGCAGATTCACAGAGTCTTCCATAAGTCTCTGGTTTTTGGCCAGGCGTGTTTTGTCAGCACCGTCTGTCAGCACCGTCAGTCAGCACGGCAGGTCCGTGGAAGACGCCTCTGCCTCTGCGCTGTACAACTCATACTTACCTGGCAGGGGAGATACCATGATCAAGAAGGTGGTTCACCCAGGGCGAGGCTCAGCCATTGCACTCCGGCTGTGCTGACCCCTGCGAATTCCCCAAATGTGGGAATCTCGACTGCATAATTTCTGGTAGTGGGGGACTGCGTTCGCGCTCTCCCCTGACAAGCCTGTCAAACAAAAAAACAAAAACAACCCAAAGCGAAAGCTGTCCAACTGTGGTGCATTTAATGGCGCCCAGCGTCTCCCGTGCAGCACAGTCTTTGTTCGTCCACGCGATGCTCACGACACTGACAAACGGGATTTGGAGGTCGGGGGTGAGGAGACCACGCCCACCTAGGGGACGGCTTGATTTCAGTGGTGGAGTTGGCCTTACTTTGACCTAGAACATCTTTGGCCCAGGCACCCAGTTCACTTTGCTGACACTGTATTTTCAAATTGAAGTGTCACACTTTGTGTTCCTGTGGAGCCTTTCAGCCCGAGCATCTGAATGCGCTTAGTAAAGCACTTAGTGAACTGAGCGCCACTAAACACGTCATTCACCGTGGGACCCGTGAGTGATGGTGCCGGGGCGGAGCGTGACCTCCTCGCCTCCGACCCCTTGTCGGTATCGCTTCTCGGCCTTTTGGCTAAGATCAAGTGTAGTATCTGTTCTTATCAGTTTAATATCTGATACGTCCCCTACCCGGGGACCATATATTAAATTGATTTTTGGAACAGGGAGATGGAACAGGGGCTTGCTCCGTCCACTCCACGCATCGACCTGGTATTGCAGCATCTCCGGGAACGGTGCACCCCCTCCCTCGCTGTTGAAAATCAAGTCCCTGCGGGCCCTGGGTTGCTTGCGCTCCAGGTCAGCAGGGCGATACAACCGCTACTTACCAATTAAGACCCAGGTCATCTTTTGTCATTCCGAGTACGAAAACGCTTTCCTCTCAGGCATTAAACCCCTGCAGATTCACACAGTCTTCCATAAGTCTCTGGTTTTTGGCCAGGCGTGTTTTGTCAGCACCGTCAGTCAGCACGGCAGGTCCGTGGAAGACGCCTCTGCCTCTGCGCTGTACAACTCATACTTACCTGGCAGGGGAGATACCATGATCAAGAAGGTGGTTCACTCAGGGCGAGGCTCAGCCATTGCACTCCGGCTGTGCTGACCCCTGCGAATTCCCCAAATGTGGGAATCTCGACTGCATAATTTCTGGTCATGGGGCACTGCGTTCGCGCTCTCCCCTGACAAGCCTGTCAAACAAAAAAACAAAAACAACCCAAAGCGAAAGCTGTCCAACTGTGGTGCATTTAATGGCGCCCAGCGTCTCCCGTGCAGCACAGTCTTTGTTCGTCCACGCGATGCTCACGACACTGACAAACGGGATTTGGAGGTCGGGGTGAGGAGACCACGCCCACCTAGGGGACGGCTTGATTTCAGTGGTGGAGTTGGCCTTACTTTGACCTAGAACATCTTTGGCCCAGGCACCCAGTTCACTTTGCTGACACTGTATTTTCAAATTGAAGTGTCACACTTTGTGTTCCTGTGGAGCCTTTCAGCCCGAGCATCTGAATGCGCTTAGTAAAGCACTTAGTGAACTGAGCGCCACTAAACACGTCATTCACCGTGGGACCCGTGAGTGATGGTGCCGGGGCGGAGCGTGACCTCCTCGCTTCCGACCCCTTGTCGGTATCGCTTCTCGGCCTTTTGGCTAAGATCAAGTGTAGTATCTGTTCTTATCAGTTTAATATCTGATACGTCCCCTACCCGGGGACCATATATTAAATTGATTTTTGGAACAGGGAGATGGAACAGGGGCTTGCTCCGTCCACTCCACGCATCGACCTGGTATTGCAGCATCTCCGGGAACGGTGCACCCCCTCCCTCGCTGTTGAAAATCAAGTCCCTGCGGGCCCTGGGTTGCTTGCGCTCCAGATCAGCAGGGCGATACAACCGCTACTTACCAATTAAGACCCAGGTCATCTTTTGTCATTCTGAGTACGAAAACGCTTTCCTCTCAGGCATTAAACCCCTGCAGATTCACAGAGTCTTCCATAAGTCTCTGGTTTTTGGCCAGGCGTGTTTTGTCAGCACCGTCAGTCAGCACGGCAGGTCCGTGGAAGACGCCTCTGCCTCTGCGCTGTACAACTCATACTTACCTGGCAGGGGAGATACCATGATCAAGAAGGTGGTTCACCCAGGGCGAGGCTCAGCCATTGCACTCCGGCTGTGCTGACCCCTGCGAATTCCCCAAATGTGGGAATCTCGACTGCATAATTTCTGGTAGTGGGGGACTGCGTTCGCGCTCTCCCCTGACAAGCCTGTCAAACAAAAAAACAAAAACAACCCAAAGCGAAAGCTGTCCAACTGTGGTGCATTTAATGGCGCCCAGCGTCTCCCGTGCAGCACAGTCTTTGTTCGTCCACGCGATGCTCACGACACTGACAAATGGGATTTGGAGGTCGGGGGTGAGGAGACCACGCCCATCTAGGGGACGGCTTGATTTCAGTGGTGGAGTTGGCCTTACTTTGACCTAGAACATCTTTGGCCCAGGCACCCAGTTCACTTTGCTGACACTGTATTTTCAAATTGAAGTGTCACACTTTGTGTTCCTGTGGAGCCTTTCAGCCCGAGCATCTGAATGCGCTTAGTAAAGCACTTAGTGAACTGAGCGCCACTAAACACGTCATTCACCGTGGGACCCGTGAGTGATGGTGCCGGGGCGGAGCGTGACCTCCTCGCTTCCGACCCCTTGTCGGTATCGCTTCTCGGCCTTTTGGCTAAGATCAAGTGTAGTATCTGTTCTTATCAGTTTAATATCTGATACGTCCCCTACCCGGGGACCATATATTAAATTGATTTTTGGAACAGGGAGATGGAACAGGGGCTTGCTCCGTCCGCTCCACGCATCGACCTGGTATTGCAGCATCTCCGGGAACGGTGCACCCCCTCCCTCGCTGTTGAAAATCAAGTCCCTGCGGGCCCTGGGTTGCTTGCGCTCCAGGTCAGCAGGGCGATACAACCGCTACTTACCAATTAAGACCCAGGTCATCTTTTGTCATTCCGAGTACGAAAACGCTTTCCTCTCAGGCATTAAACCCCTGCAGATTCACAGAGTCTTCCATAAGTCTCTGGTTTTTGGCCAGGCGTGTTTTGTCAGCACCGTCAGTCAGCACGGCAGGTCCGTGGAAGACGCCTCTGCCTCTGCGCTGTACAACTCATACTTACCTGGCAGGGGAGATACCATGATCAAGAAGGTGGTTCACCCAGGGCGAGGCTCAGCCATTGCACTCCGGCTGTGCTGACCCCTGCGAATTCCCCAAATGTGGGAATCTCGACTGCATAATTTCTGGTAGTGGGGGACTGCGTTCGCGCTCTCCCCTGACAAGCCTGTCAAACAAAAAAACAAAAACAACCCAAAGCGAAAGCTGTCCAACTGTGGTGCATTTAATGGCGCCCAGCGTCTCCCGTGCAGCACAGTCTTTGTTCGTCCACGCGATGCTCACGACACTGACAAACGGGATTTGGAGGTCGGGGGTGAGGAGACCACGCCCACCTAGGGGACGGCTTGATTTCAGTGGTGGAGTTGGCCTTACTTTGACCTAGAACATCTTTGGCCCAGGCACCCAGTTCACTTTGCTGACACTGTATTTTCAAATTGAAGTGTCACACTTTGTGTTCCTGTGGAGCCTTTCAGCCCGAGCATCTGAATGCGCTTAGTAAAGCACTTAGTGAACTGAGCGCCACTAAACACGTCATTCACCGTGGGACCCATGAGTGATGGTGCCGGGGCGGAGCGTGACCTCCTCGCCTCCGACCCCTTGTCGGTATCGCTTCTCGGCCTTTTGGCTAAGATCAAGTGTAGTATCTGTTCTTATCAGTTTAGTATCTGATACGTCCCCTACCCGGGGACCATATATTAAATTGATTTTTGGAACAGGGAGATGGAATAGGGGCTTGCTCCGTCCACTCCACGCATCGACCTGGTATTGCAGCATCTCCGGGAACGGTGCACCCCCTCCCTCGCTGTTGAAAATCAAGTCCCTGCAGGCCCTGGGTTGCTTGCGCTCCAGGTCAGCAGGGCGATACAACCGCTACTTACCAATTAAGACCCAGGTCATCTTTTGTCATTCCGAATACGAAAACGCTTTCCTCTCAGGCATTAAACCCCTGCAGATTCACAGAGTCTTCCATAAGTCTCTGGTTTTTGGCCAGGCGTGTTTTGTCAGCACCGTCAGTCAGCACGGCAGGTCCGTGGAAGACGCCTCTGCCTCTGCGCTGTACAACTCATACTTACCTGGCAGGGGAGATACCATGATCAAGAAGGTGGTTCACCCAGGGCGAGGCTCAGCCATTGCACTCCGGCTGTGCTGACCCCTGCGAATTCCCCAAATGTGGGAATCTCGACTGCATAATTTCTGGTAGTGGGGGACTGCGTTCGCGCTCTCCCCTGACAAGCCTGTCAAACAAAAAAACAAAAACAACCCAAAGCGAAAGCTGTCCAACTGTGGTGCATTTAATGGCGCCCAGCGTCTCCCGTGCAGCACAGTCTTTGTTCGTCCACGCGATGCTCACGACACTGACAAACGGGATTTGGAGGTCGGGGGTGAGGAGACCACGCCCACCTAGGGGACGGCTTGATTTCAGTGGTGGAGTTGGCCTTACTTTGACCTAGAACATCTTTGGCCCAGGCACCCAGTTCACTTTGCTGACACTGTATTTTCAAATTGAAGTGTCACACTTTGTGTTCCTGTGGAGCCTTTCAGCCCGAGCATCTGAATGCGCTTAGTAAAGCACTTAGTGAACTGAGCGCCACTAAACACGTCATTCACCGTGGGACCCGTGAGTGATGGTGCCGGGGCGGAGCGTGACCTCCTCGCCTCCGACCCCTTGTCGGTATCGCTTCTCGGCCTTTTGGCTAAGATCAAGTGTAGTATCTGTTCTTATCAGTTTAATATCTGATACGTCCCCTACCCGGGGACCATATATTAAATTGATTTTTGGAACAGGGAGATGGAACAGGGGCTTGCTCCGTCCACTCCACGCATCGACCTGGTATTGCAGCATCTCCGGGAACGGTGCACCCCCTCCCTCGCTGTTGAAAATCAAGTCCCTGCGGGCCCTGGGTTGCTTGCGCTCCAGGTCAGCAGGGCGATACAACCGCTACTTACCAATTAAGACCCAGGTCATCTTTTGTCATTCCGAGTACGAAAACGCTTTCCTCTCAGGCATTAAACCCCTGCAGATTCACACAGTCTTCCATAAGTCTCTGGTTTTTGGCCAGGCGTGTTTTGTCAGCACCGTCAGTCAGCACGGCAGGTCCGTGGAAGACGCCTCTGCCTCTGCGCTGTACAACTCATACTTACCTGGCAGGGGAGATACCATGATCAAGAAGGTGGTTCACCCAGGGCGAGGCTCAGCCATTGCACTCCG
The DNA here is from genome assembly GCA_033000465.1 of Sciaenops ocellatus. Lineage (NCBI taxonomy): Eukaryota > Metazoa > Chordata > Actinopteri > Sciaenidae > Sciaenops > Sciaenops ocellatus. Next base: position 29,669,908 of record CP136871.1, on the reverse strand, counting down.
GCTGTGCTGACCCCTGCGAATTCCCCAAATGTGGGAATCTCGACTGCATAATTTCTGGTAGTGGGGGACTGCGTTCGCGCTCTCCCCTGACAAGCCTGTCAAACAAAAAAACAAAAACAACCCAAAGCGAAAGCTGTCCAACTGTGGTGCATTTAATGGCGCCCAGCGTCTCCCGTGCAGCACAGTCTTTGTTCGTCCACGCGATGCTCACGACACTGACAAACGGGATTTGGAGGTCGGGGGTGAGGAGACCACGCCCATCTAGGGGACGGCTTGATTTCAGTGGTGGAGTTGGCCTTACTTTGACCTAGAACATCTTTGGCCCAGGCACCCAGTTCACTTTGCTGACACTGTATTTTCAAATTGAAGTGTCACACTTTGTGTTCCTGTGGAGCCTTTCAGCCCGAGCATCTGAATGCGCTTAGTAAAGCACTTAGTGAACTGAGCGCCACTAAACACGTCATTCACCGTGGGACCCGTGAGTGATGGTGCCGGGGCGGAGCGTGACCTCCTCGCTTCCGACCCCTTGTCGGTATCGCTTCTCGGCCTTTTGGCTAAGATCAAGTGTAGTATCTGTTCTTATCAGTTTAATATCTGATACGTCCCCTACCCGGGGACCATATATTAAATTGATTTTTGGAACAGGGAGATGGAACAGGGGCTTGCTCCGTCCACTCCACGCATCGACCTGGTATTGCAGCATCTCCGGGAACGGTGCACCCCCTCCCTCGCTGTTGAAAATCAAGTCCCTGCGGGCCCTGGGTTGCTTGCGCTCCAGGTCAGCAGGGCGATACAACCGCTACTTACCAATTAAGACCCAGGTCATCTTTTGTCATTCCGAGTACGAAAACGCTTTCCTCTCAGGCATTAAACCCCTGCAGATTCACAGAGTCTTCCATAAGTCTCTGGTTTTTGGCCAGGCGTGTTTTGTCAGCACCGTCAGTCAGCACGGCAGGTCCGTGGAAGACGCCTCTGCCTCTGCGCTGTACAACTCATACTTACCTGGCAGGGGAGATACCATGATCAAGAAGGTGGTTCACCCAGGGCGAGGCTCAGCCATTGCACTCCGGCTGTGCTGACCCCTGCGAATTCCCCAAATGTGGGAATCTCGACTGCATAATTTCTGGTAGTGGGGGACTGCGTTCGCGCTCTCCCCTGACAAGCCTGTCAAACAAAAAAACAAAAACAACCCAAAGCGAAAGCTGTCCAACTGTGGTGCATTTAATGGCGCCCAGCGTCTCCCGTGCAGCACAGTCTTTGTTCGTCCACGCGATGCTCACGACACTGACAAACGGGATTTGGAGGTCGGGGGTGAGGAGACCACGCCCACCCATGGGACGGCTTGATTTCAGTGGTGGAGTTGGCCTTACTTTGACCTAGAACATCTTTGGCCCAGGCACCCAGTTCACTTTGCTGACACTGTATTTTCAAATTGAAGTGTCACACTTTGTGTTCCTGTGGAGCCTTTCAGCCCGAGCATCTGAATGCGCTTAGTAAAGCACTTAGTGAACTGAGCGCCACTAAACACGTCATTCACCGTGGGACCCGTGAGTGATGGTGCCGGGGCGGAGCGTGACCTCCTCGCCTCCGACCCCTTGTCGGTATCGCTTCTCGGCCTTTTGGCTAAGATCAAGTGTAGTATCTGTTCTTATCAGTTTAATATCTGATACGTCCCCTACCCGGGGACCATATATTAAATTGATTTTTGGAACAGGGAGATGGAACAGGGGCTTGCTCCGTCCACTCCATGCATCGACCTGGTATTGCAGCATCTCCGGGAACGGTGCACCCCCTCCCTCGCTGTTGAAAATCAAGTCCCTGCAGGCCCTGGGTTGCTTGCGCTCCAGGTCAGCAGGGCGATACAACCGCTACTTACCAATTAAGACCCAGGTCATCTTTTGTCATTCCAAATACGAAAACGCTTTCCTCTCAGGCATTAAACCCCTGCAGATTCACAGAGTCTTCCATAAGTCTCTGGTTTTTGGCCAGGCGTGTTTTGTCAGCACCGTCAGTCAGCACGGCAGGTCCGTGGAAGACGCCTCTGCCTCTGCGCTGTACAACTCATACTTACCTGGCAGGGGAGATACCATGATCAAGAAGGTGGTTCACCCAGGGCGAGGCTCAGCCATTGCACTCCGGCTGTGCTGACCCCTGCGAATTCCCCAAATGTGGGAATCTCGACTGCATAATTTCTGGTAGTGGGGGACTGCGTTCGCGCTCTCCCCTGACAAGCCTGTCAAACAAAAAAACAAAAACAACCCAAAGCGAAAGCTGTCCAACTGTGGTGCATTTAATGGCGCCCAGCGTCTCCCGTGCAGCACAGTCTTTGTTCGTCCACGCGATGCTCACGACACTGACAAACGGGATTTGGAGGTCGGGGGTGAGGAGACCACGCCCACCTAGGGGACGGCTTGATTTCAGTGGTGGAGTTGGCCTTACTTTGACCTAGAACATCTTTGGCCCAGGCACCCAGTTCACTTTGCTGACACTGTATTTTCAAATTGAAGTGTCACACTTTGTGTTCCTGTGGAGCCTTTCAGCCCGAGCATCTGAATGCGCTTAGTAAAGCACTTAGTGAACTGAGCGCCACTAAACACGTCATTCACCGTGGGACCCGTGAGTGATGGTGCCGGGGCGGAGCGTGACCTCCTCGCCTCCGACCCCTTGTCGGTATCGCTTCTCGGCCTTTTGGCTAAGATCAAGTGTAGTATCTGTTCTTATCAGTTTAATATCTGATACGTCCCCTACCCGGGGACCATATATTAAATTGATTTTTGGAACAGGGAGATGGAACAGGGGCTTGCTCCGTCCACTCCACGCATCGACCTGGTATTGCAGCATCTCCGGGAACGGTGCACCCCCTCCCTCGCTGTTGAAAATCAAGTCCCTGCGGGCCCTGGGTTGCTTGCGCTCCAGGTCAGCAGGGCGATACAACCGCTACTTACCAATTAAGACCCAGGTCATCTTTTGTCATTCCGAGTACGAAAACGCTTTCCTCTCAGGCATTAAACCCCTGCAGATTCACAGAGTCTTCCATAAGTCTCTGGTTTTTGGCCAGGCGTGTTTTGTCAGCACCGTCAGTCAGCACGGCAGGTCCGTGGAAGACGCCTCTGCCTCTGCGCTGTACAACTCATACTTACCTGGCAGGGGAGATACCATGATCAAGAAGGTGGTTCACCCAGGGCGAGGCTCAGCCATTGCACTCCGGCTGTGCTGACCCCTGCGAATTCCCCAAATGTGGGAATCTCGACTGCATAATTTCTGGTAGTGGGGGACTGCGTTCGCGCTCTCCCCTGACAAGCCTGTCAAACAAAAAAACAAAAACAACCCAAAGCGAAAGCTGTCCAACTGTGGTGCATTTAATGGCGCCCAGCGTCTCCCGTGCAGCACAGTCTTTGTTCGTCCACGCGATGCTCACGACACTGACAAACGGGATTTGGAGGTCGGGGGTGAGGAGACCACGCCCACCTAGGGGACGGCTTGATTTCAGTGGTGGAGTTGGCCTTACTTTGACCTAGAACATCTTTGGCCCAGGCACCCAGTTCACTTTGCTGACACTGTATTTTCAAATTGAAGTGTCACACTTTGTGTTCCTGTGGAGCCTTTCAGCCCGAGCATCTGAATGCGCTTAGTAAAGCACTTAGTGAACTGAGCGCCACTAAACACGTCATTCACCGTGGGACCCGTGAGTGATGGTGCCGGGGCGGAGCGTGACCTCCTCGCCTCCGACCCCTTGTCGGTATCGCTTCTCGGCCTTTTGGCTAAGATCAAGTGTAGTATCTGTTCTTATCAGTTTAATATCTGATACGTCCCCTACCCGGGGACCATATATTAAATTGATTTTTGGAACAGGGAGATGGAACAGGGGCTTGCTCCGTCCACTCCACACATCGACCTGGTATTGCAGCATCTCCGGGAACGGTGCACCCCCTCCCTCGCTGTTGAAAATCAAGTCCCTGCGGGCCCTGGGTTGCTTGCGCTCCAGGTCAGCAGGGCGATACAACCGCTACTTACCAATTAAGACCCAGGTCATCTTTTGTCATTCCGAGTACGAAAACGCTTTCCTCTCAGGCATTAAACCCCTGCAGATTCACAGAGTCTTCCATAAGTCTCTGGTTTTTGGCCAGGCGTGTTTTGTCAGCACCGTCAGTCAGCACGGCAGGTCCGTGGAAGACGCCTCTGCCTCTGCGCTGTACAACTCATACTTACCTGGCAGGGGCGATACCATGATCAAGAAGGTGGTTCACCCAGGGCGAGGCTCAGCCATTGCACTCCGGCTGTGCTGACCCCTGCGAATTCCCCAAATGTGGGAATCTCGACTGCATAATTTCTGGTAGTGGGGGACTGCGTTCGCGCTCTCCCCTGACAAGCCTGTCAAACAAAAAAACAAAAACAACCCAAAGCGAAAGCTGTCCAACTGTGGTGCATTTAATGGCGCCCAGCGTCTCCCGTGCAGCACAGTCTTTGTTCGTCCACGCGATGCTCACGACACTGACAAACGGGATTTGGAGGTCGGGGGTGAGGAGACCACGCCCACCTAGGGGACGGCTTGATTTCAGTGGTGGAGTTGGCCTTACTTTGACCTAGAACATCTTTGGCCCAGGCACCCAGTTCACTTTGCTGACACTGTATTTTCAAATTGAAGTGTCACACTTTGTGTTCCTGTGGAGCCTTTCAGCCCGAGCATCTGAATGCGCTTAGTAACGCACTTAGTGAACTGAGCGCCACTAAACACGTCATTCACCGTGGGACCCGTGAGTGATGGTGCCGGGGCGGAGCGTGACCTCCTCGCTTCCGACCCCTTGTCGGTATCGCTTCTCGGCCTTTTGGCTAAGATCAAGTGTAGTATCTGTTCTTATCAGTTTAATATCTGATACGTCCCCTACCCGGGGACCATATATTAAATTGATTTTTGGAACAGGGAGATGGAACAGGGGCTTGCTCCGTCCACTCCACGCATCGACCTGGTATTGCAGCATCTCCGGGAACGGTGCACCCCCTCCCTTGCTGTTGAAAATCAAGTCCCTGCGGGCCCTGGGTTGCTTGCGCTCCAGGTCAGCAGGGCGATACAACCGCTACTTACCAATTAAGACCCAGGTCATCTTTTGTCATTCCGAGTACGAAAACGCTTTCCTCTCAGGCATTAAACCCCTGCAGATTCACAGAGTCTTCCATAAGTCTCTGGTTTTTGGCCAGGCGTGTTTTGTCAGCACCGTCAGTCAGCACGGCAGGTCCGTGGAAGACGCCTCTGCCTCTGCGCTGTACAACTCATACTTACCTGGCAGGGGAGATACCATGATCAAGAAGGTGGTTCACCCAGGGCGAGGCTCAGCCATTGCACTCCGGCTGTGCTGACCCCTGCGAATTCCCCAAATGTGGGAATCTCGACTGCATAATTTCTGGTAGTGGGGGACTGCGTTCGTGCTCTCCCCTGACAAGCCTGTCAAACAAAAAAACAAAACAACCCAAAGCGAAAGCTGTCCAACTGTGGTGCATTTAATGGCGCCCAGCGTCTCCCGTGCAGCACAGTCTTTGTTCATCCACGCGATGCTCACGACACTGACAAACGGGATTTGGAGGTCGGGGGTGAGGAGACCACGCCCACCTAGGGGACGGCTTGATTTCAGTGGTGGAGTTGGCCTTACTTTGACCTAGAACATCTTTGGCCCAGGCACCCAGTTCACTTTGCTGACACTGTATTTTCAAATTGAAGTGTCACACTTTGTGTTCCTGTGGAGCCTTTCAGCCCGAGCATCTGAATGCGCTTAGTAAAGCACTTAGTGAACTGAGCGCCACTAAACACGTCATTCACCGTGGGACCCGTGAGTGATGGTGCCGGGGCGGAGCGTGACCTCCTCGCCTCCGACCCCTTGTCGGTATCGCTTCTCGGCCTTTTGGCTAAGATCAAGTGAAGTACTGTCTTTATTTATCATTAAGGCTACCTGCTGGGTGGTCTGTGAGATGACCACAAGACCTGTACCTCAGGCAGCCATGCCGGCTGGCCTGCGTAATTCTGTGCGGTTCGTCTGGAAGGAGAAGGCGATTGGAGGACGGGAGTGGTTCGTCCGGAAGGTGCTGATGGAAGGGCTGAAGGTGGATCCGGGCCAGGTCTTTTGTCTGCAGTGGAATCCGTCTGAAAGCGGATACGACCTGACGTTGCACAGTCAGGTTTCGTACGACCGGTTGCTGGCAACGTGCAAGGCCAAGGCAGACTCGGTGCCTTTTTCGTTGTTCCGGGTGGAGCCGCTGGGCCAGAGGAGTGTAAGGACTGTGACTGTACACATGTACAATCCGTATGTGGGGGATGCGGCAGTGGCGCTGTTCCTGGGGAAGTACGGGAAGGTGGACAAGCCGGTCCAGTACGTGAGGGACAGCTTCGGTATCTGGTCTGGTCGGCGACAGTTCCGGGTCCTCCTCGGGGATGATCCAGATAGTGGCGACGGCCTTCGGCACCCTCCTGCCTACTTCACATTTGGGGGTGAAAGGGGTTTTTTGTTTTACTCTGGCCAGCCGAGTTTTTGTCGGCAGTGTCGCAGCTTTGGACATATGGCGGCTGGCTGCGCTCAGGTTCGCTGCCGGAACTGTGGGGGTGCTGGACACGGCGCTGCCTCGTGCACTGCACCGCGGGTCTGCAATGGGTGTGGGGCGACGGGACACCTTTACCGGGACTGCCCTACTCATGCCCGCACATATGCAGCTGTGGCAGGGGGGAAGCAAGCCCCAAGCCTTAGGCCGCAGGAGGAGGTGCTGCAGGAGATCCGGGGTGCCCCTTCAGCAGGGGTGGCGGTTCCGGCTGCAGAGGCTGTTCAGGCTGCAGAGGCTGTTGCGGCTGCGGAGGCCATTCCGGCCAATGGGGCCGAGGCGGGGGCGGAGGTGTTACCCTCTTCAGGTGGACCTTTTTTGGGTGCGGCGGGGCTGGTGAGCCTGGGTGACTCCTTGCCTCTGGAGGGGTCCTGGGCGGACTGTGAGCTGGGTTCTGAGAGCGGGGAGTCGGTGGAGGCTGTTTCCGGGGGTGTGAGGAGGAGGAGGACGTCCTCGGGAGGGGAACAGTCGGAGCTGTCAGCGGAGGCTGGTCGGTCGGTGCCGATGGTGCAGGTTCGCGGAAGGAGGAAGAAGAGGAAGGGGTTGCAGGCTGGCGGTTGTACGGAGGCTGTGGCCGAGAGGGCCCCATTGGGGCTGTTGGGCTACTACGATGCTCTCACCGGAGACTCGGGGGAAGATGACTCCAGTGGGCAGGTGGCTGTACAGGGGGGAGGTTCCGGCCTCTCAACCCGTGGTCGGGGCACGGGCCCTGGAGCCGAGGGGGTGGAGACTGGCCCTGTTATCGTCTCGGAGGATGTGGAGCTGGTTGACAGCTCTGGGGAGGCATCTCGGCCTGTGGACTTGGGGCCAGTGTCACCTTTGAGCCCTGCGCGCTCTTTCCCGGAGGCTGGATCGCCCAGTGGTATCGCCTACCTGCAGGATTTTGAGTCTTCTGATCCAGATAACCCTTTGGGGACGGAGGCTGAAGGGACTGTGGGTGAGACTGAAGGGGTTTAACACAGCTCATGAGTTTGTTTTCTGTTGTAACGGTGAATGTGCGGGGCATGAGGGATGGGGGAAAGCGGGGGGGTATTTTTCAATACTTGTCTCAGGTGTCTTTTCACGTTTGTTTTCTGCAGGAAGTTCATTTGAGGGATGGGGGGGATGTGGGGGTTTTTTCAGGGGGTTGGCCCAAGGGTGAGTCCAGGTGGGGGGTGGGGCGGGTGCATTCGTCTGGGGTCGGGGTGTTATTTGGGGATCGGGATTTTCATGTTTCGGGCAGTTTTTCTGTGGTGCAGGGGAGGGTTCTTGTGGTGGATGCAGATTGGAGGGGAGTGTATTTTCGTTTTATTAACGTGTATGCTCCGGCTGAGCCGCGGGGACGTAAGGACCTTTTTTTGACCTTGCCGGATGTCTGTGTTACCAATAGGGTAGTGGTTTTAGGAGGGGATTTCAATGTCTCCTTTGAGGGGACTGGGGATTTTAGTTTGCCTTATTTAAGGGATGTGGTGCAGGGGTTTATGTTTCGGGATGGGTTTAGGGAGGTGGATTCTACAGGGGATGGGATTACCTGGACTAATTCCCGGGGTTCCCGCAGTCGTATTGACTTTGTTTTTGTGCCCGTTGCGGTTGCCGTTCATAGTGCTGTTGTGTCACCCGTGTGGTTTTCTGATCATAGTCAACTCCTGGTTGTTTTTTTGGTGTCTGCACCCCTTTTTGGGAGGGGGTACTGGAAGTTGAACTGCAAGGTTTTGGGGGAGGTGGCTTTTCGCAGGAGTTTCGTTTCGCACTATGGGGTCTGGGTTTTGCTTAAGCCTTGGTTTGGTTCAGTGGTGGAGTGGTGGGAAGGTGTGAAGCGCAATACCCGGGTTTTGGCAGTTTCGTACTGCTCGGCCAAGGCACGGGACGGGAGGAAGAGGTTTGTTGATTTACAGAGGTCTTTGCAGGACATGGTGGCTGCAGAGAATAGAGGTGAGGGGGTGGATAGGGAGGGGATGGAGGCTGTGAAGGAGCAGCTGGGTCGTTATTTTAGGGAGAAGGCTGGGGATTTTTTGTTTCGGTGCCGGAGGGAGTCGTTTGAGTTTGGGGAGGTTAGTGGTGCTTATTTTTTCAAACAGGTTAGGGAGGCCCGTGCAAGGGTGTGCATTCCGCATCTGCACGGGAGGGAGGGGGGCCTCGTCTCTGATCCGGAGGGGATGGTACGGGTGGCCTCCGATTTTTTCGGGGAGGCATTTGGGGAGCGCGCAGTTGCTTCCTCCGGGGCGGGCCGTTTTCTGGGGGAGTTGGAGGGGAGGGTGCCTGCGGTGGTGGTGGAGGAGCTGGAGCGCCCGGTGACAATGGCTGAGGTGGAGGGGGCCATGAAGGGGTTGCCAGCTGGCAAGGTGCCTGGAATTGATGGGTTGCCCAAGGAATTTTATGTTGCTTTTTGGGGGATTCTGGGGAGGGATTTCTTTGAGGTGGTGAACTCGGTTTTGGACGGGGGTCTTCTGGGCACAACGATGAGAGAGGGGGTCCTCACCCTTTTGTACAAGAAGGGGGACAGGGACTTTCTGGGGACAGGCCGATCTCTCTGCTCTGCGCAGATTACAAGATCCTGGCCAGGGTTCTGGCGTGTAGGCTCCGGGAGGCACTTCCCCATGTGGTGCATGAGGATCAGACATGTGGGGTGGGGGGGAGGCGGATACAGTGGAATTTAGGGTTGGTGAGGGATTGTGTTCACTGGGTGGGGGAGCGGCGGGTGCCCATGATGTTGGTGGGGTTAGATATGGAGAAGGCTTTTGACAGGGTGAATCATGGGTTCTTATTTTCTGTTATGGAGAGGGTGGGGTTTGGGCCTCGGTTCTTGAGGTGGTTGGGGGTTATGTACACAGGGGTGGGGAGTAGAGTTATGGTTAATGGGCACATGGGTGGGGTGATGCCACAGCGGACAGGGGTGAGGCAAGGGTGCCCTCTGTCGCCGCTGCTTTTTGTATTGTATATGGAGCCGCTGGGTGCGGCGGTGAGAGCAGACCCGGGTGTGGTGGGGTTGCGCCTGCCTGGGGGGGGTGCGGAGGAGTTGAAACTCTCTCAGTATGCGGATGATATGATGCTATTTTTGACATCGGAGGGGTCTGTGGTGCGCTTGCTGGGTATTCTGGCGGATTTCTCGGAGGTCTCGGGGGCTAAGGTGAATGTGGGGAAGTCCACCATTAAATATTTTGGGCCATGGGCAGGGAGGGTGGGGGGTGTGTGTGGCCTGTCTCAGTGTCAGGGTCCGATGAGGATCCTGGGTGTGGATTTTGAGGTGGGGGATAGTGGGGAACTGAATTGGGGTAAACGCCTGGCTGCGGCCCGTTCACGTATGGGGCTGTGGAAGGCGAGGCGTCTTTCTTTAAGTGGCAGGGTGCTAGCACTTAAGGCGGATATCTTGCCGTCCTTCGTTTATTTGGCTTATGTTTTTCCTTTGCCTCCTGAGTATAGGAGAAGACTGGTGCAGGACGTATTTTCTTTTGTGTGGGGGGGGTATGAGTATGTGAGGCGAGATTGGATGTGCCAGGATGTTCGGGTGGGGGGCCGGGGGGTTCCGGATGTCCTACTCAAGTTGGATGTCCTTTTCTTTTCCTTTTTGTGCAATAGTCTACATGCCCCTAGTGGTCATCGTTTTCATTTGCTTTTGTTGTTTTGGTTGTCTTTCCCTCTGAGGCGGTTGGTGGTGTGGGATAACATGCGGCCGAAGGGGGACACTTTGCCTCCACATTACAGGCAGGTGGTGGGTTGGGCTAGACGTCATAGGGAGTGTCAGGAGGGGGTCTTGTGCCTTGATCACCGGGGTTCTATCGGGCCTTGGTGGTGAAACGGGGGCCTGTGGTGGTGGCTGGGGTTGGTCCAACTGGGTGGGGTTTTATTCAGCAGAAGGGCCTGTCAAATAGGTTAAAGGATCTCAATTGGCTTTGCCTGCATAGGAGGCTGCCGGTGAGGGAGGTGTTACACAGGCATGGGCTGTCAAGGTTGCGCTCGTGTCCAAGGGAGGGTTGTGGGTCAGATGAGACCATTGACCATGTGTTCTGGGGATGTGGGTTTGCCAAGGCAGTTTGGGGTGATTTGGTTCTTTTTTTTCCGCAGGTGGGATGTCTGTCATATGATGTGCTAATGTTGGGCTTGGGTTTGAGGGGGAGGGGACGGGAAGGTTTTTTGTTGTGGTTATTGCTGTCAGTGGGGAAGGCCGTGCTGTGGGAGGCTCGAGCGGTGTTGGTCAGGAGCAATGTAGAGTGGGGGGTGGGTGGGGTGGTGAGGAGAGTTCGGGGGGAGCTGGAGCGCATGAGGAAGATGGAGGAGGTCAAGTACGGGTACCATGCGGCGAGAGAGCGCTGGAAGGCTTTATTTTTCTGATCTACAGGTTTTTGGATTTTGCTTTGTTATGAAGATGTATGCTGCATTGATGTAATTTTGCGTTGTATGGCTTTTGTGGTTTAATAAAAAAAAAAAAAAAAAAAAAAAAATCTGTTCTTATCAGTTTAATATCTGATACGTCCCCTACCCGGGGACCATATATTAAATTGCATTTTGGAACAGGGAAATGGAACAGGGGCTTGCTCCGTCCACTCCACGCATCGACCTGGTATTGCAGCATCTCCGGGAACGGTGCACCCCCTCCCTCGCTGTTGAAAATCAAGTCCCTGCGGGCCCTGGGTTGCTTGCGCTCCAGGTCAGCAGGGCGATACAACCGCTACTTACCAATTAAGACCCAGGTCATCTTTTGTCATTCCGAGTACGAAAACGCTTTCCTCTCAGGCATTAAACCCCTGCAGATTCACAGAGTCTTCCATAAGTCTCTGGTTTTTGGCCAGGCGTGTTTTGTCAGCACCGTCAGTCAGCACGGCAGGTCCGTGGAAGACGCCTCTGCCTCTGCGCTGTACAACTCATACTTACCTGGCAGGGGAGATACCATGATCAAGAAGGTGGTTCACCCAGGGCGAGGCTCAGCCATTGCACTCCGGCTGTGCTGACCCCTGCGAATTCCCCAAATGTGGGAATCTCGACTGCATAATTTCTGGTAGTGGGGGACTGCGTTCGCGCTCTCCCCTGACAAGCCTGTCAAACAAAAAAACAAAAACAACCCAAAGCGAAAGCTGTCCAACTGTGGTGCATTTAATGGCGCCCAGCGTCTCCCGTGCAGCACAGTCTTTGTTCGTCCACGCGATGCTCACGACACTGACAAACGGGATTTGGAGGTCGGGGGTGAGGAGACCACGCCCACCTAGGGGACGGCTTGATTTCAGTGGTGGAGTTGGCCTTACTTTGACCTAGAACATCTTTGGCCCAGGCACCCAGTTCACTTTGCTGACACTGTATTTTCAAATTGAAGTGTCACACTTTGTGTTCCTGTGGAGCCTTTCAGCCCGAGCATCTGAATGCGCTTAGTAAAGCACTTAGTGAACTGAGCGCCACTAAACACGTCATTCACCGTGGGACCCGTGAGTGATGGTGCCGGGGCGGAGCGTGACCTCCTCGCCTCCGACCCCTTGTCGGTATCGCTTCTCGGCCTTTTGGCTAAGATCAAGTGTAGTATCTGTTCTTATCAGTTTAATATCTGATACGTCCCCTACCCGGGGACCATATATTAAATTGATTTTTGGAACAGGGAGATGGAACAGGGGCTTGCTCCGTCCACTCCACGCATCGACCTGGTATTGCAGCATCTCCGGGAACGGTGCACCCCCTCCCTCACTGTTGAAAATCAAGTCCCTGCGGGCCCTGGGTTGCTTGCGCTCCAGGTCAGCAGGGCGATACAACCGCTACTTACCAATTAAGACCCAGGTCATCTTTTGTCATTCCGAGTACGAAAACGCTTTCCTCTCAGGCATTAAACCCCTGCAGATTCACACAGTCTTCCATAAGTCTCTGGTTTTTGGCCAGGCGTGTTTTGTCAGCACCGTCAGTCAGCACGGCAGGTCCGTGGAAGACGCCTCTGCCTCTGCGCTGTACAACTCATACTTACCTGGCAGGGGAGATACCATGATCAAGAAGGTGGTTTACCCAGGGCGAGGCTCAGCCATTGCACTCCGGCTGTGCTGACCCCTGCGAATTCCCCAAATGTGGGAATCTCGACTGCATAATTTCTGGTAGTGGGGGACTGCGTTCGCGCTCTCCCCTGACAAGCCTGTCAAACAAAAAAACAAAAACAACCCAAAGCGAAAGCTGTCCAACTGTGGTGCATTTAATGGCGCCCAGCGTCTCCTGTGCAGCACAGTCTTTGTTCGTCCACGTGATGCTCACGACACTGACAAACGGGATTTGGAGGTCGGGGGTGAGGAGACCACGCCCACCTAGGGGACGGCTTGATTTCAGTGGTGGAGTTGGCCTTACTTTGACCTAGAACATCTTTGGCCCAGGCACCCAGTTCACTTTGCTGACACTGTATTTTCAAATTGAAGTGTCACACTTTGTGTTCCTGTGGAGCCTTTCAGCCCGAGCATCTGAATGCGCTTAGTAAAGCACTTAGTGAACTGAGCGCCACTAAACACGTCATTCACCGTGGGACCCGTGAGTGATGGTGCCGGGGCGGAGCGTGACCGCCTCGCCTCCGACCCCTTGTCGGTATCGCTTCTCGGCCTTTTGGCTAAGATCAAGTGTAGTATCTGTTCTTATCAGTTTAATATCTGATACGTCCCCTACCCGGGGACCATATATTAAATTGATTTTTGGAACAGGGAGATGGAACAGGGGCTTGCTCCGTCCACTCCACGCATCGACCTGGTATTGCAGCATCTCCGGGAACGGTGCACCCCCTCCCTCGCTGTTGAAAATCAAGTCCCTGCGGGCCCTGGGTTGCTTGCGCTCCAGGTCAGCAGGGCGATACAACCGCTACTTACCAATTAAGACCCAGGTCATCTTTTGTCATTCCGAGTACGAAAACGCTTTCCTCTCAGGCATTAAACCCCTGCAGATTCACAGAGTCTTCCATAAGTCTCTGGTTTTTGGCCAGGCGTGTTTTGTCAGCACCGTCAGTCAGCACGGCAGGTCCGTGGAAGACGCCTCTGCCTCTGCGCTGTACAACTCATACTTACCTGGCAGGGGAGATACCATGATCAAGAAGGTGGTTCACCCAGGGCGAGGCTCAGCCATTGCACTCCGGCTGTGCTGACCCCTGCGAATTCCCCAAATGTGGGAATCTCGACTGCATAATTTCTGGTAGTGGGGGACTGCGTTCGCGCTCTCCCCTGACAAGCCTGTCAAACAAAAAAACAAAAACAACCCAAAGCGAAAGCTGTCCAACTGTGGTGCATTTAATGGCGCCCAGCGTCTCCTGTGCAGCACAGTCTTTGTTCGTCCACGCGATGCTCACGACACTGACAAACGGGATTTGGAGGTCGGGGGTGAGGAGACCACGCCCACCTAGGGGACGGCTTGATTTCAGTGGTGGAGTTGGCCTTACTTTGACCTAGAACATCTTTGGCCCAGGCACCCAGTTCACTTTGCTGACACTGTATTTTCAAATTGAAGTGTCACACTTTGTGTTCCTGTGGAGCCTTTCAGCCCGAGCATCTGAATGTGCTTAGTAAAGCACTTAGTGAACTGAGCGCCACTAAACACGTCATTCACCGTGGGACCCGTGAGTGATGGTGCCGGGGCGGAGCGTGACCTCCTCGCCTCCGACCCCTTGTCGGTATCGCTTCTCGGCCTTTTGGCTAAGATCAAGTGTAGTATCTGTTCTTATCAGTTTAATATCTGATACGTCCCCTACCCGGGGACCATATATTAAATTGCATTTTGGAACAGGGAAATGGAACAGGGGCTTGCTCCGTCCACTCCACGCATCGACCTGGTATTGCAGCATCTCTGGGAACGGTGCACCCCCTCCCTCGCTGTTGAAAATCAAGTCCCTGCGGGCCCTGGGTTGCTTGCGCTCCAGGTCAGCAGGGCGATACAACCGCTACTTACCAATTAAGACCCAGGTCATCTTTTGTCATTCCGAGTACGAAAACGCTTTCCTCTCAGGCATTAAACCCCTGCAGATTCACAGAGTCTTCCATAAGTCTCTGGTTTTTGGCCAGGCGTGTTTTGTCAGCACCGTCAGTCAGCACGGCAGGTCCGTGGAAGACGCCTCTGCCTCTGCGCTGTACAACTCATACTTACCTGGCAGGGGAGATACCATGATCAAGAAGGTGGTTCACCCAGGGCGAGGCTCAGCCATTGCACTCCGGCTGTGCTGACCCCTGCGAATTCCCCAAATGTGGGAATCTCGACTGCATAATTTCTGGTAGTGGGGGACTGCGTTCGCGCTCTCCCCTGACAAGCCTGTCAAACAAAAAAACAAAAACAACCCAAAGCGAAAGCTGTCCAACTGTGGTGCATTTAATGGCGCCCAGCGTCTCCTGTGCAGCACAGTCTTTGTTCGTCCACGCGATGCTCACGACACTGACAAACAGGATTTGGAGGTCGGGGGTGAGGAGACCACGCCCACCTAGGGGACGGCTTGATTTCAGTGGTGGAGTTGGCCTTACTTTGACCTAGAACATCTTTGGCCCAGGCACCCAGTTCACTTTGCTGACACTGTATTTTCAAATTGAAGTGTCACACTTTGTGTTCCTGTGGAGCCTTTCAGCCCGAGCATCTGAATGCGCTTAGTAAAGCACTTAGTGAACTGAGCGCCACTAAACACGTCATTCACCGTGGGACCCGTGAGTGATGGTGCCGGGGCGGAGCGTGACCGCCTCGCCTCCGACCCCTTGTCGGTATCGCTTCTCGGCCTTTTGGCTAAGATCAAGTGTAGTATCTGTTCTTATCAGTTTAATATCTGATACGTCCCCTACCCGGGGACCATATATTAAATTGATTTTTGGAACAGGGAGATGGAACAGGGGCTTGCTCCGTCCACTCCACGCATCGACCTGGTATTGCAGCATCTCCGGGAACGGTGCACCCCCTCCCTCGCTGTTGAAAATCAAGTCCCTGCGGGCCCTGGGTTGCTTGCGCTCCAGGTCAGCAGGGCGATACAACCGCTACTTACCAATTAAGACCCAGGTCATCTTTTGTCATTCCGAGTACGAAAACGCTTTCCTCTCAGGCATTAAACCCCTGCAGATTCACACAGTCTTCCATAAGTCTCTGGTTTTTGGCCAGGCGTGTTTTGTCAGCACCGTCAGTCAGCACGGCAGGTCCGTGGAAGACGCCTCTGCCTCTGCGCTGTACAACTCATACTTACCTGGCAGGGGAGATACCATGATCAAGAAGGTGGTTCACCCAGGGCGAGGCTCAGCCATTGCACTCCGGCTGTGCTGACCCCTGCGAATTCCCCAAATGTGGGAATCTCGACTGCATAATTTCTGGTAGTGGGGGACTGCGTTCGCGCTCTCCCCTGACAAGCCTGTCAAACAAAAAAACAAAAACAACCCAAAGCGAAAGCTGTCCAACTGTGGTGCATTTAATGGCGCCCAGCGTCTCCCGTGCAGCACAGTCTTTGTTCGTCCACGCGATGCTCACGACACTGACAAACGGGATTTGGAGGTCGGGGGTGAGGAGACCACGCCCACCTAGGGGACGGCTTGATTTCAGTGGTGGAGTTGGCCTTACTTTGACCTAGAACATCTTTGGCCCAGGCACCCAGTTCACTTTGCTGACACTGTATTTTCAAATTGAAGTGTCACACTTTGTGTTCCTGTGGAGCCTTTCAGCCCGAGCATCTGAATGCGCTTAGTAAAGCACTTAGTGAACTGAGCGCCACTAAACACGTCATTCACCGTGGGACCCGTGAGTGATGGTGCCGGGGCGGAGCGTGACCTCCTCGCCTCCGACCCCTTGTCGGTATCGCTTCTCGGCCTTTTGGCTAAGATCAAGTGTAGTATCTGTTCTTATCAGTTTAATATCTGATACGTCCCCTACCCGGGGACCATATATTAAATTGCATTTTGGAACAGGGAAATGGAACAGGGGCTTGCTCCGTCCACTCCACGCATCGACCTGGTATTGCAGCATCTCCGGGAACGGTGCACCCCCTCCCTCGCTGTTGAAAATCAAGTCCCTGCGGGCCCTGGGTTGCTTGCGCTCCAGGTCAGCAGGGCGATACAACCGCTACTTACCAATTAAGACCCAGGTCATCTTTTGTCATTCCGAGTACGAAAACGCTTTCCTCTCAGGCATTAAACCCCTGCAGATTCACAGAGTCTTCCATAAGTCTCTGGTTTTTGGCCAGGCGTGTTTTGTCAGCACCGTCAGTCAGCACGGCAGGTCCGTGGAAGACGCCTCTGCCTCTGCGCTGTACAACTCATACTTACCTGGCAGGGGAGATACCATGATCAAGAAGGTGGTTCACCCAGGGCGAGGCTCAGCCATTGCACTCCGGCTGTGCTGACCCCTGCGAATTCCCCAAATGTGGGAATCTCGACTGCATAATTTCTGGTAGTGGGGGACTGCGTTCGCGCTCTCCCCTGACAAGCCTGTCAAACAAAAAAACAAAAACAACCCAAAGCGAAAGCTGTCCAACTGTGGTGCATTTAATGGCGCCCAGCGTCTCCTGTGCAGCACAGTCTTTGTTCGTCCACGCGATGCTCACGACACTGACAAACAGGATTTGGAGGTCGGGGGTGAGGAGACCACGCCCACCTAGGGGACGGCTTGATTTCAGTGGTGGAGTTGGCCTTACTTTGACCTAGAACATCTTTGGCCCAGGCACCCAGTTCACTTTGCTGACACTGTATTTTCAAATTGAAGTGTCACACTTTGTGTTCCTGTGGAGCCTTTCAGCCCGAGCATCTGAATGCGCTTAGTAAAGCACTTAGTGAACTGAGCGCCACTAAACACGTCATTCACCGTGGGACCCGTGAGTGATGGTGCCGGGGCGGAGCGTGACCGCCTCGCCTCCGACCCCTTGTCGGTATCGCTTCTCGGCCTTTTGGCTAAGATCAAGTGTAGTATCTGTTCTTATCAGTTTAATATCTGATACGTCCCCTACCCGGGGACCATATATTAAATTGATTTTTGGAACAGGGAGATGGAACAGGGGCTTGCTCCGTCCACTCCACGCATCGACCTGGTATTGCAGCATCTCCGGGAACGGTGCACCCCCTCCCTCGCTGTTGAAAATCAAGTCCCTGCGGGCCCTGGGTTGCTTGCGCTCCAGGTCAGCAGGGCGATACAACCGCTACTTACCAATTAAGACCCAGGTCATCTTTTGTCATTCCGAGTACGAAAACGCTTTCCTCTCAGGCATTAAACCCCTGCAGATTCACAGAGTCTTCCATAAGTCTCTGGTTTTTGGCCAGGCGTGTTTTGTCAGCACCGTCAGTCAGCACGGCAGGTCCGTGGAAGACGCCTCTGCCTCTGCGCTGTACAACTCATACTTACCTGGCAGGGGAGATACCATGATCAAGAAGGTGGTTCACCCAGGGCGAGGCTCAGCCATTGCACTCCGGCTGTGCTGACCCCTGCGAATTCCCCAAATGTGGGAATCTCGACTGCATAATTTCTGGTAGTGGGGGACTGCGTTCGCGCTCTCCCCTGACAAGCCTGTCAAACAAAAAAACAAAAACAACCCAAAGCGAAAGCTGTCCAACTGTGGTGCATTTAATGGCGCCCAGCGTCTCCTGTGCAGCACAGTCTTTGTTCGTCCACGCGATGCTCACGACACTGACAAACGGGATTTGGAGGTCGGGGGTGAGGAGACCACGCCCACCTAGGGGACGGCTTGATTTCAGTGGTGGAGTTGGCCTTACTTTGACCTAGAACATCTTTGGCCCAGGCACCCAGTTCACTTTGCTGACACTGTATTTTCAAATTGAAGTGTCACACTTTGTGTTCCTGTGGAGCCTTTCAGCCCGAGCATCTGAATGCGCTTAGTAAAGCACTTAGTGAACTGAGCGCCACTAAACACGTCATTCACCGTGGGACCCGTGAGTGATGGTGCCGGGGCGGAGCGTGACCTCCTCGCCTCCGACCCCTTGTCGGTATCGCTTCTCGGCCTTTTGGCTAAGATCAAGTGTAGTATCTGTTCTTATCAGTTTAATATCTGATACGTCCCCTACCCGGGGACCATATATTAAATTGCATTTTGGAACAGGGAAATGGAACAGGGGCTTGCTCCGTCCACTCCACGCATCGACCTGGTATTGCAGCATCTCCGGGAACGGTGCACCCCCTCCCTCGCTGTTGAAAATCAAGTCCCTGCGGGCCCTGGGTTGCTTGCGCTCCAGGTCAGCAGGGCGATACAACCGCTACTTACCAATTAAGACCCAGGTCATCTTTTGTCATTCCGAGTACGAAAACGCTTTCCTCTCAGGCATTAAACCCCTGCAGATTCACAGAGTCTTCCATAAGTCTCTGGTTTTTGGCCAGGCGTGTTTTGTCAGCACCGTCAGTCAGCACGGCAGGTCCGTGGAAGACGCCTCTGCCTCTGCGCTGTACAACTCATACTTACCTGGCAGGGGAGATACCATGATCAAGAAGGTGGTTCACCCAGGGCGAGGCTCAGCCATTGCACTCCGGCTGTGCTGACCCCTGCGAATTCCCCAAATGTGGGAATCTCGACTGCATAATTTCTGGTAGTGGGGGACTACGTTCGCGCTCTCCCCTGACAAGCCTGTCAAACAAAAAAACAAAAACAACCCAAAGCGAAAGCTGTCCAACTGTGGTGCATTTAATGGCGCCCAGCGTCTCCCGTGCAGCACAGTCTTTGTTCGTCCACGCGATGCTCACGACACTGACAAACGGGATTTGGAGGTCGGGGGTGAGGAGACCACGCCCACCTAGGGGACGGCTTGATTTCAGTGGTGGAGTTGGCCTTACTTTGACCTAGAACATCTTTGGCCCAGGCACCCAGTTCACTTTGCTGACACTGTATTTTCAAATTGAAGTGTCACACTTTGTGTTCCTGTGGAGCCTTTCAGCCCGAGCATCTGAATGCGCTTAGTAAAGCACTTAGTGAACTGAGCGCCACTAAACACGTCATTCACCGTGGGACCCGTGAGTGATGGTGCCGGGGCGGAGCGTGACCTCCTCGCCTCCGACCCCTTGTCGGTATCGCTTCTCGGCCTTTTGGCTAAGATCAAGTGAAGTACTGTCTTTATTTATCATTAAGGCTACCTGCTGGGTGGTCTGTGAGATGACCACAAGACCTGTACCTCAGGCAGCCATGCCGGCTGGCCTGCGTAATTCTGTGCGGTTCGTCTGGAAGGAGAAGGCGATTGGAGGACGGGAGTGGTTCGTCCGGAAGGTGCTGATGGAAGGGCTGAAGGTGGATCCGGGCCAGGTCTTTTGTCTGCAGTGGAATCCGTCTGAAAGCGGATACGACCTGACGTTGCACAGTCAGGTTTCGTACGACCGGTTGCTGGCAACGTGCAAGGCCAAGGCAGACTCGGTGCCTTTTTCGTTGTTCCGGGTGGAGCCGCTGGGCCAGAGGAGTGTAAGGACTGTGACTGTACACATGTACAATCCGTATGTGGGGGATGTGGCAGTGGCGCTGTTCCTGGGGAAGTACGGGAAGGTGGACAAGCCGGTCCAGTACGTGAGGGACAGCTTCGGTATCTGGTCTGGTCGGCGACAGTTCCGGGTCCTCCTCGGGGATGATCCAGATAGTGGCGACGGCCTTCGGCACCCTCCTGCCTACTTCACATTTGGGGGGGAAAGGGGTTTTTTGTTTTACTCTGGCCAGCCGAGTTTTTGTCGGCAGTGTCGCAGCTTTGGACATATGGCGGCTGGCTGCGCTCAGGTTCGCTGCCGGAACTGTGGGGGTGCTGGACACGGCGCTGCCTCGTGCACTGCACCGCGGGTCTGCAATGGGTGTGGGGCGACGGGACACCTTTACCGGGACTGCCCTACTCATGCCCGCACATATGCAGCTGTGGCAGGGGGGAAGCAAGCCCCAAGCCTTAGGCCGCAGGAGGAGGTGCTGCAGGAGATCCGGGGTGCCCCTTCAGCAGGGGTGGCGGTTCCGGCTGCAGAGGCTGTTCAGGCTGCAGAGGCTGTTGCGGCTGCGGAGGCCATTCCGGCCAATGGGGCCGAGGCGGGGGCGGAGGTGTTACCCTCTTCAGGTGGACCTTTTTTGGGTGCGGCGGGGCTGGTGAGCCTGGGTGACTCCTTGCCTCTGGAGGGGTCCTGGGCGGACTGTGAGCTGGGTTCTGAGAGCGGGGAGTCGGTGGAGGCTGTTTCCGGGGGTGTGAGGAGGAGGAGGACGTCCTCGGGAGGGGAACAGTCGGAGCTGTCAGCGGAGGCTGGTCGGTTGGTGCCGATGGTGCAGGTTCGCGGAAGGAGGAAGAAGAGGAAGGGGTTGCAGGCTGGCGGTTGTACGGAGGCTGTGGCCGAGAGGGCCCCATTGGGGCTGTTGGGCTACTACGATGCTCTCACCGGAGACTCGGGGGAAGATGACTCCAGTGGGCAGGTGGCTGTACAGGGGGGAGGTTCCGGCCTCTCAACCCGTGGTCGGGGCACGGGCCCTGGAGCCGAGGGGGTGGAGACTGGCCCTGTTATCGTCTCGGAGGATGTGGAGCTGGTTGACAGCTCTGGGGAGGCATCTCGGCCTGTGGACTTGGGGCCAGTGTCACCTTTGAGCCCTGCGCGCTCTTTCCCGGAGGCTGGATCGCCCAGTGGTATCGCCTACCTGCAGGATTTTGAGTCTTCTGATCCAGATAACCCTTTGGGGACGGAGGCTGAAGGGACTGTGGGTGAGACTGAAGGGGTTTAACACAGCTCATGAGTTTGTTTTCTGTTGTAACGGTGAATGTGCGGGGCATGAGGGATGGGGGAAAGCGGGGGGGTATTTTTCAATACTTGTCTCAGGTGTCTTTTCACGTTTGTTTTCTGCAGGAAGTTCATTTGAGGGATGGGGGGGATGTGGGGGTTTTTTCAGGGGGTTGGCCCAAGGGTGAGTCCAGGTGGGGGGTGGGGCGGGTGCATTCGTCTGGGGTCGGGGTGTTATTTGGGGATCGGGATTTTCATGTTTCGGGCAGTTTTTCTGTGGTGCAGGGGAGGGTTCTTGTGGTGGATGCAGATTGGAGGGGAGTGTATTTTCGTTTTATTAACGTGTATGCTCCGGCTGAGCCGCGGGGACGTAAGGACCTTTTTTTGACCTTGCCGGATGTCTGTGTTACCAATAGGGTAGTGGTTTTAGGAGGGGATTTCAATGTCTCCTTTGAGGGGACTGGGGATTTTAGTTTGCCTTATTTAAGGGATGTGGTGCAGGGGTTTATGTTTCGGGATGGGTTTAGGGAGGTGGATTCTACAGGGGATGGGATTACCTGGACTAATTCCCGGGGTTCCCGCAGTCGTATTGACTTTGTTTTTGTGCCCGTTGCGGTTGCCGTTCATAGTGCTGTTGTGTCACCCGTGTGGTTTTCTGATCATAGTCAACTCCTGGTTGTTTTTTTGGTGTCTGCACCCCTTTTTGGGAAGGGGTACTGGAAGTTGAACTGCAAGGTTTTGGGGGAGGTGGCTTTTCGCAGGAGTTTCGTTTCGCACTATGGGGTCTGGGTTTTGCTTAAGCCTTGGTTTGGTTCAGTGGTGGAGTGGTGGGAAGGTGTGAAGCGCAATACCCGGGTTTTGGCAGTTTTGTACTGCTCGGCCAAGGCACGGGACGGGAGGAAGAGGTTTGTTGATTTACAGAGGTCTTTGCAGGACATGGTGGCTGCAGAGAATAGAGGTGAGGGGGTGGATAGGGAGGGGATGGAGGCTGTGAAGGAGCAGCTGGGTCGTTATTTTAGGGAGAAGGCTGGGGATTTTTTGTTTCGGTGCCGGAGGGAGTCGTTTGAGTTTGGGGAGGTTAGTGGTGCTTATTTTTTCAAACAGGTTAGGGAGGCCCGTGCAAGGGTGTGCATTCCGCATCTGCGCGGGAGGGAGGGGGGCCTCGTCTCTGATCCGGAGGGGATGGTACGGGTGGCCTCCGATTTTTTCGGGGAGGCATTTGGGGAGCGCGCAGTTGCTTCCTCCGGGGCGGGCCGTTTTCTGGGGGAGTTGGAGGGGAGGGTGCCTGCGGTGGTGGTGGAGGAGCTGGAGCGCCCGGTGACAATGGCTGAGGTGGAGGGGGCCATGAAGGGGTTGCCAGCTGGCAAGGTGCCTGGAATTGATGGGTTGCCCAAGGAATTTTATGTTGCTTTTTGGGGGATTCTGGGGAGGGATTTCTTTGAGGTGGTGAACTCGGTTTTGGACGGGGGTCTTCTGGGCACAACGATGAGAGAGGGGGTCCTCACCCTTTTGTACAAGAAGGGGGACAGGGACTTTCTGGGGAATTACAGGCCGATCTCTCTGCTCTGCGCAGATTACAAGATCCTGGCCAGGGTTCTGGCGTGTAGGCTCCGGGAGGCACTTCCCCATGTGGTGCATGAGGATCAGACATGTGGGGTGGGGGGGAGGCGGATACAGTGGAATTTAGGGTTGGTGAGGGATTGTGTTCACTGGGTGGGGGAGCGGCGGGTGCCCATGATGTTGGTGGGGTTAGATATGGAGAAGGCTTTTGACAGGGTGAATCATGGGTTCTTATTTTCTGTTATGGAGAGGGTGGGGTTTGGGCCTCGGTTCTTGAGGTGGTTGGGGGTTATGTACACAGGGGTGGGGAGTAGAGTTATGGTTAATGGGCACATGGGTGGGGTGATGCCACAGCGGACAGGGGTGAGGCAAGGGTGCCCTCTGTCGCCGCTGCTTTTTGTATTGTATATGGAGCCGCTGGGTGCGGCGGTGAGAGCAGACCCGGGTGTGGTGGGGTTGCGCCTGCCTGGGGGGGTGCGGAGGAGTTGAAACTCTCTCAGTATGCGGATGATATGACGCTATTTTTGACATCGGAGGGGTCTGTGGTGCGCTTGCTGGGTATTCTGGCGGATTTCTCGGAGGTCTCGGGGGCTAAGGTGAATGTGGGGAAGTCCACCATTAAATATTTTGGGCCATGGGCAGGGAGGGTGGGGGGTGTGTGTGGCCTGTCTCAGTGTCAGGGTCCGATGAGGATCCTGGGTGTGGATTTTGAGGTGGGGGATAGTGGGGAACTGAATTGGGGTAAACGCCTGGCTGCGGCCCGTTCACGTATGGGGCTGTGGAAGGCGAGGCGTCTTTCTTTAAGTGGCAGGGTGCTAGCACTTAAGGCGGATATCTTGCCGTCCTTCGTTTATTTGGCTTATGTTTTTCCTTTGCCTCCTGAGTATAGGAGAAGACTGGTGCAGGACGTATTTTCTTTTGTGTGGGGGGGGTATGAGTATATGAGGCGGGATTGGATGTGCCAGGATGTTCGGGTGGGGGGCCGGGGGGTTCCGGATGTCCTACTCAAGTTGGATGTCCTTTTCTTTTCTTTTTTGTGCAATAGTCTACATGCCCCTAGTGGTCATCGTTTTCATTTGCTTTTGTTGTTTTGGTTGTCTTTCCCTCTGAGGCGGTTGGTGGTGTGGGATAACATGCGGCCGAAGGGGGACACTTTGCCTCCACATTACAGGCAGGTGGTGGGTTGGGCTAGACGTCATAGGGAGTGTCAGGAGGGGGTCTTGTGCCTTGATCACCGGGGCCTCTATCGGGCCTTGGTGGTGAAACGGGGGCCTGTGGTGGTGGCTGGGGTTGGTCCAACTGGGTGGGGTTTTATTCAGCAGAAGGGCCTGTCAAATAGGTTAAAGGATCTCAATTGGCTTTGCCTGCATAGGAGGCTGCCGGTGAGGGAGGTGTTACACAGGCATGGGCTGTCAAGGTTGCGCTCGTGTCCAAGGGAGGGTTGTGGGTCAGATGAGACCATTGACCATGTGTTCTGGGGATGTGGGTTTGCCAAGGCGGTTTGGGGTGATTTGGTTCTTTTTTTTCCGCAGGTGGGATGTCTGTCATATGATGTGCTAATGTTGGGCTTGGGTTTGAGGGGGAGGGGACGGGAAGGTTTTTTGTTGTGGTTATTGCTGTCAGTGGGGAAGGCCGTGCTGTGGGAGGCTCGAGCGGTGTTGGTCAGGAGCAATGTAGAGTGGGGGGTGGGTGGGGTGGTGAGGAGAGTTCGGGGGGAGCTGGGGCGCATGAGGAAGATGGAGGAGGTCAAGTACGGGTACCATGCGGCGAGAGAGCGCTGGAAGGCTTTATTTTTCTGATCTACAGGTTTTTGGATTTTGCTTTGTTATGAAGATGTATGCTGCATTGATGTAATTTTGCGTTGTATGGCTTTTGTGGTTTAATAAAAAAAAAAAAAAAAAAAAAATCTGTTCTTATCAGTTTAATATCTGATACGTCCCCTACCCGGGGACCATATATTAAATTGATTTTTGGAACAGGGAGATGGAACAGGGGCTTGCTCCGTCCACTCCACGCATCGACCTGGTATTGCAGCATCTCCGGGAACGGTGCACCCCCTCCCTCGCTGTTGAAAATCAAGTCCCTGCGGGCCCTGGGTTGCTTGCGCTCCAGGTCAGCAGGGCGATACAACCGCTACTTACCAATTAAGACCCAGGTCATCTTTTGTCATTCCGAGTACGAAAACGCTTTCCTCTCAGGCATTAAACCCCTGCAGATTCACACAGTCTTCCATAAGTCTCTGGTTTTTGGCCAGGCGTGTTTTGTCAGCACCGTCAGTCAGCACGGCAGGTCCGTGGAAGACGCCTCTGCCTCTGCGCTGTACAACTCATACTTACCTGGCAGGGGAGATACCATGATCAAGAAGGTGGTTCACCCAGGGCGAGGCTCAGCCATTGCACTCCGGCTGTGCTGACCCCTGCGAATTCCCCAAATGTGGGAATCTCGACTGCATAATTTCTGGTAGTGGGGGACTGCGTTCGCGCTCTCCCCTGACAAGCCTGTCAAACAAAAAAACAAAAACAACCCAAAGCGAAAGCTGTCCAACTGTGGTGCATTTAATGGCGCCCAGCGTCTCCCGTGCAGCACAGTCTTTGTTCGTCCACGCGATGCTCACGACACTGACAAACGGGATTTGGAGGTCGGGGGTGAGGAGACCACGCCCACCTAGGGGACGGCTTGATTTCAGTGGTGGAGTTGGCCTTACTTTGACCTAGAACATCTTTGGCCCAGGCACCCAGTTCACTTTGCTGACACTGTATTTTCAAATTGAAGTGTCACACTTTGTGTTCCTGTGGAGCCTTTCAGCCCGAGCATCTGAATGCGCTTAGTAAAGCACTTAGTGAACTGAGCGCCACTAAACACGTCATTCACCGTGGGACCCGTGAGTGATGGTGCCGGGGCGGAGCGTGACCTCCTCGCCTCCGACCCCTTGTCGGTATCGCTTCTCGGCCTTTTGGCTAAGATCAAGTGTAGTATCTGTTCTTATCAGTTTAATATCTGATACGTCCCCTACCCGGGGACCATATATTAAATTGATTTTTGGAACAGGGAGATGGAACAGGGGCTTGCTCCGTCCACTCCACGCATCGACCTGGTATTGCAGCATCTCCGGGAACGGTGCACCCCCTCCCTCGCTGTTGAAAATCAAGTCCCTGCGGGCCCTGGGTTGCTTGCGCTCCAGGTCAGCAGGGCGATACAACCGCTACTTACCAATTAAGACCCAGGTCATCTTTTGTCATTCCGAGTACGAAAACGCTTTCCTCTCAGGCATTAAACCCCTGCAGATTCACACAGTCTTCCATAAGTCTCTGGTTTTTGGCCAGGCGTGTTTTGTCAGCACCGTCAGTCAGCACGGCAGGTCCGTGGAAGACGCCTCTGCCTCTGCGCTGTACAACTCATACTTACCTGGCAGGGGAGATACCATGATCAAGAAGGTGGTTCACCCAGGGCGAGGCTCAGCCATTGCACTCCGGCTGTGCTGACCCCTGCGAATTCCCCAAATGTGGGAATCTCGACTGCATAATTTCTGGTAGTGGGGGACTGCGTTCGCGCTCTCCCCTGACAAGCCTGTCAAACAAAAAAACAAAAACAGCCCAAAGCGAAAGCTGTCCAACTGTGGTGCATTTAATGGCGCCCAGCGTCTCCTGTGCAGCACAGTCTTTGTTCGTCCACGCGATGCTCACGACACTGACAAACAGGATTTGGAGGTCGGGGGTGAGGAGACCACGCCCACCTAGGGGACGGCTTGATTTCAGTGGTGGAGTTGGCCTTACTTTGACCTAGAACATCTTTGGCCCAGGCACCCAGTTCACTTTGCTGACACTGTATTTTCAAATTGAAGTGTCACACTTTGTGTTCCTGTGGAGCCTTTCAGCCCGAGCATCTGAATGCGCTTAGTAAAGCACTTAGTGAACTGAGCGCCACTAAACACGTCATTCACCGTGGGACCCGTGAGTGATGGTGCCGGGGCGGAGCGTGACCTCCTCGCCTCCGACCCCTTGTCGTTATCGCTTCTCGGCCTTTTGGCTAAGATCAAGTGTAGTATCTGTTCTTATCAGTTTAATATCTGATACGTCCCCTACCCGGGGACCATATATTAAATTGATTTTTGGAACAGGGAGATGGAACAGGGGCTTGCTCCGTCCACTCCACGCATCGACCTGGTATTGCAGCATCTCCGGGAACGGTGCACCCCCTCCCTCGCTGTTGAAAATCAAGTCCCTGCGGGCCCTGGGTTGCTTGCGCTCCAGGTCAGCAGGGCGATACAACCGCTACTTACCAATTAAGACCCAGGTCATCTTTTGTCATTCCGAGTACGAAAACGCTTTCCTCTCAGGCATTAAACCCCTGCAGATTCACAGAGTCTTCCATAAGTCTCTGGTTTTTGGCCAGGCGTGTTTTGTCAGCACCGTCAGTCAGCACGGCAGGTCCGTGGAAGACGCCTCTGCCTCTGCGCTGTACAACTCATACTTACCTGGCAGGGGAGATACCATGATCAAGAAGGTGGTTCACCCAGGGCGAGGCTCAGCCATTGCACTCCGGCTGTGCTGACCCCTGCGAATTCCCCAAATGTGGGAATCTCGACTGCATAATTTCTGGTAGTGGGGGACTGCGTTCGCGCTCTCCCCTGACAAGCCTGTCAAACAAAAAAACAAAAACAACCCAAAGCGAAAGCTGTCCAACTGTGGTGCATTTAATGGCGCCCAGCGTCTCCCATGCAGCACAGTCTTTGTTCGTCCACGCGATGCTCACGACACTGACAAACGGGATTTGGAGGTCGGGGGTGAGGAGACCACGCCCACCTAGGGGACGGCTTGATTTCAGTGGTGGAGTTGGCCTTACTTTGACCTAGAACATCTTTGGCCCAGGCACCCAGTTCACTTTGCTGACACTGTATTTTCAAATTGAAGTGTCACACTTTGTGTTCCTGTGGAGCCTTTCAGCCCGAGCATCTGAATGCGCTTAGTAAAGCACTTAGTGAACTGAGCGCCACTAAACACGTCATTCACCGTGGGACCCGTGAGTGATGGTGCCGGGGCGGAGCGTGACCTCCTCGCCTCCGACCCCTTGTCGGTATCGCTTCTCGGCCTTTTGGCTAAGATCAAGTGTAGTATCTGTTCTTATCAGTTTAATATCTGATACGTCCCCTACCCGGGGACCATATGTTAAATTGCATTTTGGAACAGGGAAATGGAACAGGGGCTTGCTCCGTCCACTCCACGCATCGACCTGGTATTGCAGCATCTCCGGGAACGGTGCACCCCCTCCCTCGCTGTTGAAAATCAAGTCCCTGCGGGCCCTGGGTTGCTTGCGCTCCAGGTCAGCAGGGCGATACAACCGCTACTTACCAATTAAGACCCAGGTCATCTTTTGTCATTCCGAGTACGAAAACGCTTTCCTCTCAGGCATTAAACCCCTGCAGATTCACACAGTCTTCCATAAGTCTCTGGTTTTTGGCCAGGCGTGTTTTGTCAGCACCGTCAGTCAGCACGGCAGGTCCGTGGAAGACACCTCTGCCTCTGCGCTGTACAACTCATACTTACCTGGCAGGGGAGATACCATGATCAAGAAGGTGGTTCACCCAGGGCGAGGCTCAGCCATTGCACTCCGGCTGTGCTGACCCCTGCGAATTCCCCAAATGTGGGAATCTCGACTGCATAATTTCTGGTAGTGGGGGACTGCGTTCGCGCTCTCCCCTGACAAGCCTGTCAAACAAAAAACAAAAACAACCCAAAGCGAAAGCTGTCCAACTGTGGTGCATTTAATGGCGCCCAGCGTCTCCTGTGCAGCACAGTCTTTGTTCGTCCACGCGATGCTCACGACACTGACAAACAGGATTTGGAGGTCGGGGGTGAGGAGACCACGCCCACCTAGGGGACGGCTTGATTTCAGTGGTGGAGTTGGCCTTACTTTGACCTAGAACATCTTTGGCCCAGGCACCCAGTTCACTTTGCTGACACTGTATTTTCAAATTGAAGTGTCACACTTTGTGTTCCTGTGGAGCCTTTCAGCCCGAGCATCTGAATGCGCTTAGTAAAGCACTTAGTGAACTGAGCGCCACTAAACACGTCATTCACCGTGGGACCCGTGAGTGATGGTGCCGGGGCGGAGCGTGACCTCCTCGCCTCCGACCCCTTGTCGGTATTGCTTCTCGGCCTTTTGGCTAAGATCAAGTGAAGTACTGTCTTTATTTATCATTAAGGCTACCTGCTGGGTGGTCTGTGAGATGACCACAAGACCTGTACCTCAGGCAGCCATGCCGGCTGGCCTGCGTAATTCTGTGCGGTTCGTCTGGAAGGAGAAGGCGATTGGAGGACGGGAGTGGTTCGTCCGGAAGGTGCTGATGGAAGGGCTGAAGGTGGATCCGGGCCAGGTCTTTTGTCTGCAGTGGAATCCGTCTGAAAGCGGATACGACCTGACGTTGCACAGTCAGGTTTCGTACGACCGGTTGCTGGCAACGTGCAAGGCCAAGGCAGACTCGGTGCCTTTTTCGTTGTTCCGGGTGGAGCCGCTGGGCCAGAGGAGTGTAAGGACTGTGACTGTACACATGTACAATCCGTATGTGGGGGATGCGGCAGTGGCGCTGTTCCTGGGGAAGTACGGGAAGGTGGACAAGCCGGTCCAGTACGTGAGGGACAGCTTCGGTATCTGGTCTGGTCGGCGACAGTTCCGGGTCCTCCTCGGGGATGATCCAGATAGTGGCGACGGCCTTCGGCACCCTCCTGCCTACTTCACATTTGGGGGGGAAAGGGGTTTTTTGTTTTACTCTGGCCAGCCGAGTTTTTGTCGGCAGTGTCGCAGCTTTGGACATATGGCGGCTGGCTGCGCTCAGGTTCGCTGCCGGAACTGTGGGGGTGCTGGACACGGCGCTGCCTCGTGCACTGCACCGCGGGTCTGCAATGGGTGTGGGGCGACGGGACACCTTTACCGGGACTGCCCTACTCATGCCCGCACATATGCAGCTGTGGCAGGGGGGAAGCAAGCCCCAAGCCTTAGGCCGCAGGAGGAGGTGCTGCAGGAGATCCGGGGTGCCCCTTCAGCAGGGGTGGCGGTTCCGGCTGCAGAGGCTGTTCAGGCTGCAGAGGCTGTTGCGGCTGCGGAGGCCATTCCGGCCAATGGGGCCGAGGCGGGGGCGGAGGTGTTACCCTCTTCAGGTGGACCTTTTTTGGGTGCGGCGGGGCTGGTGAGCCTGGGTGACTCCTTGCCTCTGGAGGGGTCCTGGGCGGACTGTGAGCTGGGTTCTGAGAGCGGGGAGTCGGTGGAGGCTGTTTCCGGGGGTGTGAGGAGGAGGAGGACGTCCTCGGGAGGGGAACAGTCGGAGCTGTCAGCGGAGGCTGGTCGGTCGGTGCCGATGGTGCAGGTTCGCGGAAGGAGGAAGAAGAGGAAGGGGTTGCAGGCTGGCGGTTGTACGGAGGCTGTGGCCGAGAGGGCCCCATTGGGGCTGTTGGGCTACTACGATGCTCTCACCGGAGACTCGGGGGAAGATGACTCCAGTGGGCAGGTGGCTGTACAGGGGGGAGGTTCCGGCCTCTCAACCCGTGGTCGGGGCACGGGCCCTGGAGCCGAGGGGGTGGAGACTGGCCCTGTTATCGTCTCGGAGGATGTGGAGCTGGTTGACAGCTCTGGGGAGGCATCTCGGCCTGTGGACTTGGGGCCAGTGTCACCTTTGAGCCCTGCGCGCTCTTTCCCGGAGGCTGGATCGCCCAGTGGTATCGCCTACCTGCAGGATTTTGAGTCTTCTGATCCAGATAACCCTTTGGGGACGGAGGCTGAAGGGACTGTGGGTGAGACTGAAGGGGTTTAACACAGCTCATGAGTTTGTTTTCTGTTGTAACGGTGAATGTGCGGGGCATGAGGGATGGGGGAAAGCGGGGGGGTATTTTTCAATACTTGTCTCAGGTGTCTTTTCACGTTTGTTTTCTGCAGGAAGTTCATTTGAGGGATGGGGGGGATGTGGGGGTTTTTTCAGGGGGTTGGCCCAAGGGTGAGTCCAGGTGGGGGGTGGGGCGGGTGCATTCGTCTGGGGTCGGGGTGTTATTTGGGGATCGGGATTTTCATGTTTCGGGCAGTTTTTCTGTGGTGCAGGGGAGGGTTCTTGTGGTGGATGCAGATTGGAGGGGAGTGTATTTTCGTTTTATTAACGTGTATGCTCCGGCTGAGCCGCGGGGACGTAAGGACCTTTTTTTGACCTTGCCGGATGTCTGTGTTACCAATAGGGTAGTGGTTTTAGGAGGGGATTTCAATGTCTCCTTTGAGGGGACTGGGGATTTTAGTTTGCCTTATTTAAGGGATGTGGTGCAGGGGTTTATGTTTCGGGATGGGTTTAGGGAGGTGGATTCTACAGGGGATGGGATTACCTGGACTAATTCCCGGGGTTCCCGCAGTCGTATTGACTTTGTTTTTGTGCCCGTTGCGGTTGCCGTTCATAGTGCTGTTGTGTCACCCGTGTGGTTTTCTGATCATAGTCAACTCCTGGTTGTTTTTTTGGTGTCTGCACCCCTTTTTGGGAAGGGGTACTGGAAGTTGAACTGCAAGGTTTTGGGGGAGGTGGCTTTTCGCAGGAGTTTCGTTTCGCACTATGGGGTCTGGGTTTTGCTTAAGCCTTGGTTTGGTTCAGTGGTGGAGTGGTGGGAAGGTGTGAAGCGCAATACCCGGGTTTTGGCAGTTTCGTACTGCTCGGCCAAGGCACGGGACGGGAGGAAGAGGTTTGTTGATTTACAGAGGTCTTTGCAGGACATGGTGGCTGCAGAGAATAGAGGTGAGGGGGTGGATAGGGAGGGGATGGAGGCTGTGAAGGAGCAGCTGGGTCGTTATTTTAGGGAGAAGGCTGGGGATTTTTTGTTTCGGTGCCGGAGGGAGTCGTTTGAGTTTGGGGAGGTTAGTGGTGCTTATTTTTTCAAACAGGTTAGGGAGGCCCGTGCAAGGGTGTGCATTCCGCATCTGCGCGGGAGGGAGGGGGGCCTCGTCTCTGATCCGGAGGGGATGGTACGGGTGGCCTCCGATTTTTTCGGGGAGGCATTTGGGGAGCGCGCAGTTGCTTCCTCCGGGGCGGGCCGTTTTCTGGGGGAGTTGGAGGGGAGGGTGCCTGCGGTGGTGGTGGAGGAGCTGGAGCGCCCGGTGACAATGGCTGAGGTGGAGGGGGCCATGAAGGGGTTGCCAGCTGGCAAGGTGCCTGGAATTGATGGGTTGCCCAAGGAATTTTATGTTGCTTTTTGGGGGATTCTGGGGAGGGATTTCTTTGAGGTGGTGAACTCGGTTTTGGACGGGGGTCTTCTGGGCACAACGATGAGAGAGGGGGTCCTCACCCTTTTGTACAAGAAGGGGGACAGGGACTTTCTGGGGAATTACAGGCCGATCTCTCTGCTCTGCGCAGATTACAAGATCCTGGCCAGGGTTCTGGCGTGTAGGCTCCGGGAGGCACTTCCCCATGTGGTGCATGAGGATCAGACATGTGGGGTGGGGGGGAGGCGGATACAGTGGAATTTAGGGTTGGTGAGGGATTGTGTTCACTGGGTGGGGGAGCGGCGGGTGCCCATGATGTTGGTGGGGTTAGATATGGAGAAGGCTTTTGACAGGGTGAATCATGGGTTCTTATTTTCTGTTATGGAGAGGGTGGGGTTTGGGCCTCGGTTCTTGAGGTGGTTGGGGGTTATGTACACAGGGGTGGGGAGTAGAGTTATGGTTAATGGGCACATGGGTGGGGTGATGCCACAGCGGACAGGGGTGAGGCAAGGGTGCCCTCTGTCGCCGCTGCTTTTTGTATTGTATATGGAGCCGCTGGGTGCGGCGGTGAGAGCAGACCCGGGTGTGGTGGGGTTGCGCCTGCCTG